>JAOEFI010000004.1:24383962-24435370 GCA_034621735.1 Anopheles plumbeus
GCGGCGCGATCTGACGAAAGGGCGCTTTCTACGAGACGACTTGGGCTTTCAGCATGCCATAAAATCTCAAACGTGCGCTTCGTACCAAACAGAGAGACAGACAGACAGAACGTACGTACGAACGTGTCCTAACGTCTAACGCATATCCAGCAGGCCATCCACATGCCCTCGGTCAGTTAGTTCTGGTAATTCATTGACCCTGACCGTGGACCTTCTCCACTGGTGTGAAGCTTACGTCGTTTAACGTTTGTGCACCGTTGCACATGTGTGTACGTGGGAGGCAAAGGTACACGTACGCGGAGTAGAAGGTTGGGCTGGTGGCGATCGGCAACAATTCATCATTCTCGGTTTGACCAAGCCAGGTCTTGCCTGTCGTGGTTCACAGCTCGTGGTAAAGTTGTCTCGCGGAAAAATAGCCAGAGTAGGTCGTCCTCAACCCACTTGGCGCCAGCGCTCAGCCAGAAGTGGATAACATCGTCTGCATCGCCGAGACAGCAGAATAGAAGCGCACCCTTTGCTAGACGATGTTGGCCCGCTGACTGCATCGTCGTCGCCCTGCGTAATACGCTTGGCTTACTCTGACCAAGCCACCCACCGGCGACGGGGAGTTTAGGGAAACTTTTAAAATCAGATTGCAGTTTCTTGTCGCGTAATTATGCGGCTGTGTGTGCAAGGTGCATTGTGAAACGAGTTTCTTGACGCGCAGAGTTTCGCAGCACAATTTACATGCGGCTCAGTTCTACGTGCCTCCGACGGCCCCTATCTATGTCGTGGGATAATTTCGCCTCTTTTCGATAGCACATTTCCATATCTGCCTTTTCACACCAAGTCGCACGGCGGGGAAGAAAAGCTTCCTCACTGGACTGGTTGGTTGACGGCTTCGGGAGTGCTCAACACGGCTTTTCTCAGCGACTGGAAACGCACGAACCACCAGCCCTTTTGCTTCCCCCTAAACGCCCCCGGAAGTGAGTGACTGTGTCGAAGTGACTTCTCGTGGCCGTGGAAAATGGGCGCTGAAGCGTAGCAAAGTGGCTGGCTGCTGCATAGTCTACGCCGGAGAGAAAAAGAAGAATAAAGCGGCTTAGTTCGTTCCGCAGGTTCGGCCTAATTGGTATTTTTCTTAGGCAGTTTTCGCACATTAGCTGTATTATGGGCTGTTTTATGAATATTTGTTCGTTGCGCACCGAAGGATTGGAATAACGGCAAACGTTTCTTTTTCGTTTGCACAGGATGAGCTGAATGATCATGGGTTCGACGTCGTTACCCTCGCCGAGACGCATTCTAAAACCTACCGGAAAGTACTGCACTGTGTACTCTGATTTAGGCTTTCGACATTTGCCTCTTTTATGCTTCGTGATGACATTCGTGGCTGTGTGGCAGTGGATAAAAAAACACGATATTAGGCTTACTACTGCATGAAACAAGTACTCGAACCAGTCCTACACATTGTGTTTATGTACTTGTTTAGTTTTAGATTATGCAAAAACACTGGTGAGCAATTCGTATTGTCATCTTTTCTGACCGTGAACATCTCCAACTAACAGACAGTTTATGGGATTGTTTAACATCCACTAGGAACAAATGGTTGTTTTATGTTTAAGACCGTTTTTCCTTTCGCTACATTTTTTACGCGGCTCCTTGCCCCTTCAACCTTAACCTCGACTCGAATGGTGGTTAGTTGTCGTTTCGTCGATGACATCATCGCTAGTGATGCTGTGTATCATCATGTTCCCGGTATGTTAAAGCAATCTGCCAAAGCGAGGAAGAAGGCTTCCTCTCAAGGTTAGAAGCCTCACAAAGGTGGTCGTCCGGCCGCGCAATGGCTCATCCTCGCGAGGCGCGCATTGAAAAAGGGTAAAAGGGTTGACGTACAAACGGTTAGTCAACGGTCGAAAAATGTAACTACGAGCGCGAGATCGGAAGATCGCCGGTTCGCGAGGTGGCTGGTTGGTGGGTGCTCTTTTCTGCCCAAGGAATTCTCTAAATCCATTCGCTGACATCATTGGGTGAATTCGTTTCGTAGCCATTGGGATTTGAATTCCCTCTACTAGCCGATCTCGTGATGATTTCCCGTACATCACACGATTGTGCATCGACTCGAAACTCCTATCACACTTCCTCTCGGATAGATGCTCCACGGATGATGAATCAATTGCGCGAAACTGACAGTTGAAAGAGTGGAGTTTGAAAAGAAGAAAAAAACAGGTCGACTGAAATAAGGCACAGTCAAGTGTAGGACAATACAAGTCGTGTTACCTCTGCCACCCTTTCGCGCAATCGTGGAAGTACCCCTGTTGCTATCATGTTTATGTACTTCTATCTCTCTATCCGTCTCTCTTTCTCTCTCTTTTAATTGCAGATTCATCGGTGGGAATTGAAATTCCACACGACGTACCGCTACGGAAATCGGAACGCGATATTAAATACGATGACATAGATTTGTGTACGAAGATCTGATCGATCGAGCGAGAACTGGAGCCATATAGACTGAGATACTTGTGTCGAATCTCGCAGAAGGTCATCTGCCGTAACGAACCAGAAAACGAACGATAGAAGGAGCAGAAGCGTGGCCCAGTAAATGGTGCACTACATCTCTTACAAACCTCGAAACGCCATTACTCTATCCCTCACCTGTCAACGCCATCCGTGTACACTGTTGCAACGAACCCTGCCAGATTATTGGACCAATAGCAACTCTTCCAAGGCCAATCTTATCAATAGTATCGACACAGCCTGTGGCAAAACGCGCGCGTCTCGCAACACAACCCTCGGCATAACATTAGCGTTTGCTACTGGGTATTTCTAAAGCCTAGCAAGCAAGCCTAGATACCCAGAAAAGCAAGCACCAAATATTCTGTCGCGTCCAAGTTAGACTATCAACGGCTCCAAACTGAAGCTCCCAAACGTCATCAGAATGCGTCGTAACTGGCTCCTGCGCTGCAGCATCCTGATCAACGTGGCCGTGGTGCTGTACATCGGCAGCCACCTGCTGATCGGCAGCGGCAACTTTGCCATCGGCCCGGCCTACATCATTTCCGATGAGGTGCTGAAGCAGCCGCCCGCAGCCGCCGCCGCCGCCTCGTCCGCCCAGTACAAACCTTACCTTCCGGCGGTGCAGCAGCAGCGATTGCTGGAAGCAGAGCAGCAAATGTTCGAGCAACAGCAGTTCCTGCAGCAGCAGCAGCAGCAGCAGCAACAGCAGCAGCAACAGCTAACACAACAAGCGCACAGTAGTTTAATATTAAAAATTCAGGAAAATGGGGTAAGTTCATTCGCCGAAGTACAAGGCTAAGGTTTCGCGACGGGTTTTATGGGAACGACACGAAGATGAAACAAGAACTGACGCACGTGCGATGTCCATGTTGCTTAATGAAGTTTAATGTTTTTCATCTGTGTAAAACCCCGCGCGCGGTTATGCGGTAATGCACAACCACCTTCCCCGGACGTGAGGTGAGGCGAATTAGAGTTATTCGTTCGTCTTTTTTTTTACACGCCACTCAACTTACACATTACCAGATTCTGTTTTTGGGCAGTTTCGTGTCGCAACAACAGTAGAATTTGAACCACTCCAAATCCGCATAGCGTGGAGGTTCGCGATCTGCACCGCAGGAAGGCTACTACGATCGTTAATGGCAGCAATGACTAATGGTGTCGTCGTCGCGACGTGAGGTGATTGCTTCCAACCTATCCAAGAAATGCAGTGTATTGCTGCACGCACCGCACCGCACCGTGCCACTAAAACGAATCACATTTGCTCCTTTAGGGCTCTAAAATTAGACATTACTTCGGCCAATTTGATGCTCATTTCTAGACCTAATGAATATTCAAACAGTGATGTTATGTGGCCTATGGCCAGACGGGTGTAAGGGCCAGAAATCAACGTTTCCCAAATTTTTATTGCACTTTTTGGGACGAGAAGTTGTCCACAAACGAATAGTTTTCTTACTTCTTCAAGCATTATGATGCCTTTTGAAATTATACTTCAGATTATGTTAGAAATATTATCACAGTTTCATAGATTCCTTAACCTGTGTTAGCTAAAAAACCAATATAAGAGAAACACACTCTTTCATGCTGCTAGATTTAGATCCACCTCATAACGAATATTGATACTCCACCATTAGCATGAAATTAAAAAAAAAATAGAAATCGTTAGCCTTTTGGAAGACGAAACCTGGATGGGCCCACGGTTCGGCAGCAATCTTGAGCAATAAAATGGAGCCTTTCCGCTTTATGCAAAAATCTTCAAGCAACATCTTTTGCTATCGGCGTTTTTTGCGTTTTTTGCGTTTTTCGCCAATTAATGCCACGATGCAATCAGACACCGCAGCAGACCTGCCCTCCTGTTTCACCTGTTTTTGGAGATGGATTTTTAGTCAACTTCATCCCCAATACCAGCATTTCGTCCGGCTTTGGGAATCGATCGGAATTGGTCAACCAAATTCTGCAACGGCTCTTCCCATGGTGCGCCAGTTCTTTATGTAGATTCGTGGTGGGATAACTGTGCTTTCCACCTATTGTGAACACCGACGCAGAATTAATTCAACAGCCCCTGCCTGTTTGTCATATTAACCGTAATCCCGCGTGCGGCAGTTTTTCGGTCTGGACGACATCGCGGACGCGGACGCGGAACTGCGGTGTCGTGCCACATCTTGTGACCGCCGATGAGACAAGGAGATGACAAATATTTACCCGGAGGCGACGCAAGATTCGCGACGTCGAAATCACGAGCCCGCTATCAATTATGCAGAGTTGGTGAAGGGGGAGGGTGAATGCTGACGAAGGAAAGGTTTTGTGAACTCCGAATAAAGCAGCCCATCGAAATGCACATGCGTGGAGGGAAATGAAACGCGGCCGTAGTTGCCGGAAAAGTGTGTTCCCGGAGAATACAAATGACCGTGACATGACCGATGGAAAGCTTTCCTCGAAGCGTTCGCGAAATGAAGTTCACATTCATGTACCTTTTTGGGGGGAAGGGTGAATTGCTGAGACTAAGCGGGTTCTTTAGTGTGTGTGTGTGTCTCGATGTTGATTTTAACACTGAGCCCCCGCCAAGGCGTCAAATTGTGCCACAGGACGGATGCGGCACGACATCATTTTTCCTTTTTTTTTAGGTTGCATTCCTTCCAAAAAAGCGTATTATTTTCCTCGTCTTCCGTTAGCATGGTCGGTGACAAATGAGATTAGGTGACACCAGGAACGGATGGAAAGCACGAGAAGCGGGGGAGCATTAGCTTCGGTTGGCATTCGTCCATCCTTGTGGACGTGACTTCATCACTTAAACAGTGAACGGACGAAATTGGGTCACCGATGAGCTTTCGTGTGGCTAAATAAAACCAAGGGAAAGGGCGAGCGCAAATGAGATATGATTGATGCAGTCCGTTGTTTCGTTGCAGATCGGTGTTCAGGAAGTCGCCCAACCATCCCAGCAGCAGCGTCAGTTTGCGGCAAGAGGAACACAGCAGCAGAAGCAGCAGCAGGAGCAGTTGATACTGGAGCCAAGAGATGTAGATAACAGTAATCTTAATGTAGACGATAGTCGTTTCGATGTGCCAACAGAGAAGAGCACCGCCCGGAAGCTGGGCGGTGACGTGCTCTACCAGGACGGTCAGCAGGTGGCCGATGGTGGAAGATTAGGCGGGCCGAGTGGAGGAACCATGGGAGTGCTCAACGGTAGTGACATCTTTTCCACCACCGCGTCCATGGACTTCGATGCGAAGTTGAGGTAAGTAGTGGCTGAATCGTCTTATGGAGAACACGCGCTGCAAAAGCGCGGGTGGGTGCACACTGGCCGCTAACATAATCTATGCTATGACTGCCACCTTAAGGTCTCTGCTAAACTGCCATGACCGTGACTACGAGCCGTACATCAGCCAGCGGGGCGATTTCTGGGTGCTGAAAAACTACATCCGTGCCGAACATGGTGAACTGCGATGTCATGAAACAATCACCTACACAACACACGCCGACTACACTTTCCTGGACAATTTAGTTCCACTGCTGGAAAGGTATGGTGACGCAAAGCAGCGAACGTTTTTGGGGGAAAACCAACTAACATGTGAATTTATTTCTCTCCCCCGCAGGTGGAACGCCCCAGTTAGCCTTGCGCTCCATGCGCCTGGTACGGATTTCGTGCCCACGATCAGTTCGATTAAATATTTAAGAGACTGCATACCAGAGAGTCATTTAGTGCGACAGTTTGTCACGTTTCATATTTATTTTAGTAGTAAACATATTCCAAAAATCGTGCGTACCGAACGTTTTGTCCCGTGTATGGACCCGTGTTCCGTGTGGCTAATATCATATGCTTGTGTAATTTTAGGTTCCTAAACACAATCAAGTATTAGACACGCCGTGCAACTGCTCGCTCGCGGTTCCGTACTTCAACGTTTCGGCGGCGCAGTTGTACAAGACGCAGAAGAAGCTGCTCTATCCCGTCAACGTCGGGCGCAACATTGCACGCGATGCAGCGATGACGCATTTTCTCCTAGCTAGCGATATCGAATTGTACCCTAATCCGGGTTTAGTGCATAAATTTCTCGAAATGATCGCACGGAATGAGCCAGTTCTGCAGCGCAAGAATCCACGGTATGTAGAACGTCGAACTAGGACACAATGGCCATCTGGAGTTGATTTTCACTTTATACTGTTTCCGTCTCTTTCGCCGCAGAGTCTTTCCACTGCCGATATTTGAGGTAGATAATAATTCACCGGTGCCACGCGATAAGGCGGAACTGCAGGAGCTGCTGCGCACCGGCAAGGCGATTTCCTTCCACAAGCGAGTCTGCTCCAGCTGCCACGGAGTGCCGAAGTCAAAGGAGTGGATAGCAGCCAACGAAACCGACGGTAATGTCTCACGTTGCATGCTGTTCTCGAACTTTCTCAAATTAAAATCACTACTCAACATTTTGTCTACCAATCTCTTGGTTTCAGATTTGGGCGTGTTTCACATTGGCAAACGTATCGGTTACTTCGTTCATTGGGAACCGATCTACATAGGAACCCATGCCGATCCTCACTATGACGAACGATTAAGTTGGGAGGGGAAAAGTGATAAAATGACGCAAGTGAGTAACCCATCTGCCCCTCTGATAAGTTTCCCTTTGATTCAACTTTGTTCTTTTTTTCATTGCACCATTTTCCCAGGGTTATGCACTTTGCGTTCTCGACTACGACTTCCACATACTCGACAACGGTTTCCTGGTGCACAAACCGGGCATTAAAATTCTCAAAAAAGACCAGAAGCGAGCGATGCTGGCATCGAAAACGAACCAACTGATCAAGAAGATCATCTACCCGGAGCTGCAGGTCATGTATGGAACGCGGAAGGGCTGTGCTGTATAGTTGAAGGGGAAACAACATTAGTATAAGGCCAACGACAACGCTGGCAGCGATAGTACTAATGGTGATGGTGGTAATGGTGCTAGTAATCATCCAGGTGGTGGTGGTAGTGGTATAAGTGGTAGACGCTCGCGGGCCATGATCTCGTCATCCTGGTCTTCGCTGTTGGTGATATCGCCCTACCGGCCGCATGTCAGCAGCCGGCGGAAGATAGGCAAACCGAAGGGTTACATCCGTCGTCGACGACGATGATGAGCGCATGGTCCATGGCCTTGCTGCGAAAGGGAGTCTACAGGGTATAAGAAATTTTTAATTTGGATAAGCAAGTGTGCAGGTGCATACTGTTTGTGCGTGCGACTCGGGAATGGGGTAGTACCGTTCACAAACAATCGATTGGCTGTTAAGAAATGAGTCAAGCTCGGCTGAAGAGCCATCGGAAAACTCGGCCAGCTGGAGTGAGTGGTGGTAGCCAGTCCTCGAACCCTTGACAGTTGGTAGAATCGTGGGAATGAACTGTTCCGTTCAAGTGATATTACATGAGAACACCTTAGTTGTATTTTAAATTAAAATTGCGTAATTAACAAATCCCTAGTGATAAAGCAAGATCTACACGCGAGGAATAAAAAATGCTCCATCATATTTGATTCGTGCCCATGGACACAACTAATTTCACTGGACTCCTACGGGAAGACAGTGTATTGTTGTTGCACACAGCACTCATAGAGGCATAGTCATTTGAATGTTCAATGTTTCAATGTGTATAAAATCAAACGTATACTTGAAACAGATAGGTGTTATATCTGGTCTGGATGGAGCACGGTGTTCTGCTCCTCAATGTTCCACAGAACAAATAGAAAACTTTTCATCGTCCGTTTTATAGTACATTTCTCCCCTGCAGTTCAAAGGTCTTTATTTTTCATGCAACCATTTTTTAAATAGATTGCTGTCATAAAATGACCAGGGCATTCATGCAATGTTAAATAAAACAGAGCATTGCAACCGTGGACAGTGTATCGTACATGATATTGGTAAATATTTTACAACAAAAGCACATTTTGCATGGAACCGGATCTAGTAAATCGAAAAAACATTGAATGACCAAGGACTGAATGATGAAAGGGTTACAATGCAAAAAAAGAACTTACAATGATATAACATTTTACAGTCTAAAACAGCTTGATAAGAGGGTGTCACGTCAAAAATAAAAAGATGCACAATGTCTATCGTTGTTCAAAAACACGGAAACATTCTCTGCAATCAAAAACAAACATAATGTGTGAGCAACAATAAACTTTCTCCAATCTTATTCACAAATAGTTAACATTGTTTCATCAGCTACTTGTCCAGATGGTTGTATTTGCTTCTTTAAGCATATCGGTGTTATATCCTTATCGAATAGAAATTACTGATAAAACAACACTGTAAAATCTCTACACAAACATCTTATTTGGAAGCTTATCTCTTGTTTGCTGTGGATTCAGCATAAGATTCATTTTTACCAAGCATTCGCTTATATTTCGTATAGCAAGCAAAGTCTCATACAATCAGGAGGGAGGTAAAACTTTGATATTTTATCGCCAAAAGCTAAAGCTCGAACACATGTGCAACATACTAGTAACATATCCTGAAGGAAAGCAAGTAGCGTTATCAAGTAGCTATTCTCTATCGCATTCTTAAACCACATAAATAACACCAGTTATGTCTCCGTTGCATCTTTTGCATTAAAACTCGAAATTCACAACGTATACATGATTTGGCACAACTAGCACGACCGCAATATGAACGGTAATAGAATCTAATGAAACCAAACAGACAACATATTGTACACATCTCTCATGTAGGTGTTTATTTTACGTCTCCATAGTAAGTGCCTTATTCGTGTTGAAAAGTTTAAAACACATGCATGAAAACGAAATTTACAGTAAAAGTAACAAAAAAAATACACACAATTACACAAGGCAGTGTGAAATCACTTGTAGGGGTAGGGGCAAGGAGATGAGGGCATCCTTCAGATGGAATCAACATGAATGGTGGGCAAGTAGTTCAGGGTAAATGCCAATCTCAACGAAACGACGACTTTCATAGAAGGTCCATCTCAATACCAATTACATGATGAAAAATGCTCGATACCTTTAATGATATCCGGGATAATTTTAACGGCTGCATAAGCATTAGGTTGTACATTTTCCATTCTGTTAGTTACGTTAGCTGTTGTACATAGTGTAGCACTAGGAGTTAAATTTACCAGTAAAATGCTAATCTTGCAATTTCGAGCGTAGTTAGTTTGACTTAACCGTTTCCGGTGGTAAAAAAATTAGGTTCATCTTTTTTAATTGATTTTATGCAACCACATTCGTAACAGTATCCCTAAACGTAGAACACGTCATTCAAAGTCGAAGATTTTAGACCTTTGTTTCGTTCTTTTATTCTACGTATTTTGATCAATGCTTGCAGTTTAAAACATTTCTGTACATAGATTAACACAATTTTCAAACGGTTTTAGTTGATAAGAGCATAGTTTACATAGATCCTACATCGCGTTCTACACCGGTTCTACGTACGTTTGTAGCACAACTGCAAAATTACGTAACACAGAGTAAACCTTAAATCGAATTGTGAACGAACCGAACAAACTGGGTGAATCACATCGCAAAGCGGTTCCGGCCATCTAGAGTCTGGATTACTTGCACAGGTGGTACCGACAAAACAGGAAAAGAAAAGGATAGGAAACAGTGAGGCAGTGAACGATAGGCACACATGCAACAACCCCGGGAGTAATAAATGTATTTCCATAGAAGTGTTCCTTTTTTTAAAGAAAACATAACCACCTGCTTATTTTGATGGACATCACATTTTATGTTCTCACAAAACCGAAAAGCAAACACAAAAGGTGGGCTACGAAAAGAAATATGGCTCAGACATGATGACATTCGCTAAATATTGATCCACTCAAGAATGTATCATTCCGGGGAATTCAAAGCAATTCAATACGCTGACGGAGAAGCCCCACGAGACAAGGAAAGCTGCCGAGTATGTACATTACCGTCTTTTTCCAGCCAATGCAAGTCTTATCTTATCGGAAGCAATGTTATACATGCACGCGTGTTGTTCCCTTCGGTGAAGAAAATCTGCTTGCTTCACTGGCAGCTGACCGTTAATCAGTTTATCGCGCAAAACTACTCCAACTGGGATGTGCACGAGACCGGACGCGCGAAAAACTCTGCGCTGTAGACCTCTCCGAACGATTCGGTGAAGTGTCCGTTCACATACGATTCCGTTCCAAGGGTGCTAATAAGATCGGGTTGTACGTAAAGTGCTTGTTAACCTGGCGTGATCGTCGCATTAGGACTGAGTGTCGGTATTTTCGTGGCCCGGTTCCGAACATTACACCCGGTACATTTTCACTCAACATTGTTACACGTTGGATCGATTCAGGCGGCGCTCTGCGAAGAACGCGCGGTTATTGATAACAGATAAGTTGCCTGAGTAAAAGTGAGAGCGCCCGCGTGGGGCCAATTGGAGAGCGGGAATAGTGTGAGAATTTCATTGGCGTGACCTTCGAGGCCGCCACAGCGTAAACCGTCAGATGACGGAGTTTGGTAGCTCGGCAAACTACAAACCGCTGCATCCGGACGATGTTGCCATGGTTGCCCGTCGCTCGACCGTGCTCCGGACGGTGCTCCTGCTGGTGATCGTATCGTTTGTGCTGTTCTGTCTGATGGGATACTACTATCAACCGGTGGCGTCGGGAGATCACGCTAGGAATCAATATCCGACGGATGGAGCATCACAAGAGGCTCTTCTGCGCCGACTTAAGTAAGTGCCATTTCTTTCACTCATAAACATGAGTGATTGCAGTAGGAGCTTCACTCGCGCAAAGAATATCTGTCCTGGAGGCCATTGTTATCAGTGGATTGTAAAGTGATTCAAAACTATTACCGAAGCTCGTGTGATATCCATGAGTTTCAAGTTAGAAAAAAAAAAGAATATAACGAACGCTTGAAGGGTGAGCCACATATGCGTAATGGTGTATTATGCATCTCATCGTGAAGAGATTGTCCATCAACCGACGTAATAAATGAACAACAAAATAGCTTATTTTATCGCCTACAGTTTCCGAGCGTGCTCGACCTATAAGAACTTGTTGTTGGTCACAACGTGTGATGCCGAAATTTTCAAAGCCCTCTCACTTGACATACATCACATCAATCGAATCAATTAGCATTTGGTTCACTTTCCTTTTCTCTCCGCCTGCTAGGACCATACTTAGCTGCAATACTCAAACGAACGACTTCCAGCTGGAGACGCACGGCGGTCACTATCTGTTGCGTAACTTCATCGCCCCGAAAGAACCGATCGATTGCTTCGAAACCATCACCTACACCACGCATGGAGACTACACTTTCCTGGACAACGTGGTACCACTGTTGGAACGCTGGCGGGCTCCGTTAAGTGTCGCACTGTATGCTCCCAGCACGGACCTAGACCGATCGGTGGAACTGATACGCCATCTGTTGGATTGCCACGAAGGTCGACTGCTGGTGAGGCAGTACGTGAGCTTCCACCTGTACTTTGGCTTCGAGCATCTACCAGAGCGACCCGTCAACTACTATCGGCAGCTGTTGGCAGTCCCACTTGACTGTTCGAATGCAACAATTCTTTCGGATAGCCTGTACGGTGGCAGTGCAGTCGGTGAAACATTCCGGGCGGAAAACAATCTCACCTACCCGGTAAACGTAGGGCGGAACGTAGCTCGCAGCTCGGCCCTCACCCACTTCGTGTTGGCCAGTGACATAGAGCTCTACCCGAGCAAGGATTTTATACCGATGTTCCTGCGAATGATCGCCCATCCCTTCTACCAGTACACTCTGCATAGTCCCAGCGTGTACGTCCTCCCGGTGTTCGAGGTTGCCGAAGGACGGCCGCCGCCTGAGGATAAGGCACATCTGCTTGATGCCCTGCAGCGGGCTGAAGCGATAAAATTCCACGAAAAAATTTGCTCCAACTGCCACACCGTGCCCGGGTACGCTGAATGGTTGGAATTGCTGAAGTACGATTACACGATGGACGTACACGCGAGCTCCAAGAGGGAAGGCGCGTACGCTTTCTGGGAGCCAATCTACGTCGGGACGAAGCGGGAACCGGGGTACGACGAGCGACTAAGCTGGGAAGGCAAAGCAGATAAAATGACGCAGGTGAGTACTGATGGCTTTAAGAAGCCGTATGATTTCCGAATTGTTCAGTAAATGCTCCGGATGGAAAACCAACACAGAATATTTTGAAAACTGTTTAATTTTTAACTTTTATAGGGCTATATCATGTGTATCCTCGGATACGACTTCCACATCCTCGATAATGGGTTTCTGGTGCACCGACCGGGGATAAAAACGATTCAACAGGCAAACAGGCCTCCCCAGCAGGCCAAACAACGATCGTTCATTCGTCAAACGATTGCCCACGAGATCGAGGCACTGTATGGGCAGAGAGAGGGTTGTAAGGTTTGAAAAGAAGTTTCAGTGTCCTTCTTTTCGCCTACGCAAAACTGGCCAAACTGTATTCTAGTCACACGAATGAAAATCAAGCCCGTGATGGAATTTCATGTTTTTATTCACACGCCTTATCGCGCCATTTGGGCGCAGACCTATAGATAGATAGCACGTACAGAATCGAGTATTAGTGGACTATTGAATTAATCACACTCATCCGCATCCATCGTAGGAGGAGTTAGTGCGTCATCCGGCCCTAAGCACATCCGGTCACATTGGCGACACCGTCACATGCGTTGATGAGCTCGTTGAACGCCTGCTCCGGGCCGCAAAAGTTAACCCTTGGTCTGTCGTCCACGCACAGGAAATACTTCTGGCATTCGTTCGGGGCCCGGAAGAAGCGTATCGGCTGGATCAGCCCTTCCGCCTGCGGCGGACACTTGAACCCGAGGAAAGCCTCGGCATCACAGTCTTCCACCAGATCAGCCCAGTCACACTGGTACGTGGCCGAGTTGAAGGCCAGCCCGGTCGGACAATCGAACACGTAGCCCGTACCGTCGGCGCAGTTCTTAAACTGGCCGCAGTTGGCCCGATCGCCGACCTTGTAGTAGCCGAACTGGTGTGGGCAATCCTCGGTGGGGATGGGCGGTTGAGTTCCCGAGCGGCTTCCGCAGTCTACATCGATGGGGTACTTGCAAGGATAGCTGAAGAGTGACGACGGTTCTTTGAATAGCAGACCGTCCGGGCAGAGCTGTCGCTTTGGTTCACCGTCCTGCGCGAAAAAAAACCAATCGCATAACGCAATGAGTGTAGATCAAATCGACCCGAGTGGATCAGCGGGAGAAATACTTACAACACACTCGATGTATGCGTCACATTGATCTGAGACAGGGTAGCGGCCATTCTTCTCCGGGCAGGATTGGCTTTGTGCTGTAGAGAAAGAGAAGTGCAAATTTAATAAAATGTGAAACGAGAACAAAGGCTTTCAGCTTAATGCAACGGTAAAGGAAACATGTTGCATCAATTATGAGTAAACAATTTTATTTCATAGAAAGAAACATTTTATTCCTTTCATCAAACTAGTCAGCCAGTATATTCAGCAATGTAGAGAACTAGACTTTAAATGTTTTAATTTTTCTAGATGAACGTTGCCTACTCCTATTTCCTGTTATGATAATCATAATTAACATGAAATATTCCGGTAGAATTAAAACTAAACTGCCCAACCTCGGGCGGAACTTCAATATCGCCCACCGTTAATTAAAGGGTCACGGATCAAAACTTCAAAACCGGAAAAAATACTCCAATACTCAGCCTTGGATGGCATTTATATGCCACCCGTGGTGGCTGACGTCTGCTTTAAAATCCTGTCGCGATGGAGCATCTTCTCCTGCGTCAAGGTGAACGGGTGCGATCAAACAAAACACCCATCCAACCTTCTCCTTGCTGCGAGAGGTGGTAGCATGCCCAAGATCACATCTCCACACATCAGGTCTTATGGAATGAGGCTTGCGGCACTATAGTGAACTTTGCGCAATCTTAAACTTTGCTGAATAATTTGCATCCCAACTTACAAAGCAATGCTTCATTCTATGCACTGTACATTTCCCACAATATTTCCCTTTCCATTGCAACTGGTTATGTAGCGGTGATCGTTTATAGTGATGGGCACTTTCGCTTTTCATTCTTTCAAAATTTTCACACGTCCTTGGCACGATTCGAAGGTGTATGGGTCGACACCTTGCATTTCTGGAGCTTAAGTTGGACAGATTGTCATCCCGCGAGATAGAAACTAACTCCATCTTGCAGTCGAGATCTCCTTAAGTAAGGGAATAATTACCGTGGAAGAACAGCACAGTCGTACAGAGCACGATTATGGCAGCTATCTTCCCACTCGAGAACATCGTTGCGATCGTTGCCGTGTTCAATTGCACGTTGAAGAATTTTTTTTCAAAATCGTTAATCACGAGGTATAAAAATCGTTTAACCCTAAAGCGATTGAGATTTCGTTCCGTTACCGATGGTGGGTGAATTCAAACTGAATTGAATAGCATCAGCATCTTGGAGATGAACTTCTCCATTAGGTTGGAGGCTGCTATGCGTTTGTGCAAAGCTTGTTTGTGGGAGGAAACGACCAAGGAAAGCGTGGTATGGACTCATGGAGGAGTGGTATGGACTCATCAGATATTCAGCGAGATTTATTTGTCGTCATCGTATAACGTGCACAGGTGGGGTTGAATTTTGTTCTGTCGCGTTTCTCGAGAGGGGAGTTGTGATGCAGGTGATAAATGGGCCACTTGTGACAAAATTCCTGTCTGCATTATATGCCGGTTACTGTGTGCGTTCGCACGTGTGTTTTCGCGCCAGAGGAGCAGCTCTACATTGTGCCTCCTGCGCGATGCATATATGTTAAATCTTGCAGCGAGTCTGTTCGTTTAATCCTATGTGGCGTATCCGTTGAAGGACCTTGACATTTTGTGGAGGCAAATCCCAATGCAAAGCCTTCCATGTTTTTGGGGTTGGCCCGCCTGCCAGGTAGTTTCATTTGATTGTTTCTTGGACACTAGCAGTTGTGATAACTCGCGGATTCCGTTGAATGAATGTCTGAATGTCTGAAATGAGAGAATGATCAATGGAAGGTTGAAATTTTGTTATCCAACGACATTTCTCTTTTGAGTGCTTGTGTCCTAAGGTCAACGAACTATCGATTAAATAATAGGAACGGAAAATACGCACATGATCCTCAAAACTAGCGAAATTTTGCATCTCTATGTTCTCCATTCTAGTTTCAGTATGTACGCTGGCAGTGCACATTTGAAAGTATTTAAAAACATCGGACATCGAACAGTATTGTAATCACCTTGGTCTTCTCGTCGGTTGACTGTCAATGCCATAACAACCGTGAGCGTCGTAGCACTTTTCTACCGCTTGTGCTGAGCGTTCCTAACTCGCTTGCCCACACACAGCCATCACTATGGTGCTTGAATTCATTATTGACATTAATGTTTATTTGTAAGCAAACCGATGTCAATAGTCGATCTA
Organism: Anopheles plumbeus; assembly: GCA_034621735.1. Taxonomy (NCBI): domain Eukaryota; kingdom Metazoa; phylum Arthropoda; class Insecta; order Diptera; family Culicidae; genus Anopheles; species Anopheles plumbeus. The sequence continues at coordinate 24,399,832 of JAOEFI010000004.1, forward strand.
TTTTCATCGCTTTTTGCCTTGATCTCGCATTAGTTTTTCAATTGATTGTGAATATTTGCCGTGATGATACCTTCTGAAAACTGGAGAATATACTTAGCATGTGTTCGTGGTAACTAGCATGATCAATGCGACCGTGAACGTTGCAGATGCAGCTGCAGTGGCTTCTATAGCGAAAAAGTAATGAACATCGAAATCGAACCATTTCCAGCTGTACGCAAGCAACTTTGTCGACTTTGCTTGGGAAACGAACGGGATTTGATAAATATTTTCCATGTTGAAGGCGAGCAAGTATATACTGAGCCTTTGACCGTCCGAATACACGGGTTTCTGCAGCTGGAGGTAAGAACAACAAAAGCATCGAGTTTTTTTTAATATGTAATACTACGATATGTTTATAGATTATTCCAGGTGACAACCTTCCACAATGGATCTGCAAAGAATGCTTGGGCAAGATAGATGATTTTACCAGCTTCCGAGAACAATGCAAGCATAACGAACTTAGGCTGCGTCTCGGAACTGATAAGCCGGGATACCCGAAATTTGCCAGCGGAGAACATTTTAACGAAGGGGTGCCTATTGACGAACGAGATCAGCCAACGGATGACGATGAAACGGAAACGATCGTGATTGATCCGGCTCGAGAGTACGAAAGTTCGAACGAAAGTCTTCCAAACGATGAATACGAAGCGGAAAATGGAGATATCTTTCATCCAACCTGTGTTAGAAACGAACGGAACAATTTGGCTAGTGAAGTGGAAGCAGAAGAGGAGGATTTCGGCGGGTCGCTAGCCGGGGACGTAGAGGAGGACGAGGAAGAAGATGAAGAGGATATAAAATGTGATACATTTCCGCAGCACTCACGGAATGGCTTGTCACACGGTGGAAGTACAAACGCCGGCCAGCAGAAAACCGTAATTTTTACTTGCAAATATTGCGATGTGGCCTTTGCAGCGATCTCTGCTTGCCAACTGCACGAAATTCAAGACCACGATATTCTCGCCCCGTACGCTTGTACGTTCTGCAATTACAAGACCGCAATCCGCCTATCGTTGATCGATCATATACGACAAACGCACGGCATCATCAGGCCGTACGTCTGCGTTCAGTGCAATAAAGGATTCTCCCGGCGTTCGGATCTGAAGAAGCACACCTTCGTCCACACCGGCGTGCGACCGTTTGCTTGCAATCAGTGCGAAAAGAGCTTCTCGCGCAACACGAATCTCAAGAAGCATATGCGCATCCATTCGGGATTGAAACCGCACGCCTGCGACGCTTGTCCGCGATCGTTTGCAAACAAGGCTGATCTTGTACGCCATCATAAGATCCATTTCGGGCAACGCAGTCAATTCTCCTGCGCGCGATGTGGAAACATGTACGCGCGAAAAGACAAGCTCTACAGCCACGAGCGGATTTGTTTCCGCGAACTGGCGGACCCAGACGGTGGGAATGATTCATTCGCGGACAGTTTGTTCCAACCGTGCAAGTCGGAGTTTCAGTTTTCCCTCAATTTCAGTCCCCAGATACCTGAACCGATGTTAACCGAAAATCCTGCTCCCGTGGAATTGCTCGTGGATCCCGTTATGAGCAGTTTCGGAAGCTTCGCACTCCCGGCGCCAGCGCTTATATCACCAACGCCACCATCCAGTACAATCTACGACTGCACAAAATGCCCCAAACGTTTTCTTAGTAAAAGCAGCCTTCGCGCGCACCAGGCGTCACACTCGCCGGAGAACTCGAGGAAGTACGAGTGCCCACAGTGCCGGAAACATTTCGTTGGCAAACGCGAATTCGAACGCCACCTTATGACCCACTCGGACATGAAACCGTTCGATTGTCGAGCGTGTGGAAAAAAGTTTTCGCGCAAGGACAAACTGCAACGGCACGAGCGAATACACCAACGGGACCGGTACTTCTCGTGCCCGAACTGTGAGGCCAAGTTCCAGCGAAGGGATGCCCTTTCGTCACATCTAAAGATTCACTGCACAGCGGCATCCAGTGGGAACTTTAAAGCATCGCCAACGACAACATGAACGGCGCCTTTCTCCACGCTTGGCCAGGAACAGCTATTGCCGCCCGAACATTCCATGTTGTACATGTACGGCGCTGGTCCGGCCGCAATCGATTCCGTTCGATTGTAACCAACTTTGGAAGAAGGAGAGGAACTTTGAGCGTGCGAGTGTGAGTGTTTAAGACTCTCTTTTTTTTGAGGGCACAAACATGAGATATTTTTATTTAGTATATCTGTGTAGGAAAATAAAATTAGAGATAGATTAGAATACTTTAAGATTTTGCTAATTTTGCATCCATTCATCCGTACTAAAAGCAAGTTCAATTATTTGAGAGATTTGTCCACATGATAAATAGTATTGTCCTAGTTGCATTGCCCCATTATGTCAATCGTTACTATTACGGAATACAATGTTGCAAACGTAACAAACACACTAATTTTAACGCAGCTCCATAAGTCCTTTGCACTGGCGCCGTTGGTAATCAAACCCGGATACTGTTTCGTTGAAAAATCATTGAAGAGGCAAGAAGCAAGAAAAATGCTTAAAGTAAGAGACTACATAGAATACTCACTAATGAGTAAACTATTGGCATATTCTAGTAAATTGAGTAAACGATACTCTGCAAGCACTCTCTGTTTCTTCTCCGTACCTTCTCGCTGTAGGATTAGCACTAAAACGATTTTTAATAGCAATGCTTGCCTTTAATTCAGTTGCAATCCCCTAAACGAGGGGTACAGTTTTTAGCTTTATTCATTAATGTATGAAAAACTATTTACACCACAAGTGTTTCAAATACAAACATAGCACAACACGTGGCGGAAGTGATTTGGTTATTTTTTACATCGAAACGGGAATAACAAACCTTTTACGAAGATTGGTCTTTGGCCCTTCCATCGACCACACCTTCGACTGCCGATTCGCTGGGCAACTGGCGCTCCGAGGAGAGAGCGGCAGCTCGAAAGATAGCCTTATCTGGCAGAGGGTGGTCACACTTGTCGATGTGTGCTGATGCTGATTATCAGCCCCTTCCGATTGTCCGATTTCGGCTATCAAATATACCGGTTCGCTCTAAGCAACAAACCCTTCCAAAGGTCGTTTGCTCGGAAGGAAGAATGCAATCGGTCCGGGGCTCAGTCGATGCTGGTGCTTGCTGGACGACACAGCTCGGTAGTCCTGTATTAGCGTTAAAATGGTTGGGTGTTTTATGTGCAGCGTGGGTAAGTTTGTCCCCCAAGTCTGATAGAACAATTTTCAAACACTAATATGTTTTTGCTAATGTTGCAGCATGGGTCGTTAAGTGGTACCTCTATGCCTGTGCGGCCAGTATCGGGATCGTCGTACTGCTGACCGTCTTCTCTAAGCTTGGGGAGCGTGGGAACAAATTCAAGTACTACAGCAAATTTGGCATGATCTACTTTGCGACGCAGTCCTTAACCACGCTCTACGCACCGTTCTCGTTGCTGCGACCCCGTAGCATCGACAATTCTCGGTACGCATAACATGGCAGGGATGGGGTTGAATTAGACATCCGTGTTCGGCTACTAAGCGAGCAATACTTGCAGAATTATCGCCTCGGTCATTGCGCGGTTCTCGAAGATCCTCGGCATCACGTGGGAGCTGTGGAATGCCCAGATTCTGCGCCAGGCGAAAGGTGCCATCGTTCTCACGAACCACCAATCGTCGATGGATATATTGGGTGAGTATAGTACACACAATGGGTTTACCGTAAAAACACACAAAGAGGAAAAGCCATTAAATGTGGCCCGAAATCATCGGCTTGGATGCTACGTCAAAATTGGTTGCTGAACGGCTTTATCGTGCGTCGAGGTAACCTTCATCCGATAGGGAAGTTTATCAGCAAATTCACTCGAAATAAACCACCAGTTATCTCGATAATATGATTGACGAGTGAGCCGTAATACTGCAGTACCTGATCGAACTTTGGATATCGGATGTGCTTTTTATCGTAATCTCTGTTCGGTTGTGGCTGTTCTTAAAGCATGTCTAATGCTTTGCTAATGAAGTAGCATGCAGGATGCACCTTGTTACGTTCACGCTATGAGTTTTTTTTTTTCGTTTTTCTGTTTTCATGAATAATTTTTCACACTCACTCTTCCGCGCGTATACGATACTGTAATTATCATCAACATTGCTCATGCAGGAATGATGATCCTCTGGGATATCCTCCGAAATCTGGTACCCATTGCCAAGCTGGAGCTGCTCTACCTCTTCCCCTTCGGGCCGTCCGCGTGGCTCGCCGGCGTGCAGTTCATCAATCGCAAGAACCGCCCCTCGGCCGTGAAGGTGTTTGACCGGTGCAAGCGCATGATGACGCAGGATGGAGCCAAGATGTACATCTACCCCGAGGGCACGCGCTACCCCGAGCGGGGCATGCTTCCGTTCAAGAAGGGCGCCTTCCACACGGCCATCGAGGCCCAAGTGCCGATCGTCCCGGTCGTCTTTTCGCACATGTACTTCATTCAGTCGAAGAAGCATATCTTTGACGATGGCCACGTGATTGTCGATACGCTCGAGCCCATCCCCACCAAGGGCCTGACGAAGAGCGACCTCGACCAGCTGATCGAGCGGACGCGGAGCGTGATGCTGGCGCGCTACGAGGAGCTCAATCGGGAGGTCGACGCAGGACTAAAGGATCCGCGATGGGTCGCTGTGGATCGGCCCCGGGTCAAGGTGTACGAAGGAAAGAAGGCAAACTAGAACGGCGTAAGACGCGATTCGACCCGATCCGGGCACTGCTTAATATTCATGAGGGAAATAAACCGAATCCGAAACAAGAATTGGACTACATGTTTAATTGAATGTTGCGTATGGGAGTAAAGAAGTATTTGTTTCATGCACGGCGTTCGAGTTCCAATTCGAGTTTCATCAACTTGGGTTTTCTAAATTGTCTGTAAATCCTTCGACAGCAATTTAACCCTTGGATAGCAATTTAACTATTTTCCAAATAGTTTCGGATGACCAACCTCAGGCTCAGGCACGCAAATTGCACCAAAGTGATGGGAAATGCGAAGGCGTGGGATGGTTGCGTGGAATTGACCGTCTCACTTCAGCGGACCCGTATTGGTTTTGATCATTTCTAAGTGAGCTTGTTTTGCTAAGTGGTCAGTCAGTCAGAGTCGGAGTGAGTCGCATTGCGTGGGGTTCATATTTGCTTTTAAAATGTTCGTGTTTGGTGATCTATTGACAATATTGCATGCGGCAGCAAGTCGTGACTAACTTGGAAATAACATTTAAATCTCAGCATCAGATTTAACAAATATCTTCCCATCAGCCATCGTAAGAAACAAACGAACGTTTTCGTATCGAATTATGGGCTTCATTCCCCTCCCCCCCCCCCTCCTCCTCCTCATGCACATGGAATGCCACAACAGCATGGGGCAGTTGATGTAATCCATGGTTGGGACAGCAACCACGAATTGAATCGGGTGGAAGGGTAACGACCATTGTAGTACATTTTCGGTTGCTTTTCTTTTTCAAATACTCTTCAACCTACCATTGCTCCCCCCCAGACATCGATGCTTGAACATCATCAATTCGTAGCCGAATGTGTAATGAGCTGCTAGGTAATGTTGCGCAGGCAATGCCGGGCCGATTGGGGTGAGCCACACACACAGTAACGGTTGATATTATCGAACACAGTCCAGTCGAAGATGTTTGGGACCCAATTGTGTTTCTTCGGTCCAGTCAGTCGACATTGCCTTGAGTGTGTCCCACAATGTGTTGTTCAAAAGCGAAAATACAAATACGCGATTGAAGTTCAATCCGCTTCGTACGTGGGCAAGCAATAGCAGTGGTGCAAAGCGATTGCCATTCGTACCGTGTAAAATCCTTTCCATTAGCAGGAAGTTACCCCGTACCGGGTGAAAGGAGCACCCCTTTCGGAAGGAGGCCAAATGAGCAATCTTCGCTGATCAAACGGCGGGTGCAGCCGCAATGCCGCGTTAGATTCCCAAAAGACCCCAGTGTGGAGCAGCAGGCCCTCGTAGTATGCGTGTGCGCTGAGCGTGCCAGAGAAACAAATACAGGAACGCACACTCGACATGGAAAGAAGCGGCAACCGACGGACTGTGCCTCGCCTTCCTTCTCTGCCCACTGCACGCGAATGAAACGGAGCACACGTATTGTGTCACGCAAAAAAAAAAAAAATGTGCACTTGCGCGCTCCACACCACAATAGAAAGCTGAAGTTTGTGCTTCTGATTGTTCAGTTGTCATCGGATTGCCGTCGGGTGAGGGAGTTTTGGTCTGAGAAACGCTCGCGCGCTCGCTGCTACCCCGGCTTCTATATACATTCGTTCGATCTCGCGCACACACCGCGTTCTGCCTTTTTTTTTGCGTCTCGCTGCTGGGGTGCCGTGCCGGTCGTCCCGCCCGCCGTGTCCTCCGAGACGGAACCGTTTCCGTGAAGCATATATTTTTGCTGCTGCTGTCGTGTCCCCCTGGGGTGTGAATTCTGTGCCCGGTTTCTGTGCGTCTCGCTCGGCTTCTGCGTTCAGTTTTCAGCTCCTGCATGTGTGTCCGTGCGGGTTTTGGTCGCTATTAAAAATTTATTCCAAGTGTTGCCTGCGACACAGAGGAGCAAATATATCAAATGAGTCGTGCCCCTACTTAGAATATCGTCTGCGACCGGTTGTAAGTGCGTCGCATGCTGCGAATGGTGTGGTGGTCTATGGTTGGGTGTGAAAAAATGTGAACGGGTGTACGGAAAACAAAGTTCCGTGAAGCCACATTTGGATATAGGATTCGGTTTTATCACGTCTACCGTTCGCGTTGCAGCAGCGGGTGTTAGTTTCTTCCACTGCTGATTAGATTACGATTGGCGTGAAGAAATCAAAGAGTTAAAGATTCAGGTCAGTGACTGAAGGGACTGTTAGTGGACACTACGAAACGAGCAGAACGAGTAAAACGTGAGGATAGTTTAGTCTGAAAAGTAATATTTTACCGTGTCCATTTTCATGCCCAGGTTCCAACGGGCCGTGAAAAATCGATCGGAAAGGTGGTACAACCACAAGGTGCACGGCGAACATTGGCAGAGGCCTACGAACCCCGAACAACAAACCAGCAGAAACCAGCTGTCAATCGAACGTCGTTGTTTGGTGCCAATTGTGAAGCAAAACAATAACAAAAAAGGGGACGAAAGGCGCGAAATTCAAATGTACCTTTATGCGAACAGAGAAAAGTCCACGCTTCACTCGTCGCCTTGCTAGTGTTTGAGAATTGATTCTGGGGTAATTGAACCGAACTCCCTAGCCGGAAATAACCGATCCCTTACGCGAGGGCGGAACTGCCAATCAGTCCCTGTCGCCGTAGACCGCAAACGATACGCTCACCAGTGCAGCACCGCGGTGTTGCAAATTGCATCGCGAAGCTAGTGAACAGTAGCGCAAAGTGTATAATATACAGGTCACCTAAAAGATATCTGAGGCAGAACAAATCTTGTGGCCCTGTGTATTGCCGAGATATCGTGTGCATGTGCATGAGAGAGAGAGAGAGAGATTACGAAACGCCAAGAAAGCGCAAACGTGGGGAGACCACAACATCTACGGAAGCGAAAATTTCACGATAACGGCCACCGATAGGCGGTAGAGAGTGCAGTATATCACAGAACGTGCCACACGGTCTCCTCGTCGAAGTCCAGTTGTTGTCCGGTGCAATCACAACATACAAGAGCAGCGGGAACAACGGCCAGACACCGACTCCGCAACGATGGCGATGCTAATGGATGGAATAATTATAACATTGATGGTAAACGATTCGAATTAACCATTTATGATGCATGCGAACGAAGCTGGAGGTGTCGGGGTGGTTTTGAGAAAGTCGTGGACGAAACCCACAGTGTACCCATTACTGTTTGGTGGAGGAAGGATAAAAGGAGATATTTTGTTGGGTCATAAAGTCTATCCGGAGGTCCTGAGATTGAGCGAATCTGTTTCACCATGCAGACAACATGCGATATCCGGTATCGGAAAAGTAGGTCGCGGGTCCAAAGGTGACAGGCGAGGGGTATCGTTTAAATGTCTCCTGTCGAATATGTAAATAAAACACAACGCCGGAGGAAACGGGGGTCCCTCAAAATGTGTGCGAATAGGTTTAATACTTTTTGAACGGTGGCAGGGCAGAGGCGCTTGCATGGGGAGCCCCCAAACCATTCGACAGCCAAAAAACCATTTATTCGGAGAAAGTTCATACAACAGACAGCGCAATCGTGACTTTACGTAACTGTTCCTCATCCGCCTCGCTGATATGCCACCTTGTTTATCGCGTCGTGAAAGAGGCATGTGGATCACTTTAAACCTAAATTTAGTATCGTTTTCGTGACAGTATTGTGAACCGAGCGCACCAAAAATTGCGTGTCGGATCCGATAGAATGGAAAAAAAACATTGTCGCTGCATGATGATGTGCGATACCGGTCTAGTAGAATACCCCCGCTTACCCCGTGGCTAGGCGTTGTCGTGGAATGGTGGCAGGATATAATTAGAACGGGCAACGGCCGGCATTTTGTCACACGGGGACGGCCTGAACGATGTCAATAGCCGCCGACCTGCTCGATGCCATTTGCTCGAGAAAGTCGAATGTGGACGCAAAGCAGGTTGTGCTGCTACCTAGAAGGATGTGTTGTGTTGCAGGCGTTCGGGTGGAATGATGCGATTTGCTTTTCTGATCCTTATTGTGTTCCTTCGCCTTCGTTATCATGAAAGGTCCTTCGAAATGTGCCTAAACGGTGCTATTTCCGTACAGTAGGAGCAATGCACCGAGTGGAATGAGACTCGGTGTGACGAAAATAGCTGCGATGTGGACTAGCACCACTACGAGATCCCTCATGCCACTAGATCCAGATCAGCGAGGTGGTCGGTTGCCGTCGATGCCAGTGCGAAGTGTTTCGTAACGGATTCCAGAGTATATTGATTTGTGTCAGGAGCAAATGGCCCCGTCACGATGTGTGTGGACATCAATTATGTGTCTTTATATAGCAGGGGCAGCAAAGTACTTCATCGTTTCAGGCATCCAGTCAATCCTCTAAGCGTAGGTTGACTTCTGGCAAATGAATATAAGCAGTTATTGTTCGAGGCTAATATCCCAGCTATGCATAGTCTATGATCAGCAATAATTACCAAAGTGGCGTCAAAACAATTACTGTATGAAGTTTAATATCAGACGTTTAATCAGATCAGAATTTCATTTCATTCCAAACATGCTAATTGTTGCTAAATATGTATTGATCGATGAAAATTACTTTGGTTGTTTTGGTAATTGGACCGCTTTCAATGCACTCTGCCTAAAACGCATCCTTCAGTACGATAAAAAATGAGTACGAAGCGTTAACCATCTGCAGAAAAAACTATTGGATTATCAATCGAAATATCGAAAAATCATTTTATAATAAATTCACCTTCTGAAAGCGTTCCATATCGACGAAACAAAACTTTCCCGCCATTATGCCGACCGGCGTTTGCGCACGCAAAAGCATCATTTGGAGCAGCTTGCGAAGGTTGGAGTCCATTTCCTCCCAGCCGCAAGCATAGATCGCTCTGGTCAGTGCAGATGCCTGTATGCGACGCCAAGTGTGCGGATATAGGTTCTTGTATAGATGAGAATTTCATTCGAAAAAAAAGTAAATAAACAAATAAAATCGTCGCAAACCTGAGTCGAGAGTCGCGTTCCAAAATAGCACGTGCCGGATGTCTCAACGGTGATAACGATGAAGAGTATCGCCAGGTTCACAAACTTAAGACTGGGTTCATTCTAGAGACGGCATGAGTGGAACAGCTCCGTTTGTTACGCTCGAACCGGATGCATTTTCTGAGGGGTACTTACGGAAACGACAAAGTATAGCATCATAAAGCACCAGATGAGGATGCAAAACGTCAGCTGCATAAGGAGAACCGGCTGCAGGACAATCACCAACAGTTTAACACAGTGCAGCGTCCGTTGGTGAACACGAACGATGTCTCGCAGTTCGTCCTCAATGGATTCCTTTGGCATCTGGCGCAAGTTTTCGACCTTCATTGTGACAAGGTGCAGGTAGGCTTCGCAGTACCTCGTGCAGCTAAACGTAGTCAGAACCTTGGTATGTACCGTGATGGCTGTTTTGAGCATGACCGGTAGTATGAAGAAGGTGTAGACGGCATAGTGAGCAATGTTCGTGCGATGTTGCAGACCGTAGAATCCTTGCTCCATGTGCAGGCTAAACTCAACGGACTCAAGTTCCTTCATCGACATGACCGATGTATTGGCGACCGTTTCATTTCCGAGGGACGGGTTTCGCATATATCGGAAGTACACCCAGAAGCTGTTGATAACCGGGGTGACCATATAGAACACGATGAAAAATGCAACGTAGAAGCAGTACATGTTCGTGTAGCGATGAACTCGTTGGTTGAAACCGAGGAGATAGTGCTTCACGGAAAGCAACGGATGATCTCGATACACTGTGCAATAGTTGAAAACTCAATTAAAACCTCTACAATGAACTACAGCACCCCACTACTAACTGTGCTCCGCTAAGGACTCCAACACCTGGATGAGCTGTTTGAAGGTATCGTGCCGCAGCCAGAGCAACATGCCACCACAGACGACGTTACTGATGAAGCTAAGCTCTGCTATGCCACAGATACAAGTTGTTAGGTCCGGATAGCTGAAGAGTAGCTTCGGTAAAGCTACAGTGAGGCAGTAGGCGACAAAGAACACTGGATAGCGCACCCGCCTCGATTCGTTCCAGAGGCCAATCTTTTCCTGGAGGAAAAGGACCAGAGGCAGTACAGCCCGGTTATCCTGGAGCTCCCGAAACAGCATTCTCGAGCGGATCTGGCTGGACGATTGTTGGTTGTATTGCTTCGCTGTAACTACTCTTTCGCCAAGGCTGATGTGAACGATGTGATTAAACCGTATCCGTTTTTATACGCATTGTTCACTCGTATTACCGGTAAATTGAAATAATCGGGGCTTATTAAATCTGCAGAACTCACGTAACTTCCCTTGACTCGGATTTCTCATTGCTTTATTGATTTGAATGCTAGAATCTCAGTATGGTACCTTACGGTAGTTCGAGATTGGTTGGGCAGATATATGTTTCATTCAATAATTCATGTAATCGTTGACCAGCAAGTTAACCTCTGGATGTATTGCGTCGTTATGGTGTGTTGTGTATAGATGGTTTCAAGCCAGCAACATATAATTTTGTGCGATCATACAATATGCGCAATATCCAAAGGTTGTAGCTTTATTAAATTTTTAATTTTATAGATAGTTCCCCCCATGGGAGCACTCACATCCTTTTTTATTTTTATAATCGATTTTTTGTTCGGGCTAAAACATGTCCTTCAGGACGATGAAGATAGAGTATGACCAGTTGACCATCTATGAGGTAGAGAAAAATGAAAATGAAACTGTTAAAAACAAACATTTTTTATCAAGAGACCCTTTTTTACCCTTCCAAACTGTTCCATATCGACGAAGAAAAACTTGGCTGCTGTTACACCGATCCTACGCTGGGAACGCATTATCATTACGCCAATATTTTTCTGCAGTTTCCAATCGAAGTCGACCCAATCTGAATCGTACAGCGCCACGCCGATGTTGGCGCCCTGTAGGAAAAAGATTTAGACCATCATTATGTAATATACCCTAGAAAACTATCGTAGTCTAATATCCGGAATACTTCAACCTCTTCGGAAAGCTTTGTGCCGTAATGACAGTATCCAAACGTTTCAATACAGATAAAAAGAATGATTATCATAACATTTATGAACTTTGCATCAATACCCTGGAGAGAAACAGTTAGTTAGCAAACGTTTCACTAAGACATGCTCTTCGACATAGTCTTACGGATACTGTGAAATATAGCAACATTGTGCACCAAATCATAATGCAGAGCACGAACTGCAGCAGCATTGTTGGCTGAAGGATTAGCTCCAACAGCTCGCCACATCGAAGCGCCCGTTGATGCATGTCCCGAATCTCGGACATCATTTCAATCCGTTCCTGCAGGCTCGACAGATTTTTGAGATGTTTGACTTTCAGGACCACAGTATGTAGCATCGTCTGGCAGTACTTCATCGCAGATAAGGTGGCCATCACCTTGACAGTGGCCGTATACGCACAGGCGAACATAAGTGGGGTCATAATAGTGCTGAAGATGCTGTATCCGACGAGGGACGAGCGATTATCGAGCCAGTAGAATCCTTCCTCAAAATGAAGGGTGAAATCAACGGTGGATGAGTTGGTCCTGGTTGCCTTCAATTCAAAATAGCTTGACAACACTGGCGCAATACAGTACAGCACGCAGACGACGGTCATAACGATGCTGGAGATCATGGTTAATTTGTGGATTCGGGAGTTCAGGGTGATGAGATTGTCCCTAATGATCGCCGGTTGATAATCCCGCAGAACTACACATGGAGGAGTCAACACAAACTAAATTTAGTCACGTTTTGTTCACAGCACTACTTTCTATCAAATCATTCTATCAGTCTCGTACCGATGGAAACGAACAGTTGTAGTTCGTCGACTAAGAGTAGGAAAACGTCGGACCGGGTATATAGCATCAGCATCCCAACGTAGACGTTAGTCTCTAGAGCCAATTCGGCGTAGCCACGAATCGCTGTTTCCACCGAGGGGTACCCGAAGCACACCTTCGGCACCAGAATCAGGAAGCAGAAGGCCACGAACAAAAGCATGTACTTGTAGCGATTTCTTGGATCTGCACACACTCCAATGGCTTGCAGCAACTTTAGAACCAGAGGCATGACAGCCGTTTCAACGTGGGAGTGTACGGTCTCCATGTTAGTGGAGTCTTAATCCTCCAATTATCGTGTTTAGATGATTGTTGGTCGTGTGGCCTTTGCTGTAACTGCACTTTCACCAAGCCAAAAGTGAACGATTTTACTAACTCTTGTCCGTTTTTATACTCATAGTATATCCATATTCCCTGTAAAAAATAATAATTAGCGCTCATTAAATCTGCAGAACTCACGACATTTTTCATGCCTCCGTTTTCTCAGTGCTTTATTGGTTTGAACGCTAGAATCTCAGTAAGGTTGTGTGTGGCAGCTTGAGATTGGTTGAGCAGATATATGTTTCATTCAATAATTCAAGTAATCGTTGACCGTTGAGTTACCCACAGAATGTATTACGTCAATATGGTGTGTTGTTTATTAATGGTTTTAAGCCGGCAACATACAATTTTGTGCGATTATACAATATGCGCAACATCCAAAGACTGTATTTATATTGAATTTTTCATTTTATATCATGTCGCCTAATGGGAGCGCTCACATGCTGTGTTTTGCTTAATCGATTATTTGTTCGTGTTAAAACATGTCCTTTAGTACGATGAAGATAGAATACGACCAGTTGACCATCTGTGAGGTAGAGGAAAATGAAAATGAAGCAGTTAAAAACTAACGATTTTTATCAAGAGACCCTTTTTGACCCTTCCAAACTGTTCCATATCGACGAAGAAAAACTTGGCTGCTGTTACACCGATCCTACGCTGGGAACGCATTATCATTACGCCAATATTTTTCTGCAGTTTCCAATCGAAGTCGACCCAATCTGAATCGTACAGCGCCACGCCGATGTTGGCGCCCTGTAGGAAAAAGATTTAGACCATCATTATGTAATATACCCTAGAAAACTATCGTAGTCTAATATCCGGAATACTTCAACCTCTTCGGAAAGCTTTGTGCCGTAATGACAGTATCCAAACGTTTCAATACAGATAAAAAGAATGATTATCATAACATTTATGAACTTTGCATCAATACCCTGGAGAGAAACAGTTAGTTAGCAAACGTTTCACTAAGACATGCTCTTCGACATAGTCTTACGGATACTGTGAAATATAGCAACATTGTGCACCAAATCATAATGCAGAGCACGAACTGCAGCAGCATTGTTGGCTGAAGGATTAGCTCCAACAGCTCGCCACATCGAAGCGCCCGTTGATGCATGTCCCGAATCTCGGACATCATTTCAATCCGTTCCTGCAGGCTCGACAGATTTTTGAGATGTTTGACTTTCAGGACCACAGTATGTAGCATCGTCTGGCAGTACTTCATCGCAGATAAGGTGGCCATCACCTTGACAGTGGCCGTATACGCACAGGCGAACATAAGTGGGGTCATAATAGTGCTGAAGATGCTGTATCCGACGAGGGACGAGCGATTATCGAGCCAGTAGAATCCTTCCTCAAAATGAAGGGTGAAATCAACGGTGGATGAGTTGGTCCTGGTTGCCTTCAATTCAAAATAGCTTGACAACACTGGCGCAATACAGTACAGCACGCAGACGACGGTCATAACGATGCTGGAGATCATGGTTAATTTGTGGATTCGGGAGTTCAGGGTGATGAGATTGTCCCTAATGATCGCCGGTTGATAATCCCGCAGAACTACACATGGAGGAGTCAACACAAACTAAATTTAGTCACGTTTTGTTCACAGCACTACTTTCTATCAAATCATTCTATCAGTCTCGTACCGATGGAAACGAACAGTTGTAGTTCGTCGACTAAGAGTAGGAAAACGTCGGACCGGGTATATAGCATCAGCATCCCAACGTAGACGTTAGTCTCTAGAGCCAATTCGGCGTAGCCACGAATCGCTGTTTCCACCGAGGGGTACCCGAAGCACACCTTCGGCACCAGAATCAGGAAGCAGAAGGCCACGAACAAAAGCATGTACTTGTAGCGATTTCTTGGATCTGCACACACTCCAATGGCTTGCAGCAACTTTAGAACCAGAGGCATGACAGCCGTTTCAACGTGGGGATATACGGTCTCCATTCTAATACGCAACTAAGAGTACATGAGAATGTAATTCATGTTATCCTCCATGTACAGGTACAGGCAAAGACTACAACGAATCAGTTTTTCTCGATTATCTCATTCAAATATTGTTGACGGATATCGTTGCATTGATGATTGCAAGACAAATGCAATATTTGTTAACCTAACAATACTATTGATTTACTATTACGATATTGATTCGATTCGAAAACGCAAACAGATCGTAGATAAGGTAACATGCATCCACTAGAATATACTACAAGAAATCCGCACCGGATAATCACAAAACAGTTGGGTCGATAATGATACCAATGATTGAAATGAGATAGAATCCAGTGGTAGCAAACGAGGGGGACGTGTTCGTTTCAACTTAGATTTTGTATCTGATGCTCAATTGTTTCATAATCACGCAAACCATTTCGATCGGAAGGTTTCGGTTATCTCCATCCTTCGCGGGTGGGTTACAGGTCTACTTAGTTCTAATCGGTACGGCACGCTATCAGTAGCTACGTACCATGAAGGCTAATCCCGTTGGGATTTTCGGGCGTTTAAATACGATTAGTACAGAGTGACCCTGCGTCATGAGGATCCGGTGCTGAAATTAAGAGTTGAGCTCGTTCACACTTCCGCCACTTTCCGTGATCGGCGGTATTGCCGACCGTTATCATTAGAACTCTGCAAGCAGCGTACCGTGACGTACTCTTCTGGTGTCATCGCACTTTTTCTTCATTATTTTATTATCACATTACTATTAATATTATCGCATTATTCTGTGAGGTCGGGGTGCATGGCTTATCGCCAGCTTGTTCATGTTTTTTTATCAGTACCACTCCTTCTAATGGGTCAGACTCTTTGTCTGTGCTAGAGTGCTTGAAATATGTACGAAATGTGTGTGATTCCCGTCTGATCAAAGTCCACCACAAGTTACGTTCACTACGCATTGACATTCGGTTACAAACCGAATTGGTTCTAGCTATTTTTTTTAATGTGCTCTCTTTCTCTGTTTCAGAATGTCTTCCTTAGCAGTCGCACACTGCAGGTCCTGGTGGCCCTGGTCGTCGGTAGCTTGCTGTCCAACAGAATCAAGTACCACGTTAAACTGTTTATCATCCTCCTGATGTCGTTTCTAGTGCTGGTCGTCCCGATCCCGCTGTTCCTCTTCAAACCTCGCTGGCCGCTAAATGCACTGTAAGAGGATATAACACTACCCAGTTTCTTATGCTTCTGTTCATCTCTTCAAGAGACAGAAGAAGAGACCACCTTCTCTCGCCGTTTTGCTGCAAAGATCTAAGACGATCACCGTTGTGTGGTATTTTTTTTTCCAGCGTTCCTGGGATTGTGGCATGTACGATTATCAAACTGTTCGGCGTGGAATATGAAATCCGTGGACAGGAGCACATTAACGTGAGGAATGGCGGCGTAGTGCTGCTCAATCACCAGAGTGCAATCGATATAGTGAGTAAGTATCCTTGCACCATTGTGGTGTAGTTTTTTATCGATCGCCTAAACTCACCGACCACCACTAAATCAGATCCAAGAGTAAAGATTTTTTTTCTTTCCAGTGCTGTCACGGTTGCTACGGGAATTCCGCAATATAGTGCCCGTGGTGAAGAAGGAACTGTTCTACGTTCTCCCATTCGGAATTGCGTCCTACCTGGTGGGGGTTGTATTTATCGATCGGAAAAATACCCACTTAGCCAAGGATGTGATGAAGCGGGAGGCGGTAGCCATTACAAAGGACCATGTACGGTGGAAAGTCAAACGCATTCGAACGAACCATGTCGTCCATTAATTCAAATACTTTTTGTTTCAGTTGAAGCTGGCCATTTTCCCGGAGGGGACGCGGCACGACAACGACACACTGCTGCCGTTCAAGAAGGGCTCGTTCCACGTGGCAGTCGATTCGCAGTCCATCATCCAGCCGGTGGTGGTGTCGAAGTATCATTTTATCGACCACAAACGGAAACGCTTCGGCCGGGGACGCGTGATAATTAACATCCTGCCGGAGATCCCGACCAAGGGCATGACGAAAGCGGACGTGAACGATCTGACGGAACGATGCCAGAAGCTGATGCAGTCGGAGTTCGATAGGCTCAGTGCAGAAGCGAAGCAGTACTGCCATAATTGAGATCGCAACCCGAAACACCACAGGCAAGAAGCAATACACTAGCTTCTGGGACCAGACCCACTAGATGGTTCAGGGACTAGAGGTATTGGAAAGCATGGCATCTAGCTAAATGCGTTCATAATAACCAACGCCAACTGCAAGATACAGTCGAAAGCTAACAAGAAATTCAGAGTACGGGAGTGCGACCGCAGAGAATGAACAGACAATCTGTGATCAATTGGTGACCATATACTGTGTAGATCGCAGACATGGAAGATGGTGACAAATTGTCCTGTACTGTGCATGCATTATGCATATTTTCCTTTCGTCAATGTCCATCTGCACATACGGGGATACTGGGATAGCATGTGAGAAAGATAAAAATTAATACAATTAAGATTTATCGCGAACGGAGGCCATTATATGTCACGTTTCTAAATTTTACTACTGGACAAGCTTGTACCCGTACCTGAGTACTTGTACGAAGATGACTTTCAATCGTTAACATCTCAAAGATGCCGAAGTCTGACGAGGTAACCAATGAGTCGAACATATATACGAACATATAGACAGTATATTATATATATATAATACTTTCGAGAAAGCGGTCGACGGGATGATGGGATGCCCCGTAGGGTTGGAAAAGACCAACATTTACCCAAGATAGAAGAAAGTAGACATAGGTAGATATAGACTAGAGACACGCTCATTTGGTTGTTTGTGTGAAAAAGTTAAACAATCAAAAAAAAAAAGAATATAATCTAAGTCAAGGACATTGTAGCATTAATTTTTTTCTTAGGAAGGGAATTAGCAGCACACGCAAGTTACTACGGTAGTAATACAATTGGTTTCGACTATGTTTTTAAAAATATGGTAATAGGAAGTAGTATTAGGTGAAACTTTACCCTAGTGAACATTAAGCATAGTGCACTCAAACCAGAGTGAACGTGCTATTCAGGTTGAACCCGACTGGTCAAAATAAAACTTATGGTTAGTTTCAGGAAACAGTTGTCTATTACTTGTGGCAAGTGAGAGCAAACTGGTGGTTGATGGAGAGTAAATGTTAAACCACATCTCCTTAATCGATCTGTTGCATATTTGACTTGGTTCCATGGGTGTGCTGGGATATGGCTGAAAAAAGCTATCCAAATTACAGTTCCTCGTCAATCAAAGGCTCGGTTGCCTTCCTCCAGAGGTGAGTTTCGAACCCAAATACATTTTCATATCACTCAATCATAGGTATCAATCAAGGTGTTTTTTACATGACCTTTGCTCCGGCCAACTCATTTCTGCGGGATTAAGGAGTCTCGTACTGAACAGAACGATGGCTGCCGTCGTTGAGATTGCAGTGATGTGATGACATATGAAACATATGCCTGCGCAGCACAGACTAGCGTTACCTTATTATCGAAGACATCAACCTCGAAGAACAAACCCGAGCACGGTTTAACCGGGTTTTGATAGCTTTTCAAAGCACCACAAAAGCTCCGCTGACACGTGTACACTCGAGCGCGTGTGAAAAGGCCGCGCCTGCGCAGTCGCCGATGAAGTATTAGAGGTGGACAAACCAGTTCTTCTGATGGAACGCCAACGCCCAGATTGATTCTTCTCAACGAACCGCGTTTGAAGATATTTTCTTCAGCTCTGTTCTCTATTTCCTTTTTCCACAAGCCGGTCTGGTGGCCGAAGCCGTCAGCGTACAGCAGAGTTGAGTGATTTTTGCTGAAAAACGAAGATTGTTCGAAAACTTCTGAACGTCGGATCGTTCACTTTTCGCAGCGAACTGAAAGAGCTGCTGGAGTCAGACTCACTTTTGCCCTTGCCTAGTCGGGATTAGACATTCGCCGCGAAAGCTCATCGGGCCGCTTTGCTACCGGTGTCGCGTGTTTATTTCCGTTCTACACCTCCGAGAGAACGGATGCGGCGCTAGTGCGGCTGCGGTGACGCCGGTCGTCAGTTCCGTGTGTGGTCGCCTTTGTTGTTCACGTTCGAATGTTGGTTCTATTTCGGTTCGATTAGTGGCAAGCTGCTAAAAGTGGTGGATGGCAGTTGGCGGACGCGGACGGTACAATATCAACGCAACCACTGCCGGACGTTGTCAGTTGATCATTGGACATCGTACAAACTGCAGGTGCTGGTTTCGTGGCAGGTTAGCGAGTGTGTTTGATTTTACTGGTTTGGATAGTTTTCGTGTCCTCATCGGTGGCATCAGGAATACAGCTTGGATGTGCAACACTGCCGGCGAATGAACATTTCTGCTGGTTCGCCTTCCAGTGATGAAATAGAAGCTCCTTGCAGTGGTTGTTCCGGCTTTGACGTTTTCGACTGCGTACTAACACAACAGCAATCACGTCTCCCCACGCTGGGCGAAAGGACGAATTTTACGGCACCGTACATCCAGCAGATTGTTTCCAGAGACAGCAGGGTTTCTTAAATGTCGAGCAATGTCTGCGGTGCGAGCCGAATATCGTTAGATTGACAAATGTGTATCCCTAAATTGTTCCGCTACGAAGTAAGTCCGTCCCGGCCACCTTTCTTTCCCGTCTAACCGGCAGTCTGTTGTACATCAGAATAAGTATCACAGCAGTGCAGTGGTGTGCTGTGTAGGAACTGAGAGAGCAACACCAGCGATTTCGTTAGTGGCCTGAAAAATCGTGTGATTCGTGCAGAGTTGGAGTGAATTCGGTACAATTCGCTGGTCGTGGGTGATCGGAAGACAGAGAAGGCGGCGTCAACGTGCCTGGAGTTTGTTGATTGATTTCGCGCATGATTGTTTCTGTGTGTACCTGGAAGTAACCGCAGTATCATCTGTAGACCGAGTTTTTAACGAGAAGCGATTGAATAAACCAGCATCAAGGTAAGATATTTTTTCACTCACCACCCTACTCACTCGAAACCGCAAAGGAAGTTAGGAGGAGAAGAAGGAAAGCAAATGAGTCCTGTGGTCAGGTAAATTTACGTGCATTTTTCGATAGTTTGTGTTCCATTATTGTCTAGACAGGATAGTGTGTTATAATAATTGTTTTCCACATCTATGCTTTTTCTCCTTCAAAGCATTCAAATTATTAGTTTGTGTTTGACTTTTTTGCAACCGTGTGTTGGTTGCATGATAATGAGTTCGGTTGAATCAAGATCACAACATCGGATCACATCAAGAGATAATAGAGTAACGTGAAGAAGGGAGTTTTGATAATGGTTGGTTAATTTGGGGATTGTCGCACAGTGTACTAGTGCGCAACGGTTTCTGCTGTCGTGAGCGTATCAGCGATAGTTCGTTACGACGATTATGGTCCATTTCGCTGGGCATCACCGTGGCTAAACGATGGTGATAATTGTGGACTGTCCGCTCGGCTGCCTTCATGGTAGTGTCGTTCGTTGTGCACAAACCAACAAAACGCATGACGGATCTAGCGCGCACTGGACGCCGATAGTGAACGTCGCACCGCGCCGGTTGTTCAATTGACGATCACGTGTTGAGTCGTGGGCGCCGATCAAACGCGAAGAACGAGCCGAGGTGATGGTGGCGTGTGTGCCGTCTCGTTCGCACCCGCGCACCGTAAGCCGGTCACATCAGCTGGGCACGATGCGAGATGTGCGACGGGAAGATGCAATCAGTGTATTTTGCGCCAGGCGCGTTTATAGAGCGCAACGTACGATCGATGACGTGATTGAGTCACGGGGTGAAACTGGGACGCGATCGTTCGATCGGATCGACCACCGAAACGAGTGTATTTTCTCCTGTCTCTTTCGTGCGGGAACGAACGTTACTTTCGCCATCTGCGAACTCGTGCCCAAAACGGTGGGGTGCACATTTCTATATCGTGCCCTTTCGTGTCGTGTCAAATCAATAAATATTGATAAAACACGGGCTACTAGTGTTCGGGTGCCTCCGCATGGGGCCTTATCGAACTATACTTCGCCCACGAGCCCTGAGACACAGGCACACACTGCCACGATTAGCCGTGCGATGATTCGGTGGTGGCGTTTCGGTGTTGGAATGTTTACAAACAACAGCCGGAACAATGCCCCTTCCGGGCGGTAGTGTACTAGTTCCTAACCCCGGTACAAATTGTTTACCACGGTCAACGGGGTCGTCGGCTGGCGTTTGTTGAACCTACGTGTCCAGAAAAGCGCGACGCACTATTCCGAAGCGACCATACTCGCAATTACGAACGTCACTACTTTCACTGTACTTCACCTGCTGGCTGCGGGTGGAGTGAGTGGGCACGTTTGTGTATGTCTGCTATCAGCGGGGGTGAGAGTGCACGGAGGGAAAATTTCTAATTCTTCTCCCTTATCAGCCGCATCGAGCTGCCGCCGTTCGGTGGTTGGACTCCGACCGACTGCAGCCGCGTGTAGTCTCCATTCAGCAATCTCCCACGCCGGGTCGGTTGCCCCGTTGCAAGTTGTCTGCCCTTCCGCGATCGACACGACTGCCTTCCGGCGGTTTCGAAAAGGATCCCATTGCCAGTCCCGAAATAATGGAGCCATTGGTTGAAGAGGCGGTTGAAAAGGTGAATAATTTTAGTTCTATTGTAGCTGAAATGGAATCAGAGTTCCGCAGGGTGTAATCCCGAGCAGACGTGTTTCAAACGTTCGAAAGTGCTGCCTGGTGAAGTTTAATCAAAATCCTGCGAAAAGAAATATGGAAATCTTGAAACGTAGCATAATACAAAAAAAAAACCAGTGGAAAACGTTCCTTGATGGACGTGGCAAAAGGAATGGATCGATTTTCCACGATCGCAAGTAATTGCATCCAATGTCGTGCGTTCACGTTCGCGTGAAGCCTCAAACATCCCCATCAGTGTAATGTCTTGATTAGGTTCGGCTGTACTCGACACGCCACGATGGCATGTTGTTTTCACCTTGATCAATCATCAACCATGCGTGTATTGTGTGGGAGGTGAGCTGCCCAGTAGTTGAGGTCAAACGTGTGCTGTTGCCAACGATTATATTGCGACCCGCGGTCCGTTTTCCTATCTATTACCTTCCGTTTGAACTTTGAATCCATTCCACGGACTTCGATGGTGGTATCACGAATTTCGCCCGAAACGGCTCGGGTGCGTTGATCGTCTTCGGAATGGTGTATGGAAAAAAAAAACACAATTTAAATCCCTAAGCACACTGACCAAGGGAACGCTGAACCCTGCCGGGGAAGTGGTTGATTAGTAGGGATCCAAAGTCTCCGACGCACGCTGGTTGTTGTTTAGCTACCTGGTTTCTCCACCATATCGGAATTTATCCATTTGCCATTACACCGGCCCCCAAAAACAAGTCAGCTCCAGGTCAGGTGTTGCGTCAGGTCGGCCTTGCCAGCTTACAGCTGTTATCAGCATAACATACAGCCCGATGCACCGAAAGCCGCCGGCAGCGGTACCGCAGAACATTATCCCCCCATAAGCGTCTTGTCGGTGGTCGTCAAATGTTTCGCCTGCGGAATGGGTTTGCAAATCAGTCGTGCTTTTATCAGTTAATCAGATCAGCAGGCATTAGCACCACCCGGCCATATTGCATAAATGTATGGTAGGCTGTGTAAGGCTATTTTCACCAGTCCGCGAAATCTGTGGTCCGGAGTACGTCGTCCTGTCGGTGCAGAAAGGCTTCCGCTCAAGTGGAGCCAATTTTGAAGATCTTTTGATTGTGCCTCGAAAAAAAAAAAACCGTGAGTGGGACGTGAAGCATGGGAAAGAAAGTGTGCCCATCCATTGTTGACTGATTGTTGAATGAATTGTTGGCTTGTTATGGATATGTTAGGAAGTTGTGGGATCATATCAAGCGATGCTGCATTTAGAATCAACAATGTGTTCGGTCCACCTGTCCCATAGATATGGGAATGAATTTGCATCCAAAGACAGTGTAAAGTCAAGGCGGCTTGGTTAGGTGTAAAGTTCAACTCTAACAAACCACATCAGCTTGAACGGTATCCATTTCGATGTCGGACAATCTTTCCCTGGAATTGAATCAATCTCATGCTCATGTAAACAGTGCTTATCAAGCGGGCCCATTTGCTATCATGTTTACACCTGTACAGACGGCGTAGTAGAAGGATGCCACGGCGATAAGAAACGCACTTTCTAATCTCTCGAAGTAGCCAAAAAAGTTTCACACTTTATCACCGTGCCGGATGAATGCGTGGTCGAACCAATCTAGCTAACTAACTAACCACCTTTTCAGTGAGCTACGGTTCGGCGATGAAGTCGCAACACGTGTAGTCGCGAGTTGCGGTCGGGGAACTACTGGTGGTGCTTTTTCTTTGCAATATTCGGGAGAACGAAAAGCAGCATGCCTGCTGTTTGTAAGTGTAATTAGCGATCGTTTAGCGTAGAGGACGTTCCATGAGATCGTCTCTTGCCTGGCGTAATTGATTTGATTCGGTGCAAAAGGGTGCCCAATGGGCGAGAACGAAGGGAAGACGGGATTGAGAGGAAAAACTCATAATCAGCATCATAACTTCCTACTTCGCCGTGTTAAACAGCGTCACTATGTTCATTAGCTTTACAGGCGATACTAATTGAAGTCTCCCGCACTACTTCCCCGGTTTCACTTTCAGATGACCACATCGAACGGTGAGCTGCTCGGGCTGGCCTTCATGGCGTTCTTTATCATCACGCTGTCGTCGACGGCACGGTATTACTTCAAATTCTTCTGCTTCGTCACCTTCTCGGTAATATGCGCCGTGGGTCCAGTTCCGCTAATGTTGCTCCGACCCCGGGACTACCGGAACGCGCTGTAAGTAAAAAGTTCACCATCAGGGAGGGATACTAGCGAGAAGGAAGCTTTCATGTCGTGGAAAACCACCCCCAAACAGTGCTGGTTCCGGGAAAGAATGTCGCGCAAAGTGGAGAGATTACCTTCCTTTTTCCACCCCACGGACAAGGCACGGAGGTCGGCTCTTTCGGAGCCCATGGGTAATTTTTGCTCCACTTCAAAGTGCGTTTGTGCGTTAACGTTACATTGTACGTGGGTCGGCTTTATCGTTATTTGCGTTGGGAATTGCGAGTTAACCTAGGAAAACGTGTACCAGCTGGCCTCGATGGAAAAGTGTGCCGGAAACCCTTTTTTGAATGTCGCTTATGTTAATTATGTAAAAGCTACTGCTTCCCGGACAGTGTGGGAGGGATCCTTCACGCTATTCGTTTACTTCTCACCCAGCTGGTCACGAATTTGTAATGAAACACTTTCGTTATTGATTAACGTAATAAGCGCGAGTCTAAAATTATTCAAAGTGAATGATTGATAGGCGCTAGATGTTTGGGGCGGAACAGCTATGCCTGTCATGATTAGATTGGGTTTCCCTATGGTGGTGCGTCAACGGTCAACGAAAACTGATGGAAACTAGTTTCGAAAACAACACTAACGCTTGTTATTTTTTCAGAATTCCCGCGTACTTATGCGTCCGTTTTGGCAAGATGCTTGGTGCATCGTTCACGGTGCGTGGCAAAGAAAACATCCAACGCCACCACGGTGGAATCGTGCTGATGAATCACCAGAGCGCACTGGACCTTATTGGTAAGAAACGAATAGGGAAAGTTTCCATGGACACTACTGATGAGGTATAAATCGTATCGAACGTATTGTTTTTATTGTTACCCCCTAATAGTTCTGGCGGAGCTTTGGCCAATCCTGGGCAGGTCGACGGTAGTAGCCAAGAAGGAGGTCTTGTACATGTTCCCGTTCGGAACCGCTTGCTGGCTTTGGGGCACGCTGTTTATCGATCGCCAGAACCGTGATTCAGCGAAGAACGTCATCAACAAGGAAGCGAAGGCCATCAACGAGAAACAGGTAGGGTAGGGCCGCCTTGTAGCATTTCGGGTCCAGGCGGAAGCGATGTTTGATAGGGACTCCGTGCTGCATAATGTATCGCAAGTTACCTAATGGTTTTCTGGGTTTGGTTTTGCTTTCTCTCAACCATTAGGCGAAACTACTGTTCTTCCCGGAAGGAACGCGAGGCAACGGAGACAAACTAATGCCATTCAAGAAAGGGTCCTTCCACGTAGCCGTCGAATCGCAAGCCTTTATTCAACCGGTGGTCATTTCGAAGTATCACTTCCTCAAGTCCAACGCAAAGATTTTCAACCGAGGTAAGCGTGCGAAGATTCATTGAGAATGCGATAAAGCTAATCTGGTCGAACACTGAACTCTTCATTGGCGTTTCTGTACTATTTGCGACTTGTTTTATTCATGGTGATCTTTTCGTGGTCTCATGTTTATTTTCTATTTGTAGGACAAAACATTATCAAAATTCTTCCCGAAATACCCTGCGCCGGTCTGACGAAGGACGACATTCCAGCCCTGATGGAACGGGTGCAAAAGACAATGGAAAGAGAGTACGAAATACTTTCGAAGGAGTCGCTAGCGATTAATAATATAAGTGAAGTGCATTAGCTAAAGAGAGAGTTTTCATCCAGTCGGGAGATCAGGGAATTCTTGTTGCGATAATTGTCGTGTCCTGAATGGGAGAGAATGGTGCCGGCACATACCGCGGTCTATTTTTATCGTCTTACTCTTTTTCCTCCCGGTTGGACAAACTATTTATACCAACGGACAAATACATTTTCCAACTATCGCAATAAAGCCTCACCGTCATCGCTTAGGGCATTGGAAATATACCGACAAAAATCCTCATACAGAGAGCTTAAAAGAAGGGAGTCCTTAAACGCTTTTAAAAGTGACAACTATCGATGAAATCACCGGCGTCGTTTCCATCTCCGTACCTACCACACCCGTATTCGGCTAGTCGTGTGCTTCATCAGGGTTTTTTTATGGTTCTTGAAAGTACGCTATGTTCCCAGGGAAAAAATACGCATAATCCATTGGCGATCGCGCAAACGATTTTAATCGGCTGATTTGTAGGTGGATGTTTGTGGCTTGTCCCTTTCCTATCTTCCCCCCAAGAGATTATGGTTCCTGTAGCATAAGTGAACGAGGAAGGGCAATGTTATCAACTACAAACAAATATCAAGAGAAGATCAACAGAAAACTGCTTGTTAATAGCATACAAACGTACATATTTCGCGCTAGGAGTTTTATCCGAGAGCATAGGTTTAGCGAGAAGTAAAACTGGATCGTACTATGATAACCGGGTTACCGGCACGCACAAAAGTCGATGTACGTATGAATGCGCACAAAAATGGAAAGCGCCCTACCCGAAACAGCCGTTCGTGGTATGCGCGGAAGTTAAACATAAAGAGAAGAGAACCGTACGTTAAATGTGATAGTACATTAAAAGAACGCAGAAGTGAAGGAAACCACCAAAACGAATTCTCGTGTACGAAACATTGTTACAACCGATGAGAAAAACACTCACGAAACTCCGTGTAGCACTTGAAGGTCATGGAGCCTGGTCAGGTCTCCTTGAATCAGGAAGGTTCACGACCTCTCCAACAAATGTTTCAATGGTAGGGAATAGGTTCCTTGTCCTCCGAAGAGGAATGAACCAAACCCCCAACGCTGGAAGTTAGAGGGTGGTTTATGGCTCCCGAAAGAATACGAATGCAACCGTACCAGCATCGGCCGAAGCGGAACTTTCACTCGAAAGGATTTTCTAGTACGGTGTATGAAGAAAAAAACCACCGCTAAGGAAAAAATTAAGTGGTCGTAAGTATAAGTTACTCTTGGGAATGGTATGAAATATCAATTTCTCCAAAAAATTTATCAATGGTTGTGTATGTGTTTGCAGAAGGTAACGGTTGTCAGGTCTGTTTCCGTCGTGTTCATCTACTGCAGGTTTCTGATAAAGATTAATGAGCATTGCTCTCATCATGAACAATATTTATAGAATTTCACCCCATGTAACAGGGCACACAAACAAATTTGAGAATTGACGCGGTATAACAGTACAAATTGATAAATGGTTTGAAATGATAATAGAGAAAATTACATCTATAGATGAAAATACGAGCATTTTTAAGTTTCTTCATGTGGCCTGATTTCATTTTACAGCATGTTTACCAGTATTTGTAATTCAAAACTATTTATTCTGCTTTTTTTTATCTTATGTTGATGTTTTTAGCACTTCGTTTGATGAATCGTTCGCACTAGACGATCGGCCCATGTGAGTTTTACGTCACTGCGTTCTCACCGTGAATTACTACAGAGAAAGAAAATTCGTGCTTTGAATCTTGTGGCCGTACAATTTGCTTGCGCCGCGTTTTGCATCCTGATTACACGCTAGCTTTCTCCCGGGAGTCCTTTTACAGAGGACACGGCCGTGCGTTCGTTGTTCGCAAGAGGAAGGAATAACGGACCCATTATTGGGGTGACCTCCCATGAGGCCGACCATGGTACGGACCAACAGGGACAGGTGAGCGCCAAGCCGTTGCTGTAAAAAATGTTCAAGATCCTACGAGTCACTTTGGTGATGGTACATCGCAAAATGATACTCGAGTTAGCGAGTGTCGTTAAATGGCGTTTGGAACCAATCCTTGGAGAGGCTACTGGAGTGAAATTTCATGTCATCATAATCTTAATCATAATGAGGCGGTCGGGAGGAAGGTGGCTCCATTGAAACTTGCTCAGGCATGACTCATTCTCTTCATGCATTTCGCTTCACGAGGAATGGCTTTTTTTCGCACGTATCTCGCTCGTAGTTGGATTTCACGGATCGCTCGAGAAGAACAGATACCGCCGACCGGTTCGCAACAACCCCGTGTAATTGTGTTGTCAATTGTGATTTACTAACGTTGATAAATGAGCTTGTAATCTTTGGCCGACAGTCCGTACAGTCTGGCGTTATGCTGATGCTTTCCACCCTCGCTTAAATGTACTAGAATATACATTGCGTGAACGATTTCCAGACAATAAATGGGAAGCGGTCAAAATCACGCTCGATACTGAGCAATGCTAGAGGAAGGGTGGATCTATGCTGGAGTAATTGTCCAAATGGACAAATAGACCCTGGCCTTGGTGAATTGCTGATTTTTGCGGCCTAATGCTGCGTGGAAAAGAATGTCGGAAAAGCCCGGGCCTTCTCCCCAACAAGGAAAATCCACTGTTATTCCTCAACGACGTAAAGTACAAGCTGGTGTTTTTTGCTGTCTGTGATCCGTGAACGAAAATAAAGTGTGAAAATGAGGAACAA
Source organism: Anopheles plumbeus (assembly GCA_034621735.1). Taxonomy (NCBI): domain Eukaryota; kingdom Metazoa; phylum Arthropoda; class Insecta; order Diptera; family Culicidae; genus Anopheles; species Anopheles plumbeus. Next base: position 24,427,836 of record JAOEFI010000004.1, read on the forward strand.
GTGTTGGGAGATATGAATACATTTGTTTGTAAGTATTCCCAATAAAGTAATAAACATGTTTTTCATCCTATGTCCTCTACCCTGACTCTCGTTTGTGATCACGATTGGGTGTTGAATGTAAGCGCCCATCGAGGGCATTGTTTGTCGACTCTGGAGTAATTTTTAATTTACTCCCATCTTCACGCACATTTGGTCGACGACTTGCCAACCTTAATCTCATCTAGCCTAATTTTGTTTCCCCTTTTGTGGGATGCGAATTCCACAAAACTTTTCCCAATTCCCTTGACACGTGCCGAAGGTTGACTTGGCGTGGGCGTGGGTGGAGTTTCTTCGAAGCGAAGAATGGCAAGGAGGAGGGGGTGGAAGCATGCAATCGACAGGTTCCCAAATGAGTGCATATTTGTGTGACATTGACATCCAGGCATTCGATTCTAGGACACTTTGCCGAAACCGCGACCTGGAGGGGGACATTATAAACACCCGTCGCCGTCTCGTGTCGGCCCTTCTCGGCGTTGCCTGTGCGCTTCCAGGGGTGGTTTTATTACTCCCTCCGGAATTTATATCCAGTCTCCTTTCCTGGCTAACCCTCGATTGTGTGCGCCTTCCTCGGATGTGGAGAAACCCCCTTCCGACATACTTTCCATTCTTCGCAATGAAACCAAGGGCTTTCCATTGCGGTTTGCGATGATCCCGGTTGTCGTGTCTGCTTAAGGTGAGAAGAGCACTGGAGGCGGGCGAAATGGGACTTTTGGGCAAAACGAGAAAATTGTACACCTCAAAACACGCACGTGTGTGTGTGCGTGTTTTATTTTCCATTTTTGCAAGGAAAGGTCTAATGAGTTTCTTCGTGAAAAGGGAGACTTGAATGGGACGGAGAAAGGAAAACAGCTTCCGCCCGTAAAAAGTGAAGGTGTTTATTTTGCTCTGTGGTGTTGCTCCCCCGGGTTGGTTCCCAATTGTACTTCCAACCTTTGCAGTCCTTCAGAGAAAAAGGATCAAGATATTGAGGCACCCTTTTCGGAGGATTGGACATTGAGCACCGTTTATCCGTTTATATGTGGCTTTAGATTGCGTAAGGTATCGCTTCCGAAAGGCAAGAAGCATGTTACGAACCCTAACCGCTCTGATGTCGCAACGGGTTCGAGAAGAAAGAAAAAAAACGAACAAACAAGATCATCAAACTTGACACCCGCATCGTCGTAATGGAGTTTTCCCGTCTCGGAAAGGCTCGATACCTTTATTTATTCATTACCGGTTCGAGCCTGACGATCGGTTCAAAGCTATAGCTTCAAAACATATTCAAAACTATAGCTTCAACACATGTGTGCAGATAACAAGACTCGTGTTTGCTTTCTTCATCTGCGCATTGTCAACAGGGGAGAGCATTTGAAGTGATCGAATCAGGCGAGAAGGAGAAACTATCATGGAATGAGAAGGAAATATTCAGCACCCGACAGCTCCACTATCATTCTTCTCCGTGTGATCGAGTGTGTGCAGCGTGCGGTGCTGAAAGTGTGGGTTCAATCGGCCGAGGATCAACGGATTACGATCAGTCAGTGCAGGGGCTTTGATCGCACTTGTATACAGGCGCGTGTGCGTAGGTGCGAGCATCGTGTAACCATCCTCGTTTGGTGGAAAGATGAAATCAACATCATTTAGGTGAAGAAACGGATAGCCGTTTAGTATTGTGAACATTTAGTGCCTTTAGTAATTCGCCCGCCCTTGGGAGGACTTACAGAAAAAAAAAAACCATTTCTAAAGTGAAGTACTAGAAAGCACAACATTGCATTATCTTGGGTAGCGGCCTCGCGGTGCGGGAGGTGTGTATATATTGGTGTGGATTTGGTCGCATCGAACGTGTGCCAAAGTGTGTCCGAATAGAATCAATTGTATTTGAAAAGAAGTAAGAATGATCTGAAAATGGCAACATAAGCTCCCGGCATTCAGTGCTTCGATCGTAACGGATTCAAATTTCACTGTTTTTCCACATCTTCAACCAAATGCATTCCGAACCTACTTTACTCTCTCCACGTGTCCTACTTGGCCATCCCTGTGTATGATTAGCACACATCCGGATCAACAATCACGCCCAGCGCATGCCGCACAAACACTGCGCCACAACCAACACGACCGGGAAGGAACGGTACTGAAACAAAAAACCCGTGGCCCAATAATTCTAGAATAGGGGTGCGCTCCTGGACCGTGCTCGTGCGATTCCGTTCCGGTTCGTGTGTTTACTTTTCTCATCTCGTGCAACAACACCCGCATGTATGTTCCCTTTTTTCGGCGCTCCATTCCGAGCACGAGGGCGCGCGCCGTGTCGAATTTCCCGGAGCCGGCATGCGGCGTGTTGGGTAGCTCACTCTCTGTTTACAGTTATACTTGCTCAATTTTCCTCCGCCGGAAGGACAGAGAGAGTTCATTTAGAGCGTGGGAGCGAACGTTATTTTCCCCAGCGCTCCTGAGATCCGGAAGTCCGCTTTTCCTCGGCCGGCACTCAGTGTAGACGCATTCCGATTCTCGATCCGCCGCCCGTCAGTAGTGAATTGTGTGTCGAACGGCGAAGGTGCGGTGATTTTCCCACCAGGAAGCGTTGTCCTTTCGCTGGAGGAAAACTCGTTCTCGACGATGCAACGCGGCATTTCGTGAGGTTGGAGTGTGTTATTTTATGTGAATCCTTTCGTTCGCGTCCTTTTCGCGGCCGACTCTTGTTACCGGCACCTGGTGGAAGCGGAAGTGCATCACCATACCGCTAACGGATCGTCCTCTCGTGTTTCCCAACGGAGCGCGGCTTTTTCGGTACGTGTCCTGCGTGGCCAATGAATTACGGGAGACTCCTTCCCGGACGAGCCTCCCGTTGCGGCACGGAAATCGCCGTGCGTACGTGCAAGTGTTTGTATGAGGCTGTGCGAAGCAACGTGGCCATATCGGTGGGGAGGGATTAGTTGGTGCTGGGGCCGGATTACGACGATTCTAGTGCATCTGAAAGGTCGCACCGATCACCGAAGGATGGTTGGCGTTGGCGTTCTGTTGGTGTTGGTGTGTGCTCCATTAATCATCGATCGTTCGTGCGTTGGACGCCGGGCGGAGGTTTGCTGTTTGTAGTGCCGAAGCTTTCAGGGCCGCGAGTCTCGGATTACTTGAGTGCGACCGAAAACTAGAAGCCGAAAGCTTGGCGCCCACACCGGAAAATCGGATGCCCCCGCAGGAAATGGCCCGCCGGATTAGGCTGTTGTGCGCGACGTCTAATTTTTTGTTGACGCGACCGACCCGGTGCAATGCGGTGCATTAGTGATTCGCCCGTTTCGATGCGTTTGGCGAGAAAATCGAAAGGAAAATAAATCAGAAATGATTGATCACCCGTGGCATGGAATTTAAGCCGAGCATCTTACGAGTTTGGTTTGGCTCGGAAGCGGAAGAAGCGAATGGTATGCTAAAATCCCTCAACGTGCTTGTGTTGTGCGTTCCAACAATCAATGACGATTGCATTCTGGATTAATATAGATTTTGGCCGACTATAAAAGCGGTAAGTGTTAAACAACAATCGAGGGTGATGAACAATGCGCGTCGAATGAGGGCTTTTGGTTGTGATTTTATCTTTTCATGAGACTTTTCCGTCGTTTAATAACAGCCGGACCCTTTCGCCATGGGAGTGGGTGCAATGTTTTCCCTTTTAATACACTCCGTGACAAACTCCTTCCATATAAACAGTTGATCAAAATGATAATCCAAATGACCCTCGATATTTTAACAACAGCGTTACGATGAAAGATATCGAAACAAACCAGCATGGGCTGCCTAGCGGGAATGGAAACCACAAGTGGTTAGATTTTCAGATTGTTACACAACGGCTCGGATAATCCCTCTTTTAAGTTTGCGAGAATACGGGTGGCCGTAGTCCTAAAAATGTGAAAGTCACTTTGAATATCTTTATGACACATCTTCCCTGTCAGTCCCCAGAAAAGTAGGAAGATTTTCGAAAGGAGAAAGTTTGTGCAAAAATCTGAGATTCTTAAAGATCATCTCCCACACAGATTGCACTGCTCCTTCCTCTCCCCTCAGCTACTAGATTTTCCACCGTGGCTTTTGTTTTCTGTTTTGTTAGCTGTTTGTCCTTTTCTCCCCAGATGACGAAGCGGTTGAGGGGTTTGGGAATAAAAGGTTGCGCTGATAAATTGTACACACGCGAAAAATGTTAACGCGAATGTCGTCTTCCCGAGTGGAAGAACCGGGCTTTCTCGCGTGGCGGATTTTAAATGGTTTGTCGCAACACAGCGGGAAACCGGAAACGGGCGCAAAAGTGAAATGGATGCGCACCGTGAGACCATTTATCCACGTGTCTTGAAGGCAACCTTAGGTGCGAAAACTGAGAAGGGCCCAGCTTGTGGGAACGGTGTGGACGAGGTATGGAAAAAGAGGAGTTCGGTCCAAAATTACATCCACCATTAAATTTTATTTTAAGTAATATGATTTTTTGCCCATGCCTTTTATATTCCTAACCCAACGATTCTTCGCCCTGCGGAAGGGCACCAAATGGCACCAGACACAACCGTCGGTGCTGGTAAGTGGATTTCGACTACATGGCCACTACTGGCACCAACTGTGGCAGGTAGAAGGTTGGAGTTCGTGCTTTCGGCCTGTCTTCGATAGTACAGAGGAGCCTATCTTGAAGGGAGCCACGGTTTGCGTGGAATCGGATAAACGTATTAAAACCCCGGCTTAACGAAACCATCGTCAGCCGGTGTCTGGAAAAAACCGATGTAATTTCTAGTGACCGTACATAATTCAGACACGCAAAAAATTCAAATCAAGAAGTGGTCTACTAAGGGCGCATGTAGAAGAGAGGTTCACCTACCCAGGAAAAGGGGGTTGAGAGGACCGAATGTCATAATTTTCGTAGAACTTTGGATAAAAATGCGCCAATGCGGAACCAAGAATGTTGAGCACATTCACGCGCGAACTAGTGAATTTTGCTCTTTTTGTCACATCAAACAGAACTTTTTTTATTTATCCTTAGACCGCTTGACCAAATGCTACGGCATACTAGACACATCCCCAAAGGTTAAGCCCGGGGGTAAGGTTCTAAAAACCCAACAACGTCCGAGAAGAAAGTGAAAATGAAGGTCCTTTTCGCAGAACTGTGTCCAGCCTGGGTCTGGCTGCTCCAACCTATGGGGGGTTTTCCGTTTAATGTCCTTTTCTCCTTTTCGCTTACTTTTGCTGCCTCCTGTGTTGGTCGTGAGATCATTTCGCGACGATAATGGCGATTATAATGGCAATCAAAGGCATTCCATCGCTGTGTGGTAGTGTGATCCGCATGGGAATGAGCCAGCAGACGGTAGCCAGCTGGGAAGGTTTCTTTTTTCGACCCGGCTCTACACGACGTCTCGATTATTTTTGGCGATCGTTGGTTCCCTACGGAGACTGTCTCGTAGATGGTCGTCTCAGGGACGCTCCGATTAAGGGTGAAAGGGTAATTGAAAAATGAAACAAGTGAACGAGAAGCAATTTCGCCTCCAGTAGAGATAGACAGGAAAGGGAGCTCAAGTCCATGCGAAACTACCTATCACGTTGTTACGATCGAAAAAGAACCTTCTCTTCGTGCGGAAACCCTCTGTGAAGGCAGGCCGCACGCCGGGACATTTGTGTGAAATGATACGGAAGGGATTGAGATTTTTGAGAATTAGCCGGCGTTTGATAATTTGACGTAATTCCGGTAGTCGCCAATGGTGCGAAAAAAGGTGCCCAGGTTCACAATAATAAGCTTAATTGCAAAGGTGACGCACGGGTGAGTTTAAAGTTTCGAAGTTCTGTCTGGCAGTGCTGTCTTTAATGATTTTGGTGTACAAAAATGTACGAAAACGCGCTGACAGCCAACTATCGACATCACCCCATGGCAATCATCTTTGGTCATGATGTCATTGGTATGAAAAATGACCGCTTTCCCAAGCTTTTCATAACATGGAATGGCGCTCACGGCAGCTCCCAACGTAGTGTTGGTTCTATGCTCGATATTAATTGATAATCATCGGACATTGGTCAATCTATTAATCAATTAACTAAAGTAATTAAGTGTTGACTGTTTTCGCTTTTTCGTTTGAATCACTTTCGAGCCAAAAGAAGTTTTTATGAAATAGTAACATTTTGTCCTGTTGTTTCTAGCTCCTGCTCCATGACTTACATCTTCCAGTCATGCCACACAGCGGTGGGAAGAGTGTCTGGTACTGGCTGGTGGGGAAGCTAGGCCAGACCAGTATCCGCTTCGATTGAGTGGCATCCTCACGGCGGGATGTAAATTAATTGCTTCACTGACTTCGCCACCACAGGACCACTCCCCCTACCATGCGCTTGGTAGGAAATATTATGATCGCCATCGAGGAGGAAAAATCGAAACGCGGGGAAAATAGCCAGGGCTGAAACCCGGTTGGAAACAGCCAGCGGCAACAGCAAGTGGCCGACGATTTTAATTTACGCAACAGTGCATTTCCCATATGGCGCCACACCCGATCGGCCACTCATTTTCCTATGACGATGTTGATTTCCACGATGTGGATGATGTTGATGATGAGGGTGATGATGAAGAGCATACTGACCGCTGCTTCGGTTCCGCGCAACCGGTGCGTGGTGCAGTTTCGTCGCGGTAGCGCTGGCTGTAATCAATTTCCCATCCCATCCCACTCCAGCCCAGATTTCACCACGGCCTGTGTTGGCGGGTGGAGTACAGAATACATTTGTGGCCTGGAGCCCTCGGGCCTCTGAGGGAGCTTGGAAAAACCTTCATCTATCATTTTCATACACGTGAAACCGACCGTGGTTTTTCTCGTGGCGGAACACTGTGTGAAGGATACGATTTCCCGGTCCCTTTCCCGGTGCGTTTATGGGGAGCAATTTCCCTGTAAAAAACACGGTGAAATGCATCTTTGTGTGTGATAAAATTTAATATTCGTCCGCTGGACTATGCTTTATGTTTTGAGAATTGATTTTAATTGATATGATTCTGCCGATTAAGGGTCAGATGGAAGACCAGACTTTTTACATCGCATCCCAATTCCAGCAAGTAATTTAATCATATTATACTTTTTCAAAAAGTTTCATCCTCGCATGTTTATTCAAGGTCCATGCTACTTCACGTTAGCATTGCAATTGGACAACATAAGAAGTGCACATTGATCGCAGGATCGTCTGACAAAGATTGGATAAAAGTCATTTGCAATGGAACAAGGCTTGAGGTTTACGGAGTTAAATTTGATTTCACTGGAGCACTTGGATTTCAGCTCCCTTCTTGCTACAGCTTTGACTATTTCCGCCCAATTCTATTCTGCTGGGTGTGTGAATGTTTCCGAGGCAATGGCTTTCGACAAGTTGAGTGCAAGAGCACACTTGGGGGCGACACATGATACCGTTGTGACATTTCGATGGTCAACTACCACTCTTACGGTTTGTGGTGGCGATGCACATGGAAGCAGTGTATTTCCAACGCCTACGACTCTCTAAAAGTCTCTCGGTGTTTGTGGTGCAGTATCACCTCTTGGCCA
>JAOEFI010000004.1:24435470-24445507 GCA_034621735.1 Anopheles plumbeus
GTCATCCGAAGAATGCCGGTGAAATGGGCGACTCTGACGCAGCATCAGATTTTTCCCTCCTATTTCTGCACCACGCATACATTAGAGTGGGTTGGATTCGACACAAAAAAAGATTGAGCATGTTAGCCGGGTGAACCAGACTGACAGAAAAAGAAACAAAAAATTCCTCGCATCGCTGTACAGACGGATGAAACGCAAAATTGTTTACGGAAAAATCGATCTAACCGAGATCGACCCCACCGATTCCGGCTCGGGTTGGTGTTGCGTTAGACTACTGTTGCGGGCTGTTGCCATACCGCTGCCCCCCCGCCCCCGGTTAGTGTTATTTTTTTACGTGCGTTTTCCACCAACGGAACCTAATGCGGTTATGCATTTTAATTCGAGGATGTTTTGATGTGTTTTGTTTCCCTCCCCCACCCAACTCATTCGGTTGTTTAGTTTCTACTTTCATGGGTCGTTCCCAATGTGCGTGTGTATGCGCTGCCGAAGAGAGTGTGTGACCTGCCCTACCATAAGGCTCGAGCTGCAAGTCGCGGCGCGGGGAAAACTAGGTAGGCAGGATCAGGAAATTGTGTTTGCCCGGGATTGATTGCACCTGAATTGATCTGCTTCCTCAAGGGTGTGTGTGTATGCGTGTAGGTTGAGTGGAGTGGTATTTCCATGGGGCAGTTAAACATTCATGCAGTTGGGTCGTTTCGCGCGCGTTGTGTAGCATTCAGCATACTCTCTCACAACACAAAGCGAGCAGGGAGCTGGATTTTACGAAGGGAGCATAAAGTGTTTCTTTCGCTACGATTGTATTCATTTGTTCGACCGGATGGCCGCGAGGGAAAATCGGTTGAGCATTCCTTTCACCCGAGAAAAGAGGCCTTCGGCGGGTTTCGGTGGAAAATAGGGCAGCGAGGGTGAATGGGTGGAAGGCCTAACAAACGATCGTAATTATGTTTACAATGAATGAATCGAAATAATATAATTAAAGAAAAGTTTGCATTCTGCATACATAAAAGCACGGCGTGAGCGGGGCACGAAATAAGGCCCACCCACCTCTCGGACGTCAACCTCCTGGAGTTAAGAATGATAGCATGGCATCTTCTACCACGAAAGGGAGGGCGAAGAAGTGTAAAAGAATTTAATGACAATGAATCAACGGAGAGGGCATTGGGTGGAGCTGGAAGCATAGAACAGTTGATAAGAGAAGTTCAAGCAATGTAGGACAACCTGACCGAATGGAGGCAAAGTGTCGGTGATAAATTGCTTTCATCTAACCTCACTTGTTCATCGGAAATAAATTCGAGCGGATGTGACAAATGGACAAGTGCAGGCGGGACGTCGTTGACAACACTAACTGGGGCCCGATTGCGCCCGATAGTGACGGTAAAATGAAGGACCTTGTCCACCTTGTGAGAAGGAGTCTATGGCAAGGAGAGAAAATTAAAAGAAGTGTTTTTCTCGCCTACGCATAATGAAAGCAAGTCGAGGGGAATTGACAAGATATCTCGTGGGAAAACAAGTTTCTGTTCAATGGAAAAAAGACTAATTAGAGCAGGGAAAACTAACGATGTTTCACCATGAATGTTAGTGGTTATTTTTGGCCAATTCGACTTTTAAAGGTTTTTTTTATATATGGTCACCAACAACCGTGGGAGTAATGTAAACTTATGCAATTTTTCTTCGGATGATAACTATATCCCATTTTTCTTCTGTCGAGGTAGATTGAGCAATGAAGATAGAGAAATAGTTCTCAGCCTTACGATATTTATGCTTTAACCGAAACCTATCGCAATTCCTTGCCTATGTTTTCCAACCACCTACCCAAGCTGAAACCCACTTCAAAGCCTATTGCTGCAACTATAGCAAACCTGATATGAGCCAAAGCAAGTAGTAGCCGTGGTTGAAACGAGAATCCATTGTGGGCGACGATGGGGCACGAAAGGCATTAATTTATGTGTTAATTAAAGGTAATTGAAGGCAGGAGTGATATATAAGTATCGGTGGGCGATAAGACTATGCTGTACCTTTTGCCTGGCAGCGGCTCCGAAGCGCAAGGCTTCAGCTTCATTTAATCTGTTGTCGGTGCAAAATGGCTGGCTGGTGGAATGTTGTTAGACGAAATTATTGCCTGATTGTCGCGCCTTGGACTAAATACACTAGCTTAATTTTTGTAGTTCAATTGGAAACATTTAATGGTAATGTTCAAATCTTATGAGCTATTAAAATAAACTGAACAACTGCAGAGGAGAATCCCTAATTCGAATCAGTTTAATGGTGATATAAATTGCATACTGTACCTCTTAACTTTGTTGGTCTGTTTAGCCGATTCATACGTTTAAGATTCTTTATCGGGGAGAAAATGGATTGCTTAAAATAGAAGCAGTTTTTTCCCTGCATTCATTGATTTTGTATTTCATTGCAGAAACTATCGAGAAACTGAAGAAGTTCTACAACATCGACGAAGAGGAACGGTATCTTCTGCACGCTCTGCAGAACTGCAAGATTCGGTCACATCGATGTTCTGCGAAGCTCTATGCGACTGTTCTCGGCTATCCAGCAACCGGAAGGAAGACGACGCGAAAGTGATATAAATTTTGCCTCTGACGGCAATAAAAGGGATCAGTGTGAAAAAGAGGCGCTTCTACTGGTTCCCCCACGGGTGGAGCTTGGGCGCTGGTGCTTTCTATTGGTATCCCCGTCTCGGAATAGATTGCAGTTCCCTTCGGTATTGAGAAGAGAGGAAAAAAAACGCCTGAAAAAATATTCTATTAGTTGTTAGCTACACATTTCATCTCCTTACTACATGGCCGTGTCGGTGCGGAATACTGTCCTTCCTTTTCCAGTGATAACACGCCACGCGTTACGTAGCTGGGCGCTGGGATGTGGGGGTTACGGTGGAAGGAAAGTGCAATAAAAATAATAAATGGCCACACATCATCATCACCAACCCCCGTGTCAGTGCAGTGATAGGTATCGGTGGAAGTGAATCATCGTGAAAGTAGGCGGGAAAATGTGTTCATCGAAGCCCGTACTGCATAGGCGCGCTACGCAATCCCAGAAGTCAGTAAGCTGATCGTGCGAAGGGGAAACCGCGGAAAATGTAGATACGGAGCCAAAGTGAAAAGCTGTAGAATGCAGAGAAGTGGAAAGTGAAAAATTATTGCAATTTCCATTTAGAGCCAAAGCCGAACGGATATATTCCCCCATTCGATCCCGCAATCGATTGTGGAGTCGGTAGTGCGACGGCAGAATTCTTTCCAATTCAACACCAGAAGAAGCAAATGCAAAAAGCAGACGCGACAGCAATCTGGCCCAAGCTTCAATCTCTGCCGAAAAAAGGCAACGTTGATGCCTGTAGAATGTTGGAAGCTTATTGGTGGTTCTTTAAAGTTAGGCTAGGAAGCGACACGCCGTCTTCCAAGACCTGAGGTACTTCTTGTGCCACGGTTAAAGAAACGGTTGCCAATTCGCACCACGTGAAAATTCACGTCGAGGCTGTACCGTTGTGTGTTTGTAATCCGTGAACGTAAAGTTTAATCATCCTCTGTTTGTTCGTTTGTTCTAAGGATGTAAATTCTGGCGGCTCTGCTGCAGTGTTTTTCGTATAAGGAAATTCACTGTTATTGCTTTTTGTTTGGTCTTTTCAAGTATGTTTGTTTCCTAAACCTTTCCCACCGTCTATTCGTCCTTGTGCGCAGCAGTTTAGAGTGTTCGTGTCGTACCTACTGTGATCTCAAAGTGTGTTCGTAGCTGCACAGATTGTTGTGGATCGTACCATTCTGTGAGCACCACATTTTCCGAAGCGCGAGTATCGGAAAACAGTGTCTCGTGAAATTTGCCAAAAATCTCAACCATAAGTGTCAGTGCTGTTAAAGTGATCTTTTTTTGCACAAGGCTTTCCGTTGCGGCGCGTGTCGCTGAAAAGTGGTTGTATCCGGTGAAAATTCTTCCAATTCTCACTGAGGTAGCCATTCCAGAGAGAAAGAGGAAGCCGGGTGTTGCTTTTTTTTTGTTCAAAGTTTTCTCCACGTGTTTTGTCGTGTCGTGTTTTTCTTCCACCAACCGGGCGGTGGTAAAGTGTGTGTGTTCAAAGTGCGCCGCAGTGTTTCGAGGGCTGTTTGAAAGGAGTTTGCTTTTCCTTTACCTTCATCGCAACAGTTTCTGAAACCGCAGCAAAAGGGGGAACGAAAACCAACCGTCCTTTCGAAAGCGGATCCTACGCGTCCTGCCGGATTATGCGCCGACGGATAATGAAGAAACAAATTTAATGGTAAGTTTCCGGGTTAAGCGACGCTGGCTATCTTTTACCATGTTTGTGGACGAAACAGTGGAGACGTTCACAACATGCAGAGCGTCCTGAAACCGAGGGATTTGTTTTGCTGGCCGGAAGGCGGCACGAAATGGAAATACTTTCTCCTTTCCCGGTGTCATTTGCTTCAAGTTTTCCGGGCGGGTGTGCTTGTACAGTGTAAGGTTTGTTTTAATTGCATAGAAATATTGCATTCCCGGACGTGAATTAGCGCGGTGTTCTTCGGTTGGCTTTTCTTTTCTGCAGTGGACTCGAATAGAACACACCGGAAGGGCTAGTCGTCAGGTGGGGGCAGAATATACTGCAGTACGGATGGAGGAAATGGAATAAAACCGACCGGAAGGCCGTGAATGCGCTATAAACTGCGGATATTTTTGAAGTAGCCGTTGATTTGCCAGCTCGCCCAGAAGGAGGAGGGATAAAAGTGGCACTATTTAGGCCAATTATGATAATTAATGAAAGACCCCAGCGCATACCGTTGAATGTATTTGCTGATGGGTAGATATCAGATGGAATGAGCACACATTTATGGACCGAAGATGTGCCAACAATGTTCTAGAGCCCAATACACTTGGATGGCTCAAATGGTGCAGCATTTCAGGTTAAATTCAATGGTTGAATGGTCCGGCGTAGGGTTGAATTCAAAACCCACAATGGTCGCGGAAATGAACCATAATTTGCATCCCTGCTGCGACTGCAAAGGACGATTGGACAACAATGTCTGTAGAGGGTTGGGAACTGAGGTTGAGGTTGATTTATCAATCGAATGCATAACATTTGTTCCATTGCCAATGGAGAGTTGATTACCATTAAAATAACAACTGATTGCATCGCAGGACAACCCGTTGTTAGAGAGAGAGAGAGAGAGAGAAATAGTGAGCTTCGAATACATAAAACGTATTCTTGGAATGGAATGGAGTATGATCTCCATTTTCAACGATGGAAAGAGTATTTTGAGACAAAGTTCTTGCGATTTGCATGTCATCAATGTTTGATGGCGAGAGTGAGTGTCCGCTTTCGTAGAGCAGTTTTCTTTTCTGTAGTGCACATTTTATCCTTGAGTTTCACAGTTTTCCTCCTCCCACTCAGGATTATTGTCGATTTCTAAACTAGTGGTTGAGGATACTTTCTCGCTTTGAAAACGGAGAGAGATTGTTTTTTCAAAGCGAAAAGACCGTAAACTTTGTCTCAATTCCTTTCCTTTCATGTGCTTTTCCGCTTCCGGCAGTTGACGTGGGCGTCAATAAATGTGATGAAAAGCCGGGACGCGAAAAGCCATTCGCCTCCAGTTCTGGCTCGAGAACCAACGACCCTACAGCCACGCGGGAACCGTTGTGCAGTACGTGACCGGGTTGGTTGATGAGACGAGGGAGCAATTCAGTCGTTTTCCCTCTGATAACGAAGATGCACCTCCGGATGGCAGATGTACGGTGCTGTAGTAGAAAAAGATGCAGTACGAAAAGTCAGTCAGTTAGTTTGTCCTTAGATTGTATCAGCTCTTCTTGAAGCCAGCTCCAACAGGGATTCGATGAAAAGTAAACTTTTCTTTTCGTTGTTGACAGTGACTTGAGGGTGATGACAGAAAGCAACCGTTTATTCGTACGTTCGCTTTCGTTCAAAAGTAAAATTGGCTCGCATTTGGCTTGCGAAGGAAATCTAACCACCCCTGCATTCGTTGGACTTCTTTTTTTGCTGTTCTCTAAACGAAAATTGATTTCTTGAAGTATGAACCTCGTCCAACTTCTTTCACCCAACAATCGAACGTACCCAGACTCGCCCAATAATTGACCCCGGGGAAAACGGACGGAAAAAGTGAAGTGATACATGCGCAGGTTATTCAACGGAAAACACCCCCCGTGCGATGCTTGATTGTGACCAATCTTGTAAATATCGGCTGCCCTTCGTGCGCCTTCGGGGGAGGAAGGCGTTGGAAAGTGTTTTCGTTGATGGTAGCAAGTTCAATTAAGCTTACGCCCCTGTCCATCGGTCATCGGTGAGGAGAAAACCAATCGACTGTCGGTCGAATGTTTGCTTTACAACCCGCATCTCGATTTGGGTGGGGGAGGAGGAAAAGGTTTTCCGAAATTAGGCACATTTTGCGAAACGAGAGCAGCGTGTTTTATGTGACATCCCGCAAACTGGCGAGGTCCCTTCGGCATTCTTCGTCTGGACATTTTCCGGTTCACCGAGGGAGTGAGATTCAATATCACTTTCCATAAAACCTATCGACCATCGAGTGGTCATGTAAGTTTTGACAGTTTATGGACGTTCCCTGCCTTCGTCGTGAAGCTATTCTCGGTTCGTGAACCTTTGTTACAGTTCTATTGATTTTATTAGGCTTATTTTGTGAGGAGCGAGAACTGAGTGTCACACCAGAGAGAAAGTTGCAATGTTTCAATGTTTGTGGAAAATGTTATGAGGAAATGTTATTAAGTTTTTATCCAAAGTTTATTGTTTGTATGTATTTATTGGACAAATGTTTTTAGAAATGACAGCATTAAAGAAGTGCTGAGGTACAAATAAACATTTTGTTCTTTGAAGACCTTCACAGGACAGACTCCTCATAAACATCCTGGCCCCCGGGGAACTTGTTCGGAACCGGTCGTTTATCCCATCCGACGAATGGCGCCGTTAATTTGGATTAGCACTTCAAACGATACACAATTAGCGTGTCTCGAAGTAATCATCCTGCCGGACATAAAGAAGCGTCATAATTGTTCTTCCGCTACGTGTGCAATAAAAAGTGCAAAGTCGTCCCGTTTTGTTTCAAGATGCGCTTTTTACGACGCTCTTCTTACGCTCGGTGCTTTTGATGCTAACATTTCATGACTTCTCTTCGCTGGCTGGCCAAGCATTAAATTTATTTGAGCCAGACAGCGAAACAAAAATGTCATAATTTGAGCAAGTCGTGAACCGGTCCTTTCGCAGTTGCGCAGGATTAATTTTTGTGGCATAGGATCCAGCCAGCGTACTATATGTTCGGCATCATTTTCGCGAACGTGATCACATAATCTTCGACATTCTATAGACCAACAGTTGGAGGAAGTAGTCGTTCCGGTTGCAGGTTGTTCATATGTTGACCTTTGACCCAACAGGGGTGTAAACGCAGCGTGAACCCTCGGAACGGAAGGTAGAATAAAATCTGTGGGTTTATCCCTTCCATTTCAGGCAGGAAGAAGGTGGAATATCATTTGAAGTCGCACGTATTCGCATATTTGCTGCGTTTGTGTCTCCATACTTTGGGTATGTTGGTGATGCTCGTAAACAAGAAGTAACTGGGTTGATCGTAGTTCTGGTCTTAAAGTTAGTTCGGTTTGGAAGCTACTTTTATCTTTGGAAAGAATGTTGCACTATCCATCGGACTCATACTCATTTGACATCTTTTGTTTTTGCGTTACAAGGTGTACTTCTGGAGGATTTTGTCTTTCTCCTCGGCAGTAGTTTCGTTTCAGCCGGACACGTGGGCAAGGGGGCGACAATAAAGCAGCACAACCAGCGATCGTAAATCAAACCGTTAACACGTTCCTGGCACGTGTGCCCTTCTACCGATTCTTTTTGAGAGCATAGGTTTTTCCGGTCGAAACCAGGGCATCGTGCCGTGAACCGTCGGGTGTAGGCTTTGCTAACCTTATTTTACCACCTCTACGAACCTGGACTCCGGAAGTAGCCCGTAAACAAGCCGGTGCCTCACTTATCCCCACGCGTCCTTTCTATGTTCCACCATAAATGTCGCCTGGTATGAGTTTCGAAGCCCTTCATCCTGAGCATCTTAGCCGGGAGTGTTACTATTGTCTTAAACTTTTTTCTTCCCGGATAACTTTCGTATACAGTGTACAGATAAGGCCGAAAGGGAAGACATTCTGTCGCATACTGACAGGGTCAATTTACGCAAAAAAAGGGAGGGAAAAACATCTCCAAACATGCCCTACCGACGGACTCTGCGGTGAGATAAACAGGTACAGTTTAGCGGAAGTCTTCCCCATCCTGAATAAGCCGACGAGGAAGGAAGTGGGAAAGTTGCGCGCCATTTTGGCGTTCATCGACCGCGTGCGTGTCGGGGGGTTCCGGAAGGCGCTTTCGGCTGCCAATCAAACGCCCATATGTCATAGGAAATTATATCCTAATTGCATGTAAATGTAACATAACATCTAACCACGCCGTCGGTGGTTCGAATTCCTTCGACCGTAGTATGCGTAGGTGTGAGGACAGTAGCGTGCGGGTGATGACGGTAGTGGAGGGTGTGTGAATACGAACGCCCCAGGAAAATCGTCGATGCCGTAGGCTACGTCAGGAGGAGTGTGCTGTTGTGAATTTCTTTTCCATCTCGCCTCGCTCGATGGACCGTAAGGGGGCTTAGAACGGGTTCATTTAATTACCACAAGCCCTGGGTGAGAAATTGAAGGGTGTTGGTTTGTACGAAACCCGAGACCATGCGAAAAAAGAACTCATGCGCTAGGAAGGATAAAGGCGATGATTTTCTCCTGTGTCTTCCAAGATGTTGGGAGAAATCGTAGGCCACCTCGGAGGCAACGTCATTGTTACTGGCAACAGATGGTGTTATTATAACCCCCCGGCGCAGGGATGGGAAAAAATGCTTCGCCGGTAAGAAAAGTCTGTTAAATATCACCTAAGACGATCTAAGGTAAGCTGTTCCTTCGCTGTTTCTTTTTTGCTGGAAGGAAAGGTTGTTGGTAAGTTGATGCTTTTAATTTACCGCAGCAGCATCTGGCTACTTGTGATGGGAAAAAGCATGCTTGGTACTCTCCATATGTGTATAGGTAGTTAACGAGTACGTGGAAGGAAATTACAATGAATCATTTTGTGAGTTTTACTCTAATGAAAATGCGATGGACAGGGATGTTTTTCCAATTTAGGGTTATGTATTTGTTCACCGATTATTTGATGAATGGATACGTAAGCGAATGGACGGTTTGTGGCACACACCCGCCGAGCAGATGAACAATGCATGTGACGACCATTTTCGGGAGATACAGGAAAATCCCGAAGCGATGCCGTCCGGCTGGGCGGATGAAAAGTTTTCGCCCGTCGCGACATGGTCGCCCGACGTAATGAAAGCGAACTCTATTTCGAGTGGACGCCAGACGCTGACCATGGCGACAGACAGAGAAGTTTTTTAGCTTTCCAGTTTTGCACCCTCGGTTTTCCCCGCCCTCTTGCATATTTTTCCGATTCATTTTGTTTCGTTCAGTTTTATTATTATTTATAGCTGCCTTTTAGTTTCCCATTTTTGTGTACATTGAATATGTTTCGTGTTTTTTTGTAACGATAGCATTTATATTACCTTATATAGGTATAGATACATAATACACGTAACGAGCAACATCTTGTGACTAATGTACGCTGGTTGAGGGTCTGTATTTTAGGCCGGTTGTTGTTCTTTCTTTGTTTGTAAAGTCCAGGTTTATGACACTTTTTTTATCAAGCATAGAAAAAGGAAACCTTTAATTATGTACAAGCCCAGGATTTGTTTGATAAATCAGCTTTATGCCTGTTCGTTAAATAATCATGACTTTCCAACACCTAGAGACGAAGTGTACCCTCGGCGGATGGAGGGTCACATTTGAATGTCTACTTCGGATCTTTCTACACCGTAACAGAACAACCTACAGTCTTTTAGGTTCCGAGATGCAAATAAGAGTTCCTTTGGGAGGACAGAACTTATGGGGTAGACTTTCGGCAGCGCTACGCACGGTAAGAAAGTTAACAAATGAAGGAA
>JAOEFI010000004.1:24455571-24473037 GCA_034621735.1 Anopheles plumbeus
TATATCTAAACTTAACAACCTAACTTTACATCCAAGGAACTAGGAAAAAAAAAAAACCCTAAGGTCAAAGTAAGCAGGAAGAAGAAAATAATAAAACATAAAAACTTTCCGCTTTCGGAGTGGCTGCGAATTGGAGTTTGTTGTTATTGCTCTGCTGAGTGTATGTGTTTTTGGTGGATACTTTCGCCCGATCGAGCACGAAAATGTCGAGCAGCTCTTTTTTTTCTGTGCGAAAACATTTTCCCGTTTACCCGTTTTAATTAAACCCGAGTGCTAGCCCCCATATGTGGGTTATGAATGAAAATTATGAAAAAAGTTTCACTTGCTGTGAGAATAAAAGCTGCTGTTGAATGGAGAGATAGTGTACAATAGTTTTTATGGTATGTTCTACTAGTTCTGTTCTAACAATTTTTTTTCTCGGATTTTAGTCGGGGTTTAATATACCATTACCCTACGGGAAATGTGGATAGAGTATTTCATAGGAAAGTTAGTAGTTCGTAAAATTTGCTGATTGAATTTTTTGATCATCCCGACTCATCTAGAGAATTGAATAAAATCAGTTTATCTCCTATTTTCAATTGAATTTTGTGAAATTTATGTTCATTAGGTATGAAAGAAAAATGAGAGCAGCATGTGTCTCGACTCTCCGAAACAGCTAAAAATGAATTTACCGAGTTGGGGAAAATCCCTATGCCATTTTTTCCACCTGAAGCTCGCTGGCTCTTAACAGCCTCAATTCGTCTTCCAGTTATCGTGGATGGCAATGTTTATGTACTCTCGGTTCTCTCCATCTTATGCTCGACCGCAGTAGGGAGCTCCGGCAGGATCGTTTTGTATGCAATTTATCATCATAGTTCTGCTGGATCGCGTTCAAAGGACGAGGTTTTTGTTCAGTCGCATACCAAAATCTAATCCGGATACGGCAGCACGGGCAAGCAGTGTTGGTTGGAAATGTTTAGCGAAACTAAATAAACTCAAACTCAACCGCGTGATCCGAGCCGGTGGCCCATAAATAATGCAGCACGAACTGCACCTTCTGCTCGGATGTGATAAAATATTAAACATCGAAAGAACGCGAAGGCAAGCGTCGGACTGGCCACCACCAAAGTCAATGCTACTCAAGGGGCCAGTTTAGTAGCAGTTTGGTGTTCTTGGTAGTTCCTACTACGTAAAAGTGGACCCTAGCCAAACCGTACTACATTATTCAAAGTACAAAAACCTTGATAATACGATGCAAGAGTTGAGTTTTTTTTGCTGTGGATCGGAGGAATTCAATTCATTGCCAACCATGCTCCACCACGTTTCCGGCGGCGTAATGTAAATTCGATTATCTTTTCGAGGATGACTGCTGTTGCAAGGCAAAAAAAGAGAAGCTTTCCCTGTGATCGTTTGCCGGTTGAGTGGTAAATATGACTTGCCATGTCCTGAAGAGGGATCAAGCGATGCTGTTGCTAAGATGAATTCCTTCTACTCATTCTTTTTTCAAAACCACTTTACCACGGAGGATATTTGCTATTTTCCCTTCCCAAGCCTCGCAAAGTCAACATAAATAAATTTGGCGATTGATCATAAATCTTGACCAAACAGAACACCAAACAAAATAAACCGAGGGTGCTTTTGATGATTAAAAAGCGAATAAGAGCCTAGCAGGAAAAAAAACCCGACGCTTGCAGCGATGGGATGGAACATTCCTTAAGAAATTGGAAACGTTTTCAGCCGAGTGTGGCCGAGAACCGGGAGGGTGCTCTAATGTGAAAAGCCGCAAAGCGCGGAATAAAAGGTGGAAAATAATTCAGAAAAACAGTCGGAGAGTATAAAAATGTAATGATCCTTTGCTGGTAATGTAGTGGATGATTTTTTATTTCTGATGTAAGCTGTTGCAGCGGTCGGCGATGGTGAAAAAATCCTCCCCCACTCGCTAAGTTGCTAATGGAGAAAAATGGTCTGCTCATCTTGGTGGAGGTGGGACGCTCTTGGTGGTTGTTAAAACAAAATGTAATCAGGCCGGAAGCGCATGTTTTACCACGCGAAAAAGAGGATGATGAACAGGAGCGTAAATTAAGAGGAAATTAATCATAAATACATTTCAACTCAAACATGCTGTTGATGAAGTGGTTTCTATTTAACATAGAAGAGATGTTTTCATGAAATTAAAAAAAATGGGAACAAGGGTTTTTTTTCCCAGGAGCGAAATGTTTCTGTAATAGTTTGCTTTAACTTATTACACATTTATAGTTGAGTTCAAAGGGGACAAGGCAACGGATTAACAAATTCAATGCAACAGAATATCTTTCAACGTCATCCGGGCATCAAAGGAACTCTTTTCTAACTTTAGAAAGAGGCGAGAAAATTAAATTTTACACCATGCACACCGTCGCACAGATAGAAATTCACTTTGCTTTCAATAAATTTGGGGTGCCTGTAGGAGAGGAAACTGGAAATTTTTGCTCACTCTACACTCGGGAAAACCTCCCAAAACGCGGGAAACGGATGTGGTTTGCTAACTTTTAAGTTTGTCTCTCCAACAAGCTGACTGCTCGACAAGGGGAGGATTACAGCTTTTTAGGCAAAAGTAAGAAAAGTTCACCGAGCGAGTTTAGGGTTGAGTTGTTTAACTACCGCTACAACGGTCAACAACCGACCGCTCTGTTGGGTGGAAAGCGTATTGAACCAGGAGCACCAATCCTTGCTCATGAGACGATGTAACCATCCTTCAGTAGTAATGCGCGACCACGAAACAACCGACTTTAGATTCGGCACACACTGTAGTTCACGTCCTTTGTTGGCTGGTTTGTCGGCGCGTTCGATGGTGCATTCGAAAAGCGGACGGGGACAGAAAATCACGATTAATTGAATTCGAGCAAACTTGACGCCGGACAGCTACAAGCGATTTGTAACGCCAAGCGACATAGTTCGCCATCGTTCTGCGATAACGAACCGCTTCGGAATAGTTCAACGCGCCAGCGAGATGGAGGACGTACTGTAGCTTACAAGCTCATAAAAGGAAGCGCTTCGGAAAGGACATCCACTGATCGGAGAATCCTTTCAGGGTTCGGGTTTTAATTGATACGATGGCCAGGCAGCGTATAGTACGGTACCGATTCGAAGCTCTTGAAGCATAATCTACTTAATGTCCGAAATGTTTGGAAAGGATAGGAGGCTGAGGAAAAGCTGTATCTACAACCCATCGACGTTACTTTGTTTTCAATGCTCGCGATGACTGTAGCGTGTGGATGCGGACTTCATATGGCAGACGTTTTTTAGCAGCTTGTGGGTTGCAACGGTGACTGTGTTAGAAGCGAGGAGCCTGTAATTTACTTATTTCTCAATTGAAATTTATGGACTCACAGGGAAACAAGTTTTGCTCTGAATGGGATAAGCCGCCCAGCAAAGGTATAGGGGTACGATGGCTAAGGCGTTCGTTTTGTATGTCGAGGATGCAGGGTTGTTGAGCTTGTGGTTTGTCTTTGGGCTGGAAATCCTCGACAGCATGTCGTACAGGTCATAGGATTCATCTCTTCCCTGCAATGTGAATGTGTTGTGCTCCCCAGGCCCCAGGCTAAATGATTTAATTAGGCGGAAAATTTATTGAAATGCTTCTGCAGATGTCCTTTGGTTGGGATTGAGTAACGTTGAACTGTGTAGATGCTAGGGTCTGTATGTGCTAATACTTATTGCGAAATCGAAGCCGTTATACAGCCATGTCTGCAATGGACAGTCTTCAATATAAGGCTTTGCTCTTTATTTGATCGCTTACGGCTTCTGTGTTGAGTTTACATCAGTTCAATATATTAAAATTGAAGAGTTTGTGTGCTTTTCCGCCTGAAACACTTTCGAGCAATTGTGTCATTTTCCGTCGTCATTTTTCGGTTTACTTTTTGGTCTCCTTTCATATCTATCTGCCTTTTCCCACTTGCCCAAATGTCCAGATGATCCTGGATGGTGGATTTTCTTGAGCCCTTCGTAACTAGATGCCTCGCCTGGTTGTCCCCTCTAGTAAGGCCCCTCCAAATCCCACCGAAGACCGGCCCAATCTGGCCCATTTTTCCGCATCGACAGGTGCAGCGTGAATGACCGCAAGACCGAACCCGGCCCGTGATGGACGAAAGCACGCTTCCGTATTCATTTCGTATTTCCCCCCTGTATTTCGAGAGGTTTCCCCCACCTTAATTGCCCGAAGACTGGTGGGGGAAAATGGGCGGCTGGTTATATTTCTTTTATTACATTTGCTCCGAATGTTTGTTGATTATCCTTGCGGAGGGTGGCCAGAGCGCGAACACCAGAAAATGCTTACCCATCGGATGTTCGCCATGCATAATTAATTAAATAATTAAGACCCCCGTGCCGTGTAACAACGATGGGTGGCGGGGTAAATCCTTGGCCAGGCGATGTTGATGAAGGTACAGGTAGAAAAGTGGTGGGTAGGAGTGGGGAAGGAAAGCAACACACTTTACTCTTGGTTGTAATTTATTTCGATACAATTTGGCTACCATCGGGAAAAATGAAGTGAAAATAATATTTTAGAAGATTCTGTAGCTAAACCTAAAAAAGCAACCTTTTCGTAGAAAACAGATCATAAATGAACAATGAAACTTTTTTATGGCACGAACCAACTCCGTTTGAGCAGATTAATCGCTTGTGGACGAGAGTGGAAACATTGTTTACTATCAACATTTGAGCGCTTTTACACGTTTGGTTTTATGGTACCTTGATAAAGATCGCCTTGTTAAACTACCGCTTAAGAGCTTCATACGACATAATTTATCCACTACGAAGTGGGTTAAAGTAGTTGTAAATCGAAGAGTTTACCACTGGATTCGAACTGGATGACACAAGTGAAAAATGTCCGAAAAAGGAAAAGATCCTCCGAATATGACTCGCAAATTATAACACCAGAATGCTCCCTTTTACAGTCAACCTCCCGCCCAGGGGTGAGTTTCGGGTTCAACCACCCGTCCAATCCAATAACCGCAGCAGAAACCAGCAAAACCAGCAACGTGCTCGTGCCAGCTCGTACTTTCCGGCTGGCCGCCCGTTCCACCGAATGAGGCTTAAATATTTTTCATTCCACTTAAGAGGATCCCTTAAATTGTGCGTTCCAGGGCGCACCACTGGAATACTGAATCGGGTGTGTTACAGTTACATTCTGTCTGATAATAATCTCTATTAAAAAGAGCAGGAAGAAAACGGGACCGCTACATCGCGCTGGATGGAAAAAGAAACCGAGAGCAGGCCAGTTGGCAGCAGTCGGGTTTTCCGGATAATAATAATAATAAGCGGGCCTAAACCAGCCAGGACTATTCACTATTTACCCGCAGCTTCCTGCTGAATGCGTCGACGATTCCCTAAGAGTTCCAGGGTATCGTCGGTGGATTAAAATTTTCCAATCCCTGTTCGCCGGCTACTCGTTTCTTTCGTCCTGCGGTGCGGCACAGTAGTAGCCGCAATCGGGTCGAATGTTGACGCTGCCGGACCATGAAATGGAATGGTACACATAAATGGCAAAAGCCGCCCCAAATAAACTCACACTCGAAATGGCCTGCAGCCGCCTGCCGGATGGGAACTGCTTTACCGGAAATGAAAGCGTAGACGGTGGGCAGGATAGCAGGGTGAGTGTATTGGACGTTGCTACGAAAAAGGGTTAAAAAGTGTTCAAAAGTTAATTTGATCATAGTATTATGAATAAGATTAAATCATAAAGTGACACTTTGTGTAATTCTATGAGAAGGGGGAGCAGGTCGCCTGGTTTAACAGATTGGCTGGACAGGGGTTTTCAATGATGTTACCATCGATCCAATTCACAACAGGAGTGAACAATCATCGCATCCTTTATGTCGACGATTCTAAAAGATTAAATATGGACAATGCGCTTATTTTTTGCTGGAGCCTTTATCGCAAAGACACATCGACCAGCTGGGAAATTTGGCCGCTATTTTCCTGCCTTCGATTTGTTGATAGTTCAAGCCGGTTGACATGACAACCACATCGCCATGGAGATGGGCGAGAAATTATCTAAAAAACCATCCCAACCATACGTCAATCATTAAACTCAGCAAATTTCCGGAAGGATTAATTTTGCTTCTCGTGGTGGAGTTGCGTTGAAAAGTTAGCCAGCGGTATGATTGATTGCTGGTCAAACAGAAACAGAAACGGCCGGTGACGGCAGATTATGGTTCGAATCCTTCACCAACTGGATTCGGTCACGCCACAAATAGACCCTTGAGACGATTTATTTCCGAACAGCGCCAAGGGATTGATGGTGAAGATATGCTCAGTTCTATTATGCCTTCTTCGGTTCTGTCCGTCCAACGGGTAAACGGTCAGTTTAATTTAATCCTATCAGCCACGTTCGTCCGCCAAAGTTTTCCTTGGCTGTGGAGGAGGCAGGCTGGCTGGTGCAGAGTTAACTCATCCTACCGGCTGCTTTTGCTTTATCTCCTAGCCCACCCAGGCCACCTCCAACACCTTGAAACCCGTTCACACTCTCTCCGGATGCAAGATAATACGGACAAAAACTATTTCAACACGTCCCTTCAATTGCTCTCCAGAGGAAACGGTGGGACTTGTCTTTTGGTTTACTCATTGGCCTGGGCTTGGGTTCCGGCTGTTTTCTTTGTTCTCGTGTGCAATTTTCATCTGCCCTCTGCGGCCCGTTGGAGCAGGGAAAGGAAGCACGGAAGAAGGAAAGCAAGATGTGTTTGTTTTCGGTAAAGGATGTTGCCACCCGAATAAACAGTGGAAGGGAGAACGCGTAGCGGATGAATTGGCTTGGACAATAAACAGAAAATTATTGCCACTTTTTCCGTTTTTCGTGCCGCCTCGGATATATTCCATCTTGATGGCAGATAGGAAAAGGCGGCCATGGCATCAAAACAAGCCTGTATGTTCTCCCGCACAAAATCCTAACCCCTTTTGGGCTCTGTTTTCGAATGGGAGTTTCTCGAGTGGTGCAACTGAAATCGGGCTTGAAGGATGGCTGCAGAAGAAATGGTACGTTGTTTACCCAGCTTCGTACTAACAGTTTCTGTAAAGATGTCTGCCCTTCAAATCTCCATTTCTGGATTGCTCTACCGTCAACTCCCTTATCGGTACTCGTTACAAGAAAATAGCCACCAACCGGGAAGGTGATTAGAGATGAGGTCATCGGCTATAGTTTGTCTGGATGATTGTTTTTTCCTGCAACAGTGTAACGTTGCTCGTTTTAGTTAGTGCATCTTCACCACCACCGACCGAGTGTTGATGGGGCGACGAACGCCGTTGGTGATATAATTCTTCTGCACCATTCTTTCCACTCAAATGACTGGGCGTCTCCATCGTTTATTCGCCCTTCCAGCATCGGAGAGTCGGAGATGATTCATTAACTGAGCGGACAAAGTACGAAAACAGTTTGATATTATTTATGTCCTGGGGCTATATTGTTGCAGTAAATTAAACGAAATTGAGTGTTGGACCTTACCTCTTACCGCTACACTTATAGCTCCGTTGTAGCTTTTGGAGGGTTTTCTCGTCATATTTGTAACCGATAATGAAAATAAAACATTGAAAAACAATACTAACTTTGTGGCGATTGGCGTTGCATTCGCTGAAACTGGCATGGAAGTTACGGCTCTGTCGATGACTTATTTAGCGTTAACACGATGGAGCATACTTCAGTTTAATATCCAGCCTTGTGTGGAAAACAATGAATTGCAATAAACAGCGACACTTGTGGGAAATGTTGAGAGGGTGGACATTATTCATTTAATGTTTATGTCCCTCAATGCAATCAATTATCGCCGCCACTATACACGTCTTTCTCCATTTGTGCAATTAATTATCAACATTCGTTTACTTCTTCTGCTTTTTGGCCTGTTTTGTGAGCATTTTTCCTTCACTCTACGGAGGCCGAGTGCTTGGGTGGAAAAAATTACGCTTCGCAGGAGCACTCACATGATTTTGTCCTCTTATCGTCCAGACGGGTGACCTACCACATACAAAACACGGTGCCAACATTCTGCGTTTATTTAATCAAACAATTGTTGACGCCATTCCATCCAGCTTTCCTCATTCGCCTAATGTCTCCTTGCTTACACTCGAGCGAGGAGATTTCCCGTACTTTGTTGCCGTTTGCGAACAATGCATAATCCTGCGACTTTTTCCTCCGTTTACTCGACGAGAGAGTTCGACGACAGCAGGGGATGATGACCGTTCGTCGGCAGCTGCAACTAGTGAGCTGGGGGGCCTGTGAGTGCATAGTAATGTGTGCTGCATTCCTGTGTCATGCTCTTCCCGTGTTCCTTCCTGTGGTAGTTGCGTGGTCGTTCGTGTCCTTCGTTGCAGCGCACTAAATTGAGCAAAATCCACTGAAACTCATGGTATTTAACTTTTATGGTTATTACTATTGCGTTTTAGAAGCGTCCCTGGTTTCTTTATTCCATTGCTTCGTATCTCGACTAGAGTAATGTTGTGCTTTAAGGTGTATGCATCAACACAAGAAAAGGATTTGTTTTATGGTAGTGCCTGAACACCGACGACGTTCCGACTCATAATTGTTAGTGAAAATGTTTCAAAGAGTTTCTGTAGCTTTACTCCCATGTCATTGAACATCCCCTCCTTGCTTTGTACGACTGTGTTATATTCAAAACCACATCCTGAAGCATTCCGGACACCTCACGAGAACAAATGATTTGCGGGGCACACGATCTAGCGGCGGAAAAGCGACGGATCAATTAATTACGCTATCCGATTTCTGGGTACTTGCAATCCCTTTTGTTCCACCGAAGGCGTCCTCGAGGGAGTACCTGCACAACGAAGCGCAGAGTGACAGGGGGTGGGAGTAGAAAAAGTGATTTACATACGAACAGAAATGACAGCCATGAAAAGAGCATAACGGGAGATGAGATAAAAGCGTGAGGTGTGAAGGCAACATGACACTTTTTTCGAACCCATAAAACGATAGATAAGAATCGTAAAAAAAGATGAGTGCCAAAGTACCAGCATTGAAGCAGGAATGCAGGGTGTCCTATGACAGTGTGGATGAGGTTTTCCGGGGTGCAAAGTGTGCTAGGGATGTGCAGCCTGTGTCTTTCCCTGTGGCAGATCTACGGGTGGGAGTGAAAATATCTCTGTCGTCCTTGTGATGGAAAATTTCCCCGTGGTGTACTGGTGTCGAGTGAAAGGCGGCCGTTTGTTGAGTTCGGTTGCTTCACAGCACCAGCATGAGTCACTGCAGGCGCTTCGGGACACGATGGTGTTGTCGGTGATAATGATGAGCATCATCGCGCTGCTTGGGGGTGTGATGGCGCAAAAGTGGCGACATAATTATACGCATATTTGAAGTAATGTAATTTTGCAATGAACGCCTACGAATCGAAGCCTGCATGCGTCCGAGCGATGCGCATTCCCTGAGGGAAAAGTGGCCATGGCACGAGACGTCGCGTCGCGTCGCGTCCTCTCGATTATGGGCCGATTTATAACCTTCCAGTCTCATCAGTCTGCCCGTGGGTCGGTGTTGAAAAATTTGCATTTACGCACGAGCCCCAGCGCTCCCAAATCACAACCACGTGCGAGATGGTCGGAATCGATTTGAAACTGGGCCCGAACATGAACGCACTCGGTTGGTGAAATGAGGCCCGGGAAAAGAGAACCGGGAAAACAGAACCCATGGAAGCGTGGTTATGATGGTATCGTAAAAAAGTGTATGAGCCCAGTGCACAAGCGTCGTCCCAGGAAGGGGTTTACTATTAGGGCTGGAAAGGGAGATCGGAAGGCTCCGAAGGGTAGGCGATGGTGCGCGGTGGTAGGATGTAGCATAATTAACCCAATAAAAGACCCAACAAAGGCAAACCACCAGCCCGTCGGTAGTCGTCAACTCTTGGCACTGATAAAAACGTAAACAAATTTGCCGCCGATAGTGATCTTTTCGTTTGTCTTCTCCCCTCTCGGATCGACGGCTTCCTCCATGAGGTTCCCTCTTACCATTCAGCTAGGGGGAGGTTTTGTATTTCGAAAACAGCCCTTCCGAAAAGTTCCAGGGATGAGGGATTTGAGTTTGAGTTTTAGTGGCTTTTTGTTTGCCACGAATCGCTGACGGGAGTCATCGGAGTTCAAATCAACGACCGAGTTCAATTCCGTACTGCGGGGGAGGGTTGTGGAGGGTCTTGTCAGGAAGGGAATGAAGGAAGCGACCATTGTTTTGTTATGCTCCCTCTATGCTCTCCCGATTAAATCCAATGTGAACAGAGAGGGATAGTAATAGCAATGCTCTATACTACTACCGGTAAACAAACTACCAGAATGGCCTATGGCTTGGCATGCCTTTGATAATGGGTTGGGTCTCGGCAACCTGTGCAAGTTGGACAAGAATTGTTTGGACGTTTTTGGTGTGCTTTCCCCTGTAAATATACGTCCAATATCGTTCCGTGTGAGCGTGCCAAAAATGGGCAAAGTTTGAAGTCAGATTGATAAGAAAGCATTACGGTTAGATTATAGATGCACAGGAGTGGGGTTGTTTTCCGATGATGGTAGAACAAACCTTGACTCACCTTTAATATGAATTTAAATAAATTTAAATTGAAAATAAAGTTCCAGGAATGTTGAATTGACACTCATGGATCGGTCATTCAATGATGCGACATGTGATATTCAGTAATTCATTTATTTGCTTCGCTTTTTGTCCATTATGTTTCCCTACTGTGTTTCGTTTTCCGGGAAACCGTTACTCCTCTGGCGGTAAACATTTCTAATTTACACACCAAACTTGATTATCTTGTCAAAACACAGTTGCCAATTAATACTTTCACCCTTTCCTGCTAATCGCCTAACCAACAAAGGGAACCGAGGAAATCTGGCCAAACTTTGCTCATTCGACCTCGTGCCAGTTTTCCAAATGATGATACAGACCGACCCCTTGAAGTTTTCCTCTTCCATTCTTCAACACTTTCTTGATTCATAAACTCGGCACGAAGGGGCTATCTGGTGGTATCCGCTATCCTGCTGCAACCCTTTCTTTGTGTGATCTCGTCCGTCTTGCGGTATGCGGAAGGAATTGAAATTAAGACACTTCCCTTTTTCACCCTCCTCAACTTTGGTCACCTATATGGGTTCTGCGGAAAGATAATATTCATCACTATTTACACAAGAGATAGGCATATATCTTTCTTTTACCATTTCCCCTCGGAGGGATGGCGATTATTATTTATCAATTTCGCACCACTTTCATTGGACGGAAAAGAGGGACGAACTAGTGTGGGGTTAGTTACGATGAACTTTCTTCCGGCCAGCTCACGGTAAGTGGGAAACTTTTCACAAACCTTAGCAGAAGATGCTCACCCGCGTTCGGGGGCTCCTTGGGGTTCGTTTATCAAACGATCGTTCCTCGATTAGCAGGAGGCGTAGATGGAAAGCGAACTGGGACAAGAGCCATCGACGTGCCGTAATGTGAGTGATATATTTCTTTAGTGCCATTTTTGGATGGCGTTCAGTAATGTTGTCCTTCTCGAGTGGGTCCTTGGGCTAAACCATGCCCAACGGCGTGGTAATAAATATCAAATTCAAATCAAGGACCTCGTGCGATTTCCGCTCGTGCCAAACTGCAAGAGACATACTGTCGATGGAATATGGTTGAGTGGAATGGAACTTCACGCACGGGATTCGTAAACTTCTTCCCCCAAAACCGCGAATCACGCAAAAGAGTAAGCAAAACAGACACTCGGCCGCAGAAGGGCGGGCATAAAACATACTTCTGCGAAGCGAAGGAACCGGGGGGGAGACTCCAGCGTAAGTCCTGTTGGGGAATCGTGAATGGAATGTATAAAACGTTCCTCTCGGGTCTCCTTCTCGCCCTGAAACTCTAAGTAGCAGATCGATACCATGAAGAATGTTGTTTTATGGCCATTCATATGCTTCACTTCGGTGTTGTGCTTTGCGTCGCCGGTATGTCCACCATCGGCCTCGCAGTACGTCTGTTTGCGGTTGTGATCAGTTGTGGGCCAACATTTTGATATTGGATATTTCCTGTCTTGGTTCAGTTCACCTCGGCAGCATATTCCGTATTCAGTCTTGCGTTCCCGAATCCAGCGGAAGAAAAATGGGAGTTCCAAAGAGCCACAGACGGTGAAGAAATCAACCGCATGCGGCATCACTCGGCCCATGAGGTTGGTGATGGCTTTCCAATGGAACGCGAGAAAAGTTTATTCTGTCTACAGCTCCACGCTGTGATGCGTCGAACGCACACTTCGCTGTCCTTCGTGTGGCGTACACCGGAAACTGAGTAAGCGGAATGAAAGGCCGGTGTAAGTGTAAAAAGTTTTCCTTTCCGGTTGGGATGCCTCAAATGGATTCGGCATGCCAAAAGCACCGTACTGTTGTTTACTGCGTGTTCGTGTGCAGTAAGTAAAAATTTTCATTAAACAAAAAAACCGAAAACCCTTATCACCTTCCAACGGAGGTCAGCATATTTTTCTTCGCCCAGAGTGAGATATATCTCGCATCTCGTGAAAACTTTTCTTGTAGAATCTTTTGCTAGTCTGGTACGAAGCACTTCCTTCAAACAGCTACAAACAGTTCGACGCTGGAAGGTTCCGTGTGCTGGAACTTTTCTTTCTGCTCTCAGACTGTTCCATTTCCTTGGGTTTCCATTGGCGCTACTTCCATAGCTGTGCCGAAGATGGAATAGATAAAAAGTAATGTTTAATCAATGGGGCAATATGGGGGCCGGATTTCGATGGAGAAAGCAGCCTTCAGCGAATGAATGGAGATGGTTCCGTTCTTCTTTCACCTAATGACATTGAACCCTCGTGCGTTTTTCCAAAGGTGCATTTGGGAAAAACCTGCCGAGACGAACATCTTTTTCAAACGGAACATTAGGGAAGAACGGAAAGTTTAGTAACCGGGTAATAAATCTCAGCAGGGAATGTGTTTTACCGTTGCGAACTGGACCAAACAGCATCTCCATAATCGTTTATCGATTCTTGTGCTAGAGATTTTTCTGCAGAGAATTTTCCCGATCACATTTTCCTCGATCGTAACAATCTGTTCCTTGGGTTCGTGTATCATCTAAATCGCTGGCTGACTCGAGGAAAGCGAAGGATATAAAAGTAATGTCACACTTCCAGTGTGTCATGGTGGATGTTTGAACACGCCTTTCGCATACCGTTGATCGACTATTTACCTTGTCTAAAAAAGTGTTCAATGTACCTACACGGTCCTTCAAGCAAGGTATGCTTGAATAGGGGCAGATTATGGAACAATTTCTTCGCTGTCGTCAGCATTTCGGAAATGTATGGAAAAAATATCCAAATATTAAACCTTCAATCCGTTGACGGGACTTTGAACTTGTGGTAGTGATGTTTCCTTCGTAGGGTCTACACCTTCATGTCTTGCTGTTCACTAGGTTTCGGGTTGACAGGCGCCTCGGCTGGGATTGTACGCAGGTTACCGATTGTGAACCGCCGGGTTTACTGACGGCTGGAATTGAAAAGACTTTGGGATTTCGTACAAAAAATAAACAACATGACAACAGGGGAGGGTGAAAATCACCGAGTCAAGCCGAAAGAGGACCCTAGTTTTTAGAAAATGGTTCATTTTTTAGCACCGGAAGCCACATGGGAAAATCACATGTCGCGGACAAACCATACCTTGTTCGAACGAAAATCTGACATCTTACAGTACCCTGGTCTGGTTCATTTTTTTCGTTTCATTTCCCGATTTCAAAGCAACCCTTCTGTTGCACTAGAAAGGGGAGCATGCTTGGCACCAAGGCTTAAGTTTTTCTGTTCAGCATGACGTGCCAAAGTGTCAAGTTTTGCAGTGAACCGAGTAAAAAACTACCATCTGCACTCACATTCCTTTAGGCTTTTGCTAATGGTAGTTCGACCCGTGGCAGCTCCCTTGGAATCCTGAAGATTACTCTAGCTGGAACTTTTTTGTTCCGATCGCTATAACTGGATTATATTGTTTAACATAGGTTTCCACGGTATTTTTAATATGTTGATGGTCAGTTCGGGTTCATATTTTCGGATGAATACTTTTTATTTTCGACTTCTTATTCAAAACGTTGCTTATCATTTTAACATTTAAAGTCTACATTCAGTTTTCGCGATCTACGGCAAGCCATCTGCCAACGGTGATGTTATTTTGTCTTGTGTTTTCTCCTCCCATGGAAACCGGGAGGGTGGTGTCGAGGGTCCATCCATCGTCCTTAGAGCCTTCGATGGGGGAATGGAAAACAAGCAAGGGTAGCGTGTAATAAAATATTCATTCAAGAGGGTGTAATATGAAATAATAAAAATTTATTGAGACATACATTTCGCAATGCTGTTTCAGAATGGACAGCGCGCGTTATCGATGGAGTAGGATCGAGAGGTTTAGGGAAAGCAGGAGTTATGCAGGACACAACATCTCTGGTTATTTGTTATGCTGCGGGCAATGCTGAAATAACTTGTGGGAACGCAATGCTTCAGCATTATTTCGGCTATAATTGATTCCTATACCATTTCTTTCTGTGACAACTGTGCCTCTTTTAATTGTTGTAATTTACCTGTTTTAAAGTAATTTTTAAAAAAAATAGATTAAATTTTCTTATATAGTGTAGAAAACATAACAAACGAATACATTTATCTTCAGAACGTCAATTTCCATCCATAATAAAGACTAGTGGTTTGCCATGACTAGCAAAGACACATAACGAATTTCTCTTTTTGAAGATGCACCGAGCGCAGCGCACTCTAGCAGAAAACTGGGAAACTATGTACATGTGCTCGTTTCAAAATCTGTGGCAAACATAGCTGCTTTTAAATTGGAAGAGCAACAACACGGCTATAAATATTGATCACATATTATTTACATCATGTTTTTGTGTTAAGGCTAGTAGATAACATGTTGTTTGGCTGGTTTGGATAAACAAATATTACTAGAAGGTGGATGTTCAATACAGCTTTCAGCAAAATTTCCTAGATGTCGCTGTTCGCCCCAGTCGCGAGATTTCCCAAGACACATTGGCATCCAGGATGATTGTTATGTGTATCGTCATATTCGTTCTTCTGCAACATTGTCAATCATTTACCTGAACTTAATGCACGACGGCTCATTAGGTTTATCGCTATTCATCTTCCGTCATAAGTAGATTGGAATTTATTCACACCTTCGTCACGATGCCTTCCACTTGGTCATCCTGTAATCCGTGGATGGTTATTTGAGGAATTCTAAGAACGACAGCTCAGAGGGAGATGGGGATAAATCGTCTAATTGAGTACAACTATAAACCTAATAATGATGTACCGCCACACATGGCCTGAGACGGGCAATAGACGGCCAGCCAGCAACGTGTCTGATCGTTCGCATAATTAGTCGGCATCGGACTGTGCAAACCGATTGTAAACTGTCCCCCAGCGTACATTCACGCACCCTCGGACACGGATTCTGATTGAACAATTTAACATGGGGTTCGTTGTCCCGCTTGATTTAAAGCTTCCCTCGCTGCACTTGTGGGGTTCGCTTTTGAAATTTGAGAACTCCCCGCAACAGGGAATGTTGCCCTTGCCCCTCGTGACGGGATGCCGTTCGTCAAGGGAGGTTCCACTGGTGTTGGTGTGCATTGAGTTGTGAATTTAGGCCTGGCTGTTTTTTGCGCCCCGGTAGAAGCAACTGACTACGGTAATTGAATGCATTTTGATGCAAGCCTCTTTAATGCGTAGAGTTTCAAAACGAAAACGAATGCAAGCTGCAACATCACAAGTATCTGCCATCAAAGCATCATATTTGGGTGCTTTTTAAGGGTGTTTTGTGCACATAGCAAAAAAAGTTCCTCTTCATAAAAAACTTTTCACTTATGCTTGGCGTAGCATTTCACATTTGCTAGACATAGAAAAGAAGGAAATTTTCCATTCAAAGTCAGGAACACTGCAAAGGACACTTTTTATATTTGCTCACCAGGTGTGAATGATTCGTTTCGGGCATCAATGTTATATGTACCAAAGGATGACAATAATCCATTCATTCTTGGCCTTGGTCTATTCCACGTAATATTATCCTTCATCAGTATTGAAAGTATACCAGCAAAAATGGTTCGTTTAATTATACTTTTCAGTTGTTGAATTGTGGAATCACGTTCCCGCCGGAAAGTGTCAAAACTAATTAAATCTACATTTAGAAATTCGCTTTGGTACCCAGCAACGGACATTGTCTTTCCAACGTCTCGGACATTGGTAAATTGAATGAGATCTATCCCCATGACTGGTTCTACTGGTTCAAATAGAGTTCAGCGAGAATAATCCTTTCGCTTTTACTGGGTAGAATTGGAACATGAAAACTCACAACGTTTCCCGATGTCACACGGCTCCTTCTTGTAACGTTCGTCGACAGCAGACGGGCTTTTAATTAAAACTGTAAAATTCACTGGAGACTAAATGGAACGGAATGACGGCCAAAGCTAAGAATAACGGCTATGCAAAGGAGTCTCACGATATCGATATTCAGATAGAATGTAATGGATCAAATAGTTCAACTAATCGATTCAATTCTTTGAAAAACGTTTTCAATCGGCCAGGGTAATCATTGTTCATATTTTAGAACGCGAGCAACACGGAAGGATCAGAAATAGTAGCAAAACTAGAAGAGGAACGTATACTGTTTCCCAAGCCTCATGATAAGGTGTTGCTTGACCGTTAAAATATACCATCATAATAACAAAAATTACTTTTGTAGCGACGAGAAGTTTTCGAGATTTATATCCTAATGCATTCATTCTTAAGATTGTTCGGTAAGAACCTACGTATCCCACAGCTACTGTCTCTATCCGCAACGTTAACGATAGGTGGTTCGCTGAGAATCGAACATATGCAGCAGTCATAAAAAAGGATCAACGGCGATGTTATCCTGCCCGAGATGGCCCGGCCTTCGCGGCTTGCACCATTGCCCTATTTCTCCATCGTCTTCGCTGTCGCAATAAAGTGTAATCTAAAAATGCTTGGAAGTGGGAGAAACAAGCAAGGAGACTCTTGGGTGGTATTGATCAACCCTCCCCCACCGACTTGGCAGAAAACTGCGCGCAGCGTTCTGAACCCCCGGAGGGGTGACCTTCGTTTGATTAACACCTCGAATTGAAAGAAAAAACTTTGCGATGGGATCAAACTCGTGGCAGGCGTTGGATTTGAGGCGTAATATGGCGGTCGAGAATATTGTTCGTGTGGATTTTCATCGAGGGTCGGTCGAAGGATAGTCGTAAGAAAGATGCCTCTCTTGTCGAGCGCAGGATTCGGAATGGGAAGAACCGGCAGCTTCAAACAACCACCCTCGCTCGACTAACTCAACCGGATAAAGAAGAAAGGAGTGGACAGAATAAAAAAGGGAGAAAACCAGGCGAACAAAACGCATCGTCTGGCGGGTTGTGCCGGTGTAGGTAGGCCACCGAGCCATGTAAACATGTGCTTTCATGCCACCCCGAACAGTGCACCGATCAATGTTCTTCCTTTGTGTGGCGGAAAAACC
>JAOEFI010000004.1:24492244-24503848 GCA_034621735.1 Anopheles plumbeus
TGTGTATGTTACAAAACTAACATCAAAGAGGTGCGTTTGCTTGAAGTGAGCCACTGATTCGCTGTGAAGTTTATAAGAATCCTGGTAAGCCTTGATTTTTCAATCGAAACATAGAGTCCTGCGATTAGATTTTCTGTGAAATCCAATTCAATCAGATAGTGGAATGTGCTGAGTGTTTTTCCGAAACGTTTTGAATCAAAGGAATGGATTTCTATGCGAGATAAACCTTCGAGCCATCGACGATTATTAGTGCCCGAATTGGATTTACCATAAGCATAAGGATTTGTTGAACCCGTAATATTTTCTGTCCTGTTTCCTATCTGTTAACCAGAAAGAAAAGTTCAAATCGAGAAGAGAAGAAAGTGATTGCCTGAAGCGGTTAGTGTAAAAGGTTATCGGAGAAAAAAGGTGGCCTCGGTGTTGAAATGTGTAGTTGCGGGAAGCGTGAGCGTGCGTCGAACAGATGATAGCGAACGGAAGCAATAGGATAGCGGAAACCCCACCACCGACAACGCTCACCACTTCCGGCGAGCGTTCGATCTCGTCCAGTGGCGGTGGTGTCCCGTGGGAGTCGTTGAGCCAGCACTCATCCGAAGCTAGCGTAGGTAACACGGGAACGGTCAAGCGGAGGCCTACTTCGCTGGAACCGAAGGAGAAAACGCCATCACCGACGACGTGTGGGATTGCAATTTCCAACCCGCAGGAACGGGGCCGGCAAGATGAGAAAAACTCGGGAAAAGCAACCAACGCGCAAAAGGAGGAATCAAGCTCTGCGAAGTTTGAATATGGCAGTGGTGTTGTTAAGGAGGGTTCGAAACCATCCTCCGTGCAACCGGTCTGCAGCCCAGTGGCAATCAAATCTACGGCCGTTGGCGGCGTTGGTTCGACAAATTTCCCTCAACCTGCCGCTGGGAGGAGGAAAACGTTAAGTGAATCGAAGATCCCCGCTTCCCGGGCATCGAAGTTGGATGAATCGAAGTTGAAATCGAAGCTCAAGCCACCGAGTGTTTTACAACGAACTTCCAACTTAACTTCGAGCAAGGGTGAACCGAAAAGTGCCACTATGAAGAGTAGCGCGACAGGCGGTGGTCAGAAGGAAACAAAAGTGTCATCGCCCCCCGGTACGTCCGATGCAGTCGGATCTATCGGTCGTGCGCAAAAGAAGGTGTCCTTCATTCCAAGTCTTTCCATGAGTTCGTCAGCGACAAGCGTGCCACCTGGAGGTAACGTTCGCATTAGTGCTGTAAAAACAATCTTACGTACACGCGTACAGCAATCGCAGCAACAGCATTCTGACAGTTCGGAGGTGGAGTTCAAGGAACTGTATCGTGACTATCCCCTGCCTGCACCACCGTACCGCGATCCGCCACCCGTCACCGTCCCTGCGTCGACCAACACTGGAACGACGCTGAAGCGCTCGGATCCGAAAAAACTCTTCGACGAACATCAGGTCCCCGCGGAACCGTCGAAAAATGAAGATATCACCGCCGTTTCCGTTCGCTCGAAGCTGAAGGGCTTCGGATTAGGTAAACTGATATCGTCGCACACGGGGCAGGAGCGGAGAAACAGCAATAATTACGTCACTCTTCCGCCGTCACCGAAGGCGTCGAGTAGAATCATGTCTTCCAGAGGGTCCGCCGGTTCGGGGGGCGTGGGAGGAGACCTGCCGGCCATCCCCACAGAACAACCAAGCTCCCATGTGACGCCGGCATCGTACGGTGATCAGGAGAAGGCACGCCAGCGGTCACCAGATGACATTCTGTCCAAGCCGGAGTTCAGTTCGTCCCTTTTCAAAAACATTCCCGTGCGACAGAAGAAGGGAACCGTGCCGCATCTGGAAAACTACTGTCTTTTCGACCCTTCGGTGGACTTTTTCAACGAGAAGGAACACAAAATGCGCGCCATTCCGGAAACGGTCGAGCTGGCCGATCAGGTCCTCTATCAGGACCATCTGATCTACGATGCCGTGGTCGATCGCGACTCGGACAACTACTTCACCATCGAGCCGGAGTCGCTCGAGATCGAGGTGAAGAACCGACTGTCGCTGGAGAAGGTCGAGGAGAAGATCGACGAGATTTTTAACAAAACGCGAACGGCCTCGTCCTCGTCCACCAGCTCGACGAGCGGCTCGAGCCCGGACTATCCGTCGATGTTCAACTCGGTGATCGAGACACCATCGTCGAACCTGGAGTCGACCGATGAGAGCGATTATGGGTTTCGGAATCGGCTCATGGAAAACCTGAAGGTGCTGGCGGTTCCGAAGTCCATATCTGGCTCAATTCCAGACGAGGGAGCAGAGGCTCAGGAGAACATAGGCGTGGGAGAATGCAGCGGGGCGTCTGGGGGAGATACTGCAGGATGTCGAGCGATGCCACAGTCACCGCCTTCACAGTCAGTATATTACGGAGTGGTGCTGAAGGCGGGATCCGCAGCCTCCCTCCTCGAGCGGATTCATCAGCAGCAATCAATGTCGGTGCCAAATTCACCCCTACTTCAGCACCGTCTTCAGCAGCAGCAGCAAGCGACGAAGCAGGGCCGAAAATGTGATGAATCATCATCGTCTTCCTCGTCGGCAAACGGCTCACCACCTGCAGTTTCCAGTGTTCCGAGCGACGGAACGACAACACACCCCGAACGAACCCTCATGCGACAGAACACCTTCACTTGTACTAATACAACCGTAACGCCGGTCACCGATGGCGTCAGCAACTCCGCATCATCGCAAACCCAGGGGACGCCGAAGGCAATCAACACTTCGTCCTCGCTGTCGTTCGCCGGGGAGCAGGAGAAAAGTCCGCAGAAAGTGACAAAAATTAAATCCGAAACTAACAACCATGCAGGAAGTGCGACCGGAAGTGGTGGTGGCGGTGGTGTCACGGGGGGAAAGGTGGCCAATTTACTTCCTCTTCTCCGGAACACGTTTGCGTTGGACCCGCTCAAGTCCAGCTTTTCGCTGCCTCAGCTTCCCACCGGTGGTGGAAATCGGGTTGTATTCGCCGGCAGCGGCGGTCCTGCAAGTGGTGCCATAAGTAAACTCCAGCAGCTGACTGTAGCGACGCCAGCGAACAACGGCGGTCAGCAACATCGTAATGGCTCGCTCGACTCGACGCCCCTGTTCAATCGGTTACGGAAACGGGAGCGTCCTCTGTCGAACCACAGTGACGCCGATAGTGGGTTCCTTAGTCCGGCCACGCCGCCTGATTCGAACGGGGCGTCCATTTTGGCTGCCGTGACCAGTGAAGAAGTGGATCAAGCAGCTGCTGGCAGTTCTATATCAACGGGTTCAGATGCGGTAGTGTTGGAGCAGTGCGATAGCATCCAGGAGCTGATACAGGTGACTATTCCATTCCGAAGAAAACATTTAACCATTTACAATTGTCAAATTTCTTGTAATTTATTTCCTTTTAGCGTCAGGGTTGAGTAAAATGAGTTGCATTTATTCTACGAATTATAATGATTAATTCTTACAGTCGTTGAAATTTGAAAGTCAAATTGAAACTACAAATGTTCGCTGCATTGAGTAATGATATTGGAATCCAGCGGGGAAAATGGATGACAGAAGGTTTCCCTTTCTTTTTGTTAGATTTTTAAACAATCTTCAGAATGCATAACATTTTCTTTCTTGTCGCGTGTTTTGTTCTGCTTCTTCTGTCTGGTACAAAGCTCGAAAAGAAAGTGAAATTTATCATCGGTGTCGGTTTAGAGGGGGACGTCTGATAGGATTGTATGCCAATTTCAATAATAAATGGGAGTTGCTCTTGCAGTCGAGAACCCGAGTACGCCGAGAGTGCATATTAGCAATTCACCCTCTGCATTGATAATAAATTTCGGAGTGTCTCTGACGAGACTAGAAAATATAGGTTGCCTTCCCGAGGACTGCACGGGTACTTTCTTTCCCTCGGTTTTAGGTTTCGATTCTCAAGCAATCCCCTGCAGCAGTTGGGTATGTTGAAATTTTGGGACGATTTTCCATTGCTTCGCCAGGAGCATCTAAGGGAGTAGTCGCTCGTCGTTAACCGTGTCGGTGGGGAGTGATGATTTCGTGAAATAAAAATCGCTTCCGGTGGCATGAAATTGCTCTCTGGTAATTAAGGCTCCAAAAATGGATGTTTTCCCCCTTTTAGATACGTCTGTAGTTTGTTGGCACGAAGCAGCAGCTCCAGTGAAGCCGAAGCCTGGGGCCTTGAGGCTAGTGCTACCTCGCAGTGAAACCGACCAACAATTTCATGACTCAATTCATCCACCCTCTACGGATTCATTTTTGAACTTCCCCATATTTCGGCTAATTTAGTCCCCATCATCA
Organism: Anopheles plumbeus; assembly: GCA_034621735.1. NCBI lineage: Eukaryota > Metazoa > Arthropoda > Insecta > Diptera > Culicidae > Anopheles > Anopheles plumbeus. Next base: position 24,496,548 of record JAOEFI010000004.1, read on the forward strand.
AAAACGTGTCAGAAACAGTAACCACCAAACGAGAGATAGGACATGCTCCCGGCGCGTGGTTTTTCCCGTGTAGTTGAATGGCTGGCGGCACACAACGAGCATTGCAAGACAGATGGCGTGCAATCGGCGCAGGAAAACATCATTTAAATATGGCAGCAGAAAAATGTAAATTTGGTGAATTTTGCGTTTCAATTACAAGTTAATTAAAGCGCCGTGCAGCCAACGGAATCGGAGTGTAAAATGGAGACTAAACGATCGAATGTTGGAGCTTCAGGTGAAACTCCTCAGCCCTGACTCGTCTTCAGGTTGAATGGTTCATTGGCTCGGCGAGCAATTGAGCATGGCCTGCGAAAGCTAATTTGAATTTATTTCCATAATTTCCGCACACGTGCACCGTGTTTTGGTTCGATTCATTGGAGGGACTAGTGCTTGGCGTTTCCTATGGAATGTTTTGGGGAAGAATGAAAATCCCCTTCGAGTGGTCAAGCTGAAGCATCGCCCCTACCCGACTTGTGCCCTGGGATGGTTGTTGTGATTAGATTTCGATACAATTATGGCACGAAGATACTCCAGGCTGCATGGGGGACCCTCGCTCTCCGTTTGTCCGTTTACCTGAAGTTGCTGGAATCCATCAGCACGGGAGTAATCAATAAACGACAAAACAAGCGATCGTTAGATTGATAATTGATTCGATAGTAATTGTTGTTTGACCGGAATAGACCCTGGTGAGTTTACTCCCATAGAAGCGTTTTCCACTTCGGTAAGTTTTGGAGAAGTTCCACGCTGATTCCAATGCTTGAGAGGGAATGGTGGGATCGGTTTTCGATTGCTCAAGTGGCAATAGTCGTAAATAGTAATCATTATTAGCTATTAAGTACATGCCAAGGAGGTGCAGTCCCCTTGATTTCACGAAACATGCGTAGGAAGTGGTCATTGATATGAACCTCGAGAAACAGTTGTTTGTGGTTCGTTGTTTTCCTACCTGACTCAATTCCATGGACAGAACTTTTGTGTAGAAACTTTTGTAAAGAAAAAGAAATTTGTTTTCCTTGCGAGAAGGATCAGATTCTTGTAACAGTTTTCTTTCTTTGGCAATTTCATCCCGTTCCTATGCCCATTACAAAGCTGATAAACATCCCCTTATCGGCTGCATGAAATCAACGAACGAAGTAAAGGAAATTGGGCTTAACGCAGGACACAGAGGCTTTCCCTGCGTTGTTTTTCTGTGTGTTCTTGCAACCCCAAAACAGGCCACTTCCAAGATAATTGCATTTCTCGCTATCTCCAACGAAAAGATATTGTTTATTCGAACGTGCCTTTGTTTTGTTGGGTTCTGTTTGCTTTCCCAATGTTCGAACCATTTTTCGCATTCTATAAGAAAGCAATCTGAAGGGATGAAGATTGCGTATCATTTTTTTTGAGTCTCTGTGAAGAGTGGGAGCTCTCGAGAAAAACAAACAGTTTGTTGTTTCCGTTTGCATTTGAAGCCACTAGATAAAGTCACTTCAGGTTACACAGACAGGCACACAGGATGCTTTTATAAACTTTGCGCCATCTTACAGCCAATACGTAATTGGTCGTGTTTCACCTGTCTTGTTTTAAGGGCCCCTGGCAATCGGTACTCACGCCCTGTTTAGTGAACGGTGCTCTCGAACGATCATTACATTTTAATGAAGAAAAATTGTTATAGTACATTTTTATTGCATTTCCGTTGCCGCTTGCAGACGCGAAAACCGCCTCCTCAATAGATTGATATCAATTTCCTCTCCCGTCGCTATGCCCCTTGACCAGATGTAAAGCAAACTTTTAGGCAACATGTTGTGCTGTGCACGGATGTGGTGGAAAATGTTACTGTGGCAACATAAATCGGTACTCTACGTTCCGCCAGTACGCGGCTCGCTGAAGGAAAGTGATCTTGTTGAAGTTTTATTATCTTATAGCCTCCTCCTGCTGGTTGATGGCGAAACTTTGCATATAAAAACTTCAATATTTGGTTGTCAATGGAAAATTGAATTTTTATAAGCTTTAGAAGCCGTTTGTCTTGCTACATGGAAGTTGGAAGAAAACGGTTTCCCAGGGGAGTGTACTTCCGTTTATGGAAATAGCATTTCAACGTGCAAGGGATGGATGAACGGTTTTGTTGATCCATTCACAAAGACGCCATACGGTTGCTGTTTCAGTCGACATTTATTACCGTGTCTTCGAGATGATTTATTGAATGTGGTCAAAAATGTTCATTTCATCTTAAAACCATTAACAAGATTCGATACGGAATCTTTGCTTACCGTATGTTTGCATTTGCTTGGTTTGTGGCAAAACTCTCCCCCAACGCTTCATGCAAATGTGTTCGGAGCTGTCATTACTCTAATTTACCAAAAAGCGAAAGCAAAAGCGAATGGTAGCGTTTCAATTAAATTAAAAATTCCCACCACCGTGGCGCAAACAAAACAAAGCCGGAAAACTCCCTGGCGAATGTTTTAAGGGTCCAATCCTAACCCCATAGGAAACAAACGCACCCGAACCGAACGCATTTTCACGCTTCGGTGCGCACTTTTATTAAAAAATAAATTAAACAAATAAATCATGTCGTTAATAATGCTCATGGTCTTCCCATACACGCGGGGTCGTGTGTGTGCTAGGGACAGGGCTCCGGCACAGAATTTTTCCCCTTTTTTTCCGATGCCCGGACGCAATTGGAAATTTCGGTCCATCAATTACGAGTCACAGAAGTCAAACGCCTCGAGACGAACAGAGACGAAAGCGCAAGATTTTAATCAGATACAGCGCGTTATCACTTAGCTCCGGGGAATCGCCATCGTTTCGATGGAAATCCCGTCAATGCTAAGCCCGTTGTGGCAGGGCCCTGACCTATGCTGCCTCGCGTGCCTGCTTCTTATTGGAAGAAATCGTCACCCTCTCGCCAGACAGACCAGTACGCTAGCATGTGCAGTGCGAGTCTCATAGGACATTAAAATAATTCCCATTCCATCGATTTGGATTTTCAGACTGAGCAAAACAAAACTCTCCCCCATTCCAGCAGCAAAAGGGCCAACCGGTGAGGGGGCGAACCCTTCGCCGTCCTCAGTGCTGAGGGGTGCGACAGAATTTCCCTAATGATTACACCGCCAGCGGTTCCACAACGCGGCACGAATGGCCCATCGAGTGGGGTTGAAATGCAGTATGGCACACACCCTTTGGAATAAGGGATACAACATATTCCTCTTGGGAAATTGCTTCCTCATCTACCGGCTCTACCACGGAACTGGGGCAGAATTCGATCGCATGTAATGGAACTATCGGTAAAACGCTGGCCACTTGGCGGCACTGCGATGAGAGATGATTTTTCACAGACCATCGGGGAAAATTATTACACCCCGGCGCGCATATGCGGGGGTAAAAGCGAGACGATTAATATGCACGTTCACCGGGCTGCAGCTTTGCGCCAGACAGCAATTTCGATGACATATAGCAAATTGTTACAAACCATTTTCAACCACCGATGGCACTTAAGCGGAGGAGTCATTCGAAGTTCCCGGGCCCTAAATCTTCCTATGGAATCATCAAGCAAACACAATTTGTGGTGGTCACAGATGCGGTACCATTTCGGACCCATACGAGGATTTCTATTATTTTTCCAGTGGTTTCCATAGCAGCAGCTTGTTTATTTCCTTTTGTATAGTACACCATTCGAGATTGTTTGATCGCTTTTCCATTTCAATATTAAAAAGAAGCTAATGCTTAGCTTACCTGGTCTGTTTAATTATGCCATTTAAGAATTGAGATGATTCTCTTGCTCGTTGCCCGCCGGACGAACCTACACACTTCCTGCTCCGAGCATTGATATGCAAATCACTCCCTCTGAGAAGGTTCGTTGGGCAGGTTATTGCACCGCCACCCACAATCCGACACGTGCCAACACCTGTCGCCTATAAATCATGACACGCTTCATGCTGAACGGTACTCCCTGCAAAATTGTTCGCTGCAATTTCCTGTCTTACTCTGTGTTCCAAGAGGGGCCCTTTCTTCAGTGAGCCCTTTGGGACATCACTAAGCCAACTTATAATCCTGCAATCGGTGGTTGAAATCGAAAATCGCATCCATCCTGTGCCGTCCTTGGCAACGGGAGGCGGAAGCTGGCCTTTCCCATTACCGTGGCACGTGGCATCTTCCCGGTCACGCCGTTTGGGAGTGCGTGTCGCTTCGGATTCTTTTCCGGCGAGCGGAAAATTAACTCAACTAGCATAGAGAGAAAATGAGCGTGAGACATCCTGCCTTTTGTCAAGTGTCACTCGGCACGTGGCTACGTTGCAGGAGAATGAAAAACGAAGCTGCCGAGTTGGCAAGTGGTAGCTTTAACGAGAAAACGAGCACTGGGAACCGGGAACAAGTGCAACGCAAACGTCCTTGCAGGGGAAGGATTAATTCTTTTAGAATAACAGATGCACAGCGTCGTCCAGAAAGGAGTCTTGCTCAATGTGCTGGACTGTTTAAGACATGAGCATTCAGTGCTGGCCGCTAACTATATTTTGTAAGGTATTGCTTTAGCAGTAATAGGCAGCGAATGTTTCATGTTTCGTATTAATTTTCACGTGTTCATCACAATCCACGGAATGTTTTAAATGCTGTGAATGAAGCCAGAACCTCTTTACTTCCAGGCTAAAACATGACTCACTGCATAAACCGCGCACGGGTTAGGAATCTTTCTCGTGGCTTTCCCCGCAGTGCAGGTAGGACAATCAAAAAGTTTTCCTTTGAAGAAAGCGATAGCGTTGACTGTGTTTCCGAACGCCTCGAGGCTTCGCATTACACATGTAGTGAACTGTATCTGTAAACAGCTAGCAGCCTCTCCATTCACCCTATTTTGACCTGCTTCATTCGTGTGCTGAACCGCACAAACGTAGCATATTTTCCTCCATGTTCGGGAATGGCACAAGTTTACGCTCCAGAGATTGCACCCTGCGACTGACGGTAGCATACATATATTCCCTTTCCACTGAATACGACGGGCACGACATCTCGCGGAAAACTTCTCATTTAGAAAACAACTTTTTCTGACGGAGGGGGAAATGTTTTTGTTGGAAAACATATCCTTGTTTTGTATATTGAACAGGCGTAGTTGGTTAGGTTCATGTCATGCTGGTGAATAGTTTCCCGCCTTCTCTATTCATTCAAAGCATATGCTATACAATTTCTGTTTTCCACATTTATATTCACACTCTTAAAAGTGCCCTTCTCTTAAATCTGATACAATATTATCAGCTGTAGAACAAAGCCTGCGAAGTGTTTTCACATTATCGAGAGATTGTTCTTGTCTTCACAATTCAAAGGAAAAGGGATGAAGACCTTTATTAAATGTTCAATTTCCTTTCCTTCCGTGGTCTTGTGTTCCATTTGCCTTTATTCGGTGAGTAAAATTTGAGTTCAAGGCAGCAAAACAAATTACGTTGCCCGTTTTGATTTCTTTCCGCGGCGCTATCCGGTTCGGTGGAATAAAATCGGTCGCTGTGCTATCTTTTCAAAGGGATGTCGACTATGTTGTTCCACTTCTTCCCGGGTTTTTGCCCGTGCAACACGATTATGCTTGGTGTTTCTTTGGCTGTTCAAATTTGGGTTTGAAGAACAGTGTGCCCTCGGGAATCGCCTTTGGCATTCGTTTAACGATGATGCTTCCGGTTTGCGGTCCGTGGAAGAATGGTAGGGACAGAAATCGCATCTGTATTTGAAACCAAGACGCATCTGGCGAGTTCAAAAGGTCGTCGGCCTAACTCGCAGCGGCCTTAATTGTTGGGGAAGATTGGCGAATTTCCTTCGGCATATTTTCCTAACGATATGCGTTCGCCTTCCGCGACGAGTGTGTGATGAAGTTATTTTGATTGTTTCTGTTCGCTTCTGTTACTCATCCTAGGTCCGGCAGCGGATGAAGGGCTAGCTTATTTAGTTAATTAGAGTCTGATAAACATGAACGCATAAAAAAGACGCATAAATTCCGCGGCCGTTTAGGTGTAATAAATTTTTATGAAAATGCGCCGCATTCATTTTTTGCTCCCGGTTCTATGTTGTCTTAGAATTTTCCTCCGCTTGCAGTCAGTGGAGGCGGCATGCTTTACGGTTCGGTTCGGTTTTGACTTCCCTCTCACACTCTCTGGCATGTTGGATGTTGTTTTCGTGTTTGAAGCAACGAAAGTGGTTTGCGGCGGAGAAAAAAGTAATAAAGAAACATTAAAACGTGGCGCCAACCCGTGGAGGGATTATGTTGGGGAAATTTCGTTTTGCTTCATAGTAAATTATGAAATTTCCCTTCACAGCTCGCCGCCGAGGTGGACACGACGAAACGTGCTCCTATTGGTTTATGGAGCCCAGTTTCAGGCGCACAAATCACACTCTGGAATCAGGAAACCGGAACTTGCAATAATCGTATTTCAGCGCGCCGGGTTATTGTTTTTTGAAAGGAAGGGACGCTACGTTTTGGAATGAAATCGCATAAACCCGGAACGGTGCCATTGCAGTGTTTTACGGAAGACATCTAATAGCCGGGTTCAGGTGTACTAAACTGGACGAAAGTTTCTACGAACAAAATGCTATCCTGGAAATCGTCAATTCCCGAAAAGGTTAGGTTGAACCAAGTAGCCCAGAGTTGTGAGGTTTTATGGTACGGTGTGAAAGCGAAATGTAAAGTGTTGTAACTTTCAAGATAAAAGAAAAATTTCCTGAACCCCGCAGTGGGGGTGTGCCTGTTTTAAGAATCGCTTGTTTTACGATTGCATTCCGCAATTATCCGATTAACATTTAATCGCATTCCCTGCAGTGGGTAAGATATTTTTAGTTTACAACATGTTCGTGTGTGCCTGGCGCTTTGTTACTTTACAACCTAACCACATGATAAGTATTTTACAGCCCAGCAATGAAATAGGTATCATTTGAAGGCTCCCATTAAAAAGGAAAGGAGCGGGTTGCCTATCGTAATGTTGGTGCTAATTGAGGCCACCGGAACCTTTTTCGGAAATGTTACAACTAAACTCCTTTGCAGTATCCCGGTGATCCCTGGAATAACACGAATCTGGTAAAAAGGAGTTGTACCTGTCCAGTGAAAAATTAAAAGTACTTTCGTGTAAACGAACCCCCTTATGATTTTCCAACCCTCTCTGATAATTTCTCTTTTACGATCCAACTTCCGGAAAGATATCCGTATTCGGTGGATTCGCACTCAGCCCCGAACGAGACACAGAAACGCACACCGTGGCAGGTTGTCCCACTCCCGAAAGTCGTAAACATTTCCTAATATGAATTTTATTATCACTATT
>JAOEFI010000004.1:24565670-24576540 GCA_034621735.1 Anopheles plumbeus
GTCCCTCTAGTTGTGTTCGTGCCATATTCGACATAATTGTAGTTGACTTCGACCGTAGTATGAGTGGGGATATTTATTGCCACGGATGGCGCCACACAAAATGCCGCTGTCTGATGCATCGGAAGAGACCCATCGATGTCCCCGTTGGCCCTTCATTGCTACGTTTTTGTTTGCTATAACTCATGCGAGCTCGGCTAGGCACGTGCCCAATCCCAAACGTATTGACCATAGTACGGTTCGGGTTTTTGGAGGAAGAGCATCGATCTTCATAAGGCGAACTTGATTGATTAACGCACTCTCTTGGCGACTGACGAATGTGTTGCCCCCACAGTTCTTCAATTATGCACGACAGATACACAAGAGACAGTAGGGAATTTATTGGGTGCGGGTGTAAAAGTTTGATAAACATCTTGTAAACGAATCCGCAAGATTAGTCATGCCACTTAAAATCTTTGCACGGCACGCGTTCGGTTGCCGTCACTAAGACGGAAACAAATATTGCCCCGGCTGGTGCGAGTTTCTTTTCTCAGACGACCCGTAACTAGACGCGCCCCTTTTCCAGTAAAAGCGATACGCTTTACCCGGGATCAGCGGACAGCAGGGAAAGTGCGACTTTTGCTTGCACATTAATCCTTCCACGTGCCTGGGGAGGAAAGCGAAACATTATAGGGTCGATTGAAGCAAGATTCTCTTTCGCTGTAACATTTGTAAAGGTATTCGTCTGAGAAACAACGAGAGATTCTTAGTATTTCCTTACAATTTCATCCATTGTGCTCGATAAATAATGTCTGATGGTGTTTCCCCCTCTTCTTATTCGCGGAATTATGGGTACGCTTATTTTGCTTTGTTACTTCCAAGAAGCGAGGAAAATTTTTGTAGAGTTTCCCAAATGTAGTGACAACACTAATACACGGACTAGAAGTGAAAAGAAACTAGGGTCCAGGATATACAATGCACGTGTTGAAGGAACTTGCTAGAAAGGGATAAATGCAAATTCAAATCAAATGGAGCAGGTTTCTAGCAAAAGCTAGGCAAGGGTGGTGTTGGATGGTCGAGCGGCGGTAGCAAGGACATAAATCTTGTAACACCAACACCCCCACGAAGATTGCCGGCCTTTTACGCACCCAAACAAACATTCCGGTAACGTGAAACATACCTCCCTGTTTGGCTGGGTCTAGGCCGTTCCTCTAACGCTAGACTAAGCGCCCATGGCTTACCCGTGAGGATATTCGAAACATCCTGAACGCGAAGCTCCGGTTAGCGAACAAAAGTGTGAGGCATCGTTTTTCGGTTTTCACTTCCCCATCGCCGGCGGAGGACTTTTTCGTCCGTTTCAGTATCGCTCGTGGACGCGCCCCCTCGCAACATTAGTCGATGCGTGAAAGGGGATACTTTTTGGGGTGCAGTCGGAGGTAAGGGTGGGGTTGAGTGCCAGTTAGCAGGAAAACGGGGGAGCGGTATCAATTCGGTGCGTAAATCATGTCCCATGTGGCGACCACCACCAAGGTTCGTATCAGACCAGGATGTTCTATGAAGTTGATTCCCCTTTCCATCCCCACACACAAACATTGCCACCACCACAACCACCACCACCAACCGTTGGGCATCCTGATGGCACGAATGGCAAGTGTCACAAATGGCGGTGATTAGGAAGAACTTCTCGTCCGAGCTCCTTCGTCCTGTCCGTCCTGTTCGTCCTCACCGAGGCGGAGTAAATATCATTTTTTTAAAGCCCAGTCACAAACAGCAACGCACCAACTCCCACGAGGCACGTGCAGCAGTTCCCGGAGGAGATTTTTAGAGCCAAATTAGTGCAGTTATTATCACCATCGGGAAATCTGTAACCCCTTTTCCGTGCTTATCTCTCATTTTACGGCTAACGGGACTTACTCCTCCTTCGGTCCCTGCTGCATTAGTGTACAATGTTTTAGTGTTTTCTTATCACGAAAAGTTTCCACTACCGGAAAATTAGACCCTCGCAGGTCCGATAAACTAAATCCAGCGAGAAAAGAGGACACTGAAATTCATCAAAAGCGAGGGCGAAGCTAGAATCGCCGTAATTATATTTATTACGGACTTTTCCAGTTCATTCGGTCTAGCGTACCACATCGTTGTATAATTAAAGGCCGGTTGAAATGTTACGGTGGTGAGTAGATTATACCGTACCCGGGAAGAGGAGTGTGAAATAAATACAACGAGACGATGCCCTCTGATCTTTGATCTTTGGTTTTAATGCTGTTACAAACTTCGGCTCAGAACCTTTCGGTTGGGGACGGGCTCTCGAGTTTTTGTCTGGCACAGAATGTGTATCATAAAGTAATCACAATTGAATCGTGAAAGCAGCATATGGAATGTTAATTCCAGCAAGACTTCAGCGCCTCTGGTATGAATGGTTTCTTTCAGAGCTTCTTTCTTATGGAATGGCTGTGACTGCGTGAGAAGTTCAAAATTCCCCCTTTTAAGTTTCCGGAGTTTCCATTGAGCCACTGCACTTGAACTTGGTGTGATATTTTATTGATTTGGCTCCATGACGTTTTCTCCTACGATTCCTAGATCGTGACGGAAATGCGTCTGCGTGAGGAAGAGTTTCATTCATTGTTTGCGAAGAATTAGAACCCCAAAACAAAATTCTGGTTACAATTCTACAAACCCTTTCTTATGGAAATATTTCTTGTTCGATTTCGGATTGTTATGTGACACTGTTGGTGGCGCAACAAACGCCATCATTCAACTCTTTCTCCTTTCAATATTGATCGACATGTTCTGAACAACATGCGCCGTAAAGAAACGGAAAGGCGGCGGTGATGAAGCAGACCAAGGCTAATTAACATACGGCTCCGGAAATGAACCCTTTTGCTGACCCCTTAATAGAAACCATAACTCGATCCCGGCGTTTTGGAGTGTGCATGCGATTGTTTCTGTTGTCTGACAGAGAGGGATGAAAAACCAGCCTTCGTTCAGCGCGTGCCACGAACGGGAAAACGAGAGTTCCATGTTGATGCCCGAAGCATCATTTTAGGAAGCATTGTTTGGTGGTAATTGAATTCCATTTGAAATTGCATTTATTCCTCCACCAGAGGTGCTGTAACATAACGTTTGGGGTGGTCGGGTTACTTTTCCGAAGCGGTGGAAACACCAACCCCCCACACGGACAGCCTTTGACAGTGTAACTGTGTTCAATGAATGGAGCTTCAAACGTACCCCGAGGCTCTTTTGAGGCTCATCCTCTCGAATGATCGACATGCATTTATTCGCTTCAAACAGCAACCTCACCCCACCCTTCGTACCCGTGCCAAATTTCGTCTTCCTTCTTGACGCGCTGTTGTTGGTTGTGTTGCCGAGAAGAACTTTTCTGAAGTGTTCGAGTTTGATGAAAACCGCCTCAAGTCACCGCACAACAAACCGGTGAAAATCAATTTAAATTTACATATGCTCCGACAAATGAAGTTAGAGTTCCGCACGTTTTGCAGGATTTGCGGCAAGTAGGGTGGCAGGGGAAGGGCAACAGTCAACAGGAAAGGAAGTGAGAAGCCAAAGTTGCCGCCGCACGTCGGCACACTTTTCGCCGACACAACAATGTGTCGCAACTCATTCCCCGGAGTCGGTGCTAAATGATTTCCTTTTTACATGCGTTCTTTACCGGCGCCTTGTGCGCCATTTAATCTGCGATGTTGTTGTGCGATGCCTCCCGAATTTGACTTTAAACTCCACGCTCCAAAATCTTAGCAGCTTAGCTGCTAAATGCTGCTACTAAGGTCTGATTTCCTTATTTGGCGGTTGTGAACTGAAAGCCAAACAACTCCTGTCTTAAAGTAGTTTTCAAAAAGTCATTCTCTTATTTCTAATTCCTTTTCCAGTGAGCTTTCAATGTTGATCAATTGTCCAATAGAAAAATTAGTTTGGTCTTTGCTTGTCACTTCTCATTCCTCCTTTCCTTCTCATCCTGACTCACACATGACTGAGCAGTTTTAAATTTCAAATCGATTGATCAAAGAAAATAAACTAACCTTTGCGATAAGTAACTGTTCCTTTGTGGCCAGTTCAATTAAATTGTTTCTAACTCCAATGTGATTAGAAAAACCCTGTATCATGATATTTGCCGTCTCACTCGCTCCCTACCTGTCTCTATCCACCAATGTCTCCCCCACTCTGTACCACCCTGTCTGTTGACTGACTATACGGGCGACTTTTCCGAGCGTTGCCCCGGGTTACGGCGTCCGAAACACTTTTCTCTCTCGCCTAACCACAAAAGTCTCTCCATTTTGCTATCGCTATCTCTTTCTCCCTCTCTCTACCTCTCTATCTGCATCGCATGCGCCAGCCTTGGACAAAGAGAAGCACAACGAAATCAGTTTGGTAGCGTTTGCCGGTTCAGTTTCGTTTCAATCTCCCGATGGTGTGGACGTGTTGCGCGAGCGAACACTTTCAGACCCTTCGAGGTGGCATTCTTTACTCTCCGTCTGTTTCGCGTGTGTTGTATTGTTTCGGCCACGCGCTGCATTAACGCTGCGAGATCAGAAGGATCCCGTTTCCGTAAGGTACCAATGCACCCTCCCCAGAGTGCCAGTGTTTGGATAGTATGCAGACAAAAAATATCTCAGGGGTGCGTTGGGAGTGAAGTGAACCGGCGTTTCCCGGAGGGTCGTTTTTGCTCCCGTGTGTCCTCGTGAAAAAGTGTGCCTCCTCGTGCGAGCGAACGCGGATTTAACGCATCTGGCGTGCGTGCTGTGTTGGTTCCTTCCCCCCCTGGCCGGAACCGCTTTCCGGAAGGGAAGACTTAACCACACACACACACACACACCCACAGAAACATTGGTCTCGACCCCGTGGAACTTCGGCTTCGCGTCCGGAACAGCGTGTCGCGATTAGATAAGAGGCCGCGAGTTCAGCTGTGCGATCGCGAAATATTCTCCCGGTTCGATGATTAATGGTTAATTGAATCGTTGTATGCGTCGCGGTCGTGTATCGCTGTGTTCTGAAGTGAAAGGTGTCAGAAATATTGGTAGAAGTCGGTTCGTGTTTGAAGTTGCGAGTTGCTAATCGGAAAGCACATTAAAGTGCGTCTTGTTGATCGCTACTAGTTCCACTCTGTGTACATGTGTTTCATCTGGTGCTAGTGTGTATTTGCGTCCCGTAGGCCAAAGGTGTCGGTTGGTTTCGAGGTCACCCATATGCCTCGGAGGGCAGTTGCGGCTCGCCGATCACGGCTCCATCCACTTGTCCGATAAGAGTCCGCTCTCGGACGAAAACGAGAAGCGAGAAAAAGCCAGGAAATGTTTTGATTTATGTGCTGGCAATTAATGGAACAACAATACTACAGTGTAGCGTCCATCGTCGGTCCATCGTGTTAGATCCTATTCGCACTGTGGGTGGCGGCTCATGACTCACGTTCGTTTGGGAAATATGTTTTCCAACTCTCCTCAAAGCGCTGCCGACAGCAGTAAAATGTTGTTCGAGATGTGTACGGCATGTGTGCGTTTGTTTTGTATTCGGGGAAATTAAATTAATGACCACTTCCACCGACACCACCAGGTGACAGGACCACCATCATAGATCCGTGACTCCAGTGAAGTCCAGCGTGGACTGATTTATTTGACTTCCCGGATGCAGTTGGGTAGTAGGGTTGAAGAATGATTTGGAGCACAATTTCCCAACGTGAACCCTTGTCGCAAAGGACTGCATCGCTTTGCGTTGAGCGGTTTAGCATAACAACCTTCTTCCGATGGCGATGTGGACGAAGAAAAAAAGGACTCCGCATTGTTGACTATTCTGCGGTGAGGTCGTGGTTTCCTGCTGGCACATTTTCCCCCGGTTACCATGCATTGGCTTGCGAAACCAGCCCCTCATGGTTGGAAGCTGCCGATGAGGAGACCCTTGGCGTCGATCATGTTATCTCCAAACACACACGCAAGCCACTTCTCGGTTGGCTCTATACTTCACGGTTGTTGTGTTGTGGCTGGCCAACAGTAAACCTCCACACCCCTCCGACAACTGTCAGAGTTTATGCCACCCGCGTAAACCCCTCTTTCGCAGCGGGTCTCTGACCACACGCCGAATGGCAAGTGTAAACAGAAACCACATAACGGCAAAACGAAACCGATGGAAAAAGCCGGTTGCCGAATGGTTGGTTGTATGGATTCGCACTCCGTTGGCTTTTTGCACAAGTAGTGGGGCGCGTCTCTCGGGCAGTCTCTCGAGAGGCAAAACCTTTTCTCTCGCCTGCCTGCCTCGAGAACCGAGAAACCGGTGGGGAGATGGCCGCGTACTCGTGTCGGCGGAATATGTAAACAAATCCCTTTTTGATCCGTCAGAGAGCAAGCGGGAAAGCAGACGCGACCCGCGGAGGGCCGAGAACGGTCCAGGAGTTTTCGAGTCCCGGTGCCAATTTCCTCCTGGCCGCAGGACTTCCCCAGACGGCTGGTGTGTTGCATGTTTGCACAGAAGCCACACACACGGCTCGCCGTTCGCTCCTGTATCGCAATCTGTAAATAGTTTAGAAAATCAACATCATAAAAATCTCACGACGGGCGAAAGAAAACGTACATTCACACACACACCATCAGTTGTTGCTAAGAGGGAGCAGGCATTTCCATTTTTGCACTCCATTAATGTCTGCCAAGAAAATAGAATGTATCACCCCGCACAGGAGAAAACCTTTACCCTCCTGGTGGTTCGTTTTATCTTGTTTCTACACACACACTCTGACGCGCTGGGCTTTATCTCCCAAGGCGAACGGTTCGATAAACATTTGTCAATCGACAAACCTTCGACACGACTCGCGCAAGGATAACGACGGAGAAGGATTACGCAAACAGCGTCCGTGCGATTGTGGAGGGTGATAGAAATGCATGACAAAATACAAAACCCGGCATTTGTTTGACAAAGTGCTTCCTTCTAAATGGATTTTTTGTGTCATGTTGTTGATACGGTGATGTCTTGGGCGGGCTTTTACAAACACGATTAAATTCTTTGAGTTCCAGAAAAACAACAAAGCTAAATTAGATACGGTTCATCGGATGGAAAAGGTGATGGCGCAAATCAAATTTCATTTTCTAATCGTCTATTGGGCTGGGGAAAGCGACGTTTCAAATATGGGACTATCAGCAAACCTTACCCTTTCTCGCAGACACTTTATCGGTTTAGATTGCATAAATAATATAGAAACAGACGTCTGAAGCTAAAAGGCATTATTTTTCTTAGTACAAATGGTGACATCGAGGCCGGTTGTAAATTATGAATACGTTTCAATGGAAACACAACACCATACCTTCAACGAATAGGAAAGTCTAGCATCCATTTTTTTAAATGATAATTTTCCTCAAACCGCCTGAAGACACCTACGGCTCACTTCCGATTCTAACATTTTCATTTCGATAAAGTGTTTTCTTACCGGTGTCTGGCACTGTCCAGGAAATGTGTCCGGAACCAACGCAAGGAATCATAATCTCTGTTGGATGATAGTGCGCTGTTGACAAAAAAAGAGACCCGAGGGGTGGTCCTAATGGAAGAATGGAAAACTTCTCGTAGAAAAGTGACGTCGATCGCCGGCGTTGTTGACAACGGATGCCCAACGGAAGGGTGGCATCGTAACTTCTCTATCTCTTTCATGTCCGATTGTTTATAGTTGCTTTAAAACATTTCGACACCCACGTACAGTTCGCGGACTCCCTCGCCACACGCCCACGGAAAAACTGGTACGAGTGGATGCCCTTTTTTGGGAGGAAAACTCTAAAAGCGGGACAGCGCGCGTTTCGTTTCATGTTCTACTCCATTTTCATTCTACGCCTGGAATGATTCCATGTTTTTCATCGCCGGAAGGTGGTGAAGCATACTGCCCAACATATCTTCAAGGGCTGGATGTATCCAACTTTAAGCCAATGTTAAGCTAAGTAAACCATGCAATTTATCCTCGTTTTTCACCGAATGACGCTATTCAGTTTTGGACTCAAATATCAAAACGTTGAGAAAACTGCTTGGGTTTGTTTTCACGGAGCAAAAAAGGTGATTTCCACTCTCGTTTCTCTTGTGTCCTTTAAATCTTCAAAGATGCTACATTTGAAATGTAGATACATTTTCCCAACCCCAGAAAAACTCGTCGTTTACAAATGATGATTAATCGAAGCCCCGAAGCTGATCTGGATGAAACAAAAACGGGTGCCCGAGGGCGAATGATGCTATTGTTTGTCTCCACCTCAACGAACAATGTTGTGACAACAGTCGTAACAAAGTCGCTCCCTAAATGCTACAACTTGCACAACCAATTTCCCTTTTCCGACAAGTGGACATGAAAGCGCTGCGTCGAATTAAAGTGCATCTTTTAGTCTGTCTGTTTTCTTCCGGTAATGGCTAGCCGGCACTGAGTGAGTACCATAAATTTTTCATCGGAAAAATGAAAATATTTACAGCCAAGTACCGTGGAAAGAGAAACCCATGCTTCCCTTGCTCGCACAGCCTCTGGTGAATTCTCGCTTTTGTATTCAACAGACGATTTCTTCTGGCATCAGCGGGCGCAATCGGATTTTCCTTTCCTATCTTCGAGTTCAGTTGATGTTTATGTATCAACACGGGACTCGAAAGTTGAGAAAGGAGGCTAATAGAAACTGCCCGGAAAACACCCCCCTTTTTTTACTTTGCAATATTGGGCAATCGTTTGGACTATTTCGGCGGGGGTGCGTGTGTATAACTTTTTCATCTTCCTGCCCGGTGAAATTTCGAGAGGTCAAACTAATTTATGAGTTTCAACCCAGACAAGATAAGTGTGTAAATTAATAAACTCGACAATCATCATACTCGGTCCGACTGCGTTGCGATGGATGGACTGTCGTGGATGGAAAAAGTAAAGACAATCGTCTTATAGCATTACATTTTTGTTTTGCGGACGTTGTTCCTGTTTTCCGAATAATAAATTGATGCCAAAAAGGTGAGCTCCAGTATAAACAGCATAAATTGCAAAGAAAAGAAAAAGAAAAATTGGCCGAGGCTATTTACGAGAGGAAAACCTTGTCCGTAAACAAAGAGCAGTTTGTTGTATAACATTGGGTAGGGAATCAAGTTGAAAAAAAAAAACGCAACAGTTTGAAACTCGATAAAATTACACCAAATAGCCAGAGTCGAGTCTTGGGATGCAAATCGTAAACATTATGACTTTGCTAAAACTGAACTCAGACAATTGGAGGGAAGGGTGATCCTCAGCCGGATCGTAGACATTGCGAAAACCAATTTTTCAGATGATGATTCACCAATGGCCATGAGGAAAGAAAACCATCAGTCTCGTACCTTCTTTCTTCTGGATTTGGAAGCCGCCATTTCTCTCAGCAGTAAATGTTTTGCTTTCTCGTTGCTGACTTTAATGTGCTTTGTTAAGTGGTTCCACAAATTAAGATAGTCGTAATGGTGATGTTCCATAAGTGATTGATTTAGAATCCATGGCTCCACTCTGAACGATAGGAAAGATTTTATTATTCATGAAATGGATAATATAAAACAAGGATTTTGATAGAAGATCGTAAAGATAAAAGGGCAGATGCATTACTGCACATCTACACCTCTACAGGGAAACTGATTATACATTGTTTCATACTGTAGAACTATGTAATGTAAATATCATATGTCTTCCAAATATACCAGCCAAATCCGTTTTAATGTTGTCTTATTCCCTGAATGTATCAGGGAATTACCTTATTATCAGGAATTACCAATTACCATAATCGATTGCCCCGGACTTGTTGCAATTGCGAATGTGCGTTGCATTCACCCCATGCAGCTGGACACTGCTGTGTCGATATCATTGCATTGTTGCTCCCCATTTCGGACCCTTCTTATCCCCCCGTCCAAAGTGTTGGTTTAGTGTCTGTATCTGCGAACCGAGGAGAAAGGAAATGATGAAAGTTATCCATTTTTCGATCAATCGCAACTCGATTTGGTTTTGGGTTCCTTTTTCTTTCTTCCCTCCTCTTCATTCCAGTTTCACAGGTTCTGTTACTTCACGGAACAAGGCCTCTGTGCACCGTTGTGCAGTTCCAGAGCCTCTATTCTCAAAACTCGGACACAGACCGGCCCAGTAACGGTGCGCCCTGGCTTGACCTAGGCCAGGTGTGGCCCGACATTTCCGTGTCTTTGCTGCACCGCAGCGAACAAACATGAATGCGGAAATGTTGTTTTTCTACCATTTGCTCCCTTCCTCTTTCTCTCCATTCTTCCACGCGGGAGAATGAATAATCGAGCAAATATGGCGCGCGTGCGTTTGCGGCTTATTGCGAATCCGTGTGGCTTTAGTTCGGTTTATTTGCTTTGCCACACTGCAAAGCGGAAAGGTGTCTGTTTCAAGATCCGGCGTCTTGGCCAGCCGGCCCACCCTGATAAATCGCGTACACTTCGTCCCCCGGCGGCTGGCCGGCTTTTCTTTCAGAAACCTCCGCCTGCCAGACGCGAGATGTTCCTACAACCTTCTGCACCTCGCAAAAGGATTTAACCCGCAGCGATTGGCTTTTTATGCGGCGTGTGCGCTACGCGGCTCGCGTAATGCACTGACACGCGGGAGGGCGGGATGCAATTTATCGCATTTTTATGTTTTCCTACCTACCGCACACTGCTCGCTGCTTCCACTTGCCGGCGGCTTGCTGACGTGACGACTCGCCTTGGTCGGTAGGTCAGACGGCCCAGAGTCACTAACATGGTGAAATCGGTTTTACTCAACCAATGAAGAAAGAACCGAGGAACCACAACTTTAAGTATTAGTGCTTTTCGTTAGCGACACGCGAAGACGTCACCATTTTGATGACATTTTGATTGCATTTGCACAACCCCGTTTCCCGGACATCGCGCATCGGTTTCTGCACTTCGTCAAACCGCGAGCGTTGTTTCTGGGTCT
>JAOEFI010000004.1:24610140-24629729 GCA_034621735.1 Anopheles plumbeus
GCAGTAACAGTTACACAGCCAACCCTAGGCAGCCAGGCTCAAAAGGCAATCAAATCAAATTCAATTAATTAAATTGTCTCTCGCTTCGAGGGACGGATACGGAGATGTGGAGGTGGTCAATGTATTTGCTTGCGAACCAAACGAACTCTGGGTAACGAACAGGGAATCGGCCAGACGACCATTATTATCATCTTCTAGCTCGCACACTTCCTACATCCATCGCTCAGAAGGAACTGACTCCAGGCGAACTGGTAACTGTAACTTCTCTTTGCTAGGGTCATCGGGATAAAGTTGCACTAGATGACGATGACGATGACAAACGCCATCCTGTCTGGTCGTAGAACGGGTGAGACGACGTTTTCCCGACGTTCTTTGTCGGTCCTGCTTTCGTTCTTATCTTCGACCAGTTCTGCACAATCAACATTTTCATTTTTTACGACCTTTTCCGCGGTGTACTTTTCCTAGCGTCCTGAAATATGCATGTCTTTCCTATTTCCTGGATGATAGTAGTAGTAGTAGTGGTAGTATTCCCGTTTTTTTCTCGAATCTAGAACTGTTCGTTGCATATTCCAGACACAGATAGAGTGAACTAGAAACTAAGGAAGATTCGGGATGTTCTTCTGCTGGTGCTGAACGTCTTTTATCAGTTTTCGTCGTCGACGCGGTTGTTGTCGCTCCCTCTGTTGCCATTGCCAACGTTTTTCGTCGGTGTCGTCGTGCATGGCGATGAGTCATAATATCTATCTCTCCGAAGCGCACTCCCTTCGCCAACCTGACACGGGAAGGATCCGATTCAAAGCACACACGAAAACAGGGGGAAAGGGCATGTCTGGCCGCGCTCTGGGTGACTCCAATTCGGAAGTGCTTCCAACCCCCGAACACTTCCACACGTTTCCTATTGCCCGCATCGATATCATCATCTGTTCCGCAGACACCAACGACGAAATACACACCCAAACTGAGCGCTGGCGAGAACCGCGACAACAACCGCCGGCTGCTCGAATCGCGTACTGAGAGAAAATGTCGGTCACCCACTCTCAGCGTTTTCCGTTCTTGCGCTCGACGCCGCACACTTCGGGCTGGCAGTTCTGTACGTTTTTCCTGGTGTGCCGTACTGTGTTTCGGGCGCACACGCGGTCACTCGACGCTCGCTCGTCCTCGGCAGCCCCCTGCAGCAGGTCGGCGGGACATTCGAGAGTCGCGCGTCTGCGTCGTGCGCTGCTGGCCGCATTGTGAGTCAGTCAGTCTGTCCGTCGGTCCTGCAGGCGGTGGTTGACCAAGTTCTCGTTCAGCCCGTCGTCAACCGGTGCGCTATCTGCACCGCAACCGACCGGCAAAGGGGTTGACCGGATTTTCATCGACCAGTGGGCTTTCCTCGTCCATTTTTCCGGTGCCACAGGAGGGTCCTCTCAGTCTTGGGAGAGAAAAAAAGTTAGTATCGCGACCGAATCGCCGCGAGGAGTGGTTCAAGCAGTGCATTCTTTACGTTGGCCACCTGCCAACAACCACCGGTTGTGGTACGAGTTCCAGTTTGCGCGTGTCTGCCTGATTCGGGTGGTGTGCTTGTTGGGGTGTGTTTGTGTGCTTGCTGGCAGGCTGAGCGGCAGTGTCTGTACATCCACCTTTTCCCGAGACCACCGAAACAATTAGAGACGAGAATGTTTCGCTTTGCGACCGACGAGTGGTGGAAAGCCGCCACCCTACCGTTGTGGAAATGCAATGGCAGCCGGGTATGGCGAAAAGTGCATATCCGACTGCAGTGTGGGGAGAAAGCTGATGGATGGCAATAGTGCAATTCGACCGACAAAGGAAAAACGCTACAATGGCACCATCAACCCCTGAGTGAAGGGTTGTTTCGCCCTCCCGTTGAGGGCTGCTGAGTTGGTTCGAATCAAACGGCGTGTCTAGTGGACCAAAGTGCAGTTTGTTTTGTTTTTGTTTCCCGAAAAGTCAACGACCAACCAGTAGACGGGAAACGGGTTTTTCTGCAGCACCGTACTTCTGTTTTACTGCAAAATTGAGTTTAATTTAAAGACCACTAACCAACCGCGGCTGTGTGTAGTAGAATATGTAGAGAAAACACTTTCCTTACCCAACCAAGGACGTGAAGTGAACATCGTCCTTCCTTTAGCGTTAACAAGTTTTTTTCCTCGCTTTTCACATCCGAA
Source organism: Anopheles plumbeus (assembly GCA_034621735.1). Taxonomy (NCBI): domain Eukaryota; kingdom Metazoa; phylum Arthropoda; class Insecta; order Diptera; family Culicidae; genus Anopheles; species Anopheles plumbeus. The sequence continues at coordinate 24,612,309 of JAOEFI010000004.1, forward strand.
AAACTCAGTGCCGTCGGAAAAACTCCCCATAAACACGCCCCACAACAACCGAAAGAAACTGGCAGCTGCTGGGCCGTTTAAAGAGCGATAGCTCCATTGCAGGAAGTGGTCGAATTGTAATCGAAGCACGCCCTACTCTGGCTACCATCGTGTTGGCGAATAAAAACAAAACAGGAAACACTAGAGACGGCGGAACAGCAAGTATAAACGAGGCACATTCATATCGTCGGGCCAAACAACAATCTTACGACTTTTCGGAGCACCGGAATTGAATTATAGCTTTGTTTTGTTGCATCCCTCACTCCAGTATCATGCGGGAGGATTCGGTTGCGCGAGGATTTGGTTGCGCGAGGATTCGGTTTCGACAGCGAGGATATTTTTCCTCGCGAACTTCCTTCGCAGTAGAAAAAGGGAAAGACACGCTGGCGAGGATTCCGAAACAGATAAAATACTTTGTTGCTACCCGTTGTATGTGTGTGATTTTCTTCTTGACTACGATATTCGTATGCATGTGCTAGTGTGCAGGAAAGAATATTAAATTCATGGAGAGAGGAAAACAAGAAATCGAACACCAATGCGGATCAAAAGCAGAACGGCTGCACATTTTCTCATAGCGTCAATTCGGGCCCCCATTTCCCAAGTCGCGAATCGATTCGAGAAGCATACTCCGAAGCCTTGCCTCGTGTTTGCAACGGTGTGTACGGCGTAATTTTCTGATGCAAGTGAACAGGTGCTTCGGTACGCTTTCCGCGATTAACAGCATACCAGTGCGGACGCTCGCTGTTCGCTGCGGGGTAAGATTTAATGAAAAGCTCACTCACTAATGAGGAATGGCGAAACACAAGCCAGGTTTTCCTGTCTCTCTTTCGCATGTCCTTGGGTCGGATTTTGGACGGCAGTTAAGTAGCTGGATTAAATCATTTGACTTAATCCCATTCGTTTATATACGGCGTTACTTGGCCAGGAACGGGCCTGGCCGGCTGAGCTTGGGAGGAAGTTTAGAGAAAATTGTTAGCATTTTAATTGCATCCACTGCACCGACATCCGACCAACAGCAAGCGGGTCGTTCTTTGGATTTTGTTTTTGCCCTGGGCACAATATTCACACGCCACGCCGACGACAACCGAATGTAACCAAAAGGATCCCCAAACGCGTGCCACAGGAAGTCCTTTTCGAGTGGGTCCTTGTAACACTTAAATTCGGCGGGGCTGCAGTTAATGCTGGCGGTCGGGTGAATTACGCTATGTAAATAAGATTGGTGCCTTTTTTGCCCTACACCCCGGGGCTGCACTCGGAAGGAAAATTCAGGTGTGTCTGCCGCTGCCGGGAAATATGCTGGAGAACAGCATTTCTAGCATGGCACACGTAGGGTAGCAGAAAATGGAGCTCCGCGCCTGTGGAAGTGAATTTATTTAAATTTCGAGCAAATAAAAACACCTTCTCCACTCCTGCGGAGGAAATCCACAGTCCACAGGAAGGGGCGCCAGAAGGTGGCGTGGGAATAAATTCGTGGCAAATGACGGTTTTGGTAACAGTACAAATTTACCCTCTCGCAGCGCTCCTTGAAGAAAAGTCGAGCAAATTTGGCTCCTTCGTCAGGTTGCATTGGCAGTCAATTCAATTTTAAAGCGCCCTTCCTCTATTTGGAGAATGCTGGCAATCGCATCCCCCTTTTTGCAAATTTATGTAACGTTTTCTGCTGAGCATTTCGTGGAGATATATATTCTCGCAAAACTGCAATAAAGTAGCGCACGAGTCATTTTCCCCCTCATATTCGCCTTTAAGGAATGGTTTGGCTGGTAAATGTTGCCATTCTGGCTGCTCTTTTGGACTTCAATTTGATCGATGCTCAACGAAAGAAGCCATTGCTCATGGAAATGGGGAATGGGAAGGCAGGAATAACGCCCATTGCAGTGCAGGGTTTGATTGACCATTATGCTAAAGGAAAAGATATTCTCAAACCTTTGGAAATATTTGGCAGCAGGCAGGCAACAGAGCTGCAGAATAAACTTGGCTTGGAATGTTGAATCTTACACTAACGGTTCATTTTTGTGTATGGCAAATAAAGTGTAAGATGTTCCGTAATATAAATTCTTTACCAACAAAATTAAAACCCTACCTCACCCAACCATGTTATCACGATTCATGTGGGTGGCGAATTGAGTGGGGTTCGTAAAACCTCAACACTGGCTGTAAAATTATCGCACGCAATCCCTTAATCCTTCGTTTTTCCGTTATATAAATTTCCCACGTCCCTTAGCGTCAATCTCCGAAGCATAAAAGTCAAAGTATTCGCTCAGCTTATAGTACGCAAAGCTCTGTTTAACTTTGGGTCGATATCCTGGCGTACAGCTCTACCGGTCAGCGCCCTTGCCAATCGAACACCCACCGGGCTTGCGTTTGCAGCTGAGTGAAGCGGGAGCATCTCATTTGAAAATATCCACTCCGTATCCGGATGCTAAACTAGGGCTGGCCCACGCTTGGCCTATTTCCAGCGAACCGGCCGGACAAACGGTATTATGATCGCATCATTGGGTCTACGGTGGGGACGTAATCCTTCCGTTGTCGGTAGTTCGCTTCGCTGTTGGTCCTCTTCATTTTAGGGCTCCAACCGCAAACCACTTCCAAGTGGAGTAGGAGCGGCAGTTAATTTTATTTTCTGCTACTTTGCAATACGTGCCGGTTCTCTTGACAGTAATCTCGATCCGGAGCACCGCCGTGCAGCTCTTTCGCTTTAATCGGCAAAATATATTGAAAATTCATTCACAGAAAGTCGAGCAACCATTTTGATCTGATATACAAGCGCTGGAACGCTTCTATAGATCGTTCGAATGGAAGGTGTACGGTGGCAGATTCCATGATTTGTTGACCAATTAGTGCAAGCATAATATGCGATTTGCATTGCCAAAGGATACAGGTGGCTTTCGCTGATTTATGCGAAATTCAGTCCTCCGTTCGTATCGCACATCCTTAGCAATGAAATTACTCCGATAATAGGGGGTACATGATAAAGTTTTGGTTCATCTGTATGCGGGTTTCCGCAGGTTTGAGACAAAAATGGAAGCTCCAGGACTGAGCAAGCCGAGCACCACGGCACACATGCACGCTGTCAGCCGATTAATTACGGTAAAGTGTAGTGGCAATGAGAAAAAGATACCAACTGTAGCGCCAACGCATGGACACGAGAAACTCCAAGGAGCGCCTGGGTTAACGGGATGTTTTCACATTCCACTATCGCCTCCCGCGCCTCGCTCACTTATGATTTATGAAACGCGTGAACGGATTATTGAATTATCCGCACCGGGATGCAGGTCCTGGGCCAGTGTCCTGCCGATATGGTTCTGTCGGCTTTTGTGGTGGCATTATTATCCTGCGCTCGATGGCGCATGATTTATGATGCTGCTATGTCGCTCTTGGTGCCGTCGTTAATTGGATTTAATCCCCGATCCTTCCCCGCTCGGGTTCATTTGTATTCGTGTGGCAAACAACCGGGATCTGTCTCTCGTACGTCATCGCCCTTCCTCCAACCACTCAGTTTTCCATTCCACGGACCAAAGGACATATGAAAGCCCCACTTTAACGCAGGTTGTCGAAAAATGGATAATTTTCGTAGCGTGCATTTCATTTGCATTCGGAATGTGGCGATTTATCGCCGAAATGATATGGACAACTTGGTGTTTTTATTTCAGTTCGACTCAGTGAACCAGAATATATGACGAGAAGCATAAAAAAGTATATCGATTCCATTCGCACCCGTTCTCGTTCGACGCCAAACGATGCGGGATCAAAATTCCATAATGCTATAAAATCGATACGTTTTGCTCTCGCCAGCCATTAATATGGGGGTGGGTCCTCCGTTTGTTTTCCCTCCGTGGTCACACAAAACGGGAGGGTATTTCGCTACCCGTGAGCTCTTGTTTGACTAAAAGGGTCGTTAAAATCGAATCGACCAGCGTGTGTTTCGACCCGTCTAGCACAGGAGATACTATGGCGTTGGCATCTCCGGACAAATCGGATCGAAAAATATCATCCTAGTCCCGCAACTCCATGCCGCACAATATCCATTAAAGTAAACGCCGCGAACGGTTTGGAAATGTACCGCAAACAGGAGTGGCTTTAGGATTTGATAGCATTTCGTCGACTAGATATTGTGATTGTCGATCTGCTGGGTAGAGTCTGTGTATGGTAAGGGTTAAGCCATAAAAACACATAAAAACGGCTTTGGTGGTAACAGACAGAATCTGTTCTTAATACGAAAATGAAATGATTGGACAAAAACCTCCACTCATCCGTAGGATTTTGTTTTCATTCCAAAATAATCTCCACAAACGATTTGCAATCAAATCAAAGTCTAGGATTGGTTATGGCTTCGTCTCTCCGTTTCTTCTTCCCTTGTGATCGAATTGAACCCGCATGATTTTTAACTAAGGGTTTTTTTCTGTTTCCCTGGTCGAAAATCGCTGAAAAATTAAATTTCGCCCCTTGACAATTCATGCGCCAACTCTCACGCGAAGTTGGCCACTCAAAATAAGAAGCTGTAAAAACCCAATTCCGTGAGAAGTAGCTGCAACCGAGTGAAAAAGCACTTTTCACTTGTGAACCTCCTTCAGCGCCCCGCGTCCCTCGAGTTCGCCCTCGGTTCGCTTTTCTTAAGTGTGGCGTGATGAGCGAAATAAATTGGTCGAATCAAAGAGCACTCTTCACTGGGCTGACCTTCGTGCCTTCGCATTCGTTCTTACTTTCCAGTGTCCGGGGTAAAGATGGATCTGGCAAACGAGAATGAACGGGCCCGGAGCGGAACATCAGGAGGATTTTCTAGGAAATGGCACAACTTGTGGGTCTCGTTCAGTTGAAAGGGTCGGAACTGATGCGGACAGGAACGAAGAATCTTGTGTCCACTTTGGAAACATTTTCAGCGGCCGCAAATTCGATGCACTTCCAAGGACCAGGCTTCTAATGCACTTTGTCGAGCGGTTTACTACCGAGTGGCCTTAAGAGCGTAGACTTCTTTTAATCTCTGGTTTGTGGCAGAAAAAAAGAGATTTCGAAAAACTGGTTCGATTCCCGTGCAAGATCTGAAAAGGGAATGGTGGAGAAAGACACGTAATCTAAATTATTTCCACCCTAATTGGAACCAATTCCATTCGAGACAATTCCATGCAAGTTTGAAGTGTGGAGAAACGGCATGAGGAACGGATGGCTGTGTGGCTGATTCAAGAAGTCGATTGCGATAAGACGCGGGCAACCATGCTGAGGATTGGCAGAAGCCACCGCTCTGTAGGACCGACCTCGCGTACCATGCGTCTCCATTAATTTCAATTAAGATGTCGTATGCCGATGAAAGGCACGGGTGCGAGTCGCCTGTCACGCGGATGACTAATTAAGGGAATTGTGTACAGCGCCCTCGCGAGCCCTGCGAGCTGCTAGAACTCGAATGCAAAACCGTTGCCCAAGCAGTAAATATTTACTTACCGCATAACAAGGCGGTTTAATTCTTTAGAAACGGTCCTTGTCATCGTAGTTGTCTAGTCGAGTTAGCCCTTTTTGCTTTCTTCTTGGAGAAACCACAAGAAACCCTACGAAGCGAACGACTGAAGCTACCAAAGGTAACCCAGTACTGCCTTCGGTAGTCGAAGGATTATCCGCAATAATAAATTCATCCCGGCTCCTTCGTCAGCTAAACATTCAAGGACGTAGTAGCATGACTATCATCGCTCACGTTGTAAACTGCTACTGCAGCTAGACATAAACTAGTTCAATTCTCTTCATTGCATTCATCCCTTTTCGCTTTGGTTGGGTTGTTGTTTGACCGAGTTTTACATACTGACCTGGGACAAAAAGTAAAGATTTATTTTGCACAAGAACGGGCTCAACGGTATTCTGGGTAATATTTACAAAATCTGATTCTGAGAAATAATGCTCATATTTACGAAGTATGATCGTTGCCTTTCCAATTTTCCTTTTAAATTGATTGTGACGGGATCGTCACAGGGAGGTTAAGTAAGCTTTTACTTGTAATTACAAGCTTTTCCACCCCCCTATGTATGCAAATACCACCCGTGGCATCCTTTGAATCCATTAAATAGCAGGTATTACTTGCCGATCCCATTTGTAAGTTATACGGGTTTTCCCCGCTTTCGTGTTGACACATGTAAATGGCGCTGATTAATATTCTGCCACATCCAGAGTCTCATACGCGCGAACCATTGCCGCCGGAACCCTTCCGGCAGGACGAACAAAGCGTTCACAGTGACAGTGTGCTTTTGCCTCACATCAATCGTCATCGGATTACAACTGGCGCAAATAATAGCAGCCTGTCGCGCTCTTAAATATTCATCGCCAGCACGCCGGGCTCGCTTCTATCGACCCGGAGTCGTTCGACGGGACGACGGAGTCCCGATGGAGCAGTGAGTTTCACTTTGTTTTCATTACCGTGTGGTTGTGATGTTTAAGTTATTTCCATACTTCTTGCATATTGCATCCGTCCTCAAGTCGTCCACTCGTTTCTTTTCATTTGAGCTTACGGTTGAAAAACGTAAACATCCTACTTTACATCCCTTCATTCGCGATACGATCTGTGAAGTAACGATCACTGCTTGCCGCGAAGCCATTAATTCGCGAAAACGACATCGACCAGATTTTTTGTCCACCAGAGCGTTCCTTCTTGTCCAGAGTTCTTACAAGTTTCTGAAGCGAAGCGAGCCCCAGCTTTGAGTGTAAATGGACGGTGCAAATGGTGTGCAACAGACTGCCTACACTAAGGCGCACTTATTTCGGCGGATCGTATGCTTCGCACAGCAGCTCGTGGTCGGACGGGTATAGTCATAAAATAAAACGGTGGGTCCTTTTTTCGCCCTTTCTGGACCATTCACTTCAACGTCAGTCCAGTGTCGTCGTTCTCTCACTTTTGTTAAACAGTCTGCAGCGCTCCGAAAGTCCATTAAATATGAAATCTAACGAGCCGTGCTTGCTGTTTCGATGGGGGTTTTGGAAACAGGGAAAAGGGTTTATCGCATGCAAACATCAAAACACGGTCCTGGCAAAGGCGGTTTTCTCGCTTCAGCGTACGCCAGCTCGAAGCTCCGGTGGGAAAATTAAATTAAGCTCTATCGGCAAAACATCAGCTGAATGGGTACCGCTGAGGGCGGGATGTCCCAAACCTCGGTGCTTAATGTTGCTGCAGCTCCAGAATGGGTGACATAAATTTTCCACACGCCTAACGTAAGGTTCGCGAAGGACACCCTTTGAGTGTATCGTTTATCAAAACGAGACTTCTCATAAATTGTACACCCGACTCGGACTGACCTCTTCTCGCAACGATGGCTGTGACTCGAGTGTAGAACACACCAAACAGAAACAGGAGTGCGACACTTTGGGTCGTGTTGGGCAGCCAAATAGTCCTAGATCCTTGCGACATATTTGCATTGCATTTGCAAAACTACCAGAACAGTGGCACGACCGGCGACATATCACCAGCGAACCGCCAGCGCCAGTTCATTGCTGGGTGTTTAATTATTTCGCAAGAATAATTCACTTTCTGCAGATATCGTTTATAACACGGCCTCCTTGTAGCGACTCGCTCTGAAGTGCATCAAAGTGTGCAACTAACGTATATGAGTTTCACTCGTTTGCTCATTTACTCTCCTTCTCGCTTTTCGCCGTAGATGTCGTAGCAGCCGAGGCGATCATCTGGACAGTGTGGGAACGAACCCACCTGCAATGGAGCACTCGCATGTCAACGGTAAAAGCAGCAGTAGCGCCCGGCACAGCAGCGGAAGTTCGGTCAGCACAGCCGGACGCGAATACTGGGGCAAGCTTCCGGACTCATCGGTCGGGCATGGTAGTAGCAACGGTGGTAGCAGCAGTCAGCACAGTTCGCAGCCACCGAGTCCTACCGTCTCGCGCAAGGATAAGGCCGGCTCCAGTCCGAGCCAGTCACGACGCAGTACGCCCTCCTCGAAGAGTGCTTCGGGTCGCGCCAAGTCGGGTGGTGTCCCGCAGAGCTTCGGGTACATTAAGCGAACCAACGGCGGATCCAGCATGCCAGGAGTAGATCCACATCAGCAGCAGCAACAGCGTCTCCAAGAACAGCACCAGGCGCAGCAGCAACAACAGCAACAGGGACAAAATCTCCTCTCCGGTGGACGAACTGCACACGTCTCGGCCGTCCCACGGTCCAGCAAGTTGAAGGTTTCCGGTGGCACTCAGACCACCACCGCCGATTTTCAAGCTAGTAAGTTGTGTCAACAGTCGAACCCGACTTTGACTCGCGCCTGCAGATCCTGGCAGGTTAACAGAGACTGACTGTTCGTTCATACTTTGTTCTACCATTTTAGAAGTTCAACAACACCCGCAGTATCGAAGCTTCTCGCTCACAGGGCCCGGCGCGGCACAGCTCAGCCAGTCGGTGAAAGAAAGGTTTGGCTCCGGAACACACAGTTTGCCTAAGCCCGGTTTGGATATGCATGTCTTCCAACATAGGTTTGTGTCCCGCGCATCACCAACTACTCACACGATTACATTACCTGTCCAGGGCGACTAACAGCAACTATTGTGAAACCATCTCTAACCCTAACACTGTTGTTTCTTTTCTGTCTCTCTTGGAACATGTGGTTGGAACATTTCGGTTCTTCTTCTATTGCTCGCTGTTGCGCTCCCTCTGACGCTCCTTCCGTGTGGTGCTCGTTCCTATTTTTTGCGATGCTAACACATCAACGTACACACCAACGAAACCAACTAAATCGACCTCCAACGCCTCCCATCCAATCATTCCTGGCGGTAAAATCCCATATGCGATCCAGAATGTCCAATCGAGCGTCCGCCAAACTGACCGATGGTAGCCTGTCGGACACGCAAACGTATGCCGAGGTGAAACCCGACTACGGCTCGTACGCAATGTGGTTGAAGCATTCGAACACGGCCAGCAGCCGCCTGTCGGAGGGCGACACCCTGGACACAATCTCGATGGGCACTTCGCCGGCGGCCGCGGTGGCAGCCGTTACCGGATCGCCCGGCTCGGTCACCCGGCCGCACAAGCTTCTCCACCACACGCGCGGGGAAACACAACAGCCCCACCACCACCACCACCACTCCAACACTATCACGGGCACCAACAGTCCGCGCCTCAATCGAAGCAACAGCATCAGGTAATTATGCATCCGAGGCGATGTCTGTCTGTTCGTGGCCGTGTGAGCGTATCTCCGTCGGTGTTTCCGCCGATTGCCGTAGCGGTACTACTCCGATGGACTTGCGATCGATGTAGTTGATCTTATTGTTGCGTAGTGCGCTTGTTGTGTAGTGTAGGATCCGCTTTTTACGATCATTCAGTTCAAAAAATACTTTCGGATGATTTAAGAACGCAAAGCCCACTCTGCAAAACTTTCCGTTGAAAATTCGCTTGAAATGATTCGCATTCGTTTGCATAATCGGAAGTGCTTGTACTGAGTAAAACTCGGGGACATTCTGGGTGATTCTGATGATCAATTGTTTTATCTTTTGCATATAAACGATTATGTATGCTTTGCATTCAATTTTATTAAGGAAATTTGTCCCTGGCACCCGTTGAGCAGAAGACATTCATTTCGAACGCTGTTCATGCATCTCACTCACCTTTACACACTATTTTCTCGTTCCTCACGCTCCTCGGATAGCTATCTGAAAGAAAGGACCTACCCCAGGTAGATAATGTTATTAACTCACAAAACGAAAAACAAAAATACCTCGAAAGCATACCACTTTCCAACGCCATCCGCGTGTTGCTCGGGCCGTGATGGCCTGAAATCGATATCTCCATGGAAATTCATAGCATGCCAGTGAATCTGCCAAAAAAAGCAAATTTATTTCCTCTGCATCGAAACGTGGTTTTCCTCCGTGCCTCGAATATCTAGGCTTGAACGTTTATTTTTGACATTCTCTTTCCTCGCACCTGCCTGACCACCCCTCACAAAACCGAGTTCTTTTCCTCGACTTCGACATACGCATTGCATTTTCGCATTTTTCCGTTTCGCTGTCGATTGACCGCTGTCATTAAGATAGCTTCTTCTGCTCCATCTGATTCGTTGGTATTCTCGAGGCTACATACCACTTCCCAATACTTGGTCACAGGATGTCATTCTTCCCAATCCTGATCATGGTGCCTCTTGGTCTGTTATCAAACCAGCATAAACCATAAAGATAGCTAAGAGGAAGCCAAAGAAAGTATTTGTGTTTGTCCTGTCGTTATATCCCGGAGCCATTATTTAATCCATAATCTAACATCCAATCGATTTGTAAAGAATTGGAAGTGAAATAATACTTTATATTAATAGCTCGTAGCACAAGGAAGTGCAGGATACAAGATTGAAAAGTTTTTAATTAAATTTTCGCTGGAATAGGAATCCCGGATTCATTCTCCTGTTGAGTTTGAGTTTGATTTTTTTTTTATTTCATGATCCCATTTTCCATAAAAGTGCGCCATGGTATGGTATTCAAGTTATACTTTTCTCCCACCCTGAGGAGATTTTTTTTGCGTATATGAAACATAAGTTTTTAATGCCACACGCACAGATTGTTGTCAGCAATGCTCAGCAGTGGAATTTGCCGCCGGCACACAAATCATGTGAAGTAGTGATGGATATTTCTGCTGGAACAATGAAATGCACTGACGTCTGCTAAATAACTTCCGAAGCGAGGGGCGTAGGAGCTAATGATGACGACCATGACGGCACGGATGCCAGGCCTCGTAAAACACATCGTCCCATAAAATCTTATTAAGTAGCCGACGAGGGTGGCGCATAGCTTTTCGTCCAAGCGATCGTGACTCTGAATGCTTGAAGCATAGACATTTAGTCCATATTTTTTTCATGTTATTTTTCCAACTCGTGGAAAACTTTAATTTTCAACATGATACTTTTTCGTGTCACATGAAGCTGCGCGATTCATTGAATAACTTAAATGGGCATGCATTACATAACACGGTGAATGAAAAATAACTCCCTTTCCAAGGAATAAAGCCATTCCAAATGTCCACACGAATAATTCTCATTTAATTCAGTTGCAAAAGGCAAACTGGCATGATCCATCCTTCTTCGGCCATACTCGTCAAAAACACCAATATGGATGGAGCAGACTGGACGTCCGCATGGCGGAGTAAACTTTTCCATTAATAGAAGGTTCGCTGTGTCGAATTTAGTCAAAAGGACACCCCCAAACAAAACGCTCCTACAGAGCTGGGTCTGTTCGTTTGCATATACCTACAGACCGCTTCGCGGTCCAGCAGCCTGAGAATGTCAATAATGTCGCGTCACTTTAATATTTATTCACCCATTTCAAGCGCTTATTTGCGTATCATGCGGAGGCGCATAAGCATAAGCACTCTAGGATCTTGTGGACTTCGTGGACCCTGGACTGACCCTTTTCTCCGTTGAGTTTCCCTTGATTTGAGCTGAACGTCGTGGCATCGCATTTACGTTGCTATATCATAAACGCTGACGAGATGTTTGTCACAAGCACATGACAGAAGCCCGTGCCGTGCCAGTGGCGGCCGCGAAACGGAATACTTTGGACCGCAAACGTTGTGACCCATGCGAGTCACCAAACTGGCAACCGCTCGATAGGTCGTAATATGCCGGAATGTGTTCACCGCCATGGAAAAGCCACGATCTTACCGTCTTCCAGTGCTTCTCGACTGCGTTGGCCAGTTCTGACCATTTATAGAGTTTCGGTGCTGCGTGCACTCGGAGTACGTCTCTCCCATCCCCCACCACGGACGGATTCGACGTCTTCCATCGGCTGAACGCCATCCGAACTCCGGCCCTCGGACTTTGCGAGGAAGAAAACTTCTCACTAGAGTGCAGGGGCTCGGAATCTGAATAACTGTTTGCGATTTAAATATTTATTCGCATGCCATCGGCATAGCTTCCCCGTCACCGAACCCCTCTCATTTTCCCCACTCTCTTTATGTGCATCAGTTGCCAAACCTCACGGCAAGGCTCTTTGTATGTTCATTTCCAAGTCGGGACCATGCGGTGCATGTTTGCATGTTTTTCCGTGAACTCTTAATGACATGTATCCTCCCGTTTTCTTGCTCCTTCCCTGTCACCTTCATTCTAAACATTCATTTCTCAGGCCATTACGGGTTTTCCACTGATTTTCCGCATACCTCTGATTCATTCCACCCAGTAAACCCTTTAAGACTTCATCTCAGCGAACCGCGTAACGTAGTGCATGCTTATACTATGTAAATTGACTAACACTGTGCCCATTGTTGCTATCGGTACCTGCTATCGGTGTAGATCGACCAAATCGGAGAAAATGTACCCATCAATGCTGAGTCGCGGTCCGGATGTGGAAATTGAACCATACTACTGCCTACCGGTGGGCACGGTCGTCCACTCCGGCAACGGAATGGTTCCGTGGAGCCAACCAACCTCGCCAACTCCGCCCGCTCGAGGATTCGCTGGACTTCTTTCGCCGACGCACACCAATGCGTCTACGACTGTCAGTCGATTAACGTATCCGAAGAAGAACGATGAAGGTACGTCGATAGGAACCGTTTGAATTTGTTGTTAAGATAAGACTAATATTGTTCTAATTTTCCCTCCAAAAGTGCATGGCAGCCAAGCTTCCCTCCTATCCGGAGGGTCGTCCCTGTACGGGTCCACCGAAGAGCGTCAAGCTGGGGAAGTACGACGCCTGAAACGAGAGCTTATCGATGCCAGGGACCAGGTCATGAGCCTCTCCAGTCAGCTGTCAACTAATGTAAGTACCTTCAAACTTTCTTTCGCGTTATTCCTCTGTCTTGCTCGCCGAATTTCTATAAATACCGAAAATGGCTGCCAGTTTTTCGACACAAACTTTTAAACTTAAAAACCAAAGTTAGTCCTTCCCGCTGCCCTATATTCATTTGGTGAAAGCATTTAGCAAGCATTGGACTGAAATCCTCGACCTAGTTTAAAACTTTCATATTTCCCAAGGAAATGAGCTACGGGGAACTTCTCGTGAAGTTGCTGAAAAGCACGTTTAATTTTCCGGGAGGCTAATGGGGAAAATTTCAGAGAATCAATCTTCAGTGTCAGTGTGCAGAAATTTGTTTTATGTTGATACTTTTGCACATATTTCCTAATAAGTAGCAACCAAAAGGAAATGTCTCCGAATTATGAGGACGGTTTAAATTCCGAAAGAAATAAAACTTAAACTAAACTTACTAACAACCCTGTCATATTTCCCATTGTTTTTTGGTCGGGAATACATTTGGCCAGTGTCAGAACCTAAAAAAACGACGACAGAATAAATCTGAGAAGCAGAAAGGCAAACATTGGGTGAAAATAAATTTTAATATTCTTTCGGTTTGAATCAAACAAACACATTTTTTACTTTGGTTTGCGCTTGCCCCTTGCGTTGGCTAATCGGGAAAGTGTTTTTTCTGCCGGTTAAAAAAAAACCTCGGACCCAAAAACACAATTTTCTACCGTAACGAAGATTTATCGTCCTAAAAGCAACATGCGAACTTGCAATCCTTCCCTTCACGATTTCTCTTCGAAACTGAAAATCACCGTCTTGCTTTTCTTGGAGGGAAAAAACTTTGGCCATTTTTCTGCAGCAATCGATGTACACAGTTTCATGTTATATATGGTTTAAGGGTGACTTGATAGAAAAACATTCGTTTCCAGCATGATTCGTGCGAAAACAGTAGAAGCAGAATTGTTCGAAAACGATTTCCAGCCTTCGTTAAAGACATCCATCTAGTTAGGAGTCTGCTGCGTAGTGCACCAGCTTATTGTGTGGAGGTTGTTAAAAGCAGTCCAACCTATGCACTTGTTGTATGTGTGCAGGGCTGTTTTCATGGCGTAAGCGTGACCCTAACCCCATGCCTTCATTGCATCTTTTCTGAAGGGTTCTATTATACCATTGAACGCCAAGATGTGTGTACTCTTTGGTATCGTTTGATGTTGCCCTCGGATGACGATTGATTGATTGGTTTCAGCAAGGGCCAATACACGCCCGACCGTATGAGTAAATTTTCATCAACTATCGTTAAAGCCCACACAACCCCCTTCCTCCCGGTTGTATCGTAGAACGACCTTCCTCCTTTAAGCACTTGTAACAAATGAATTCGACCTACTTGGGCTTACACTAATGATGCTGGGTTCCAGAATGGACTGACCTCTTACATCCCATCTCGCCCTTTTTCTACGACTGATAGGGATGACAATCTGTCCGGCCCAACTTTCCAAACCAGTTTTCCGTTCCGTGCTTTTTCCGTGAATGGAGTCTGCAGCTTGATGGAACATTTATAAACAATCGATCGCCGTTAAGTTTGCGCATTGCGATTCCGTGGGTTCGTGTTTGCGGTTCGTCGTTTTTGTGATAAGCTCTCACAGCATCAAATGAAAGCAACGGGCCGGCCAAGACAAGGCCAAGAATGAACGAATAACGGAAATGACGACAGAGTTTCTTGGGACAAGGCTCCCAACACAAGTGCCTTAATCATTTTCTTGAGACATTCTTCTTTCTGTCGGGCGCAGTATGACACATTACCGCAGGCTACTTCTCCATCCGTTCTGGCTTCATTCCAGGCGACAGTGGAATTTTTAATTTCCGTGACTTTTAAACACCCGTCGCTTCCCACCTTCATTGGCACAAGGTTTTTCATTTTAAACAATTCAGGAAAACCTCGAAGGGAAAAAAGCTAGCACCGAGATTAGAGTGTATAAGCAATATTAATTGCCGGAAATCGAAAAACGCGCGTGTGGGTTTCGTTCAACCAGAGGGAGGAAAAAGAGAGAGGAAAAGTATGAAGGAGAGATGAAGAGATAAAGAAGAAGAGTCCCGTAGGCGAGGAATGGAGTGGAGGAGCTATAGTAAACGGAACTGCTGCGACCATCTTATCAATGTGGTCAATTTAAAGGCCATCGAGGGAGCGCTCGATGGTACGAACTGCATTGCTGGAATAAAAACTGCCACAGATGCATGGAGGATCGCGTGGAAATATGTGCACTTTGAGGCCAGGGTTCCGAATCCCTTCCAGCAGCATTGGAGATGAGGGCGCACTCTCGGTGCAATAGTGTCGTTGGTTGCGAAATTAAACTGCACTTAAATTATGTCGAAATTAACAATATCTTTATTGGACGGCAGATGGCGTGCATCCTTGTACGCGTGTGTGCGCCAGCTGAATGCTGCGCCAGAAATGGGCACATAATACAAGTACCAAAAAAAAAAAAAAAACGGGTCCGCAATAACTTAACACTGCAATGACAGTTTTAGTGTTTTCATCTTTAATGAGTCTGGCGAAGCGTTTTTTAAAAAGAAACCATTACAGAGCCCTCTAATGATAATTTAAATACCATTTTTAAACGCTTTTACATACATTGAAAGAGTCTTTTGATGCGAAATTGTTCGATTATTTGTGCAATAAACGGCACTCGTTTCGATCACTGACGTGACGATTTAATATCCTTCATATTTTGGCCAACATGCCGCCAGCGATTCGTCCTTTGTGGTGATTCGACAGGAAAATATAAATGAATTTCACACCAAAACGGGATGCGGGATTGTGGGAAACCGGTTTATTTGGCACCACAGGCATGGCCGAGCGAAGAGAGAGAAAAAAAACCACACGTCAACTCAAAAACCGCATTCGCACACAAGAGGAATGTCACATAAATCGCTCCCCAGAGTTGGGTGACCAATCCTTGACCATCCCCGTCCGGCCTCCCCCCGGTCTCCTGGCCACTTGGGCAAATATGCCATCCACCCGATTGTTGTTTTATTTATCTCACTTCATCCCATTTCGGTACTTTTCTGCTTCATTTCCTCCTGATTGCATCGATTCACTTTTTCATGCCGAGTTGAGGCAGGCATATGTATGTATGCCCCCACATATGCTGCGATGCGCAGCTTGCCGCAGCACTCCGTGACGAGACCGTTATGACCGGCCAGCCCTAAAAACCATCACATTGACCTTGCGCGGCTTGTCGCTCCTTCACGGCTGGGGCTATCCAGCCCATGGTCAAGCGTGTGCTGGTGCAGGTGCCGCCGGCCGATGCACCCATAAGCAACATATGCAACAAGCAATTAGTGTTGTTTTTCTCGGGTGCATTATATATTTGGCTCTTGTGGATTGTAAGCAATGACGCAATGCAAATGCGCTGCCGCCGCCGTTTCTTGTACGAGACTTCTCTGACGGATGTGGGGCTGACCGTCAGATGGCAGTTGATGAAATGTGGTTCTGGTTGTTGGTGTGTTTTTGCGATACGAACATGGACCAAGTGAAACTTTGCTCAATTAAAGCAGTACTGGCTGAGGTAAACAAACATATCGATACGATGGTCGCCAAGTGCTTGGAAACGTAATTGAAAAGTCTTCACCGCAAAAATGAAGGTAGTTATAGATTGACTCATACTGCTGAGCATCGCTGCACACTGTGTAAAAGCTTATTTGGTTCAAAGATGCATTTTTTTCTCCAAAATATGTTTTAGTTGGCAGATTCCGGATAACCTGTTAGCGCATTTTAACTTCGCAAGCTTCATCTTGTGCTTCATCTTGTCTTGGTGGGATTTCTGATCATAAATTTAATGATTTTTATTCCGTGGTATTTTCTAAGGTTCCGATTAAGGTCGAAGCTGACATACAAAGAAATCTCAGTAGAAGCAAAGGTCAGCTATCAGCTGCCCGTTCGATGCTGCAGTTGCGAGTTAAACTATGTGCCTCGTAACGTACAACCTTCAATCCGTTCGATCGTCGAACGCAAAGCGCACCCGCAATGGGCATGCAAATTACACCCGCGCAATTTCATAAAATGTACCTAGACGTAGTAGACTGTCCTTAACATACTGACATGGAGAAGATAGGGGGATGGGGTGAGTATCGGCTGGGAATCGATATCGAAGGCTTCACCCAGCAACCGTCGCCGGTTGGAGCTTGTTGAGCGAACCAAGTTTTGGAAGGAAGAAACGCGACACCCGAGAGATCGCCACACCAAAGGCACCCGAATTGGCGAATCGATTCTGCGATCGTGATCGTAATGAATATTGATTGAAAAGGCTTCCACTGAGCTCTGAGGGGGTCCTGGGTGTTATTTGAAATTTCAATCAACCGTACGCCTTTTGGACGGTTCAAATTGGTTCAAACGATCAACCGCGCGCAACCTACAGTCGGCGGGTATTTCGTGCAAAAATTGTCTCGCCCCATTCAAGACCTTTTGCCAGGTTGTCTCAGCTCGCGGCCGTATGCTTCTCAACCGAAATTCGGAGTCGGAAAGAACCGACCGCGGTTGGCGCAATTCTTTTGGCAAGGTTATAAAGATAGACCTCTCCCCCGGGGGGTGTCATACTTTATGTCAAAATAACACACCGACGCGACGACACCGCCACTTCGGCATTACCGGCGATGACGGTGCGCAATTCGCTATACGAGCCAGATCGAAAGGAAAAAGAAACACTG
>JAOEFI010000004.1:24629829-24651203 GCA_034621735.1 Anopheles plumbeus
TAACGATGCTACCAACACCGCTGTTGATTATGTTTCGACGGAGGCGGCAGCTATTAAATATCCCATTTTGATACATTGCGATGCACTAGGACGGATGAATGCAGCACATGTTCGCACGGCAGTGCTTTCCATTCGAACAGCCCGTTCCGGGAAAGCAATGGCGAGGAAAAGTTTTACCACCGACAATAAACGATCGATTGAGATCGATTGCGGCCGCGCTGGTTAGGAGTAGCAAATAAATTCCAGCGACATTGTATGCGCCTCTAATACCGACAGCATGCAGCCTCTTTACTCAAAGCATTCTTCGCCAAATCACACCCCCCGCCATCGCATCCTATATGTTTATGTGCCGATTGTGTTTTCCTTTTTGTTTTGTGCTTTGCTTAACCTTGGCGATAACAGCGCTATGTTATGATGATTAATTTATTCAACAACTGTCAATAAATTGTTACAAGCCGCGTAGTGTTGGGCTTTGATCTCATTCCGATGATTGACCCGTGGTGGACGGATGGATGGACATTCGATTAGTATTGGTGGCTAGGCAACGGTACAACACTACCGCACGTCTCTAAAGTTGGCTTTCAACTGAGGAAGGAATTAATTGATGATTGATTTATAATTCGATCCTCAGTGCGTTTATGTGGCATGTTACAGTATTTGTAAAGGCAAACTTGTTATCAAAACCAGTGCAAGTGTCGGAATTTGTTCAAACTAGGTGAACAGGGCAGCAGGAAAAGCTGCTTCGCCACGAAAATGATGCAACATCAATCCTACCACTTATACTTAGCATCGTTTTGAATTAAAATAGAAAAAACCAACATTGATATCACTTTCCGCCTCGTTCGCGTAACTATCTGGAGGCCACGTTGTAAAGTTATGAAACGAAATCGATTCAATCCATCGTCCCGTCTACCTATACGGTTCGAGTGGACTTCAAGAGTCCAGCCCTGCACTCTTGCGCTTGAGTTTTCTGTTTCTTCGAGCGTCTAATTGAGTAGGAACCCCATGCGGCAGCCCAAATCTATTTGTGGTTTGTCGGGTGCAGAATTCGGCATTCGGTTCTTTCACCGTTTTCCAAAAATGGGAGTTGCTTTCTTTTCGTAATCCGGCCCAACATATAATGCTGCCGCCTAGTCTGGCGGGCGGTAAAATGTGAGAAACATTTGCGACCAACGGTAGCTAACGGCGGCACGCCAAAGTGGCCACCGTTTGCCCCATTTAGGTCGTAAATTTTTCGGGAGCTTATCGTCGTCGTTAGACGAACGATGGAGTGGTCGGAAATGTTATTTCTTCCTCCATGCCATGCCACACATGTGTTTGGACGCCAGACTCGAGCAATCATATTGGAATTGGAATTTTACATAATCCCTTCCCGGCGAGCACAATCGGTCTGGCGTCGTTCCTTGCGGTGGTGGTGTTGGGATCGACCGGCCGGCCGGTGTGTTTTGTCTCCCTCTTTCGATTCTCCCCATTACAAGCCATCTGTGTCGAACGAGTTCGGTCGAGTGGACCGATAAAAAATACAAAGATGACCACACGAGCTCCA
Source organism: Anopheles plumbeus (assembly GCA_034621735.1). Taxonomy (NCBI): domain Eukaryota; kingdom Metazoa; phylum Arthropoda; class Insecta; order Diptera; family Culicidae; genus Anopheles; species Anopheles plumbeus. The sequence goes on from JAOEFI010000004.1 coordinate 24,631,376, forward strand.
CCCACCGAACCATCCTTCCATTGGGAACAACTTTAAAACGCACGATGCACACCGAGGAAGGACGTCTTGCGCATTGGAAAATAGGTTGCAGCTTCGCATAATGCACCTTCGTCTCGGGGCTCGAAAAAATGCGCCTGTGCATCGAAGGACTCCTCGCGAGAGGGGCAACCGGTTCGTGCGCGATATGTACGGACAGTAGTATCCGGCCATAAATGTCATTGATCGATTCGCATCAAACAGTGGCGCGTTCTGGCGAAATCGGGCCGTCATCGGTCCGCAATCGGCCTGCGCATGTATTTTTCGCCCATACTTCCCCCCGGCCACATGCGTCACCTTTTCTCCCCCAATGGCCCCCTTCCGTCTGTTGATGGTCATTTAACAGCCACTTCTCGCGAGCATTAGACATAACACACCGTTGCCCATAAACGGTCAGGGCAAGTTGTGTGACATTCTTTTGTCGAAGTGCATTGTGGTGCCCGTTTCTCTCTCGCATACTTCCCCTGCCTTCGCCGTTTCCACTTGAAGCCACGCCATGCGCTTCGTCGTCCACACGATCAAACGTAGCTCCAGCCTCACGAAATGTGATGCAGCTGCAAGAGGAGCTCGCGTGCGGCACAGTTTCCACCTTCCCGACTTCGAAACATGTCCTCCGAAAAGTGCCGTTCGATTTTTTCAACCGCAAAAGTTGCGAACAGCATTCTGGTGCTGATAGTGTCAGTATAACGGTAGCTTGTAAGACCGATGTCGTCGGCTTGCTTTCGTTGGCAAAGTTCGTGTTTCAGTATCTGCAAATCAGCCCTTCTTAGCCCGCCAAGGACACATCTGCGATTCAGGAAACCAGTGATGGGGATCGGCATCGATGACTTATGCTGTCGCCTGGAATATGGCACACGGACGAAGAAGAATGATAATGCCCCCCTTCCCGGGTGACGCGGATTCTTCCGGCCACGGAATGAAAAACCAGTTGCGGGAAATTGAGGATCGAGGACACAAGGTGAAATTGCGTATTGCATCGTCTCGCAACTTGACGGTGCTTCATTACGTTGCCTACCGGTGATGTTGCGCTATGGGAATAAGATGCTCCACTTGTCATCGATGGTTCGATGCCGAGATCGGAATTTGCGGAGCAAAGAAGTCGAATTTTCCTTTCGCAATCTGTTGTATAGGTATTGAATACTAACGAAGTTGGATCATCGTTGATTCATAGGCTACAAAATCAACATGTAGACGACGTCAAGCGACGTTCAACGTCTCTGAAATTATTCAACAAAGTATAGTTAGCAGTCCAAACAATTTATTTGCAGGTGCTAAACGAACTATTGCTTCACCTGCCTCGGTAATAAAACGGGCGTTCCTCTGGGCTCGATGGGTGGGCTGACAAATATTTTGCACCGCCCCGTATGTGTGCGTCCTCCACTGCAAAACCCATCGCCGCATTAATTTCCCGCCCCTGGTAAACCCGTCCTGGAGGCTGCAGCTGAATGGAGCCAATTGACACTTCTGGTATCGACTTTTCGTAAATATTTTTCAAACTAGCCCGCTTCGCTTCACAAACAGTTCAATTAGCACGAACACTTGCGGTTTGCGATTTCGGATTCCATTATGTTCACCACCACACTGCCACTAAGCCGCCAGCTGGACACAGAGGGTTGATTTATGGGACTGCAAAGAGTCACCTTGCCAGAAGAAATGGAATGCTGTGGTCACATATTCATTCATTCGACTCGTGGCTATTCTATGCGGCCACTTGGCGGACCTGTTAGTGCCTCCCGGCGGTGCTTTATGGTTCCACCAGATCCCGGGACTGCGAGGAAAAACCTGTACAAGATAGCGATTAGTGGGGGGATTAGGACCGACAACGGCGAACCCGCGCAGTCGACCTAGTTTCCGGAAGTGGAGAATACTTCTGAACCATCATGTGGCGAGTTGGGCATTAGGTTTATCGCAAGCTGCCACGGTTCGGCCATAATGTTCGCCCTACGCAATCGGTTGCGGGAGTATTTTTCACCAACGCTCCATTAGCCGATTCGCACATATGTTCGCATTGGTGACCGTTGCAACATGTGGTGCCGCCACTCGCCGCAATCGGCGGTGCATGTGAACACGCTAATGATAAATGCACCCCTTAATCGTCATTCGCTCAAGCGTCCCCCGGTTGATCACGTTTGGACGTGATTACAACCCTTGAAAGTAATAATCAGCCTTAAATGGTGGTGCTCAAAACTGAAGCTTCGGCCGATGTCCTGCACGGGGATGCTTCAGTTTTCTCCATCCGTACGTTGAAACATTTCACCGGGGCGCACAAGAAAGGTTCCGGCCATGTTGATGGCCCAAAGTAACTAGCGAACGTCAATTAAATCCAACAACGCACGTCTTCAACGTGCCTGATCGTCACACCGGCACGGTGGGCACTTTCATGTCACGCCATCCCTTCTGAAGGCGCCCTCGACGAAGACTTTCGCCCGTATCGGCGGCGGGTGCATGTGCAGTTTCTGGAGATAATCGTCGGATGCCGACGATTTGCCATTAGTGAGTTCCCAGGCGAGGCGCGAGCAAAGGCCCTCTACTTCCGATAACGGAAGGTTCAATTCCGATAGTAGACGATGACGCGGCTCCTTTAAAATAAAGGCTAGTTTTTTTGTACTCCTCTTCTTTCAAAGGAGGGAAATGACCCTTCCCGGCGATAGCGATGAGTTGGGTTTTTAGATAGTTTTAATCGCCCATTCATGTCCGCCATCGGCTCATCGGTTTATGATTACCTGTTGCTGGAGGTTGGAGCGCCGTGGGAAAAGTGATCAGCACATCGATTAGAGTAGGAGCTAAAATGTTCGATTTGATGCCAACAGACGAATGTCCCGATCGATTCAAGCATTGGCTGTTGCGACATATTTTTGTGATGTACAGCTTTTGGAACTACGCCAAAAACTCCTTCACACAAGTGGAACCAACACAACAATGACACGTTGAGCGACTGATACGACCGATAATCGTTACATAAGCCTATGTCCTCCACGAACTTTCTCACATCCTCTGCTCTGCCGGTAAACCAGTCTAGCTTGTCAGACTAAGGCTAGACAAGGCTCCCGCGGTTCGCTTCCTCAGACCAGTTCCGATAATCCAATGACCGGCTTCCGCGCACACGATACTCGTCTGGCGGGCAAATGTCGAACAGCAACAAATAGCAACAAGGGCTAACATGCCGACAATTCTCGTTTAGTTACAGGACCGTTCGCAACCTGCTGCTCCCTTCCGAACGTCGTTTTGCCTTCGGTTGACAAATGAGTGGAAAATTGGTATTGTCGTCTGTCGGTTCGATGGGCTGATCTGTTTCCAGTTCCCCTGGAAAGTGGTGTAAAAAGTGTGAGCTAAAGTCTGGAACAATGGGAAGAGAACACAGTTTGCTACACCAGGGCTTTCTTCCAGCTCCCGTTTGCCATTTGCTGCAGTTTATTTTAGCAAAAGGTGACAAACCTCCAGGAGACCGTTGAACCCCTCGGATGGTTAGTCCTGAAAGCTGGTAGAATGGAGAATTCTCCTTAACCTTCGATAGTTCTTCAAACTGCACAACACAGAAGACTATCGTCAAAGTTCACGGTTGTCTCACGGCGCGAAAAAGGTCTCGCTGCGATCTGATTTTGCCTCGGCTCGTGTCATCACGCTTCGTTTGCTGGCCGAGATACGGATCAAATTCTACCCCTCTACAGCCTGTTCTAAGGGCTTCCACAATCGCCATTTTCATACTGCTCCCATCAATGGATGAATGGAATAAACATTGACTGCCGGCCTCCCATCTTTCGCTGAGTGCACTCTATCGGCACATCATTGCTGTTTATTAGCATGGCCAACCCATCCTCGCACCCCATCTCATAAATCCGATCCGTATGTGTTTTGTATAAAACTCTTCAAGCACATTGCAATCCAAGCAGCTGTGAGATTGCATGTCTCGAGTGTTGTGAGCCCCCAGCGGGCGGATGGGTGATTGTTTCTCCAGATTTTTACGTTCTACATCATTCCACTGAGCCCTGTTAGTCTCTGGTTCACCATTGGGTAGGGTTGTGAGGAAAATCAAGTTTAGTTTTACTCATCATTTCCAGCATTCCAACGGGAAATGCAACCGGGATTCCGATGGAAAAATGATGTACGCTGTTTCCGCGCCATCGTTTCCCTTTCTGTCCAAAGTGACCTAGATTTGTTTCTTTCCTGCTTTTCTTGGTCTCGTGGCGGGCATAAGACCTTCGTGTATGATGCATTTGAGCCGAGAAATATTACTTTCTGCGGCTCTCACATGATAGTTTTATCATAGATGTCTTCTATAAAGTTTTTAGTTTTATAGCCAAGGAACGAAGTGGAAAATGCTCACGGAGCTGTTCTTCCTGTAATCTTTATTACAGCTTTCAATATACTATGCTTGCATGAACCCGTCACTAACTTATTCAATTATTTCTTCATCAAGTTTTGTCGTTCTCGTCTAAAGGGTTCATTTATTTGTTATGCTTCAATCAATTACTTGGCGCACTGAACGGAACATTCCAACGGATGGTATGGAGACCTCAACGTTCAAAAATTAATCAGAGTCTAATATCAAATGAGCCGATACCCAAGGATGTTATCCATTTTCTCCTTCCCAATTTAATTCGATTGGAAACTCATTCTAGCAGCTCCTATTGAGGAAAACTAGGAAGGAACGTTTCCATATTCTCTCGGATTAAATCATTTTCCAGACAATCTTCATGGTGGAACAAATTCATTTCGCTACGATAGTGGAGAGCCGCGGTGTACACCTTCTGTGGGTGTAGGGAAATTTGAAGCAAGAGGAAAGTATGTGTCGTGATCTCGCCGCCGCGAGAGTTCGAACGCAGCGAGGCGTATCGATTACAACCCCCGCGGTGCAATGGACACCCTGGTGACCCAGCGGGATGCACCTGTTTCGTAATGCGATACTCGCTTATGAAGACATACGGTACGATCATACTGTCGCTAAGATGAGAGCTCTTCTTTTCACCAGCGGAATTTTGTTCCCCAAATTAAAAAGCAATCCGCTTTTTTCCAAATCGCATACATTAAATTGACGATTTCCGTCACTCCTTGCAAAGTTGGAGTTCATAAGAAATCCGAAAGACGCGAGGAGAAAGGTTTCGCGTGTGCTGGTTTGCCAGAGCACAACCACGCGGGGACGACATATGCCTGTTTCGTAGTTCCGAAAGTACGAACATCGGTTGAAAGAGCGGACCGGATTGGACGGCATATGAAATGCTAATTTTGGCACACATTGCGACAGATGACAAATGCCACAGGCCTTAGATTCGTCGAGGGTGGTAAAGTGGCAGAAGAAATTTCCCATTGCAATTTTTAGGTATACTCACACGAATTCCTTCCGCCCAGACCAGTCGGGACATCCCGATGAGTTTGAAGTTTTATTTAGCTTCTAACGTTTGCCGGTGAAGTCAGTAGCGTTGAAGCTATGAGTGTAGTAGGGACCGTCTTTTTTGAAGTTCAACGATTCGTTTACGAATGCACCCAATGCGACAGCCAAGATAGATGAAGTGGGCCCTGCGATGTGGATAAAGGCACAAATAAACTATAACTATCTAGCGATGAGGTCATGCATTGCATCGACGACGACTGCGACGAGGGTGCGATCGCTCGTCTCACATTGCCCTCGGGCGAGCAATCGATCAATCTTCGGCGGCACAGGAGACTCGATGATCAACGGCCGCGAGAACAGTCGGTGTTCCCCCAGCTGGGGGTGCAGAGGTCGATAATGGGCTCCTAATGGCGCTGGAAAATCTCTCTCACGACCACGATACCATGCGACCCCGGGCCCTTAGATCGTTCACATTAATTATTCAACGCCTCTCCGTAGGTGCAAATGTAATGCAATGCAGTGCGCTCCGTAATTGCAATGGTGACCGTGGCGTTGCCTAGAAACGGAACTTGGAGGTCGCAGTTCTCCGGGAACGAGAAGGCAAGAGAAACCGCCACAAAGGGTAGAAGTGCTATCTCATAGATGGGTTTTAACTTCGCTCTGAAATCGCTATTCACGTTCACATTTCTCAAGAAAAACCCCTTAAAGAAAATGGTTATGTTACAGAATACGGCTGGTGGCAACCCTTGAATCTTAGAGCGCCCACAAAGGTAGGGGAAGGAGTGACAAAAGTGTGAAACATAACTAGTCAATGTTGGGAGATTATGATACAGAAGAGACATGTCGTGCCAACAGCACCCAAATGGCGACCGAGACGTGCGAGCGGAGGAGATGCAGAGGACGGGAACGAATGTAGACAATTTTCATACGATGTCATCTTCACGCCCCGTCTGCTGCTCCCAACCTTCCAACCTCCTGAAGGACCTCAGCCTCAGCAGTCGAGCAAATAACGAACATCGCATCCCCGCGAAACGTGCCGAGGAACGGCGCGAGCAGTGTGACTTTGCCGCGTGGTTAACTTCTTGTAACAAACCGTGACTTACAAGTCTTGTTCTTGAAAATCTCCCCCCAGGCCGTGGAGTAGCAGCTGCTGAGTGAGGTGCTCGAAGAAAAGAAAGGCACGACTTCTGCAACGCGGGAGCGTGCGCGATTCTTGCTTGAATTGAAACGTGCCGCGAGAGAAAGGTGGAGAATAAAAGCGGTATGCATATTTCATGACCAGCTCGCGGAAAATTTGCCACGTTCCGTAAGCAACACCTTCTTCTTGCTCCGTTTCGGGTTCGGAACCCTTCAGCCCGACGTTTCAGGGTAGTTGCTAGGGGTGCAGCGGAGGAGCAAAAATGATAAAAATAAGCGTAAGCGAAAACAGATTATTCACCTCGCGGTGCATAATAATCCGCACGACTCCTCGGTGACTTCCCCGAACCAAATGTCAAGCTGGGAGATTCTGGGCCGGCCGGGCGGCAACCTCCGACCTGGTCAACGAAATGGAAAGCCTTCGGTCACGATTCCGAACTTCACCGGGGCCGCTGCAGTTGCAAAAAATGCGTACACCAGTGTGTACTTCCAAGCGGAAAGTGTGAAGTTGTGTGGCTTGAGGAGAGAAATAAAGAAAACTACTCCCAAAGCCGACTCGCCAGCGCCAGTCGTCGACTATCGATCATTTTGGATGATGGTCGTGCTGGTAGAGTGTTGCAAGACAACTCCGGAACGCCGCCCTTCGCGCGTTTGTGTTCGACGAAAGGTCGGTGAAAGGTGGATGTGTCCGTCCGGAGCTACAAGGCGCCCAATCAAACCAATTTGCATTTAATCCTTGCTCTTTCCCTCCAAATTTGTCCGGACGTTGTGCCGAAAGTCACGGCTTTTGCACCGAAAAATAAGCGGTCAATGCTGATAACCGCGAGAAAAAATGTTGAGGTACACTCTTAATATGAAGATTATGTGTTAAATTGCAGCCGCCAGCTGAATGAAGACCTTTCTTGAAATTAGCGAACATCAATTTTTCGATATTTGCAGAAACTATTTTTTCTTAAACTCACCCGCAACACATCCTCTTAGAGGCATGAAGAATGAAGCATGTTTTGAGCAGGGATGCTTTTCTGAAATGGTCCCAATTTCCGTCAACTTCTTCTTCCGAACTCGCGTAGGAATGAGTTGAAACATGGCTTATGTTTCTTACGTGCCATATTGTGCGAACCGATTCGCGGAACAATTTACGCAATGTTTCAGCCATCGCGTACCGACGGGGATAAATAAATTGTTCCCTAGCCGAGGCTGCACCTCTTTTGGGCAATATTCCCAATACAAGCGCGTGCTCGCTGTATTGGTTTTTATTGCATTTAGCGCCTTTTTCGGGCCAAACGGCGGGTAAAAGTACACTTGTTCCGTTCGCGAAAAGACGAAGCCCCAAATATGGAGCGTATCACAATGCCAGTGGCCTGCGCTAAATGATTGTGTAAATAACTTCGAATTGGACTCAATCGCTGGCAAATCCTTGAATCAGCCGAGGAGAAACTCGTGCTCTGCAAACATGTCACAAAAGCATTGAACTGTTGAAGATCCAAGCGAGCTCGTTGCGCGAAGAAAATGCGCATACTTGATCCAGTACACCCCCGTAATGCTGCGGCCATCGTATATGTGCCCCAAGTGCGTGCTTAGGCACCGCAAACATCAACAAGCTCAAGTTACCGGGGGATACATTCGGGGATAAACTTCCGCAAAATGGCGCACTCCAACATCTAACGGATCCGATAAGTGTTTGCCTAAATATACGCATTTCAACAAAGCAATCGTTTCGCCTTTGAATGCCGCGCTCTCGGTTCGCGAGAAGTTCCGTGTTTACGCTTCCATCAACAGAGCGCGCCATTCAACACAACGTTGCGTAACGATCGCTCAGCTGGCACACAAATCTGCGTGCGTGTGAAAAGTGGCAACTTGCTGCTCGTGACGCGATTGTGATCTACGGCAGCAGCCATTATTCGGGCTCTCTAATTCTGTTTCAATTTCATCGAATTATCTCCCCATGCTGATCGCTGAAGAATCTGTCCACCGCGAATGGGCGGACGCGAAGAAAGACCCCCGAAGGTGGCGGTGGCCAGCTAATCGCGGCAAATCTGGTCATGCAACTTCTCAAGGCCGTTCCGAATAATCCAGCCAAACAGCCTGGGGTGAATGGGGCAGAAACGATAACTTCGTTGACACTTCGTTCCCGATCGATCGACACGGGCGAGGAGATGATGGATTGACTTTTCGCTTTTGCCGCGCCAACGACAGCGCTGTCAAAACGCCATTTTGAACATTTCGGGTCCCTAGCGACTGCCAATTTTCGTTGGCGGCATCTTTCAAAATGCCTCCCGTCTTCTAGTAGTCTGGAAAGTTCGCACAACAAATCTCGCTATTGGAAGCTGCGATTGACCATGTGTGTGACATTCTCGACAACCCACCGTCAATCCCTTCGACACCCGGAGTGAGGCGACGGGTTCGTTCGCATACGAATCTCCCGAATTCGATCTTATGTTGATTCAAAGTGGATCATTTCGATACCGACCGATAAATGATTCGCCAAACGCTCTTCGTGTCGAGTGTCGTCAGCATCGTTAGCACCCTGCCTGTCATCGTTAGCTCTGGGTTACTGTGTGTGTGTGTGCCTGGGTGATGTGAGGCTTGGTTTGAAATTAACAACCCTGCCCTTAGCGCCCTGCTTCTCCCGTTCGAGTCCTTCATCTAAGGGAAGCTTTGGGTAAGCTTTCGATAATAAATTAACACCATTAACGATCGTGGTGGCACGATCGAGTTACGGTTGCGTGCGGCGAAGCCACGATCGGCGAGAGATCTCTCCGCCCGCGGGGAGGACGTTAGAAAGTTGAGCCGATGAATGAAAAAAGTTAAACCCTACATCAGCTAATTAATTATGTGAAATGTAATCTAACCGTTTTGTATCTCTTCCATTTTCTTTTCAGGTGAGTATTTGCACTGATTACATTTAGTTACCTTCGTAACTGAAAGGAGCGCTTGTCACGATCGAACGAACTGGGACAACGAAACCGGGGGGGGTAAGTCAAATGCGTAGAGAAGATGTGGTGCGTATACACAGCATACGCATCCATTGATCAAAATGGATCATTGAATGAGAAAATGTGAGGAAAGCAGAGCAATAGTTGTCAAATAAACGCTCGGAGCGTCTCGGAAAATCGCACTTTCCATCAACGCAAACACAAGCGATAGCATATCTAGCATTAGTATTCGATACGCATGAGAGTATTCCATACGCAACGAATTTATGGGATTTGTAAGTTCCTTTCGATTGGAATCAGAAATCTCGTTGTGCTTTCAATTAAATGAGCTCGCGCTACCCTTAATGCGGGCCATGGGTAATCAAAATTCAAATAACTTTGATTCTCAAACAGTCGTTATGATCAATTTTCCTTGCCCTAATTCATAACCCTTTGCATCGTTCAGTCGCACTTCGCTACTTAAACACATCTTGTTTACCGGCAAATGATACCTATTTCCAAGACGGTATCGTTTTTCTCCCAAACATTGCACTGCTCTCAACGCTGCAAATGGTGCGTTTTATGCACGCTACCGCCATGTAGCGTAGCATCGAAATAAACATAACAATCTGCCAGCATAACCTACCGACCAGAGCCACGGCCCAGGGGGTTGTGGCCCGCGGGAGGGCGGCAACAGGGAAACCCGTGTCGTGTGTCACGGGGCCGGTACGAAGCAAACCCGCAGGCTGTGTTGGAAACTGTTCCTCTATTGCCACCGCTGGTGGTGCTGCCGGAGGGGGTGGAAACGTTAGGAAAATAGGCCCCGAACGGTAGGTGGACGCGAAAAGGGCGAAAATATGCTGAGACACAAACTATCACAATCCGGAGTGGCGAACGTACAGCCCAGCTGTGGAAAATGTTGTGCACCCAACAACACTGCTGCGGGCATCGCCGGTGTGTGTGTGTGTGTGTCTTGATGAGGCGGGGCGAGAAGGGGGCCTCCCGGGGTGGGGCCTAGTGGGTGGGTAAACATAAAACATAGTTCCACAATTGCAGTGCCGCTCACGTACGCTGGCACTGCGGGCCGCGCGATCTTTCACTGATAATAGCCGGATTGAGTCGAGCCGTGCATTAGATTGATGTGGTGTATGAGTGCGACGTGTAGCGGCAAACCTTAGAACGGAGGGAAGGTGCCATTCGGAGTGGCGGGGGGTGCCAGTGCTCTTTGCTCCCGCTCTTCCCAGACCTGGGCAAGAGGAAAGAAAGAACAAATGAACATGGACAAGATACGGACAAAGATCTGTCCCACCGAACATAACGGCGCTCCAGCTCCCGCACACGCACACCACAATCGCACGAACTCTTGCTCCTCGGCTCCGCAGCACAACGGGAAGGGCGAAGAAACGAAAAAACCCTTTAATAGTTTTGGTCGTTCCTTCATTTCCTTTGCTTCACCGCACGTCGCCGTTCGATGACGAACTCGTTGTTTCTCGTTCTCTCACTTCACTCTGCTTACGTCTTTGCCGTTTTCTCTTTCTTGCCTTTTGGATGCAACGGATTCGAGCATTAAAGCACGGTGAGGCCCGGCGAACGCGTTTTCTTCGCGGATGGAAATGATTTCTGATGTGGAAAATGTGCGGAAAATCAATTTCTCGCTGGCCTTTCGAAGATTTCTGGTTGGTGTTATTTTCCTGTCACCGGCATCAGGTCTGCAGTGGCCTAATAATTCTTCATCTTGTTAAACCGTTCTTAAGGTGGAAGACTTTCCGCAGCAAGTTCTAACTGAATCGTAAAATATGTTTATGGACATCCCTTCATGCTCTTCCCTAGTGTTGGGTTGCGCTGACGCAAACGTTATATTCTAAAGAGAATGCTTTGTCCCAGTTTGGTCCTTTCCTAACCTAAACGAGATAAATGCAGTCACCATCAAGAGTCATTGACTCTTGTACTTCAATACCCTCTTTCCGACCGTTTGGGACTACAATTGTCGAATGCACGTATCCGAATTTTCTGGAATAATTTTTCTCATTGCCGAAAAGCGTTCGAGAAAACACGAAGAAAGACATGCTCGAACGTGTTGCATAAATTCAGAAACAATTTTACCCCACTGTTTGCAGTGCAACTTTTGAGACACGATTTCATCCACTCCAAGAAATCTTTGGACGGACATGCTCTGGAGAAAATTCGGACGGAAAAATTCTCCTGACGATAGTTTCTTTTTTTCCATGAAGCGGAAATAGGATGGGATTTAATTTTCCTCTTTCCCTGGTGGTATTTTTCCGTTCTGTGCACAGTAGAATAGGGTAGCTTTTTGTCTCGTGTCTGTGACCCGTCTAGCCCGGTCTCGTAGCCGTCTGTGCCATGCTGGAAAAAGCTTTTTCCTGCCCCTGCGATGCAGACAAATTCTCCAGCGGAAAGCGCTCGACGGACGGTGTGAGGTACGCCTTTGGACAATAGAACGACTGGAGAAGCCCGCGGCACAGAGAAAAGGCCATATCTGCCGGTTTTGCCTTGGCATACGAATCGAACGAACCTGGAGGAAGACAAAAGTAAACACACCAGGAGCTTCTTCTCGCTCGCTCGGCTTGCGTCTATGTTTTTGCGTTTCCACTACTGACAAATCGTCAGAATGAAACAACACGCGAGTAGTCTGAGCGAGAAAAAACACGCATGTCGGTCGATATAGTGGTGGAAAAGGCTGGGTAGGAATTGAACGAAACGGAACTAGGTTCAGCATTGCAATGCTTTCAATGTGACGCTAGGCGGAGTCTGCCGTCTAACGTGTACAATAAACAGTGCTACTAACTACATATTGAAGTGGAGACATTAACTAAGCCTGCCGACTTTACCTTATATGCCGCTTGGCAAATTCCATGGTCAAGTGAAGGCATTCCATAAACTCTGTCTACTTTGGTTTGAACGGTGCTGAACCCAGTTTTAGTTCCATTGGAATTGGGTTCAGTATGATGGTAAATGGGAATAGGTGCAGGTTGGAACGCTAACTCTAGCGCAGTTAGTTGTAGTATGATCTCCACAAGATCACGACGCGTTCGGCTCTGAAGCGACGGTGTTCCGGTCCGTGCGAATAAATTGTGCCGCGAATCGGTGCGTTTGGTTGTTATTATCATTTTGCTTGTCCAAATGTTTCGCGTGAAACAGTGGTTGGTTGAGCATTCCCACTGAATTGTTGTGCATTAAAAGCGGCGAGTGCATGTTTCTGGAAATTCGGTGGGTTGATATCTGGCGATGATGATCGCGTGCGCTTCGGGGAAGCAATAATATAATACACGTGAAAAGATGTGTGCGTTTCTGGCGTGGTCAGAGATTGATTGTGTGTGTGTTTGGTTTCGTGATGGCTTTGTGAAGCCGAATTAGTGTGAAAAGCAACCGTTCGATTGTCGTGAGGTGGTTGTAACATTCACCTTGAAATTAATTTCCCGCTTATCACGAAAAAAATATGCTATTCAACGGAATTGGAAAAGGAATACAGCCGCTTGGCAACTACGTTGTGAACAACAATGGGGTGCTCGAGATCGATATCATGAGGGGAATCAAACTTCTTTTCCCTGAACAGAGCGTCTTTGATGATCGGGTGTTTGATCGCTACTTCCAAGGAAGCGAATAAGAGAAGTTTTGTGTGATCAACGGAAGTACAGCAGCGATAAAGCGGATGCACAACCCCTTCAACCGATCACCAATCGATGGGTCGAAGGCCGTTCGTTCTGTATTGCGACAACGATGACGACGCAAGAAACCAAAAGCCTTCCATCCGCTACTCGTTCAATGCCTTCTTTTCATAGAATACGGCTACTGCTGGTTGGTGGTTTCTCCGTAGTCGCTTTGCTGTATTGTTTTGTGTTAATCTTGTCCATAAGTGTCGACGAGGGAGTGGAATGAAACGTGCCTCTGTATGCCGTCCGTTGTAGTGGTAGCAATTCGACGGATTCGATCGAAGATGAAGCACCAGAGAAACGAATGATAAGGAAGATAACGCCGCCGATCTTGTTCTCGAGTTGCTGATGGGGTTTATTGCCGTTGTCGTAGTCACTTGTGTGTTGTGTTGTTTTTGCCAGCTTGTGTAGGGGAGCAAATGCCCAACACATCTCCAAGAAGATAATAATCCCGGGCAAAGCGTCGGAGTGGATGCAGTACGCGATCGAGATGCCGCACAACTGGAGCGGGTTCTGCATGCGCTGCTCAGTGTTGGTTGTGTGGTGTCGTTCGATGGAATTTTCTCGCGGAGTGTTTGGTCCCGAAACGATGAAAAGCGACAGGAGCAAAGAGGCGAAAACATTGGACTCCACATCAACATCGAAACGATTCGAGATGAAAAAATGAAAGCAACCATCGGCGTCATCATCATCAACATCACCATCAGAAGCAACCTTTGGGTGGTGTTTCAATTAATTGGTGAACTCCCTCCTCCAACACTTTCCCCTTCAGGGGTTCATAGCTGTGTGTCGCTGGGAAAGACGTTCATGTTCCAGTTCGGTCGTCGGCAGCAATTGTGTTATTAAGAAGCCCTTCCACCACCTTCGTCTGCTCCACTCAAGAACCCAATGAGAATTGTGTTGTGATACGCGGTTTTTCTTCGCCCTTTCCGACGAAGAAAGAAGCCCAGGTCTCCAATCCGTAGTCGCGGTCTTCTGAGCTTGTGTTCATGTGTTTTGGGGCCCTTTTTAAGTCTTCCTTTCGAAACGGTCAATTATTCAAGTGGATTATACGACACACGCAAGACGCGACCAAGACAGACATCGACCGCAAGAAGGAAGTTTTCTTGCTTTTCTCCAATCCCACCGGTTATCTCTTTCTCTCTCTCTCTCATCCTCCAGTGAGTTGAACGATTTTTATTTTTTTTCTCCAGTATTCAACTCGGAGGATTAGAAGGATTCATTAGACGCACAATCTGGCTTCACATCCATTGGAAGGGAGGCCAATTGGGTTGGCTTCTTTCCGTTCCTAGGCCCGGTTCTTCAGGTGTGTGTCCACTTCTAGAACAGGTATCTCAAGGAGTCGGCACGAAGTAAGAACGCTCAAAAAGCAGAGAAGTAATGTTTTGATTTTCGTTGTTCATTTTTTTTTTTTCGAGGGGCTAAATAGGATGCGGGCATTTTCCGGATCCCAACCAAAGAAACCGGTTTCGTGACGATCGATTTGAAACGCGTCGTTTATGGTAAATTCACACCCAAGTGAGCTTCTCCTCACTTCGTTCTTACCTTGGGGTCGTTGCTCGAAAGGCACTGGGGTTTTTGAGAACGTGCAAGGTTATTGTTAGCAGGATCTTTTGCTTAGTAACGCGTCTTTTCTTCTGCGGGGAAGCAAATAAATTTAATGATTCAAATTGGGATTCGTGATAGTAGCTTCAGGCTGTGAAGAAACTTGATCTGCGATCAAGATTTCTAAGGTCGATTTTCTTTATTACTTGCTCCCAAACAAACAATCCTGATTATCTTCTACAGCTTCGCTGCCGGGCGCTTGGTAATGTTTTATTTATTTATCCCAAACATTCGAGACATACGAACAGAGATTCATCATCAGGTTCGATGGTTGGGCTCGAGCCACGGAACATTGAAAAAAAAACGAGATCGTATGGAACCGATATCGCTCCTACCGTACGCTTCCATTTGGACAACTTTTCCTTTTGCTCTTGCATTCGACGACAGGAGGAGGAGACAAGGAAGGAGAAGAGCGATTAAATTTATGTTTGTTTGATTGATCATTTCTTCGTACGCCCTGACCCTCTACTTCTCCTAGCTGAAAAGTCGCTGATAGGACGAATAAATATTCGATGCTCACGATTCTGGATGACATATGGGAGATTTTGGGGTTCGATTGTTGTTGTGTGTTGTTTTCTCTTAAAAACGGTTGTTAGGGTGGCCTTTTAGAATATGCCTGCTTTTGGGTCTATTTTTTCACACCTTCGGCTGCGAGTTCACGGTGACCTTTTGCAGATGACCATCATCTGTTGTTTGGAAGGAAAGGAACTATACCAACACATGTACGCGCTTGGATATGAAATAAAAATAAATATCCGAAAAGACCACATAAAACTTTTCCAAGGCCCTTCGCAATTATCGCTCGCACGCTGGGCATTGCCAATGCCTTCTTGCCACCGAGCATAGGCGTCTTTGCAGCATAATTTATACTCCTGCCATCACCAACCCGGCCAGGTAGACAACTACACAAGTCCAACGATATACGCCGTCGTGCGCCATGTGAGAGCACATTACTTTATTTTATGGGTCTGTGAGCAAATGAAAAACGGTCGGAACGAAACAATCCTGCTGTGTGTGCAACTCATTTCCTTCTGCACGGTGGAGTAGTGTTGATAGGTTGTGCTGCCGAAAGTGGAAGTCATGGATACTTTGCGCCTCTCAAAACTCGGGTCTTGCCAAAGAAGCAACGAGGCTATTTTCAAAGATCATATTTTCGAACCCCCGTTGAATGAACGATAGGGCGACGCCACCTTCGAAGGAAACGGCAGCGTTGAAAAGATGCAATTTTCAGGAAGCGCGAGTGCCGCCTCACATCCGGCGTTTCAGTTGCGGTCGAGACTCGAAATGTCGAACAAACTTCCGCTCACTGTGCGGATACTCCAAATTTAACCACACCACAGACCAGACGTTTGCCAATGATCGCCGGAGGGATCGCCGGGAAAATGTTTCCGGATAGGCCGCCGTTTGACCCACATCGTGAAATGTGGCCGCCAGTGGCAAGAAAAATGGCAACAGAACCGTGGTAGGAAGGGCGGGAAAGCCTGGTTTTTTCGTCTGTCTGAAGCATGCGGCATGGCCGTATTTTTGGGGTAAAACTGTTGGAATATGTAGGAAATATTAGTTGAAACGAGCCATCGACAGGATAAATAAACGGAGTATGATGCAGCACCGGACTAGGAGTGCAGGTATAACAAGAAGTCCTAAGAAGCATAGACTGGTGGGTGGCTGGGGCATTGAAGCAAGCACAGCAAACAAAGGCAGGAAGGGAAAAGAATTAAACACCGACAACTGGCAGACAGACAGACAGCAGTATTTTTGGGTAGCTGTGGTCTGGCTGGAACTGCAACTCGCTCTCCCTCCATCGGTCTCTCCTTCGGTCGTATATTTGTTGTGCATAACTCGCGAGTTCCAAAGCGCAGTTTCACTGGCATTATGCTCGCCTTGGTGGACGTAGCATAAACCTTCCCTCTTCGGGTGCAACCGAGATGACTCGTTCAAGTCCAGTCTAGAGGAAGAGGGCGATCGTGTTTATTTATTTTCATTTTCCATTCTACCCCCGGGATCATCCTCGGCATGATCCTCGCCCACGTGAAGGTGGAAGCGGATGGGGCAGACGGGACGAGCGGAGGAGGACCGAATGTGACCATATGGGCACGCGAGGGCACGAAACCAACATTTCCAATTACAAACATAAATATTGTTGCTGCCGCCGGCCCCTACGATCCCTTGATTCCCGTCGTAATGCTGGATGCAGCAGGATATGTTTTTATGTTTCCCCTTGTTAACGGTGCGTTTTCCAGTTTGCTGAGGAATAGGAGATCAAACATATTGTACCGGGCTGCCCGACTTTATCTTACACTCTGCCGACCCATTCTTATTGGAGTCAGAAAAATGGCAAATGGTGGATCTAATTTTAGTTCATCACATTAATCGATCTTTGATCCTAAAAATGACAAAATGGGAAAGAGCAGATAATAAACGGTCGTCAATATTGAACCGCTCTACTTCTGGTTGTTGTTGACGATTGGTTCGTGTCAGACGGTAGAAAAAAGACGGTAGATAAACACCAACGACTAGTACTTGTTGTACTGCAGTCATTTTGTCGACTCTCGCGTGATGGTCATCTTTATTCGTGACCACAAGAGACCAGCGTAGAATCGACTTCGTGGCTTTGGAGAAGAGAAGAGGATGTAAAATGTAAAGCGAAGTCTGCTGCCGATCCAGTGGAACCGACGTTCTGGCTTTAGATGTGGCGAAACGATGGCTAATTGAATCCAAAGACGATGGTCATCGGCCACAGCAGCAGCAGCAGCAGCAACGACAAATGTTGTCGAGAAACCTTCCTCCCAAAACAACCCTCTCCTTCTTCACCGCGTTGGACGGCCCAACGGACGAGAAAGAAGATGTTTCAATTCAAACGTGGTTAGGTTCGTTTCCGCCCATCATTGGCCCCTTTTCATCGGGAGAGTGATCAACGGTTTGCATTTTTCCCTCTCGTTCTTCTTCTATCAAGATTGGCAAAGATTTGAGTTCGAGTATATAGCCCGCAAACTTCTCCAATCGATTAACTTCCTTTCTTTGCGGTGGGCAGGAAGGGAAGCACATGAGAACGAAGGGAGCAAGATGTGTATCATATCCGCAATATGCAAATTGTTCGTCATCAGTACCATGTCGTCGAAGTTGTGCCGGGCAAAGGGTTTCTGCAGGCGTAACCACACGCCGCTTCCACTCCGTTGGCGATTGGGTTTAGTTTTTATTTTCGTTCCGGCTCCAAATGGATTGAGAGACCGCACTTGGTGTTCCTGGGGCGGAAATGGCTATTGGAATGAGAAGCGGAGTACCACGAGAAATGTTGCTTCCTTTGCATACTGATTCATCCTCGAACCCAAATTTCCCTGTAACCCCCATGGTGGTGTCTGTGCGGCTCGACGATCAAAACACTCTTCACAAGAGACAGGACGAGCCAGATCGGATGAAGTGGACGGCAAATATCTAACCAGTGGCGATAGTCAGATTATCATCTCCGCTTTTCCGCAATCCTCGGTCGCCACGGTGGTTTGGAAACGTGCTGTGTTCTTGCTCTGTCAGCCGACGATTTGCAGACCGTATGGAGTGATGGTGAAGGGGATTTGAAATGGAAGCATATCGTATCGATAAGGTCATTGGTTTCATTTCCCATTTTAGCACCCTCCGGACCTTTTTTAACAAAGTGTTGATAAGGGTTCGACGGAAACAGCTTTCGAAGCAGCTAGGAATTTATAATCATTGGTTAAATATGTGCCATTAGGTCACGGATGTATAGGCCCAACCCAGCTCAGGCAATGATAGTTATTGTTTTATCTCGCTTAGAATTTTTAGCCAGTTCGCGTGAACTCACATGAGACTAGAGAGTAGGCGTTGTTACAAAAACTAATTTATTTGATAGTTGCTTTAACGCACGATAGCATCACGCGAATAAATTAGCAGTTAGAAGCTTCCAGCAAACCATATCAACCCGAAAAGATGATCCGTTCGTTCCAGTTGGGAGCGATTCGCCACAACCGACATCTTGTTTTGAGTGGGGCACTTGACGATGACCCGCCATAACTGTCCAAAGGAAACACATTTACGACTCGAACCCCTAGTTGCTCCAGGTTTGGCCCTCATTTATGGAGGAACATCCAACACACTGGAACTTCTTTCAATATAATTGCCAACCGACACTGACACCGGCAGATTGTGCTTCTGTGTTCGTGGCTCTGCTGCTGCCAGCTGGGTTCAGCATGGTCGGGAAAACCGTAGCGATATTACATTTTCCTTCTTTACCGGGCCAGGTCGCTGAACGTCTTGAGTTTTCCCGCAGGACCGGGAGAAGGTTTCGTCCGAATGACGCTGATTTTATGATTTACAACCCGTCCGTCATTGCACATTTCTACGGCGACGTAATGTCTCTCTTCATGACAGTGCTGTACTCAACTCACGGGGTGTTGGATCGGTCACTGAACTTATCACGAGGGTGGTGGTGGTGGCCCAGAGCAGGAGAAATCGGTGCGACTGTTCAACGCCACATACTTCTATCGCCCTTCTGTTGTTGGGCGAGGAGAACCGGCCGGCTCGCGGGTTTACACAAACAAACGCCACCAAGACGAAGAATAATCACCATGGCTCACTGATTCCAAATGGTGCCTGATGAGTTCCAGCTGGTGGCGGCCTTCTTCCCGCCAGAAGTTCGGTAAGAGCAAGATTGTTTCTCGGTGAATTTATTTATCAGCCACCTGGACGAATGAAATGTAAATTTGACTGCTCGCGAATTCTCCATTCATTAATCGTAATCGCCATGTAGGACTTTCTTAGAAAACTGTCGGGGCATGACTGTAAGGTTGTAAGCTGCACTTTGCCATTCAAAACAAATAGCAAGAATACCAGCTGATAGCACAAACATTCATAGAAATTCGTGGTAGGCGTTATTGAAAGCAGAAGATTATTTTTCATTCACACGAAACTTAATGTCTATGAAACGGAGATCTATTGAGCATAATTCCTGGAGAGTTTCTAAACATGAGATGAAATGAAATATTATGCCAATTGAATGGAGTCTAAGCAAGTTCTCTTCAAACGACTCAAACGCCTGTGAACAGAAGATGTTGAGTTATGTTCAATTTTTCATTGCTGTATGTCTTGTATGGTTTGTCGAGTGCGTGCATGTGAGTTTTCGT
>JAOEFI010000004.1:24655527-24671394 GCA_034621735.1 Anopheles plumbeus
CAGCATTAACACAAACAAATTATTCATTCCGATCGTAAGTGGTTGGCTAGTTCCTTCGACGTTCGTCGATCGGAACGTACGGTTCTCGAGTGAATTCTGAAAGAGGCCGTAAGGGAAAGGAGTATCAGCACTACGTCTGTTTCATAGGCCTAATCGAACCACGAGGGACCGCAGCGAAGCGGGCGCAAACTGTGCGTCCTTTGCGTGCGTTTGATTTTTCTCATTGACCACCGACGACCTCTCTTGCGGATTGCGTGAATGTGGCTCGCTTCTCGACTATGACTCCGTCTCCATCGTTGGGGCAAAACGAACGCAGTTGCTTGTTGGACGACTGCCTTTTTGCACGCTGCACAGCAGACGTAGAAGGGAAGCAACACGACCACAGCTGCCGGAGGTGGTCGGCTGTCGATCATGTTTGTTATTTTTGCCTGATGACGGATTAATTAATAATCGATTCGTGTAGTTCCATTCGTTGGGCAGACCGGCAGGACGGGGCGGTACTTGCCAGAAGAGGTGGCCCGTCATCGTGGCTAATGTAATTAAAACGTGTGGCTGCAGGGAAACAGAGGCGCCGTAGAAAAACGTGCAATGTTTTTTTTTTAAAAAAAGGAAACGAAAATACTTCGAGTGCGAGATGCTGCAGAAAATCATCGTCATCGAACGAAGCCGGGCAGCGACTTGATGGCACCAGACATTGCCGAAAAGTCTCGTTGGCGCCGGTTCGAAAATTCTTCCATTCATTAAGCTGTACTTCCTTCCTCCCTTTTCGGAGAGGCTTCCTATTCTTTCTATATTTTTTTTGCATCGGCTGCTCATGCTCATGCCGCTTAATGCTTTTGCCTGCTCACCAGTACACTTGTGGTGTGGTGTTTATTCTGTAGCATGCCGGAAGCGGCAAAAAAGATTTCCCTTTCGAAGAGAAAGAATTGGAAAAGAACAAAAACGAGTTATCATTACAAACATTGCGCAAGAGGGCGGTGGGGCGATAGGCGAGCATGCCCGGGAGATAGCGACACGACGCAGCAGACATGGGAGAATACCCACTCGCGAAGGTTACATGTCACCTAAACAAAAAGAAAAATGCTCCGCAAACACGGCACAAGCGTTTTACTAACTGCTTCCCGCGGTTTGCAGTAATGCCCTTCGGTCGTGTCCCTCAATGTTTCGCACTGTTATGCATTGCTCGGTCGCGTTCATATCACGTACGAGGTTTTTTTTCTCCGAAAAAGTAGTTTATTTGCTTCAAAATAATTTATCCTTAATAATGGAGTGTCCTGTTATTCTGCTATGAGTTTTTCTGCATATTCTTAAGTGCGTCAATTGAAGCAATAATGCTACAGATGTGCGCATAACATTGTTAAAGATCTCAAGACGATGCTCGGAGACGCTGTAAAAACTTCATTGAACATATGTTGGCTCTGGTAGATTGCCTGGAAAATCTGAGTATTCGTACGGCACACAAACTATTTTTCCCACTATTCCTTCGATTCGCCATTAGGAAAGGGTCGGGCCTGATTCGAGTTCTTGGCTACCGACGTCATGAGTCATATCTCTGGGACCGGCGCATAAAGAAGCATAACGTATGCATTCCCTTCGTGTCGTGGTCGTGGTCGTGGTGGTGGTACCTGCTGCTGGTGGTGTTGTTTTTGTGAATTGAAGCTGAAACGGACACCGGTTTCAAGTTGCTGGCGGCGTGTGGGGAATTTACGTGATTCACAGCAAGCGACGAAACTGTTCGCTTAGGTTTGCGCAACCACAACGAGAACCGTGCAGCAACATTACAATTCTGCCTTTGTGGCCGGTTCAACCGCTGGTTCTGCCTGTGCGACCTTGCCGATGGGTCGGTCGGTTTGGAAACAACTTAACCTGTCTCGCTTCGTCTTTCAGGGCGCCTGGGGTCCAGCTTTGATTGAAGATCGCTCTGCCACCAAAAAACCGGTTTCTCCCTGATAAGTGCGCGGTTCTTGGAGATGATGACGCTCAGCCGTAGCCATTGCCGGAAGTCGGCGGTTTCTGACATCATTCTGAGAACCGCCATTCGTTTCTTACTGTCCGGGTTGTTCTTCCCCCGGAGTCGATTCTCCGCCGATCGTGTCCGCGCAGTCTTATCAACCTGTTGTGCTCGAGGGGGCAATATTATTACTGTTTCGCGTGCGCCCTGGTGCGCCTTCGCCTTGTTTCGCGGCGGCACATCATCTTCAGAGTGTGTGCAGAAGGGAGAAACGTTTGGAGCAAGGAAAATGTCGAGAAGCGATGTCCATTAGTAGTCATTTGCTTGATGGGTTTGCACGCTGAATCTGGGACCTCCCGATCCGAAGCAAATGAAGCAAACGATGAAATGGGCCTGACAACCTTATGCCTGGCGAGGGTCCGATGGAACCGTCCAAAAGCCAGCCGCCGCCACCACCGTGAGTGGTGGGCTCCATAATTAATTACTTTGTTTGTTTATGCATGCCGGTGTTCGGTAAGGCGAGGCAGAAAAGTGTCTGTATGCCGGGCTCCAATGCTCGCAAATGTCCATCGCCGGCCGGTCTTCCCTTTGGAGGAGGCTTTTGTATCGGAACTTTTTCAGGCTGTTGAGTTCTCGGGAACCTTCACTTCACCTGTAGTTGACACGCCTCCTCTCATGTCTCGTAGTTGAGCTGACCTCCTTAGGGTGATCGAGGTAGATCCTGAGGGAAGAAATCGACCGCGCTCACCTTCGCTGACCATCGCGTGCATCACACGCTCGAATTGTGGCTTGGAGCACCCGACCCGAACGAAAATTGTTAACGGGAAAACGTGCCAACGAGCGTGCGGCGGAGACGCACACCCAAGTGGATATGATTAAATAGAAAGCGTGTTGAAAGCTTAGAGCCTCGGGGCCCACCTTGGTGGTTGGTTGGAGTGGGCTAGCTCTGGAACCGGCCCTGGTGGAATCATCGGTACAGCTGATTATGCGGATCGGAACCTACACTCATCCGCATCGTTCTTATTTGTCGGTCCGCCTGCTGTAAGCTGTGGCTTGCGCGGTCGTGGTGTTAGATATCTGGGAATGGGGATGTCCAGCTCGGACACAGTGTTTCTTCCACACGTGGTATTATTTTGAACCTCTTAATCCCTGCTCGAGTAGGGAGAGGATGGGACGTTTCGAAAAGAAAGGCGTATCGTTTGCGATTCAATAAACGTCAAATTCTTCGTCTCCTGGACTGGGCCGACGTAGTGGTTTGTTGTGACCTACTGTCGTGAAAAATGTGGAGTCCGAAAGAGAGGGGCGCCGTTTCAAATCTGCAAGCCTTGCCAATGGTAGCCAGACTGCCGACAGAGGCGCCTCCCATGAAGCCGCGAAAGTCAGTCCACCCGTCGGATGCAATTAATTATGTATGGAGGTTTGGCCGGCCGGTGCTCGGTGCGGTTCGATTCCAAAGACACCCTGGCCATCACGATAACCGTTGTTGAGGGCTGAAACTGAGTAAAAGCTTTTTGCTGGGTTGGGATTTTTTTTTTCAATTTCGGAAGAAAGGTAGAGCTTTCAGACCTATTGACGCCGAATAAATTTCTCGATTTTCGAGTTTCAATAGGCAGAAGTAGATGTGGCCAAAGTTTCGTTTCTTCTAGTAGACTGTTAGGTATTATCACTTTGTTTTCACTTCAGGCTTCTAGCTAATCTTTCTGAGGTTGTGTTTCCTATGACAGGTGCCCGGGCTGAGCTTCCCTGACATGCGTGTACTAAATTGTCACAATAAGGGAAGTTTTCTTACCCCTTATCAAATTCGAAACGTGCGTGTGGTGGCAGATAACGACGAAGTGGGTTGAACAGAAGGGCAAGCGGGAGAAACTGCTAGAGGTGCGATGAACGACCTCTATCGTTCGACGGAGGCTCTCCGATAACAGGACAACCGACGACGGCTGGGTAAATAGGGACTGCGTTGAATCTTAACGGACGCAGCAACTGGCATTTCGGCAGTGGGGTGCGCATGGGAGCAAAATAAACCGTTATGCTGTTCATATTTGCTTATGAAAATCAGACAGGAGACAGCAGGCTTGCGATGTCGATGTTAACGTAGTTGAGAAGAAGGAGCAAAATAGATCAGACTAAACTGGCTCGATGAGAGTTCGGGCATCTGCTGGTTGACGTGTTTTTACTGAATTTGGTATTTTTTGAACATGTTTGCTTTGATATTGGAGAAAATTCAACCCCTTGTGTTTAGTCTCTGTTCGGAAATGAAATACCACCCTGAAGGATCATGGGCAGCCTACGACATAGGTGACGATTGGAAAATTGCCTAAACATGTGAGCGTTTTTGAACAATAATGGAATTTACTCTGTGATTACTGACGGAAGAAATACGTTCCCATCTTTTTACTTCGTTCGTGAAAACGACGCGATGTGGCATGTGTGGGAACATTCATGTTCCTAACCCAACATCTGTAAGCAGCTGGCGGAATGGCTACACAATTTTACAAGTGTCAACATCAATCAGCACTGAACGCCGGAAATAGCATTTTACTAGCACTGGCCTGGAAAGAAGTTGAACTCAGCCGTTCTTGTGAACTTCGGAGCTTGGAAATACTGCACATGTTTGCGTGTGCCTTGCTGTTGAAACGATTTTTCGGTAAGCAGCTCGGCTTGTCAAGCTCTGCCGTAAAATACTTCAACGTCACTCCCTATGGTCTAGGTTGCAAGAACCTTAACCAATCGGAAGTCGCTTAGGAAGCGAAGGATGCTTCCCGCTTCAACAACTGAGGCCCAACATTGTTCCCAGAAATCCCATCCTTGGCTCGATTAGTTTTTGAGTTTCCTGTCGTGTCCTACTTTCCTCTGAAACACGAGTCACTTCCGTTCCGCCTTTTTAACACGTATCCAAAGAAACGAGGTGCTCTTACGATTCTACCACCAGGATTGATGCACTTCCTTTCGTAGCCTACATTTTTCAACCGATTTGGCAGTTAGGCCTCGATGAAAAGTAGCTCAAATCATTAATTTACTTGACACGCAGTTGCGCTAGAGCACATTTCGAGTGCAAGTTTGTGGAATATAACAAGATTGATTGCAGATCGTTGCTTGTTTGCCTGTCAGCTGTTCCTCGTTGTTTAGCGGCATCCCTCCAGTGTCCTTCTTTCGTGTAATCGCATTCCTCTTCATTGTCGACCTCTCGTGGCGACGTATCGTTCGATTTGGAAAGGGACGATCATAAATCCATCATTCGATAACGATGGCTACAAGAAGTGGCTGTACCACTTCAACAATGTTCAACGTTTGTGTGCGCCAACGTGGGTTGCAGTTGAAAAGAATTGTGCGTGGAAGGTCGTATTCAAAAGTCTGTTCGCCGGCTTCGTCGCTGTCGTTGAAGCGTTCAAATCGATCACTGTGGTATAACAACTCATCCAGGTCACATTGACCGTCGTAAAGTTACAATATTGCCGGCAGCTCTCCGACTCCTTTGGCACCTTCACCAGTGTTTGAAAGAGAGTAAGTTTGACAGTAATCGTTGCTTGATTGATGGTTTGAGTAGCCAACTAAACAAGTGAGACAAGCCCATAGGGGATGCAAGCTCCGTTCGGAAGGCCTGCGCCATCGCGGGAGGCGTATCACGACATAATTTTCGAATATTGGCTTTAATTAATCAAATTGACCGAATCATCAGGGTTGTTGTATGTGCTGCTGCGATGTTGATGTTGATGATGATGGTTTGTTTTTGTGTTGGTTCAAGTTTGTGCCCATGTTTATGCTTTCTGTTTGCTCCCTGCAGTGTAGAGTGCTCGTGCGTTGTTCTGTTGAAGATCCGCGTTTATTGGTGCAAGTGAATTTTGCCTATGTTGGGGTTAGTGTGTGTAGCACGACAGTAATTCCAACCCCCAAAAGTCGGTCCTGCATGCGGTTCCAATGAACCACCTCACTCAATGTGCGGAACGAGAATTCGAGACGAGTGCTCGCCAAACCGTGTGTGCCTTTGGATTTACGCGTTGTAGTTGAGTGCCGTGAAAGCGCGGGACATGTCAATGGTGAAGTCGCAGCTCCCCGATGGCTTTGCGACAATACGCACGCGTGGCCTTACGCGCAGCAAAAGCCGCGCCGAACAGTACCAGCATGCGAACGGGCAGACAGCGGGCCGTCGTTCGACGATGATGGGCGTTGTGCCGCCGGTGATGGTGGCCAAAATTAAGCCCTCCGGGTCGGGCCCACTGTTCGAGTGCTCGAACGGGGGTAATGAGCTGCGCTACAAAAGTTCCTCGGCGACGGCGATCGCGGCTCCTCCCCCCGTACCGCCGAGGACATCCTCCGAGCGGACGGTGAGTGATCGGAGCAGTGTCGAGACGCCCGAGGACGTGGAGGAGGAGGATGGCGGCGTGGACGAGCTGGAGAAGTCGCAAACCGGAATGCAGCCACCTACGGGACCGTACCGAGATGACGACGACATCTACTACACCTCGTCGCTGACATACGAAACGTTCAAGCCACTGATGAAGAGTGCCAACCTCGAGATGAAGGTTGCCGATTCGACGAACTACCTCAATCTGGCACAATCGAACGAGTACATCGAGAGTCTGGCATACGACTTCTCGTTGCCGCCGCTCAAGAGTCCGCAGTACATCAACGAGCTGAACCTAATGCGCACCCGGGCGCAGGAGACATCTGGCAAGGGTTGCAACGGTGGAAACGGTGAGCATATGGCCGCGATGCCTTTGCTGTTCGCAGCCCCACCTTTGGTGCGCCCCGAGAGTCCCCAGTCGTACGGGAAGCTCCGCTCCAGCTATCGCTCCACGACGCCCGAAAGTCTCGACAATGGGTCTTCCAATTCGTCCACCTACTCGCACCCGCTACCCCACAGCAATGGTACGGGTGGACGAACGACGTTTCTGTACGATGTTCCGACAAAAACGGTGGTAGCAGTCCCGCCGCACTCGCTGCAGTACCGGAAGTCGTTCAATCACTCCAACTCCCGCTCGGACATCATCTACGAGGAGCCCAAGTCGCTGCTGAGGAATGGGGGTACCTGCATGTCGAGCGATACCGACTCGAGCTACGACGGGGGGAGTAGCTCCGGTAACGGCGGTGGAGTAACGGGAGGGATGGGTTGCTATCTGAAGATGCACAAAAACGCCAGCGCCGAGCTGCTCAACTTCACCGACATTAGTACGAGCTTGTTGATCAGTAGGCCCAACGGGTACATCCGGCGGTACGCCACTCTCGGTCATCCTGGGAAGGACTTGCGGTACGGACAGACTTCCGCAGGCAGCGATGGTGGGGTGTGTGATGATGAGTTTGGCGGAGGGTCCAAATCCACCTCCTCGTTGAACGATCAGGACCTGGTAAAGGTGGGCGATGAGTTGCTGAACTATAAGATCGGCTGCCAGACGACTCTCCGGAGTAAACCGGTTATTCCCTGGTATGAGTTGGCTATTCGAAAAGACCATCGACAAAGCTGTCCAGCAATGAAGGAGGTGAGTGTTTTGGTCCTGGTTCTTATGTCCTCCCCTCCAGCGACTTATGTGCAAAGCCGTTAGAGTCAGTAACCGAAATCTGACAAATGAGATTAACTAAATGCCGCTTTAGATTTTGGGAGCGGGTTCTTGTTTTTTTGTGCCTGCTGTGCTAGATAGATTAGTGTTTTAATAGTCACCAGTGATAATCTGAGGCGGGAACTATTATAACTCCCCTTTGCCACACATTCTTTGAGCTTATAAATGATTGATCCGTGGGTTTATTATGCATTAAAGATATAGGTTGCAGAGAGTGTAGTAGTGTTGCTAGTCAATCTAATTCATTGCTGTAGAGGATTTTTTCAGAGGATTCAAAGAGTCCGGCAGTGGAACTTTGAATTTGATATGAAAATATT
Source organism: Anopheles plumbeus (assembly GCA_034621735.1). Lineage (NCBI taxonomy): Eukaryota > Metazoa > Arthropoda > Insecta > Diptera > Culicidae > Anopheles > Anopheles plumbeus. The sequence continues at coordinate 24,663,348 of JAOEFI010000004.1, forward strand.
GACACATCTCTCTTCTAAGCCTTATTTTTGCAAAACAGGAAATTCAATAGTATCGTTATACTTTTCATCTTCTATCGTTCCTGTTCATCAACCTTTTGCGCTGTGGTTTATGGTCATCGTGGTGTGCAAATGAGTTTTCCAGCGATAAATGCGGTAGCTACTCCCGAGATGAAGATAGCCAAAAATGCAATATACCATAAAACAATGAAAGGAAGGAACTGTGAGGTAGCCTAGCGTAGGCGGTTTGTTTGCGTTGTCGTTCGGAATCTCTTGTTCCGGGAGAAACCACCCATCGTAGATTCGAAGATGTTTAGGAGTAACCCCCCCAACCCCACCACCCTCCCCAATAAATAACGATGCCCAAGACCTCTATGGAGCTGGCAAATGAAAGGTGCCATATCTGCCTCCATATCAGGCAGGAGGTGGTTCACGAGCTGTAAAAGAACTGTGAGAAACTCGCGTACTTGAAGCAGCGTAGAAATGCGGAAAGTCGATTTGGCCAGCCATTTGGAGGTGCACTCCATGCGCAAGACTAGACTTTCTTGTCCATGGGTATAAATAATTCAAATCAAAATCTTTGACCCGAACGGTAATTTATTTCCTTTTCGCACACTGAGTTGATTTCTTTTTTTTTCGGTGCTGAATGTTTTGGCCCTCGTCCACGGCCGATGCCGCCCTGTTGGCACCGGTGTGGAATTGGAAAACCGGAAAATAGAGAAGGCTGAAGGCGATGCGCGGCGATCCACCATCTGCAGTTTCCCAAATGTGGAGTGTTCCCCGCTGCTGCTGCTGCTACTGCTGTGTGACTTAATGCTCCCGGTGGAGTAAGGTATCCAAAAGTCTAGCATAAGTAAAATGCATATTCATACACGCTCTCGCGGGTGACGGCCCCTAGTGGGCGCTGCGAAGGAAGCAACGCTGTTGGTAATTTGAATTGAGCGCCATTTTTTCCACTCTGGAAGTTGGCACGATCCCCACGACAAATGGGTAATGGACGGGTAATGTTGGCCGTTTTATTTCTCGTTGGCTTCGGTGTGTATAACATTTTATTTCCGTTGCATATGCGTCCATTTTTAGCAGCGTGCTTCTACGTGGAGCGTGGAGTGGATTGAAGACTGCCGGAAAATCGTACGAGATTCCCCGTTCCCAAGAGTGGATGGTGGATGCTTGGGCGAAGGTCAAAAATAGATGAGAAGAAGAGGAAAGCATACCACACTCCCCCTTCCACCGAAGAGTACTCTCATGTTTTCAAGTAGGGCAATTCGGAAATGTAATTGATGCCGATCTATTGCAGCAACCTTTCTGGCCTACAGGTAAACACCGAACAGAAATCTTGATGGGATGGGAGGGAAAACTGCCCGGCAATTAGCATACGCTCAATTCAAAACAAATTAAATTAAAATTGGTAATGAACGTTGCAGTTCGTGGTGGCATTGCCTCCTTCTGCATTTACTTCAATCCAATTGATCTTACAAGACCACTAGAGGAGACCTTTGAGAAAGTGGGATCCGTTTCCTTTTCCGTTATCGCGATTTCGCATCAGTTGAACAGTTTTCTTTCTTGGTGATTTTACTTAGATTTTCTAGAGCAACTAGGTTCAAGGCACTTTCTGGGCAGAGTGCTGTTTTCGATGTGCATGAAATGAAGGCAACCTCCAATGCACCCCATTTATTGCGCTCGGATTTCAGTTCTGTTTTGATACTCAACATATGGATAGCCTAGCCCCGGTTTGAAGTATGTTTTTGTTTCCTCCATTTAATCATGAACTTGAAAAGCGTTTTTCAAGCGCTCGCAAAACGGTCGAAGGTGGAACTATTTTATCACTCCAAAGCGAACCTAGTGAACATTGGCATACCGTAGACCTACTCCTCACTATGTCCTCGTTTCCGTCTCACAAGCCTACTCGTCTTCTAATGTTATTTCAAGATAAGGTTGCCACTCCTCGCCGCGAAATGGAAAGCTACGTTCTTTGTTTGCTCGCTGATCGTTTCAGGCGGAATCGCGAGCGTTGGAACATTCCTCGCCACATGGGCAATCGATGGGCTACTTTTTCTTATCTCGATGTTCCGCAGGTCAATTCAATTGCCTAATGGGTTTTTGGGGCCAGGTCGAACTGTAGCTGCCCAGGCTTTCTACTCGGTACGGCGTCGAAGGTTGGGAACAATTGTACCTATATGGGAACTTCGAATCGAAGTGTTGGACGCCATTTCGGTATGCCGTTGGGAACTACTTATCGCCGAAAACACGCAGCGAAGTGTTGTCGATGTAAATTACATGTAAAATGGTTTTATCTCTAACTATGTTGTCGAAATCCATTTCTTTTCAAAGTGAGGTCAATTCCGGAAGTTCGTTTGTCGAATCTCATCGCTCGTCGCTCGACAAAAGAAGTTAAAATAAAGGCAGGGGTGGTCTTCTAAACTTCTCAAATGTCTTTCGCAACGACTTAAGGTTCATGTTTTATGTTGTTCCTTACCCTTACCTTCCACACCGTTTCGCTTCCGTTCTCACGGAGTCATTTTTCTCGCACGCGGAAAGACACAAAAAAAAAACTTTTGAGTTAACCATCTCGGGAGAGTGGGAAGAAACAAGAATCCCAGAATCGTCGGTGAAATGCGGAGAATTTTATGGCCCACGGTTCACCGGGTGGGTCAGGTCTCGTGTGGCATTTTCGCTGTTCTCTCGGAAGAAAGCTGAAGTTTGTTTTTTTCCGAATGTAATTTAATTGGAGATCGTTTCCGCTCGGCGAAGGGAGGCATGTAGCATTGGCAGTTATGTTTGCCACGCTCGCTTTTTGTTCGCCCATCGACATTCGAAGGATGGAAAAGTTCAGTAACCCTTTCCCCTACGCCTTTTCGATTTCCAACGCAACGGAAATAGTTTGGCCCCCGGTCTGTCGATGAAGGATTTTATGCTTATGCTTATTGAGTTTGTAACGATAGCTTTCTTTTATGGAGGATCGAAAAAAAAGAGGACTGTCAGAAGAACGGTGACGATGACGAGGAGTATTCCTCCAGGCAAGGGTAGGGTGATAGTGGTAGGCAATTATTGTTTCTTTACTCGGAGTCTTTCCGCTCGGAGGGCAAAACGTTCGGCAATTACATTGGCGAGATAAGTTGGTCAGTTCGATTTCGAGATCGCGATCGTAAGGCTCATTATGTATGATTGATCATGCCCGGAGGCAGCAGAAATGGAGAGTGCGATCTTACGAGCGTCCGATGGTGGCTGCCGGTTGAAGTAAGTGTTGTATTACGTCAGGTGGCTCACGCTGGTGGAAGGCCCCTTGTTGAGGTTGTCTCGCTGACGGGGTGGCTGGAGAGACACAAATGATTGCCTAATTGAATTCATTAACCTCCACTCTGGACGGCCGCCGGCCTGCCGAGAAGCCCGAGACGCCAGAGAGACAGACCCAGGCTGGAGTGTTTGGTCCTTGTTTGTTGAGTCCGGACATTAATTCGCACTACGCGCTGCGAACACGCCACTGATAGCTGCCATTTGACGCGTACGCGTACACTTATGCGCCATTTAACCCTGCCGCAGTGACATGCGGACGGGAAGGAGAGCGAGTGCAATAAAGTGCACCTCCCATAATGCGGCCCCGACCGACGCCAGGTCTCGCGCCAGAACCACTTATCGCTAGCGCCGCCGTCGGTGCTCAACTTTTCTACCCCGCGCAGATTTGTACTTGCGCCCCACGTTATGAGGTAACACTATAGCGTACCAATTTAGCCTCACCCTGTCCCGTTCGCTCGTTTTATGAAACATGCATTCCTCCGACGAGAGAGACAGCGCAAACAAAATCCTAGCTCGGTAGCATTAGGGGACATTTGCATATGCTTAGTTTTACTCCCTGGCTTCTGGTAAGGGTATGCTGAAAATTACCTTTATTCAGTTGTGTCTCGTATCGTAAGAGTCAGTGGCGACCAGAAAAGACACTCGCATTAAGCACTACCGAACACTTGATAACACAAGGATCGTTCTATCCTTTTCCCCGTCTTCTTACGTTAACAACTACCCCGTTCTAGGGTGCCGCATGGAGCAGCAGGGAACAGCACTACCAGATTGATTTCTCCCTTGATGGAGAGCGTGTTGGAATTAAATCAATCTTGAATGAGAAAAGTGTTGCTGCTTTTTATCTCATCCTTTCCTTGAACAGCGTTTATCTTTCGGCAGGGGGTACTTTCGGGGAAGCAATTGCGACTTGTGGATCGCAAATATGTTTGCAAAAGATCTCAACGCCTGCAAAGGCGAGGAACGGTACAAAGGCGAAACACAGGGAGGTAAAAAAATCGACATGATGTTGGTAGCGTCATATGGTTTTACATGCTCGATTGCGGTTACGATCTCTACGTCAGCTTCTTGGCCAGCTGGCTGACACTTCGAAGTACAGTACGCGCTGGTCGAAGACACTTTTTATGCTTCCTTCCTTCTTCAGCTGCAACCATATGGTACAAAAATCCCAACCAGCGCAGCCCTCGAGTAAGTATGCATCCAACACGACTCGTGTGCGCAAGAAACGAATGTTTACTCTACTAGCAACACCCGATGGGATTTGTGGATTTGTTTGTGCTTCTGTACCTTTTTTTTGCTGCCACATTTTCGATTGTCACTCACTTCGTTGCTCGGTTAGTTCTGTTATGTTTTGGGTGTCATAAAATTTCGAGGACTAGCCGAGAGAAGCAACATGAAAAAGGTGCATCGAAGGAAGAGAAGCGAAAGGCCCAGATGTGCCAGATGCACAACTGTGGTTCTCTGGCCATAGCGAACGAAAAACATCTGGTGTGTCGTGGTTTTGGCATCATGAAACTGAGATTCGATGTTGGTTGATGTTTTCCTTTGAAATGTTTTATGAAGCGAAGGAAATTGCATGGGCTTTCCTTGGGTGGAAGATGACAATCACGGCTTGCCTCCGCTGTTTGGCGCTAAAACGGTTTAAAGGGCACATTGTGAGGGACTCCAGATAGTCCCTGAGAGGTTCATAAAACGCATTTCAATGCAGCCTTATCATGCAAAAACTAATGTTTTCCTCTGCACGCATTTTTGGATTCCCTGTAGCGCCAAGCGAGGTAGCAAAATTTTCTTTTTGGCTATTAAATTTTTTATGGGATTCGAGTAGGATTTTCCCATGATGATAAATGGTTTTTCAACGGGTTTTTTTTTTTCAAATTAACGACTCTAACATAGGACGGCTGCAAGGTTGTGCATTTTAATGCTCATTCGTTTACCCTTTTTATCCCGATTTAACGAATTGCTTTGCTTCTTTCGACTGCACAATAAGAAATTTCGACTTGTTTATTATTCCGTCCTAAGAAAACACGTAGATTAGGACCTCCAAATGGTCATTTTGTAGGGAGACATTGTTGGGAGCTTGAAAAATAATCTTTAGACAGTGTCGATGAGCGTTTAATTTGTAGCGTAAAGAAGCAAACATTCCCTTGGCAGTCGCCGAATTCATTGAAAAAACCCTGAAACGATTCACACAAAGCTCTCTTTTTCCCAAAGAAGAAAAAGAAGATTTTGGTTTCATAATCTGACCCATTGCATGGTATACTTTTATGTTCCTATTTCCTTTGTCCCCGAAGCCATCCCACGTGTCCCACGTCTTCTTTGGGAGATGTCAGGCAGCTGCTTAGCTCATGATCGTGCGTCGGTTGCAGCATATGTAGTTTTGATGCGACAAATGGCTGAGCTTCTCCTTGTTTTCTTCGACGATCGTCTCATTTTCTCGCGGGACTTGTCCGAAGAACTCAGTCTGTGGTCCCTGGGGGGTATGGAAAGAAGGAGCAAAGGCGCATAGTTGATAGGGTCTTTCTTGTAAACATCAACAAACAGTCTAAAGGGGCCGAGCAGAGGGGCGGGGCAAATGGGTGGGGGAAGACGCACGAACGGATGTGGTTTGATTTAGTTGTTCAGAGTTTTACGGCCAGTTTAATGCATTCATTCGAAATGCATGGATTTCTACTCGACACCTCGATCGCTTACGGCTGCGGAGTGTCGTCGGTGACCTCACGAACGGATTAGGAACGATTAGACGATACCGTAGGGCGCTGGGAGTTGTCGAGTGGGTTTAGTAACCCCCGAAGAACAGAGAAGTCACTCGGATTATGTCGCTGTCATGTCGTGATTATCAAGCACGAAGAATGAGGGCACACCGAATCGGCTTGAGGTGATTTCAAGGGTCGAGTGTGAAGATTGTTCAATGTCAACACAAATAAGGCATCCGTAAACAGGTTAGTGTGTGTAGTCGGTTGCGTCAGTGTTTGTGCCCCGTCGGTCAGTCTCTTGATGGTTGCAGTGATTGTTAAGTTTGTACCAATGGTTGGAAAATAACTTGAACATGTTAAACACGTTATGTCATGGAAAATGGGTTCAAATGAGTAAAAATTCAATGACCTTAAAATGGTGATGCTTCAGTTACCTTCTTTTTGCTTGATCAACCCATGCCATCCCGGAAATGTTTATTAGTGCAATATTGGAATAAGTATGTACCTACATTAAATGTGTATCAAAAACAATGAAATTAACGGAAGAAATATCGTACGTTCACGCACAACCTTTCGAAAGCAGGGATCAGTTATTGGGCTAATTGATATTGTTGCTGTTGGAAAATGAACGAGCTGTAAAACAGTAGTGCTATCCGCTGGGGATTTTGGACCGACGTTGCTGATTATGCCTGGGAGCGAAGAAAATATGATAGTCGAATTAATTATCGTGTAATTCATTTGCCACGTATTTGCTACCAGCCGGGTCCGGTTCGCGGTTCTTTCGCGAAGCCGCAGCTCTCTGTTTCACGGCGGGGGATAAGATGCCGCGTGACTCACACCGCCAAGGGCCAAAGAATTGCCGGTTGTCGTGTTGAGTATTATTGGGCATATTTTGAATTCTCTTATACGTGTACGGAATGTTCGATATTAATAATCCTTCTCAAATGTATCCTTCCTTTTTTTTTATCGAAACATTAAGCTAAATGTTCAAGTCGCCGTCGATGCAGTTTTGCTACAACACCGTTTGCATCGCAGCCGCCTGCAACGACCTGCCGTATTCTGCAATTTATCAGCAAGTGTTGACCTTTTCGGAGTGCTTCTCTCGTTCGACTTCCTTTCGGGTGCGAGTGCTGCCGCGCACGGTTGCATGTTGGTTTTCGGTTTCAAAGATCGACGAGCAGCGATAAACCGAAAAGTCTGAGTTAATCCAAAAAAATTACCCCCTTCAAAACTTTTTCCCCTCGAATTCGAAGGATCAATGAGTCTTTTTTCAAGTTTATAAGAGATCTATTAAAACCAATTTACTACCATAAACAAAAATGACCCGAGCTAGGGTTTCTTTTGACGCAAGAGTGTGTTACCGTGTCGTTAGCCTTTTAACTCGTGTGAGATCTATTTTTGCGGCAAAAAATGGGAGCCGTGCGTCCATCGAGCGTCCAAATCGACGGAACATATTAAGGTGCTTGTTAGATTCGGACTTGACTTGGTTGGAGGCAAAAGGAAAGAGAAGTGCTACGCGCTAATAGGCATAAGTTATTCCAAATTATCTAATCGAAAGTTGATCTTTGCACTAAAAGGCATACGTTTACATACTGGCAAATGAAAGAAACCAGGGGAAAGGGAGCCTAGTTTAACTGATTTGATTCGCGTGTGATTCGAATCGTTTAATGCTGGGGGAATATGTAACATGCTCTACGATAAGTGGGGAAGAAACTGTGTCACTGACAAACATGGACAGACACCTCAAAATTTAATTAATTATCGGCAACGCAGCAGAAAATTAGTTGCTTGGTTGCTTTCGGCATTTTTCCCGCCCCTCGAATATTTGTGTGAGCCGTGAACCTGGCAATACCAAAATCGAACTAGCCAAACTCATTCGGTCGACCTCTCACCCTGTCTGTTGCCATTCCTAGATAATCCGATCAACGGTCAAGGAAAAAACCCTTTCCCCATACCAATTTGTTTAAGCTACTTGCCATTTTTCGACCATAGTGTGGTGAATACATGATTCCGTCGTGCGTGTTGTCACGTATGTTATTACGCTTTTATCGCTAGGAAGACGAAGG
>JAOEFI010000004.1:24675809-24685862 GCA_034621735.1 Anopheles plumbeus
GGAGATCGATCAAAGTACAGTTGATTCTGCGATAATGGAGAAAGCGGGAGCATACAATCGGTTGCCATTTTTTTTTTCTATCGTCAGCTGTTTTTCTTGCGTTGTGATGTTTTCTGCGAATGTGCTTCGTACCCAATAGAGCAGATAAGATCATCAACTGGCTTCAGCGATCGATCTCGCCTCGCGCGCATCTGCCCGTTCGTGTTGCGTAATGTAATATGATGCGTTTATTGCGAGTTTATGATCGGCTACTTCGTTGAGGACTAATCAACCTGCCTTTGAGACAGTAAGCAGGGTGTTGAACTTACGGTGCAAGAAATTTCACTCAGCAATATAAAGATCGTTTATGCTGACCGCGACGGTTTGTTAAAGCCAAGGAGTAACGCCATAAAGATGTTTACTATCATTTAACCACTTTACTCGAAGCTTTTCTTTAACAACATTGTACATTCGTACACATGAAGTCCTCGGTGAGGTGCCACTCACACACATGTTCAGAGTTGAGTTAGTCGTTGGAACAAATTGTTGTCCTTCTGCGTGTTCGTTTTACATGACAAGCGTGGTGCGGGTTGCACAATGACGTTTTCACCTACGATCATTAGGGACAGCAACGACTCTACATTGTTGCATGGAAGTTTCCTTTCGACACGCCCGAACTAACCTATATTTTTCTCCCCTTTCTGCTTTTTCTAATTCCAGGTGAGTTATGGGAAACATATATTTGCGTGTCTGCTACCGCTACCGGCGGCATCGAACGATCGATTTCTTTTCCTTTTCTCCTCGAGACCCGTAAGTAGACCAACTACAAATTAATTACGACAGGAGATTGCGGAGTTAAAATGCATGCGGCGTGCAGCGTTGCAAACTATCTCGTCTACGTTTGGTTCACTCACAATTCGCTGCACAGCCGCCGCCGCCCTGCCAGTGAGTAATTCGACACTTGCCGCCGCGGTGTCAGTTTCCGTCCGTGTGTAAATAGAGTCAGTTTCCTTTCCGGCGCGCGTGAAATCGTGCGTGAAGGGAACGAACACCGAACCTCGTGTAGTAGTGGCACTTGAACATACAATCATCCTCCCTAACCGGCCGGGGGTCTCTAATGAAGTTTTCCAGCTCCGGGATTTGCATCGATTTGTGCCTCTGCTGCGGCTACTCCTGCCGTAGAATTCTGTTCGGCATTTCCTGTTTGGTGTGTTTGCGTCGATTTTCTTGACAGCTAAATCGTTTTGAAATCTCCCCGTCTCTACACGGGGTTCATTTACAACCATCTGTGCCTCTCCAAACACGCTATCTTTTTAAATTACTGTTTTCTGTTTCAAACAAATTTCTTCACTTCCTTAACTCCGTCAGCTTCCATTGGCTGCGTTGGTAACGCCCTGTGGAAGCTGACAGAATTCCATTCTTTCTTGGCACCATCATCCCGAAAACATGACCACTATGGTGTGGTAATGTTTTCGTTCTGTTCTCTTCTGTTCCTGCCGTAGCCTACGCCCACTGCACAAGTAAAAAAAGCCTGACTTCTCGATGGATCTTTATTGTTGTATTAATCCGCGGACCAAACTGTCTTGACACTGATGGGTTCATTTTGAACATGTCTGTCGATAAAGAAGAAAAAACGATCATCGAATGTGTGTCCAAAATCAATTTTAACTGTCGTAGGAAATACGGATACGAAAGCAGCAAAGGTTCCATTGAAGCCCGGGATCTCCGATGATGAAGATGATGTCATTTTTGGTATCATTAAAGTTTATCGCTTTGATTTTCGATTGCGGTATTCTTTGCATATGGCAAGCGCCAAAAAATTGCTACGGCTCATTTATTTATCGAGTGCCTCTTGTTTCCTGTGAAATGAAGCTGTTCGAGACTCGGTGGCCGATATTATATCGTACGATTAAGAAGCTTCCCCGATATGCCTCGGCTAAACATGTATTCAACAAATTTTCAGAATGTGATAATTCATTAAACCACCATCTCCTTAACCGACCACAAACCATCAGCTTCCAAATCCGACTCTCGATTTTTATTTCATAACTCATGTTTCGTGGAATTAATACTATATTTTCCACATTTTCCAAGAACAGATTTTATGACTGCCGCCTCCAGACTTATCATCTCATCGTTAGTTGCTAAAACTCCACAATGCGGAGAACCTTTTGTGCATTAAATGTGAGGTGATTTTTCTCGCAAGACAAAGGCGAGATTATATAAATGGAGTCAATTATGTCGTCCGCTTACTGACGACTGGGTTTCCGTCTGTCCGTCTCTCAGGCAGAGGTTTTGCGGTTTGCTCCGGGAAGGCATTGGTACTGTACACCACCACCACCTCTTCATTTCATCCATTGTACCGTTGTTTTTCTAATAGCCATTTGCCATTTTTATGCTCCAACAGCAGCACAAGCAGCAGACAGCATCCATCCATCCGTCCCCCAAGCAACGGCTGCTTCCGTTGAGGTTTCATTCTTCCATTCTGCTGTTTGGAGAGGAACTCGCCCTTAGCCTTTCGCTTGCGCTTGAATCGTGCGAATGGTTCATTTATGTTTTCGATTTGAAGCAGAATCCAAACAGCCACCATGGCACACCCCATTGTCCCATGTTGGAGTTATGCTCCAAGGTCAGGTTTGGTTTCGTTGGGAAGAGTTTTTCCACTCGGTGCGGAATACAGTGCCGACATTTATTCTTGCCCGGTGCGCCATTAGTGCGGAAAGGGCTCTTGGAGAGACAAAAAACGAACTAAATGAAATCACAGTCAGCCCGCGCGCCAACCCCTCCATTTGCGAGACTTTTAGTGTAGAAAGAATGGAAGCCTTTCTTTTGTGTGGTGTGGTTCTTTTGCAGTAGTGTCTATCGTTCGACGGCCGCGAGATGGTTTGCCACCGCGAACCCGGTAGCACAATATGTGGTTGTGGCTTCCTCGCCTTTTTTTCAATTCGAAGGAGAGCGAAGAAGGAGAGGGCACGTCCGGAAAGTAACATCGTTTATGTTTTCTGGCGAAATTTCCACCTCATTAGTGCGAACACATTGGCAGTGGAAATAATCCGTGCGATGTAGTAAGGTGTGTGGGAGGAACCGAGTGCAGACAGGAACGATGTCCACGATGGCCGACATCTTTTCCTCGGGACATGCGGTTTGTGCGCAGTGTTGAGTTGATTGGAATGAAGAGATCATCTTTACTGATGATGTGTCACGAAGATATTCCCTCAATTTCAACCAACCGCAAGCAACGCATTGTCTCTATGCTCGAGCGCCCACGAAGATGCCTCTGTCGTGGATACATGTATGAAGATGCTGCTGTTGAAAAGAGCTAAGAGTTTCGAAAGAAGCCTTGAAATCGGTACTCATTATGAGGTAAAAAACATAAGGAAGAGTGATTTTAACTGAATGCATGAAACATGAATTCAAAGTCACCAAAAGATTTAATTATCCCTGTTGAACTGTTGAAGACTGTTGAACAACAAATACAATCATTTTCGACATAAAATGATGTTCCGAAATCCTGCTTGATGTTGCGTTGCTTATACGAACGGGTGATATAGGATCCGTGTCACATTTGCATATAATCGAAATGTTTCAGCGTTGAGAGCTATCATCACCAGCTTGAAAGTGCGAATGCTTTAGAATCGGGTAGTACAGCAAAAGCATGGTTGCATAATGTGGCGCATACTGATGTGAAGTTCTTTAGATCGTTTCCTTCTCTCCATCCTCACGAAGAGAATATGCAGAGCAACTGCTTGCTGGCGACGGTTCAACTAACGAAAGAAGATCGTTTTCAAGTGTCTAAGGAAATGCTGAACACCTTCGCACGTGCGCGCGGCCCTGATTGTAAGAGTGTGGGTGGGTGTGTGTGTTCTGGTTCTCGGGTTTAATGCGCTTAATCTGATGTGCATTATAATTTTCCCTGTGTTCCTCATTCAGCTCAGGTACGCGCTCCAATGAGTCGCCGGATGATCTTATCCGATGTCTGACACGATCAAGCGATCGTCTGACGCGCGGGTGAAAAGCGGACCGGCCATTGGAAACACTAACACGCAGCGCGGGTGGCGATACGATGGCGTGACGATGACGCGTGACACGCGCGAAACGAAATGCGCGAAATTCTCTTCACGCTGGTAATGCGCTTTGCGCAAAAAATAAAGACGAAAGTCAAAGCCAATCCGATGCGCAAGCGAAACAATATTTGTTTTTAGCATTTCCCTACCTCTCCCTTTCTTTCTCCATCTCATAATATTGTTTTTTTTTCGTTCCACTCCAGTGGGCGAGCAAATCATACGCGCGTCAGTTTGTCTCGCCTTGCCTCGAGGAAACCCGCAAAAGTAACACTAATGCAATCGAATCCAATCTCCCGTTTCGTCTACAAACCTTTGCTCTGATTTATTTCTTCGAATTGATGGAAGCGGCAAGAGGCGGGTTGGGTGGAGCAAGCCGGAACAGAGCTATTCGCTCCATCGAAGAGAAGAGGGTCGCCAGACACACCACAATACCGCCGCTAAAACAATCCCCAAGCCCACAAAGCCCCGGTGGTACAGCGAATCGGATGAGAAGAAAGGTTCCACTGGATCTGGAAAATGTTGATGAGTGAGATCTGGAGATCGATCGCGTCCGATCGCACGCTTCAAGCGTCAGGATTTTTGCTCGATCCAGGGATCTTTCATGGAAGAGATCAGATTAGATGAGGCACGAGAGATGCGAGGTAGTGTGGTGTCCCTTGCCGACATTGTTTTGACATGTTTCCGATCGAGCGATGAAGTTGTTGTATGTGTGCCGCGGATGGTGTGCGTTGTAGCGAAGCGATCTGCGGTTTTCGTTTGAGATAGAAAACAGAATACATCGCATCACGATCGATCCGATCACTTTCCAGTCCTGTTCAGGTTTCCCCCCTTTTGCCGGGTGACCTCCGCCACCATGCCGATGCAGGTCAGTTGAAGTTGGCCTGGGGAGTCGCTGGGATCATATTACAATCCCTCTTCCGGAGATGCATTTCGAGAAATGCGACTGATCAATCGATCCGATCGATGGACCCGGACGAAGGATCCCGGCGATGAAGCGATTAGATTTACGACCCCCACCGGAATGTTGCTAGCTTGATGCGTGATGTTTTCGTCGAAGGCACCGGATCCGGATTCTGGGCTGGCGAGGCACCCGGTGGGGGGGGGGGGGGAATGGACGGAAGAGATGTTTCCGAAAAGCATCCCACTATGGAAGAAATATTGGCCCAAATTTTAATCGGATGTTGTGGCAGGATGCCGTAGACCATGGTTTTAAATTAATTGACCGTTGGATGAAACACGCCGTGAACCATTAACACGTCGCCCCCTCGGGGTTTCCCTTTGTCGCTGTAATAGTATCCGTATCTTTACATCTTACTCAGCATTAATCGCTTGGAGAGTTCCGCAAGGAAGCCTCGAAATCCTTCTATCAAACCTTCGACTCTGTGGTCCATAAGCTTTCTCTAACCTTTCTTCCCGCGTCAGAGGGGCCTTTGAAGTGTTTAGAGAGGGTATGATTAGCCTCAAAGCACATGGGGCTGCGTTGGCCCTTTTATTTAACCTTTACCTCGTCAATGCTTGTTCTTGTAAAAAATGTGAAGAACCCGATGTTGTACCGTAATGATGGGCTTTATGACTCACTGTAATCGAATCGATGTTATAGAGGACCCTCTGCTGCATAATACCAATCACCAACACCAATCATCAGAGGACAAGCTGAGTTGATACTCGCCTCGACACTAATTGGTCTTGACCGAGCGGTTTGTTAGCAGAAGTCGTGTATAAGGATGATGTAATCGTCGATTGTAATCGTCGTTGCATTTATTTTTCATTTTTCATCCACTGACGTTACCGCCTGCATCATCGACAGCATGCTTTGCTTGACTACCCCAGCTTATCAGTCGTGTAGTGATTTGTTGTTTAATTTTGATACCAAGAGCTTTATGGCTTATCGCGAAATGGTCGAGTGTAATCATTTACAGCAGTAACTGTCGCTGGAAAAAAGTGGCCGGACAGTAAAGGGAAATCGGAAGCCATTTTGTAAAGGTCGTCAAACAACGTTCTCCCATTGTTCGGTTGATTTTTTTTCTTTTCTATAGCAATCGGGTGTTGATGTTTTGTGCCGGCTCCCAAACAAACATTGCAAAATATGTTTACGCACGTGGGACCGGCGTGCCGATAAATCGATGTCGGATGTTGGCGCTGGAAATTCGTCGAAGGTTAACTGTGTCGCGCGACGAGAGTTCAAAAGCCAAAAGAGTTCACCGTCCGTCGCATTCCTTCGCGCGAAGTTTATGTACTTTGTTATGCAAAGTGCGCCCACCGTCGCGTCAACACAATTTGTACAACCGGAGGCAAACGCCATCAATCGACCGCGGCAACACGAGTACCCTTTTCTCTGCCCCTTTATGTGGGTTTTTTTTTCTATTTCACCCACCCCGGTGAGGTGAGAACGACCCCCACTCAATGGAGATTCTAACTTTCACTCAAACGTGCCCGGAAAAAGGGTTGGGCTCGTGGAGCAACGAAAAAGGTGCTAAGTGAAAGCAAAACATGCAAAGAACGGGGTGAAAGGGAGAAAGGGCGCGTGGTATCATGCGTGCGTGATTTGAATATCAAAAGGGATTTTCCGACATTTCTGCCTATCGGAAACAGTGAAATTCTGTTTGGCGCACAGTTTTCACGCAATGTGTGTGTGTTATTTGTGTTGAACTTTTGGGTTTTGCAAAAAAAGGGGAAACTTTGAAATCGACGACAATAAATCTCTGTGTTCGCTTTTTTCATCCCTCTCTTTCACGCTTCGCATGTTTTGTCGCCTCAAGCAACCTTCGCTCTTGACCTTAACTCTTTGACGGTTAAGCTCGTTCGGTCGTTTATTAGGTCGGAGTAACATTAAAGTGCGAAAGGGTAGCGATTTGGAAGCTTTCTATTAGTGGTCAAAAAACAGTTGGCCCTTTACGCCCTTCCCATGTCTTTGAGCGAACGAAATGCAACGCGAAAGGCAATGTAATCACACACACACACACCCACGGAATCGATTGTCCTTTGTCTTGTCCTTGTCCTTTTTTCACCGTGAGCGTGTGCCAGGGAATTGGGATTGGCCCTTCACTAGTAGCCCTCTGAAGCTTTGGTCTACTTCTACTAAACGATTCCCAGCTTTTATTCTGCATAACCCATCCCAATTGCCAGCAGTGATTCTTGCAGCGTCAGTTTCCTTACAGAAATGTGTCGGATGCGAGTCATCATCAGGGCCTGGGAGAATGAGGCGAACAAAAAAACAAAAAGTCATGCCGAAGGCTGATTTGTTTCTCATTATTTATCCCCCTACGAGGGTTTGCGGGGGTAGGGAGCAATCCACATGCATACGCATACGTAATGTGTCAGCCCGCGGAATGAAAAATGGTGTTGGTGCTCTACATGCATGCATGTCGGACAGTTCGTGATTCATAACAAGCTCCTCATGCTGAGGAGATCTGCGCTCTCCCCGGACAAGTCTAAGGACTGCGGGTATTTATAGCATTATCAGATTTGTGGCACGGAAAGCTTCCCATCGCTGGACGCACTTCATCGCGCACGTGAAGCTGGAAGAGAGGCTCCTTGCGACGGAGACGAAGAGAGAAAACTCGCGCCACGGTCTGGATGCTGTTTGTTTAAGCTTCTGAATAATGACCATCGCCGTGAAAAGTGGTGGTTAAGTGGAAAATAAACAACGAGATCGTGTCGTCGCCGGTCGTGCAACGCGTGCAAATGTATGTGTATGTGTGTGTGTGTGTGTGTGTGAGCGTGGTGGTGTTTATTTTTCAGCCCATTTTCTTTTCCATCTAATATCATTCCCACTGGAGGGGTCCATTCGTTAAGGTCATCATTCGGAGGATTAAACCCCCTTTGGTTTCGGTGCGGCGAGAGCGCAAATCTGACCGGCCTATTACTCGGCTTCAGCTCTAGGGGGGTTTACTATTTTTCTTCCATTTCCTCGTCCGATGCGATAAATTGTTTGAATCACAATCAAATGAATGGAAACTTCCTTCGAATTGGCCGAGCGGGGCGTAGAGAGGTGGTGGACCAAAAGTGGTCTCACATCACTCGCCCGCGAACGATCAACAAATCTCCAGTGTGTCCTTTCCTTTGATGGTGAAAAATTGCAGAAAAATCAACCCATCATTACCAGGCACAAAGTTAGCGTGTGGGGTTGCGGGGCTATTCACGGGATACCACGATTTTCCAATCACCTGAGGCCCAAATCGGGAAAGCCTTCAAGGAGGCCACCGAATGGAAACTTCCTTTTTTACACGGAACTGAAGGCAAGGCAGGGCGGCAGCATACAACGAATTTCACGCAGACGACGAACGATGGTGGCATATTCGATTGGTTTGTGGATTTTTTCCTTCTCTTACAGGGCATTTGTCTTCGCCTTTCTTCGGGGACGTCGAGAAAAAAATCGAGCAACGAGCGCGTAGAAAATCGTGACCCTCTTCTGGCTCACCATTATTTTTTCCCTATTTGCGAACGGTGAATTTTCCCCTGGCGCAGTGTTTTAGAGAGTGTTTGTTCCCTCAGGTGGCAAGGAAAAACTTTTGCTTTTCATTTTATTTTCCCTTCCCTTTTTTCCATACACGACACTGATAGTGGAATGTGAAAGTTTATCTTTCAGACCCTACGGCTGTGCGTGTTTAAAGATGGTGAAAAAATTATTTTCACTGAATGTGAATTTGTCGTTTGTTAGTGAAATAATTCCCTCCAACGTCGTTCAACTGCGAGACATAAGTTTAGCCCTGATCGATTCTAGTTCATTAAGACGTGTGGTTGTCTCAACCTTATGTGGCCAAGAGAAAAAAAAAACTTACGCAATGCGTGAGAATACTTTCGGACCTGTCAACATCGTTCTCCCAAGGCTTATTTAATGTCGTTCGAAGGGTGGGGATGTAAAATACTACACACCTTCCTAATGTATTTATCTAGATGAGTTCCTCGAAAAGTTTCTCATGCTTGTTTTATCTGACGGCGGCTGATCATGTGTGAAGCTGGCATGCCGAACGGAAACGTGTTAAATATTCACACGTCAACTTTAGCCGGCTTTTCTGACGAGAATAAAAAGCATAACAAAAAACCAGCCCGTTCATGTCGGCATGACTTTTTACTCGCGTTGTGCAGGACGTTCTTATTGCGTGTGTATGTTGCGCGAGAAAGTAAACATATTTTCGAGCCAAAAAAGCGACCGTATTTCTCTATGTGCCTCTCTTGTGAGCGAAACCGGGAAAGGGACTTTTTAATGGCACCATAGCATGTTTGTCCATTAATTTTCTGCCAAATAAACAGCGTCTTTAGCAGTCCGCCGTCCAGACGTCAGGTGTTAAACGTGTGGCTACACACTACTGGCGCCTACTCTTGTTTTTCTGGCGTGCCCTGCTTAGCGGTTGATTGCGGGCTAATTTTCCATCCGCCAAGGTAGGAGCGTTTCAATTTCACCGTTATCGAGCGATTTATTGCGTGCGGCTCCTGATATCGTGCTCGCAAGACGATGTGTGGCCGATGGAAGTGTTTTTTAATACGTCAGCGAGTGGGCGTCGTGGTGGCGAGAGTCCAGGGCCACACAGGAAGCATTGCGAATTGCCCGATTGATCGACGGGCCAAATAGGCAAGTGTGATAATCTGTTTTATATTCTACCGAAGAGCAGCCCGTTCCAGACTTTCGTCCACGGCACAGGTCTCGGCTGGAACCGGGCCGGTTCCTTCCCGTGCACGGTTTCGTAGTGAAGAGTGTTTGGATTTCGTCGTGGTGGCCACTAGCACGCCATCTCACGGAAAAAACAACACACCCGAACGCACGGCATGTAGTAGGATGAGCCTCGCACGCACCGACCGGCGTTCCGAAAAGCCCTATCGGCTTCAGCGCTGGGCTAGTTCTGTTTTGACACCTTCTCCTTCACTATCCATCGCCACAAGTCATCATCGCCGAAGCGAGTGGCTAATGGTGCGCCATATTAGGCATTCGCCCTTAGGTGCTAAACGTCCATCATGTTGCTAATGTTGTTGCTGCCGCCTCGGATGGCGATGCGATGTGATTCCCGCGTTG
>JAOEFI010000004.1:24685962-24706459 GCA_034621735.1 Anopheles plumbeus
TAGGTGCTAAACGTCCATCATGTTGCTAATGTTGTTGCTGCCGCCTCGGATGGCGATGCGATGTGATTCCCGCGTTGGCATTTCAAGAGCAGCATCCAGCCGTGGTTCCATTTTCGTGCATCAAACGGCAGTATACCGTTTATGGTGGGGCCGTTGGGTGTAGATATGATATTATTCGGGAATGAATTTATGAGCATATATCGTGCGGCTTCCCCTACCGTACGCTGATACGCTTTTTCTGTCGCAGATGCTTTCCGTTGAGCTAATTAGTGCACACGGTGGCTCGTAATCGGAAGGCGCACAGTGAACGACACCAACCCAAAAACGATGGCCCGCGACTTGGTTTCTTCGAGGACATTACCTCTTTATGCACCGTGTGAGGACGTAACGGTCGTAAAGTTAGCCGCACCTTTCGTTGGCCCAACAAACAGGCCAACGTCTGTTGGTGCAATACGTCGTAAAACGCACACGTTAAAGGAAGCGCAGCTGTCGTCGGTTAAAAATTAAGGAGAAAAACGTTTACATTTCTAGTGGACGAAAGGGGGATAGGCAATGTGTGTGCGTGTGTGTCAAAATATCATCTTGTTTCTCGGTGGGGTACGCAAATAAAAAGTGCACCTGACCGTCCTGGCAGTCCTCAACACGTTGGCAAAAACGCAAACCAGCACGCGCCGTCACCATACCATGCAATTACGCGAACGAGATCGCGAGAGAATGGTCAAAAAAATGCCAAATGACTATCATTACACAATTTTGCATACTGATGTAGATTTTTCATGCAGCATATTCTGCCGCTGCTTCACGAGAACTTTTGTCCTTTCGCGTTGCTCGCTAGAACTATTTCCCCGATCGTTTGTCCGTATGTCTTGCCGATTTATCGATTCCAGCTGAAAACGTGGGGTACGTGAAGGGTGTGCTGTGTTTTGCTTACTACACTATTTATCTCGCGAAATCCCACAAATGCACCACGCGATTCGTGCTCTCTCTCTCTTTAAAGGACGGCCATATTTTAGAACGCATAAAATTATCTCATCGAAAACCAAATGGCTTGGACAATTATCGCCAGCTAACCCGTGGATCGGTCGCTCTGTTGTCAACTCAGCAGGAAAATCGTTTACCGAATAATTTCCACAAATGGGAAATAATGTTTAGCATTTTGTGGACAACCGAAATGCATCCTAATGAGCTGCGACTGCATGTGCAGTGGACCTCTCGTTCCCGATTTCTTCCCCCTCGGCAGCAGGAATGCAGCAGCTGCATTCTATTGACTGTAAAATATCGTTTGAATTGGAGAATGAAGTGTTTTGATGTTGGGAGTTGCATTAACTCCCTCTCCACCATCAGCCGGCGGTGTCGAGGGTACACGAAGCAAAGGGAAATCTCACATTATCCTTGATTACGGCACATTTGACCGTCCGCTGTCGGTCGGACACAAACAACACGTTTTGTTGTTAGCAATTAACTTCATCGATGTCGATGCACCACAGTGGCCGTATATTTGTGGTTAGGATTGTCGAAACTTCGTTAGTCGGAGGGCATTTAGAAATCTGCTGTGTGTGCACTGAGAAGATTAGTGCAGTCGAATGTATGCTTTTGGTGTGTTACGGGGATAGTGTTGACTAAATAATTGATTGACTCGCCCGTGTTATATTTTTACAACAATGCCTCAAGAGTTCAGATAAATCTCTGTTCGGTGCGCAATACAAGTCGTGCTATGAAGTTCCTGTTCTACTCTGAGAGAAAAACAAACACGTTACACAATATTATGGTGCACTGAAAAGGGCCAAGATTTTCTCGGATTTTCAACCAATCCCAACCGCACGGCGTCTGACGAAGCTGCCGTGGATTTAGAACTGTTGTCTAATTTATTGTACGATCAAGTGCCAACCTGAAAACAATAAGTCAAGTCAAAACCTCTGGCGTCACAGATAGAATGACAGAGGGAGAGGGAGAGCACGGCGGACAGACATGGCGCGAGCCAGCAGTGAGCATGCGTTGCTATGCACCCGGGAATGATATTTATTATTACGACGACCAAAACGACGGCGAGAACAGCAATGCAGCCGTAAAATACTTTCGATTATTTATAAACAGACTAACCACATGAGAATGGGCCCAGCCAGGCCGACCGGCAATGCACCACAGAGTGCAGGTGGAACACGGAACGATCGGGCGCAGCGCCGACGGATTTGAGGTTGACCGCGAGTGAATGTCAACCTTCATGCCACGGCTGTCTGAACGACGCCCTTTGAGTTCACAGTTCTAATGATTCCCTTCTCCCGATCGTCAGAAGGTCTATTAGATGGGAGCAAAGACGATCAATTATTAGTGGCTATAAAGAGGTAAAAGATAAAATGCCAACTACACGAGGATGATAACGGGTATGGAATACTCGTTGCGCGTGCTTTTATAACTCACGGTATCTTGCGCGAGTGATCTCGTCTCCCATATCTTAGTTCATGTTTGAATTCGCCCTAAATTGGTCGCCGATTTGACTTAAACTTGCGACCCAGTACTAGATAACTCAATTTGCAGCAGTCCAATGATTGAGCTGCGATAAGTAAAATGCCGCAAAGTCAGGGCTGAGACTGTGTTTGCTGAAGAGCTGAACAAACGAGATCGAAGGCGGCAGCGAGTTTGCGCTCCTAAAGCAACCTTTCCATTCGATCGCGATCGACCTAACATAGGTTTTCAATTAAGTGACGAATGCTGCAAACTGCTGACGACTCGACGATTTCCCCTAGGGTCCACGATAGATATAACACAGCACATAGACCGCGTACCAAGCCTTACCTAACTCCCCAACGCTCGCCTCTGTTCCTCCTTTTCCTTTTACGGGGTCTAAACCAGTTTGGGCAATGTGTCACTGTTGAGTTACGGACGCATGCACGCACACCTATCGCCGGCGATAAGCGATACATGATCGTGTGAGGTGTCGGATTGTGGGCCTGCGGTCACTTGTTAGCGCAGCCCGCAACACTTTCTGATAAATCAATTTTCACTTAAGTGAATTTCGATCACGGGATGTCTTCGGGCACATCTCTCCCACCAGGTCCCAGATGCCGTACCCTTCGTGGCAAGGGGAGTGCTGACATAAGGAATTTATGGCACATGGCATTTTTGTGCGCCCATGTCTAGTTGGGGTACAACATCGAACCGGAAAGGCAAAGGCAGGCTCTTCTCGAATCCTTTTCCCGTACCCGCCCATACGAGAGGAACAGTTTGCCAATAATCGTTTAAACATATTGAAAGTTGTAAATTGATTTCATCGTAGGTGATCCTGTCCAGGCAGAGCGAGGATGGTCATGATCCCCGTTACCCACCCATATGTTTCGGCTTATGGGATCTCCCCTTGTCGGCGAACGGAGGAGTTGTTGGCGGGAGGCTGCCCGAGAAGAAGTTGGTCTATAATTCCAAGCCTACGTGCGTCAAGAGCCTCTACATTTGTTTACCGATCGCCGGCGAGCGATATGAACGCAGTCGCACTAGCATCGCCTTACGAAGCGAACGTAATTTATGGCGTGGCGGTGAATTATCGATCCATTATTTATAGCATCGCCTATGGAATTGGACGCGCTCCTTAGCCTTCGTTTCCACAACGGCCAGTTTGATTGTCTGTGGTTGCGCTTTGAGTTGCCCCGCTAAACTGACTGTATTTTCCTTAGGCGGGGGTTTTGAGCTGAAAATCTGCTTTTCTCTAATTCCCAAGGCTCCATTAGTGGTGTCCAATCCTATGAGTGATTCAAATGATTATTGTGCATCGTGGGATGATGTTCTGAGCGCGAGAGCATCTACACACACGTGGTTACTGTTATGGACTACCTGACATTACAGCGGCCTTGTTCATCGTCAGCCTTGTAAACGTTCGATCTACGTTTTTCTCTAGATACTGGGAAAAATGCCATAGGCGGTGCGAATAACATTATTCCCCAGACGAAAGCAAAAGTTTCATAAAACTATCGCCACGACTTTTTTCACCATCACAAATCCGTGGTTTAAGAGAGTCCGCGCACTATACATTAGGTTTGAGGTTGTCGCACAATAATTTGTTGTAAACATTTCACAGTAAACTGCCACTGCATTTCGACGTCCGTCCCTAATTGGTAGCAAAACACAGAGAAACCTGACGCTGATTAGAGGGCAGCCCTCCAAGATTTCTCTCTTCCGGACGCGCTGCTTTTGGTACACTTTTTACCAATTAGTTTGATATGGTTGGTCGTGACACGGGGAGTCTAAACTTGTCGTGTCGTCTCCTGTTCCGCCCGGGAAGTTATTGCCTCATATCGAAGGCCCAAAGGGAACTGTTGACTGCTGTCCCTTTTTTTCTCCAAGCTTCCTCTGTTGTTTCGCCAGCGCCAGAAAGATGTGGGATTGAAAGTGGAGAAAGGTATCGTCTTTCAGAGCAAGCGTGCCAGTCATTCCGACGGCCCAAACCCCCTGCTTCGGCAAAGATAATGAAGAGGGTCCACGGGGGCTTTGCGAGGCAAACGGTCCCAAGTTTGTGACGGCTCTTAAAAGCCTGCTTGTGTGGAGCCCCCTCTTCAGTAAATGGAAACAGATATATCGAATGCATTTACATGAATCTCTTCCCAAAGAACTAGCACAGTCAGAAAACCTTTTGCATGGCACGACACACATGTACTAGAGCTCTTTCTCTCTATCGGTCGATACGAAGAAAACTAACAAAGGAAGTTACGACTCTAAATTCGATACTCAATCTTTTGTACAGGATGACTTTCTCTGGGTGGTCCATCAATCAGCCAGGACGTACCGTCAATCGAAAGCTTTTCCGCGATGGGCATTCGAGAAGGGCTGTTCTCAAGAGCTCTCTTTTCTTCCTTTTACGGCGAGCGCTCTTCCGATATGGATAAACAGTTATTCTTACTCCGGTGTGTGTACAACGACTCGCGCCATGGTGCGGTTCGTGTGTGGTACGTAATTTTGTCTCTATACGCAAGACATATTTACATAAAACAAATGCGGCCGAAAAAGCGTTCCAGAAGTCGCCCTACGATAAAGTTACGAAAGAAACAGTAGACCCATCCCAGATGTGGCCAAACTCCCGGGGGGTATTTTACTCTCGAAAGACTTGCACAATATCTCGCAGGTTGTTTATCGATGCTTCGTTAACCTTCGCTCACTTTCCTTGCTTCCCTGTTCCATGCCGCCGAAAAGTTTCATCTGTACTTTTCCGGCCAACTTCAAGATAACAACCTTACGGGAGCGTTCTCGAAGCCACTTCCTTTTCCTTTACCGATTACTTTCTACCTTATCTTATCAGCTAGTAGTAACTCGGCGAACAGAACAGTTCGCGACGCTAGCGCCCAACCTAGACGTTCCTATAAACTACGGGATGATGGGGAGTGCTTCGTTATCCAATCTTCGATCCATACGATGCGAAGAAGGTGTGCGTGCGAATGCTGCTGGATGGCGAAACATGCTGATGGCCCCAACACCCTCGTGCTAACATGCATGCTGAAACCATGGTACCAGTTCGATCTGATGAACATTACTTATGCATCGTTATCGTATTCTACGCACTGTTCATTAATTGACACCATGTTGTTCGGTGGAGCTCTCCAAACGGCCTGCTCGATAAGGTTTCACAAAACAGCTTGGAAAACTTTGCGACCGATTAACGATCCAAGGACGTAACCCCGGTGGGGCCAGCAGAATGTAATGCCACAAATCGATAGAATGCGAAACACGAAACACAATTTGGCGTAACAAATTAATTTCCAATTTATTGGGATTGCAAGTTGTTTACGTGTGTTACGAGTGTGTACACGCTGGAGTTGGAGTTTTCCCCAGCAACATTGTACAACTTTTCTCACACTCTTTGTCCGCGATCCGAATCGACACACTCGATCGTTCGGTTGAGTGGGATTGGAATGCGAATGTGAGCTGGTGTTCGTCCGAAAACGGGGCTGGTATTAGTAGAAGCACAAAAAAAACAACAACCGCCCGAAGCGAATAATTGCATTTGCACCAAATTTTCCAAGCAAATTAATTTCGTGCCTCTCGTGCGCATTCTTCCCTCCGAGGAAATACTATTCGTTCCACGGGCAAGCGAGACGCGGCCACTCCCAGTGAGAAGAGTTGCTGGCACAGTGGAGGCAATATATTTGTAACTTCAAATCGGGTCACCATCGTTCGCAACAGTCACCGTCTTTCCCCCGCGGGTTGCAATTGCAGTTTGTTGCAGTTTGGAGAGCAAATTATCCCTTCCGCTATTTATTCTCACCCGCCGCCGCCCTCTCCGTTGGATCTCTGTCGGTGGAACGTTTTAATTCTGGCCCGCCAGGTATCGCAGCGTCGCCCGGTGAAATATGTTCCCATGCTCCACACGATGAATAGTAGTGGCCCCGAAGGAAGGAGTTATTAATTTTCCTACGGCAGCAGGGATTTTAGAGAGAGCTTCATCCTTAGCCGCAACATATGGTCGGTTGTAGTTCGTAGCAGAGGCAGAAAGAACGGATAATATGTTTTCGCCCTAGGGGAAGAACGAGCGGACCGAGCATTAGAAACTGCAAATTACGACAAGATATGTCCGGCGGAGGAGATGCGCCACGGTGTTTCGGCGAATTGAATAGCTGACTAACTGCGGCATGTTCTCGACTCCACTCGAATGTGCCCCTCGGAGCAATCATGAAAAACTCATAATAAAATGCCCCCATCGACGAGTGGGCGAGGACAACTGCGACGTTCCATACGTGACCCAAGCCCCAGCATGATTTGTCATTTGGTGCTACCGCGTGCGGGCTTTTATCGCACCTGCGGGCTCCGTGTCTGTAATAAACACGAGATTACACACGATTAGATACCGGACGGCATGAACTGTGCCAGCAGACAGAGGGTGTCGCTTCTGCGGACGCTCAAGCTGCGTAACTTACTGCTTATCACTTGTTTCTAGAGTTGAGAAGTTATGCAGCGGCGGATAAAGAAGCTTCACCTGCTGAAGAGCCGCCCCTATTCTCGCTAAATGACATGTAAAGATCGTGAAGGCTCAGCTTTTGGAAACAGAAGGTTTAATATTACATTTACTACCAAAAATGTTAAGCAACATGTGAGTTGTTGATTAAATTGCGAAGATTCAACATAGAAGCGTCAATAAACCAGAGCAAAGTACGGTGAATTCCTCTTCATTTCCGCCTGTATCAAAAATGACATCAATTCGTCTTCGTTGAGATTGTTTTTAAATGATACTTTAAACTACGCGTTTCTGGCACAGCTCCTTTCCCAGCCAAATCAAGCAGTCCACTATCCCACGACTATTTGTGAAGAAAGACATCATCTTCCGAGGTGCTCGAGTACCACAGAAACGTGCCCTTTGGCCTACATTCTTCCCTTTCCTGCTCGTTTCAATTGAAACAACAATCCTATTAAGATGATGTGATATCTCATCTCCCCGAGCTCAATCGTGTGGGTCGTTTCAGACATGGCGGGTACTTCCTTCCAAAAATGAAGCCCCGAATCTATCGTACACACCCATCCATCGTGATCGTGGTGGAAAACACGTCAAGAACAACCACTTGACATGTTTTTTTTTCGGAGGAAATAATCTTCCCTTATTGGGGGGGTTCGCGTTAGTTGTTTTTTTTCCGCAGGGAGTTCCTGCGTGGCTGAGACAAAATAGATAGACGCCTGTAGCAAAAGGGTCACATTAACACATTTGACACTCGACGTTGATGCTCCGACACTTGATGGCTGCTATTCATATGGAAATTCAATTGTCGCCTCGTCCCGCGCGCAATCGGGGAAGAAAGGCTGTAGACAACACACTACGATGCCCTATCGTCGTGGCCTTTCGCTGATGGATAAAATATTCAATCATTTTCCGCAACTGAACTGTGCGAGCGCGGGTCGCCGGTACATTGTGTGCGATCGTGCTCGTATTCACATTTTGTCGCTCGCGGCGCTATAATACATCTGTCATCATCAATAAATATGTGTTTAGCGAGGGCCACTGTCTTGCCACCCCGGCCAATCAGAAGCCCGTCACCATCAATACTAATTGAGAGCAATGTCTTTAATATCGCCCAGCCCCACGGAATGGACAAATACGCCGCGAGTCCACTTCATGGTGAGTCGGGGAGAACTGAACGGCGAGCAGGCTATGTGCTACCAGTCCAATTGGCCTTCACGCCTCGAGATGAATTCCAAATCGGGAAAAGACACTTTTCAATTAGATCCGATGATGTCGATGATTTTAATGGTCCAGACGCGCGCTTCTGAAACGACAGTGTTCCCGTTACAGCTTTGGGCCGAAGGAAACGTAAGCTAATGGACATTGTGGAGGCGCTCGCGATGTTTCTGATCATAATAAATCTTGACCAATATGGCACTCATTTTCCGATCATCCGATGTACCATTCCGTTTGTTGGAAGACGGCGACGGACGCCGGGGACGTCAATTTAATGACGACGACGGCGACAGCACCGTTGACTCACAGGTGCCTTTGACAGCGACAAGGATGGTTGTAGGAAATGTTCATGTATTTATCTTTTAATTGATCGGAAGAAGTTCGAAGCGGTACAGGAGATCGATGGATGCGTCGAACTTTCACTCGAAGGACGGTACCACGGAAGCGCTTCAGCGTTTCAAGATGATTTCCACTGAGCAAAGGTGGAAGTAGCTGTAGTATTTTGAAAATCCTCCCATACGAGTTCACAAGGAGGAGGAGGAAAAGAAATCGAAACGTCATCGCGCGCTGTAGAGATAAACCGAACCATTGAATACCTTTAGACCTTCTCACGAAATCACAACTGGCACTAATTGACGTCTTTTTGTTCGTGCACCTCGTGCTTTTCTTCTTTCCATAGGCTCATGTTGTGGCAGCGTTCGAGCAGAGTCTTTCGAATATGACCCACAGACTGCAGTCGCTTACGGCGACAACGGAAAAGAAGGTTCGTATCTGCAGAGTGAAATCGCTGGGGTAATTAAGCGACTTATTATTAATCATCCATTCCCTTCATTTATCATTTCCGCACACAGGATAGCGAAATATTGGATATGCGCCAAACGATAGAGCTGCTGCGGAAGCAATCGATCCAGGCCGGTTTAACTACCGCCCATATGCAGAGTATGGGCGTACAAGTTAACGGACAGGTCAACGGAACGGCGGTAAGTACGGCACACGAATGGGATGTGTAGGTATTCGCGCTGTACTGAACTAAAATTCGTTTTCGATTGCAGACCGCAACAGAGCAGACGAAGACTACGACGACCGCCACCGTCAACGCAAATGCCGCCGCCAACCCCGGCTCGATGCCGTCGGCGGCTGGTGTGGAAATGCAACGGCACCATAGCTCCGACTCTATGTGCTCGTTGAATTCGGTCAGTTCCGGCTGCTCCGCCCAAGACAAGAACAAGAAAAAGAAGGGCTGGCTTCGAAGCTCCTTTACCAAAGCCTTTTCGCGAAATGCAAAAATTTCTAAAACCAATCGACACGTGACGCCGGGCGGCGCTGGTCAGCCGACGACTGCGACTGATGGCAGTGGCCACCACCACCATCATCACCACCATCACCATCACCATGGGTCTGTGGTGGAAAATGGAACGACCACGGCGACGGGCACAGGGTTGGGTACGCTGAATGCTTCTGGTCTCAAACAAGCCGGTATTCCGCCGATACCACTTGCAGGACTTCCGCCACCTTCCCCGACGAAAGGTAGTCCCCATAAAACGTTGACTGTCATAGAAAATGGTACGTAAAGCAAAACACCTTCGTTAGGTCCTTTGAAAATATTAAAAAAATTTCCTCCCTGTCGCAACAGCCAAACCAGTAGACGCTATCGAGCAGAACGGTAACCCCATGGTGGAAGATCTCAAGAAGCAGCTGCGAGAGAAAGATCTCGTCCTTACGGATATCCGGTTGGAGGCGCTCAGTTCCGCGTCGCAGCTTGAAAGCCTCAAGGACACGGTGATGAAGATGCGCCAGGAGATGATGAACCTCAAGCACAACAATGAAAGACTGCAGCGGATGGTGACGACGCGATCGCTGGCCGGGAGCGAAGTGTCCCTCGGCCCGGTCAGTCCGAGTGGATCCATTGGTGAACCGCGGCGATACAGTCTGGCGGCTGACAATGGCATGGGCAGGGCGCCACTGGAGCTGCCGCAGAACCTCGACGAAACGGAGGAGGACAATATTCCACCTGCACCCGCTCCGGATCCGCCGCCAGCACCGCTCAGCCCGGCGATCATTGCCGAGCTGTCGCCCACGATAGAACGGGCGGCAATGGTGAACGAAATTCTCACGACGCCCGCCGAGGACGTCGCCGACCCCGTCGACGGCAAGAAGATTTCGATCGCCGTCTACCTCGGGCAGCCGGAATCCTTCCCTAAGTACGCGGAAGAGATGAACGAATGTGATAACTATTACCACTCATCGCCGGACGATGAGACCGACGGTGATAAGCTGGAGGGCGGCGAGAAGGGTCCCAAGTCGTTCTCCGTTGGTAGCGGGGTGGACAAGAACGAGTTCGTCATCGCGTATACGTACATCTCGGGCAAGACGACCTGGCAGAATCTAGACTACATCGTGCGGAAAACCTTCAAGGACTACTTGTCGCGCATCGACCCAGGCACCAATCTAGGATTGAACACAGACTCCATCACGTCCTACCATCTGGGCGAGGCCAAACGTGGTCCCGAGATGGGCTTCCCGGAGCTGCTTCCGTGTGGATACATCATTGGGAACGTGAAGACACTGTACATCTGTCTGCAAGGAGTCGGCAGCCTCGCGTTCGATAGTCTTATTTTGCGGAACATTGTCCATCGATACATTTCGCTGCTGACTGAGCACCGGCGGTTGATCCTATGCGGACCGAGTGGTACGGGAAAATCGTATCTGGCCCGCAAGCTTGCTGAGTTCCTCGTCGCCCGTGCTGGGCGAGGTAATCCGATCGAAGCGATCGCCACCTTCAAGTGAGTTCAACGTGTTGTAGATCGTGTCACATTGGATCAACATTTTAACGCATTATTTTCCTTTCAGTGTCGATCACAAGTCATCGAAAGAACTCCAGCAGTACCTTGGGCATATAGCTGAGCAGGCATCGATGTCGGATGGAGCAGCCGAGGAGCTACCGGCGGTGATTATTCTGGATAATCTTCACCACGCCTCCGCTCTTGGTGATGTGTTTTCCTGTCTGTTGAGTGCCACAGCCGCAAAGTTGCCCTGCATTATCGGAACGATGTCGCAGGCAACGTGCAACACAACCAACCTTCAACTGCACCACAACTTCCGCTGGGTAAGCACTAAGAAATGTGTGAATAATTTGATCCACGATGGAACAACAGACTAACATGTGGCCTTTCCGATTTATTGAAGGTGCTAACGGCGAATCACATGGAACCGGTGAAAGGTTTCCTTGGTCGGTTTTTGCGGCGCAAGTTGTTCACCGTTGAATTGCAGCACCAGCAGCACCAGCCGCAGCTGGAGAAGGTGCTGAAGTGGTTGCCCACCGTGTGGCAGCACATCAACAGCTTCCTCGAAACGCATAGTTCCAGCGATGTCACAATCGGTCCCCGGTTGTTCCTCTCCTGCCCGATGAATCTACCTGACTCGCAGGTTTGGTTTACGGACGTGTGGAACTACCATCTCGCTCCGTATCTCATGGATGCCGTCC
The DNA here is from genome assembly GCA_034621735.1 of Anopheles plumbeus. NCBI lineage: Eukaryota > Metazoa > Arthropoda > Insecta > Diptera > Culicidae > Anopheles > Anopheles plumbeus. The sequence continues at coordinate 24,697,590 of JAOEFI010000004.1, forward strand.
GAGAGGGTGTTCAGCTGTACGGGCGACGGGGCGGTGCGTGGGTTGATCCATGTACCTACATCCGCGAGACGTACCCGTGGCCGATTGGTCCCACGACCGTACCGCAGCTGCGTCAGATTACGGCAGACGATGTTGGGCTGGAGGCCAGTGCACCGGGTAACTCGGAGAATCAGGATCCGCTTTTGAACATGCTGATGCGCTTGCAGGAAGCTGCCAATTACAACGGCAACGCCGAGCCGGATTCCGATTGTGCCAGTTTGGATTCGAACATGACTCACGACAGCTCAGCTGGTGCGGAGTAAGAGTGCGAAGTGAAACCTTACCGTAAGTGTAGGCTAATAAACGATCCTTGATCAAGTTACGGTTACTGTCCGTAACAAGAGACTGGAATTATTGCACATGCCATACAACCATCACAAGATGGAAAAAGGTGTATTTACACAAGAGACAAATCGGAAGAAACACAACATTTTTATCGTGAAAACGAACCACACGAACATAAATCGACCAAACTTTTGCAAAGCAGGACCGTTCTTGCTTGCAACACACAGGAAAAGTGTACTGATTCCCACAGAGTCGTATCCAGTTTGGAACAAAATCGGCGATGGTGCGAAATAGGCTATTAATTAATTTCCCTCCGATGGGCCAAGTGAACATCCGATCTGCCAATTTTGGCTGGGAATTACAGTGTGTATGCAAACGCAAGCAGGCGACGTGTCATCATGCCGATCGTCATTATTAAGCCTCATTAACGCAAGTGAAGCCATTAAATTAATTAACCGACACCCTGCACACACACACACATGCACGAGGTCATAGGTGGAAACTCAGGGGCGGATCAGGATCGAAAAAAGGTGGACTGAATATAGTGTGTGATGCGTTGAACGAGTGGCAAAGGGATCACAACTTCAATTTTGTGATATCCATTTCACACGCGGTGCGTGAAACTGCCCTGGTTGGTGGTGTTACCGGTATTTACTTATTGCGAGCACGATGAAAACATCAAATGGGGTGGGAAAATCGGTTAAGTCCAAAATCCACAACGTTGACCTGTTGCTTGTGACGCACTCTGGCGGTCGGTTCTGGAAACCGATGTGCCGGGTTGTGCGTGTTGCATACCCATCAGGCGAATCGATTGAACATTTAATCTCAAAGTTGACGGAATGTTTTTGTGATTATTCTTGTTTGCAGATTTCGCGCTTGATCTAAACGTTTCTTTGTGAGTTTTTGAGACGATTAGTTAACTAAACTTCTCACTACTAAACTATGACAGCCAATTGGTCGAATTATTACATCTTTGAACTATGGTGGCTATTACCAAGAATGATTTTGTCTAATAAAAATAATGTAAATCTTCGATAATTGAAAAACAATTTTATCGGAGGACGGAGTCAGATTCTGCGTGCACGCAGTGAACAAATAATGGTTGAGCGACTGAAATGTCTCGGTTAGTTAAACAAAAATTAGCAAAAGTACTGCCTCCGCCAAGGAACACGATTGGGAAAATGGCATTACACTAAACCCCACACACCAACCAAAATTGCGTTCAACGGAAACAATAATTCAATTGTGAGACGATACTAGAGCATCAATAAGCGAATCGTACATTAAAACATAAACGAATACATGAAATGGCAGAAGGCCATTGGCGTAGGCCAAGTAACAACAGCACATTTAAAGTTTTCTCTTTCCGCGCGCAGTTTTTCTTCGCGGGTGGGCTTTTGATGTGCGTATTTTTTGTACTCGAGAAAAAGGCTTCCTTGTTTAAAGGAAAGGATAGCATAGTTAGGGACGATGCGCGAGGGCGAAGTTTCGTTCGCGACTGTTTCGAACGTGGTTGTTTTCTTCTCTTTGTTTTGTAAATAGTTATTACAGTAAATATTTCGGTATCCTATAAAGACCGCCAGGAAATCTTTACACTAACCCACACGTTCGTTTCAAGATCGTGCATCGTATGAAGCGGTAAATTATCATAATCAATCGCGTATTTTTCATCTAACTAGCTAGTGTATGAAATTTAGAACTCGAAGCCTGCATAAGATACCGTGTAAAAAACGCTAACTATACCAACAACTGTCGTCTTATCTACTATATTCGTTAACAAACTAGTTCGATTGTTTGTCGCTTCTAAAGCTTTAATCAGTGACAGGTTTTTTTTCTGACCCCGATCCCGTTCGTCGCCGGTGTTCCTACCTTCCCCCCCCCCCCCCCCCCAAACTTTGTTATCATCAAGTTTACACGATCCATGTTTTGTAAAAAATAGTGTAGAATAATTTTTCCATTTGTCCGTTCTCTTTAATGGTCGATATTTTTTCTTGTAAAGTAATTTTCCATCCAAGCTCCACTCGCTCTGTTTGTATTCCCTTCCACCGCCTTCCATTAGCAATCACAAGCGATATTATCAAACTCATAAAACTCGTGATAAACAACAACACACATTTCTGCATACACAGAATGTGAACCAAACAATGCAACAATAATAATGTGCAAGCATAAGTGCACTATTCATTATTTCCATATGATGTTTGCTCTAATAAAAGCGGCACAGGAATTCATAACAATATTATATTCTTATCCATGCATTCAACATCTACACTCACTCCACGGGGAGGGTAGCAATACAATAAGAGAGAACACACAGAACCACAAGAATTTACTGAAAAAATATTGATAGTAGAACATGGAGGCAACTATCGCACCATTTAATACAAGTGATAATAGTTGATGAAGGTGAACCAAACAATGGATGGAGGAACATTAGAGTGGGGTGGAAACACAACGGTAAACTTGCGTGAAGGAAGAAGTTTATTGAACGCGAAACATCAATAAATGAAGACAGCTATTAAATTATTTAAAAAACATACAACATGTACGCGGGTTTGAAGTGAAATGCGGGAAGAAATTTGAGAACGTAGCATTAGTTTTTGCATGCTTTTTTTTTGGTTAGTGTCTTTTATTCACATCGAAGAAGCGAACGCAGTGAAAGTATTGCACACCAGGAGCGGATTCAGGATCCAGAAACAGTTCAACGGATTTGGCGTACACGGAAACAGTGTAGCGGATTCGGCCACAGTTTCTTCATTCATCCGGCCGCACAACCCATTCGGAAAAGTTAAGGTATGTTCATGTTTTGAATTTTAATTTGTATTCGATCTCTTCGTAAAACTGGTGTTGGTTGAAAGCGGTACGGAACATTGCTTGTTCAGTACAAGTCTTGACACAGGCAAAAATGTGCTCACATTTCGTAGTTCATCGTTAAGACGAATATGTTGCGCCCACCGGAAAGTTCACGCTTCCTGTCCTCTCACACATCCCTCGTAGAGTTTGGCATCAATGCAAACCCATCATTGGACTATTCAATCTCCATTCATCCCCAATCACAGATCGAAGATTGTATCGGATGTTGCTGCTTCTTCCTCTTCGCCCTTCCCATTCCGGCAAGCAGGAGCAAAAAAGGGATAAGAAATTGATGACAAAGGCAGATACATCCCCCGGTAAAAATAAACCGACCTTCCAAAGCGTGCGCCAGTTCGGTTGCGTGTCTCGGGCGTGTTTTGGGTATAAACGACACGTACGCCACATGAGGTCTCTATCCGCTGGCTGGGATCAAAAAGTGAAGTGCAATCGGTGCCGTGTGGGCCTTTGTCATCGTGTGGATTTAGTCGCCTCCAAAAATCCACAGAAGGACACAAAAAATGGCCGGTCCCATTTTCCCACCCGCTGTCGTTTGCGGGCCCGGCTGGCCAGCCGTCTCTGGGGACGTAGAGTGGTCAAACCAAGGATGGACCGAAAACCAATATTCCGATTGTCAATGCGTTATTAGAATTAATGAACTAACTCCGGAAGGGTCTGGATTTTCTGATGGGGATACAATCCGACCCTTCTCTAGTGTCTGCCCCCACCGCCTCCACGTCCGCTCTGGCACCCCACCCTGGCCCCCCGGCGCCGCATCCTTTTTCAAACCGCAAACGCAAGAAAACAGCATACCAATCAGATTATCGATTATCCTTGAAGCCGGTCAGTCGGTCCAGCCGCAAAACCACCAAACGGCCTACTCGCACTTCTTTGTTTGGTGTCCTTTCCCCCCACCTCCACGGACTCCGTTTACTCCCTCGTCAATCTCCCTGCGGGAGTGGAGGAATGGACCTAATCCATCGTGTCGTGTTTTTTTGCTCGCCCGGATACTTTCCTCTTCTTTTGCGTGTTGTCGGAAGAGCAGCCGACTGTTCGGTTCGGACCAGGTCCGAAGGACACTTGCCCATCAGCAAGAAGGAGCACTGCGGTGTGCGACTTCTCGTGTCGTGTGTCCCGTCCATTTCATCCATCAACCGCAAGGGCCACGGGGGAGTGAAAAGGGTACCACCCCCCCCCCCCCCTCCCCGCCAACAGCAGAACTGCTGGATGAGCTGGGCGAGGACATTTTGTGTTTTATAAATATAATTAAATCGTAATTAAATTTTAATGGATTGGTAATTATTTCAATTATTTCGTCGTAAAAACATCTGGGCCACTCCGGTAAGAGCAGGACCTGCCATTGGGGAAGAAGCAGGGTGGCAGTGCCGGGGACGATGTTCGACTGTTGTTGTCGACTCCTGGCTGGCCCAACGAGCTTTTGGTTGCCGGTGGCACAAACAGCACACGAGCGTCGGAAAAACAGACAGACAGACATACAGATGGCCTGATGTGGAATGTGGCCTAGATTTGGCGTTCGTGGTTGACTGTAGCAGGCTGGCTGGCGAACCGTCAAGCAAGGATTCGGCCGCCGAAGGATTCGCTGATGAATGGCTTGAGGCGTCCGAGGCGACGGAATCGACTGTCGGTCGGTCGGCTGGAACGGAATGGTACTTCCGGTTCCTAAAGCCGGATTCTCTTTCCCTCCCTCTTTCTATCGCTCGGCCGAGAGTGTGCGGGGTTGGTCCAGCGGGCTGGGAAAGGTGTGACTTAGACGGAACGGAAAGACGGAAAAAACCGGAGACCGGCGAAGGAAATTCATTTCGGAACAGATGAAATCGACTGGAGCAGGAATTTAATTCGTTCTTTAATGGAATATTGCTAAAAGGAAAATTTGTTGGTGTGCAAAATTTTGCGACTGCAAGTTTCGAAGGCCAGGGGTAAGGGGTGTACAGTTTTCCATCCCACCTCCACTGCCTGTTTCCCCTGTGGCGGGATAATGTTATTCCGAAATGTTGCTGACGACGAAGGACACCCACCGCCACCGATCCTCCTTTCTCCTTTCCTAGTGTTTGAAGAGAGAGAGTAAAAGAGAGAGAATGAGAGAGACATAGGAAATCCAATACTTTTTCGGGGGTTTTGTGAAACATAGCGGCGATGGAAGAGGAGTTGGTGGTATACCATATTTTGTTTAATTTTACACTTTGGTGCGGCGGGAAAAGATTTCCTGGGTGACGGGCGGGCGTTGTGCTAAAGCTCAACGGGGCTTTCGGCGAGATTGCAAAGCCAATCCGAATAGATACGCCTCTCGGTACGATCCTCTCGGCTCGATTATAATATTCATACAACATTGTAAACGAATGCAAATCGGAATTCCGATTAAATATTAATAACAAAGAAACGGCTGGGGACGGGTGCGGGGAGGCGGGCAGTAATATTATGTTTTTGTGTTTGTTTCCTTACCAAAAGACTCGCCTGCGACTATTAGTTTTCGTTTGAAGCTAATGCCAATTGCAGCAACTCGGCAGCTGGGTGTGTAAATTGATTTCATGTCCATGTGCAAGGAACGACTGACGCGTTATGTTTGTGGGAGAGCTTTCAACGGAATGATATTTGCCAACTCCTGGTGGTCCTTGTAGTCCGAGGCCCCCTGTGCGAGTCCTTCTAGTTAATACATGAATGATTCAATTAGGACTTGTTCGTACGATGAATCGGGGAATCGAAGTGAAACATTCTTCTATTTTCCCCCTAGAATCGATCGATCGTTGGATCGAAGTCACGGTTCCGTTGATTGATTTCCCTTATGTTCCACAAAAGAGAGAGAGAGAGAAAGAGAGAGAGAGAGAGATAGGCAGCCGAAAATTGAACATTACAAAATAGTATGATTAAATATTTATTATTTAACAAATAAACAACGTGCGAACCAACCGGTCCTCGGCTTGCCTACGGAACTGACCGAAACCGAGAAACTGACCGAGAAAGCGATAGAGAGAGAGAGAGAGAGCCTTTCGGGTGGGGTTTTTTAATGGACGACGTCCAAAGGCCACAAACATCAACAGCATCAGCTGCCAACCTAGGCGCGACCACGGACGACGGGCCGCGTCGTCCGGCCGTAAATGGAAGGTTTATTTTTTACGATCGTTCCATTGCCCTCCTCCACCCACCGGGAGGGGGGGGGGGGGGGGGAAGTTCTCACCCTACACCTATGCCCCGGTCGGTCGGTCCGCCGCCGTGTGCTTTACGGTAATTTCCATGCGCGCCATGAAACGGACGGAACGGAGCAACAAGGTTTGGGGGATTTTTTATTCCAGTCTTTCTCCGGCCGCTGTTGTCCCGTTCTCGTTTGGTGCTCGGTACTCGCTAAAGTGCCTGCCAGTCGCCGCGCTGTGGCGGGTGAATTAATGAACGCGCTTTGGCCGAACAGAACAACAACGACGCGACGCAGAATGAACAGTCATCGAAGGTTCTGCTAGGTGCAACAGTCCGCCGGGTCCGGTTGGATCCAGGGGAGGGTGGGGGGAGGGGTGAGGACTGCATTTGAGCAAGGGGAGGGACTACGGGGAGAGGGTGGTGGAAGCTGGGGGATGTGTCTGTTTTGTCTAGTTTTGTTAGCTTTTCATTTTCCAATGCCGGCTCCCTTTCGCCGGTCCGAGTCGGTTTGAGTCTGAATTAGAGTTCCCCGGCGTGCCCCCCCCCCCCCCCCTCCACCTCTCTTTCTCTTTCTCGCCCTTTTTGGTCAAACTTCAAACACCGCGCCCGAATGTCGGAAGGAAGGAGAGAAGACCGTCGCTTCTCTGCTGCTGGCGCTGCGGCTACATTGCGTCCCTTTGTGCCGTCGGTCATTTTTTTTGTGGATCCTAGGGCCTGTTCCTAGATTTGCTTCCTTTTTGCTTTCTTTTTTTTTTCGGCCGCTCTGCTCGCTTCGGGCTCGGTTGGATATTTTAATTTCATGTCCATATGCGGCGTTAGTGTGTGTTTATTGAATCAATGTACAAATAGTGTTCCGCACGAAGCCAGCCACGGGGGCCCCGGGAGACCGAAGGGGGCGGAGGGTTGTTGCCCAATCTGACGCTCGGTCCTAGCATCCGAGAAGGTGGTGGGAACACACTCCCGGGAGGGGAGGCTCCAGGCCAGATTGGGCCGATGGAGACGTTTGTCGGCGTGCGCCGGCAGCGGCGGGAAAAGACTTCCGCTTTCGGTGGGTGTAGAAACATCTCACACACATGGTGGTGAGAACTGGGGGGTGACCGGCAGAGAAGGAAGAAGTAGCTTTTAGTGCAATAATAAAAAATAATACACACTTGCCCCCACGAACGACGGGTACACAAACGGCCCAATTGTATGACAACTACGAACGAGCCGGCCTGGAAAAAGCGAGGCTTTATATTTTATAGAGAAAAGCTCCACCAGCTCCACCGACCGCCCTTCACCGGGAGCTCCGTTTGGGCTCCAAAAACAAACAGACAGCCACCCACCCCACATCCTGGGCATCGTAGGGTGGGTGGGTGGGATGGAGCCTCGTGTCGTGGCATCGGGTGGATCGGAGGAAAGTCCAGGCACCAGGAGGAAACAAATTCATCCGGAAAATAAAAGAATACCGACGGTAGTAAAGCTGTGCACCAGCGTACCCAGATCCTTTTGATGGCTTTAGAATGTATGGGCCTTGTTTTGATTTATTTAATTTTTCTTGTTTTTCCACCCTCCCCGCAGTAGTGGGGATCTCATGTGCGACGGCCTGAGCTGATCCTTGTATTTATCGAAACGAGTGGTGAGCGTGCGTGAGAGCTTTTTTTTGGCAGAATTCTCTTTCTTTCTTTGTGGTTCTGCACCACAACCATCGAAATAGTTAATGAACAGCTTGTCGAACGGGTTTTCAGCCGTCAAAGGGAGTTTTGTTTTCCGCGCTGCCCACTCACTCCGGTGGGAAATGCAGAAAAACTGGAGGGGGCTCTTCGTCGGTTTTTCACAAAAAACCTCGACCGATGCTTTGATGAATGAGGTTTTTTTTCCTCTCGGGCGAATCTCGAGCGTGCTAGTGTTGAACCGTGGGGGGGGTGGGGGGGGGGGGGCTATGTTTGAAAATCAATTGAAGCATGACTCGAGGATCGCTTCGTCCTTGTGTGAAGCTGAGTGAAGGAAGTGATGAGTACTGAAACGATATTTTGTTGGTCCATTTACATTGGATAATTTGGTTCGCCTTTGGGGGGTTTTTACGATGGCATGTCATTGTCTGCATTTTCCGGCCACCTTTTTTTTCCCGCAAGGCCACAGGAATGTGCTTTGAAGAAAGGAAATCCGGCGACCCTTTTAGTTATTTGTGTTCGTCAAGGTTTTTCTTCGGAATGTGTCCGATTGTGTCAATCCGATGGAATCCGCCGAGCAGCGCCAGAAATAACTCATATTCTATATTTCCCCCGCGCGCAACCTACCTTCGGCCCGTTCCTTCGACGCCACCTTCGACAACATAAATCGCTCCACCGACAAATATTTTCACTAATTAACATCATTTCGGTGTCGTGATTGAAAAACTCCCTTTCCGGTGGGGTGGACATTTTCCCTGGTGCCCCCCCGAAAAACCGAGATAGTTCTGAAACGGCGTGTTGTGTTCCTTCGGGGCGAGTGGGACACACGTTTTCCCGAACGCATACTTGCCGGGCAATAAAATTAGAACATTCCCGTCCAAAACAAACCGACGCGCG
>JAOEFI010000004.1:24752093-24783308 GCA_034621735.1 Anopheles plumbeus
GGGGGGGGGGTGGATAAAAACCCGAAGAACTTTTGTTCCTCCCTTTCTCCTGCTCCTCAACGTCAATCTATTGCCCATTTCTTGTGGCGACGGCCAAGAAGAGGGTCTTGAGGTGGAAATCTTTCGGGGACTATTGATAATATTTTTACAGCTCTTCGCCGTCACTGTCGTCGTTGTCCTTGTCGTCGCGGCTAGCCTGAGGACGGTGTGGCACGGCGGGCAGGCCGGCTGGCTGGCTGCAGGCGGCAGTAAAATTAAATTACGAGCAAACGAGCGATAGTTTGTGGCCCTCGGTCGTGGATCAAAATGGACCGTCGGGGACGGAGCGGCAGACGGAGACAATCGAGACCCCGGAGCACCCGGGAAGGGGGTAGGAGGGACACGGAGCGAAATCTCGAGTTCGAGGATGATAATGATAATTTTGTTAGTGTGTCGTAGGGGGAAAGACGGACGGTTCTTTTTTTCCGAGCGCGGTTTCGCGGGAGCCACAGCGATCCGGAAGACCACAGTGGAACCACGGTGGGAACTCGCGATGAAAACGCAGAATTGGTGGCCACCATCCCCGCCGATGGGTGACTCCAGCACCCGCCCACCCCACAACCACCTGCAACAGCCAGCGAGACTTGCGACGGTTTGCGCAGCTAACGAGCGGAATTTTTTTCCCGGTGGAGCTTTTGTTCTATTTTGACATATGCAAAAAAGGGCTCCCCAAAAATAGGCAAATGAAATAAACGGACAAAAAGCACGTGGTATGGTTGCCTTGGTGAGGGAAGGTTCTGGTGAGCGGACGGGGGATTCCAAAATAAAGAGCGAGTGAGAAAAAATGGCCAAAAATATGAAAACCAACCAACAACAACAGTCCAGTACAACAGTTACAACGCTCAAGACGGGTCCGTAATGGTGCTTGAATGAATGGAATTAGAAGGGGAACCTGTCGGGCTGGAAAGGCCGGCGGGGAGGGGAGGGAGCGGAAGAAGAAATAGGATGGACGTTGCTGGTGTAAAGACCGCGGGCGGTGAGGGGAGGGGGATAGAAAAATGAGCCAGCGCAGAGCGTTAGCTCACGACAGACAGTTTTATTGTTTCGGTTCGGCCCGGCTTAGGCTAGAGCTATGCTCCAAGTTTATGCTGCCTGGTGTGAGCCGCGCACTCTTCTTTCTCTGGGGCTGGCTTTTTGGCCGTGGCCCGTGACTGTGACCGGGTGAAGTCACTTCCTTTGAGTTTGCAGTTTTGTTTTCCCGCCGTTTTCATTCTTTCTCCCTATGCCCTCCTTCTCGGTCTCTCTCTCTCTCTCTCTCCATCGCCCTTTGCAGGCCTATGATCTATTGTTTATCTGCCGAGGGAGAAAGTCATATTGCGGATGCACAATTCTTTTCATACTTCATACCAGTTTTATGGCGCTTTCAATTGACTAAAAAATGGCCGCACGGTGCGGAACGGGAATGAGACGGAACGATGAACTATATCGCTCTCCGCCGTGACCATACTTTATCCATAATGTCTTCATCTGGCATTGCCGTTGCTGGCGGATAACCGTTTTAAGGACATAAACTATTGGAAAAGAAATGAAAGTAAAAGGGCTTCTTTTACGAGTATTATGAAAACTTTCCCACAATAACATCATTAGTTTGTTGGGGAAATGAATCGTAACATTGGGAAATTATAACACCGCAAACGGAGGAAAAGTTTTGAAAATTTTTTTTATAAAGTCCTAAAGACGGAAACCGGGATAGCTTTCTCGGAATCGGTCACGCGAAAGGAAGAAAGAAGCTTGTTGTCGTATTCCCGTTGTTGGGAAGAATTTCTGAAATTCCAAACACCACCACCATTTCGCCAAGTGCGGAAACGCTCGAAAAATATACATATGCAAACATTTCAATCGTACCAGCTGTGCACCTCCAGCTTCCCGCTCCACCGGGCGAAAGATGGACGAAATACGATAACTCTCCTGTAAAATGTTTATCCTGTGTAGAATTTCATGTTGCCGTCATGTTATCCGGCCCGTCGGCAAGATTTCGACCATTCGGCGCATGCATACGGTGAAGGGGAAAGAATGCAGAAAGACACTCTTCGTTCGCCCCGCGGAAATAGCATTCGAGTGTGTGTGTGTGTGTATACGGGTGTTTTTTTTGCTTCATGCAACGCTGCCATCAGCTGCCGGAAGAATGATAGGCCGGCAGTCGGCAGTCCGCTCGAGGCGACTGCTTTTCTCTCCTCCGAACCCCGACGATGACGACGACGGCGACGAGCGCGGACTGCATCTTATCGGTGACCATCATCGGGTCGCATTTTTATTTTTGTTTTTATTTTTACATTTCATTTCGACTCCGAGGTTAGGTGTGCATTTTATTAGACGAATAAAGATATGCAAAAAAGCACAACCCGCAAATATTACGCCGGATCGTTCCCGCTCCTCAGGGCCGCAGCAGATAAACGAATCATCCCGGAGGAAAGTGGAGGTCCCGTCCCGGCACTGAGAGTGGCCACCCCGAACCCCTGCTCTTGGGAGTTTTCCCTTGTCTGGAATTCGTTGCTGATACTTGTGTCGCGGTGGCTTTCCGCGACTCATCTCCCATGAAGTAAAAACGCATGCAGAACTATTGCTGAACATAGCCGGAGAGAGAGAGAGAGAGAGAGAAAAAGAGCGAAGGGAAGAAAATGGGAAAACAAAACCAAACCCCAGCAAGCAACCAAAAGAAATGAAAACGAACAACAAACCGTAATAAAATAGAACAGACAGAGAGTGAGAGAGAAAGCGAGGGAGCGAAGGGTGGAGCGAACAAAATGGAGCCCGGAGGGGAAAATCAGCCAACAGCAACAATGGAAACCTGAAACAACGCGAGAAGAAAAGTGCGGAGGACAAAAGAGCACCCGAAGCGAGAAATTAAATTACTACACTATTTAATTAAAATTATAAATAGACGCGAGAAAGTGCCGCTTGTTGTTGGATAATGTTTGGGGCCAGATTAGATCGGGCTCGATGTCGAGACAGCAGACCGAGGGCCTTCAAGGGTATACGGTGTGAATGTAACGGATAGATGAGTTTTGAGATAGAGAAAGAGAAAGAGAGAGAGAGCGATAAAATGAAAAACGGATCGAAAGCGACATCGAGGCGTGAAAAAACGCGCGCACTTTTCGCGTCGATTACGATCGTTGCGGCGCACGATGGGGAATTGCATCTGCTGGTTGCATAAAGCGCATCGTGCCTTTCCGTTTGTGGCGCCTCGTGCTCCCCATCGATTGGTTTCCCGAGGTAACTTGCTCTCTCTTTGTCTCTTTCTCTCTCTTTCGCTCTAGTAAGGCCCTCGTTAATCCGTTATAATAAGTTCGGGAAAAGGCACGCAGGAGCAACGCGCAGGATGGCTTTTGTCTACTTGCATGCGTATGTATTTATGTGTGTGTGTCGCCTCGCATTTGCGGTGAAGGGCCCCACGACGGTGAGTTGAGCCCCCGTTTCGAAAGTTTTGGGTCGCGACTTTTCGGGGATCTCGTCTCGGGCGACCCGGGCTCGGGAAAAGGGCTGCATGAAGCTTTACTGGCTTTTTTCCTTCTTTTTCTTCACTTTGAGCGAAGCGCCTCACCCAGCATCACGGACGGAAATGAAAGATTTCATCAAAATAGTAATAACAATGATAACAATAAGGGCAGGCGGGAGAGGAAAAAAAGCTAAGAATTCACGCTGGAACAAGCACGAGTTGGTAACGAGATTTGCGCCACGGCTAGGACCACGACTTTCCAGCCTTTTCCCAACAAAGTTTTGCGCGTGGGGTGGAAAAAGAAGAAGAAGAAAAAAACGAACACGACCCAAAAATTCGCAAACGGGACGATTCATAGAAATTGAAGCTGTCGGATGTCTCTCCCTTTTGGGGGGAGAGTTTGATGCGGAAGAAGCCACGTAATATAAAACCGATGCTGAATAGAACTAAGCCCCAAAAGCAGCAGCAGCAACAGCAGCCTCCACAAATAAAAACAGAAAAGATCCCACACCGAAAGGCCCTGCAACGTGCGTTTGAATTGCATTTTTTTTTCTTCCTCTTCTTCTGTTTGCCCTCTTCCCGCTCGTCCTTCCTGCGGGAGAAAAATACTAATGGGAAGCTGGAGTAGAGGCATCGCTTTGCGCGGCACGAAAAGTCACCCATGGAAGGCATCTTCTTGCACTGGAAGGGATGCGGTCAAGGGTGGAGGAGAAGGTGGGAGGGGAGGACTAACGCTGCGTAGGGGCGTAGGGTGTGTGGGTAATGGAATATTCGCCCAAAGTGGCGAGATTGTATGGCACAACAATAGAGAATCGTTAATCATTTTATAACCCTCCGCGAAAGCTCCCAAAAGGCCGCCACCTCCCCGCTCGGCGCACGCTTTCCCGCCCTACTGGCCACCCCGTGCGGGGAGCCGAGGTGCCCTCGGTCGTAGATAAAAAGTAAAGCAAGCCCTCGGCCGTCTTGCTGAGTCGCGTGTGTGCAAACTCCGGTCGAATGGCATGACCTCCCTTAAAACACGCCAGCTCGGAGAACCCAGGGCGAAGCCACAAACCAAAAAAAAATGGAAAGAAAAAAAAAACAATCGTGTGGGAGCAGCAGCATAGGAGCAGCATGAAAAACACACCCGGCAGCAGCAAATGGTCAGTAACGCATGCCGCGCCGAATGGGCTTGGGTAGGGTGGGGGTGGGTTGGACGGGCCACGGGACGGGCGGCTGGTATGGCCGCAAACAAATTCGCTCGTATGTGAGAAAGATTAGAAACAAATGAACCGGGCACACACAAATTTTTGCCAATGCCAGCGCGCGCGGGGTCGCGAGGGTGTTACGAGCGAGTGTTTGTGATTTGAATGGACGATAGGGCCGGGGCCTTTAAAAAAGAGTCGTAAGTGGACCCTGGAACATATAATCCGCCACGAACCTATTCGCACCAGGCGTCCCTAGAGCGATGGGGCCGTGTTTTCTTACCGAATAGATGAGTCGATCTTATGCTAATATGTGGAAGAACAGAACAGATAGTTCAGGGCCCAGTAAAACTCTAATAACACCTCAGTTTCAAAAGTTCCAATGTAGACACAAAGGTGAAACATGTACGCAAGAAAACTTAATCGTGGAACCTTGAACCATGCCTTGTAAAATATGTTTCCTTCGCACAAATCACGATTGCGTCGTCCCTAAGACGGCAGTCGTGAGGTTTGGCGATAATAGTGCAGCCTAATGTATCACACCGCGGTATGCAACACGGAAAAGCAAAGAAAATCATCAATCATCGCCCGATAATGGAAAGCAAACTCATCTGCATCCGCGCGGCCAGCTCCCGATTACCGGTCGTTAGGTTACGCAAACCCGGTTTGATGTTTATTTTTGAAACCAGCCAACTTTTACGCATTACGCATCGATGTGAACGCTGTGTTTTTCCGTTTTCTTTGCGTGTTTTCTAATAGATAATGTCTCATCACAAAAAGCACCCAATTTTCCTTTTCCATTCCGATAAAGGTTGTTTGTTGTGTGATATTAAAAACCAGCATTGACAAATGCATCAGCATTGTCATCAATATCAATCAATCAATCAATCAATGTATGAAAAATGCTTGAATAAATCGAATCATCCTTCATGACCAGGGCTTTGTTGACAAGATGAGATTGAATTAGTTCAAGCCAGCTTCAGGGTGGTGGAGTGGGCACTAATGGTAGTCAAAAAAATACAATAAAGGGCCTTATCATTTTGGCAATATTACACCAAAGTACAGTGACTTGCATGTCCGTTCTTTCCCGAAAATTATGGATACTAAAATATGTTTTATGCTGTCCACCAATACCACCCATTGAAGGTAATTAATACTTTTCTTATGCCAACGTAACGTCCAACAGTAACGGGTCCGTTGGATCTGCGGATTGGATCTCTGCCGCTCTAAAGAAGTGTCGAAACTCACACCATCTCCCGGCGGTATGCCACCTGGAGCTTCTGTCCTGCTCCCCGAACTCCCATGCGCTGGCAACTGCCATTGACCGCCATTGACTCACCCCGTTTTCGGTCGCGGCTGGAGTCGAGTAGTCATTTGTTTGATTTAATTTGGGGATAAAATTCCGCAAAGATTCGTGTACTTCATTTTTCCCCGTCCCCTGCAGCACGCAGCTTCGCGGTTCGCGGCCGTATAGTCGGACGCAGCGGAGATCGTCATAATGGTGCGGTTGAGCTCGTGTTGTTGCGGCCGTACGTGTTGGCGTTGGTGATTCCTAGCCCTGTTTTGATTTTCGGTGCGCGTTTTTTCGTGGAATTCTGTTGTGCGCAGAACAGAGGAAAATTGCTTTGCTTTGCCGCTTGCCGGAAAGCCGTCACCCGGGGGTTCAACACGGGTGACTTGTTCGAGGATGATAAATTAACCTCAAAAATGGAAACCACCGCGCTCCTTCGTTCATGATGTCCACCCCGCCCGCGTGCGTTCGTGCGTGCGGACGCCGCGTTTGCCACCACAATTCTTGGCTCGCTCATTGTGCTATCTTACGAGCCGCGCTGGCCAGCGGCGCAGCGGTGTTGGGACCGTAGTTTGGCAAGACTTAGAGACCCGCTACCCCCGGGTTCCATCCCCACCCGGGGGGTCAGTAATCGTAGGCAACTCCGGGTTGCCTATTGTTTATGAGGAAGTTAGGAAAATTGATGGTGCTGTTGATGACTGCCGGTAATGTTGCTGGGCTGGGACCCGGAACAGGGGACGGGAGGAAACCGGGGAACTGGGGCGTTTTGCGCACAAACGGCTCGCCTCAGCCAAGCGGGACTCTACGCAACAATCAAATGTCAAAACAACGACGATGAAGACCGACTTCAACGAACGGCCATTGTGTGTGTGTGTGTGTACGTGTTTGTGGGGCGGCCCCAACAGCGCAACGGAAGCAACCTACCGGGACAGCAGAGGGTGTCGGCAAATGGAAACCTCCACGGAACGGGATGCCAGAAGTGCCGCCGACCGTCGGTGGGAAAGAGGTGGGCGGGAAGGAACCAGAGAGATTTGGTGTCTGACAACTCTATGAAAAATGGATTAGCTGGCAGTCGAAGGAGCTTTCAGACCCTTCAATAGAGTCTCGGGGAGAGATCTCGATGCTACGGATCGTTCGATCTGAACTATTGACAGTGGGCTTGCGGAACCTTTTCGGGCAGAACAATTCTCATAACACATTTCTTGGGCTTACTGAAGAGGCCAACTTCCACTAACTGAAATTCGCGATTATTTTAAATTTAGAAAACATGCATGTGCCATTCTATAACGGCAACATAAATCATACAATGAGATTTTCCACACTTTCAGTGCGAAAAATATGTCATGAATTTTGCTTTCAGTTTCGTTTCAGACTTTGCCGAAACTCAACAATAGTAAAATAAACTATTTGGCAAATTTTGTTGTGTTTTCTTGTTTATGACCACTGGTATGGTATTGAACATTCCGATGCGTAACAACAGCAAAGCGAACCAGCAACCGTCGAAGAACGAAAACGAAGATTCATCGCCAGATGGACCGGAGGAACTTTGATGACGAACCAAAGTGCAGCGATGCTATAGGGTAGGCCGGGGGGGTAGGGGGGACCGGAAAAAAGGCAAGCAGGGAGTCCCGGGCAATGGGAATGAATTAATCATTCTCCGGATGAGGGCCCGTGAACGTTTCGTGCGGCCGCGTCGGTTCATCATCTCGGGGGAATTTTTCTCACCTGAATGTTGGCACCTCGACTCGGCACCGAGAGCCGGCTCGATTCGCCCGTGGGCCGATTGGGGTGGGGCGGGGGAATGAGATTGAGAGATCGTGGTGATTAAACCAGCAGTCGCCCGGCCCGGCCGCCGGCCGTAACGGTGGAGTCGCATGGTGCGTGCCGGGTCCGCCTTCGACAGCCGGCCCGATGAACCGGAGGTCATTCCCGAGATCGACGGAGCGCGCCGGAGATAGATCCAATCGGGGCTGCGAGCGCGCGAGGGCCACATTTTTCTTCGCGTAGCGCTCCCCGTGGAGTTAGGGGCCGAGCGAAAAAGAACATTAAGCATAACTACCCAAAACAAAACCAAAACAAAACAGTTTGAAATGGATCGTAACGGAGGGGTGGGGGGAGGGCGGAAGGCTAGGACACCCGAAGCGAACCTAGCACGCGGGGGCCACGTGCGGGGAGAGCAGTGCGCGGCCGAAACATAACCTAAACATGGCTACCAGCGACGGTTCCGGAGGGTGTAGGGCAAAATTCGAAATAGCCGATTTCTTCGAAAGCATCATTTTTCATGCGGCTCTCCCCGGGACCCGGGGAAGGTTATGGATGGATGGAGCGAGGGAGCGAACACACACAAAAAAAGTAGCATCCTCTAACGGTATCGCCAAGTTGGCCCGGTTTTTTCCTCCCTCGGACTAACGATCAATCTAATGACAACGCCCTCTGCTGGTGGATCCCAGTTGCAGCGCGAGGATACAACGGAAAAGCGAAATAAAAAAAAAAAAGAACACGGCACAAAATTAATGCTTCTAGCAGGCGTATTAAAACAGGACTACTGAAACAAATCCCAGCACGGGTCAATATGAGGCAACAAGTCGACCGAGCAGCCGCCGATTGTGTCACTGGTGTTTTTTACTTTTTACTTTCCACTGGAGGGAGGAAAAATCAGTGCGATGGTCTGATCGCTGCCGCGGCCTGCCCCAAACGTCCTGCGACACTAGTGCGCGACGTGCAGGAATGTCCTGCTGCTGCCCGTCGGCCATTTACTTCGGCCAGAAGCCACCGGTGGCCAACCGGTAGATACAATCATTTAATTGTGTCTTACCGGCGGGCAAATTGCCAACGACTTTCGCCTCCCATGACAACGCATTTCGGGTCGGTTTTTTCTTGTTTGGTTTTGTTTTGCTCGGCTCCTTTTCTTGCTCGGCCTGCAGTCGCCGCCAGCTTGATCGGCGGCTTTGACGAGCGCGCGCTTGTCAGAAATCGCAGGTCCCAGCAACGGCGAGCGATCTTTTCTGCGGATTTTTTGTCCACGCTTTTCCGCCCCCGGGGGTGGAGCGCGTGCGACAGAGATGGAGGGAGGGAGCGTGCGCTCCCCGACGACCACGTCGAGATTTGTGATTGATGGACCTTTGGGCGTATCGAAGCATTAGCGCCCTCTGGCCATCCCGTCCGCCCTCCACCACCACCATCCCAAACAAGCCACCCATTATGCTGCACCGACATGAATAGGAATCGCTCCCACTCTGCTCCGCCCGGATTGCTTGACTCGGTTGACACTGTTTTGACGTTGACGTTTCACGTTTCGCTTTCGATTTTATCTTTATCGCCCTTTTTCCTTCTTTTCGTCGCCGCGGATCTGTCACTCGATGACTCCGTGTCGCTCTTTTAACCTCTGAAATCTGAAGCCCCAGAACGCGAGCGAAGAGCGGCGCATGGGTGGGTGGGTGTGAGGGTGGGTTGAGTGGGTTGGTCGGTGGAATGCGCATTACATAAAGCCGAAACAACACAAAAACCGACTCGCTAAACGATTTCGTAAACGATTTGGAAGACTCCGACTCGGCAAACCGGTGCGGATTCCACCCCGGGTTCCAAAAATAGAAGATAAATGACAATTGAAGTCAGATAATTAAATAGCGGCTCGTTGGGGGGTTACAAATAACTGGGACGACGTAACAACGGCCCGGCGACCCTCTGGAACAGTGGATTAAATTCCGAACGGGGGAAAACCCGTACCCTGTTCGATAGGAATTTGTTGAAGAAACGCCGTCCCTTGCATCACTGCACTTTAAATGGACGTATACTTTCCGCCGTAAGTAATCCCTTCTCGGAAACGCCACTTTGTGGATAGTGGGTTTATTTTGTAACTAAAATGACCCCGACCGGCCACGGGACGGGGGACGGAAGGAATGTGATGAAAGGAAGATGATGAGTGAACGCGTCAATGTAATTTACCCAGTCGATAAGAAGCGATGAATGCAAATGTGATGTGATAAGAAGCTGGCAAAACACCATCATTCGATTCCATTAGTGAAGATTAATTATTCACACTCCCTTGATCTCGGCCTCGTCCTTTGCACCACCCACTAGGAGCGCAGCGAGCCGACGCTGGACAGAAAGTCATTTATAATCTCCCATCGTCTGCAGCGTTGAATGATGGAAATGTTTTCCAATTTTACACACTTTATGAGCCGGAAGTGCACACACACAGCAACACTTTGATGCCGGTTGGACAAAAAGGACCCCGAGTGCAGCACGGCTGGATCCTGCCGAGCGCACGGCTTCGATTAGATTGGATTTTTGGCAGCACCGTAGGGAGCATGAGTAATTTTACAAACATTCTCCGCTATTTCCAGCTGGGACCGAGCGGGAAAGATGATGCAGGGCAAGGTTGATTGGCGCAGTGCCGTTTTTCCACCTTTCGCCACCAGCCAGCCAGGTCACCGGGCCATTGGAATGTTCAATTCCACTCCACATATCTGCAGTTGTACGCCCACACAAACCTGTCCCCCGCAGGCGGAAGTCGAATGTTGGAGGAAGTTGTGCTATCTCCTTCCTGCACCTTAATCTTCATGAAAGGAGGAAAAACGTACGAGAAAAAAAAGCTAGGTACACTTCCTTGTAACCTTCTTCTTTCGCTCTGACCATCCCCCGAATGCTGGTGGCTCTCAAGAAATGCAGTTTCGATTTTTAATATACGAACTCAAACAGCTCCGGGGCCTGCGAACGTAACGACGAACATCATCGTCTTGGTAAAAGCTGGCCAAATCGATGACGATAATGTTGAGGGTGATGAAGACGTTCCAACGCCATGGACTTCCTTTCCTGAAGCTGAAGCTAATAATATCTCAAATATCAACACCTTTCCACGGCTGCTCTAGGGAAGCTGCTCGTGCTAGGGAAGCGTTCGATGTGAAATGTAATGTACGCTATGGCGCCGAGATTTCCTACGGCAAGATCTAACGCACAGTCGATCCTTTTTTGCTTTCATGTCCGACTGTCGTCCTTTCGAGTTGGGCGGCATCATCAAAGTGAAACCGGGACCATTTCATTCGTTCCTTCGTTCGTTCGTTCGTTCGTCCGTTCCCTCGATCGTCGTCCGTTCACTCAATCAATCGTACGTATTTGTGTTTTATTAGATTATTTATTCTATAAATATTCATTTCCTTTCGGCTACGAGATTACCTTTACCGTTTGCCAATTCCGCAGACTGTCCGCAGCTTTACCTTCCGGCAGGACGTTGGATCGGCAAGGACAGAGAAGAAATCTCTTCGATTTCCCTTCGACCCGATGCCAAACGGATACGGGACCCTTCGGATTAGCTGACCCGACTTTGCACCACCTCACCCCGTTACTCCCCTCTACTGGTCACTTCTCTCGCCGCTTGGCCTCTTTTTTTTGTGGCACAGTTTATGTCGCAGGCATACGATTGACCGCTTACGTTCTTGATACTCGCAACATCGTATCTTCCGGATAACGGATTGTGTGATTTTTACGAGTTACCGCGCCGGACCAATTTGTCCAAAAAGTTCGCCCCCGGAACCCGGCGCCCCCAAACCACGCGCCCCGAGCTTGAAAGCTTTATTCGATTCCATTCCATGCCGCTTCGTTCCGATTCGATTCCGTTCCGCTCCGTTCCGTGGTCGACTGGACGAGCATCGGCAAATATAAATAGAAATTTGGTCCAGCACACCCCTCCAGACCCTCGAGCACACGAGCCGTAAGCTTTCCCATTTCCCTACCGGACGAGGCACGAGAAGGAAGCGCCAGTGGAAAAAAGAACCCCCGAATTGCGAACGGTACTCCCCGATAGTCTCGTTCAATTATTCATTCATGCAGTTTCAGCTCCAATTCCCGCATCCTGGGAGCCCTGCTTCCGACATCCTCTACACCCCGCCGGCCCATCGTCCCGAAAACGGGGCCTCCGGTGCAAACACCAGGGTCAGCTAAAACGAACATTCCTACACTTTATCGCCACCAGTGGTGCCAACTAACAAATAGCCGGCGAGTAATATGAAAAATAAATATTAGTTCAATATTCTAACACAACGCCGCATCCCGTTCGCAGGGCCATCGCTGGCAAATCGAGCAGAGGCCATTTTTCTGCATTCCATGCTGTTTATGAAGGTCCTTGAAATCCGTGAATATTTCCGGTAGCTGAATTCACGCCAGCACTCAAAAGCGATGGCGACATTTTCGACTCCACCCGGGGCCGGGCGACGAAAGATCGAAACGAACCCTGTGCTGTTCGTTGAAGGAAACGTTTACCATGGAAGGACTCGCGACTGATCTTAAAGCTTCGGCTTCGCCGTCTTGGAGGCGCTCGAAAGGCATCCCGGAAAAAATCGCCCGACAAAGGCACACGATTGACAAAAGCCATCACTTATCACCCGTTTGAACGTGCTCGCCTCGGTTCCGATTGCTTTTTTATTTGTCCGCTTCTTCCAACACACGTCTACATTCAGCCTCCAACAGGACCAAACGACATTCCTTGGCTCGCTGGCTCGGTCTCGAACGGGTGCTTGCCTTCCTTTTTTTTCCCCATTTTGGGCCATTTTTATAGCGACGATTATCGAGGACTTTGATGTATGGTTATGTCGTTTGTGGGTTGCGCATTCTTGGCTCAATTTTGACATCTCGAATGACATCGTTTAACGGCGAGGTTGCCCTTTTGTGTGCCGCTGGAGGGTGTCAGAAAAATAAAATCATTTCTGGACGCTACCCGCTGACGATGAATCCGGTGTAAATCATTATACTGCGCTCTTGGTGCCGTTGAAGAATGCGTCGAACAAGTTGATGATGTCCGTGACAGACGGATGACAAAAGTATTTTAATTTGGTGTTTGTTCGACTGGAATCAAGATATGCACGGCTTCACATAAGGTTTAATTTAACAGTTATTATACCGAATGCTATGTAGTTACAGCTCATGTCCCACTTTTACGACAAACAGATTTCCCATGTATGCAAAGTAAGCTTGTAAGGAAAACGTGTTCATTGTAAGAGCAAAATCCTCTCGCTTCATATGTCTGATGCAAATCCTCCACCTTCGAATAAGGTTCCAAAAACCATAAAACTTTCCTAATCTGTATACCGATCCTAAGTCCCTGGAAAGCAACCCCACTGGTTCGAAGTAAGGAAGCGAAGAAAAATTATCGAATTACCAGATTTGATGCAATTCTAAGAACAGAATCTAAACCCAGTACCGATAAGAAGGGCCTAACCACACGGAGAAATAAGAAGATATGAGGAGTTTCTCCGGTCAAATCCACTCCCGGGGGAGGACTTAGGGGTGGGCGGACGGAGCAAAGTGTTTTGGCAGGAATGAGTTTTTCCTGGCGATCCCCTCCTCCCACAAGGGGGCTTGTTAGGAGTTTGAAATGAAGCAAAAAGCTTGTTTTCTCGTTCCCTTGAAATGGATTCCCTCGCAAGGTTCGGCGCGGAGGTTAGAATATCTCGGCCGTCTTTTGCGGAGAACATTTTACTTGTCGGAAGAAACCGTGGTGGACCGTCTGGGACTCCCATCCGAGAAACCCCAGATTCGTGGGCGAACGCTAGGGCAGCCGCAGTTTCATCTTGAAACATTGTCGTAATCTGTGGCCGGCCCAAGGTGAAGCTGGTCCGTGTGCTGGTCTGGCGACATAAAGAAGCTTCAGGGATTTGTGCATAAAATCGTAATCCGATCGTCGTGTGTGTCGGTGTGTCGGTGTGTCCCAGGGTGCCGCCGACACACACGGAACCCACGTGGGGGTGGATTAAGCTTTCGACACATAGTGGACCTCTCGACCTCGACCTGGACCCCAGCCAAGGCGGCCAAGCGGTGATTCTGCTGACTTTCGGTCAGCGGTTCGACGCCAAGTGAATCAGTCGAGGTTTGTCGCCAGCAGAGGAGGAAATGACCCAGAACCGAACCGGATCAGCTGCACACAGACCGACCGGGCGGCTGCGTTGGTCGTAAAGTTTGAACAAAGTTTCCCGATAGCAATTCCGGGCGCTGCACTTCCCACGGCCGAATGTAATTGGATGGAAAAAGTTTCCTCATCCGCATCCCGTTCCAGCCAAGATTCCCACCCCACCCACCAACCCGAGCGCCGGGGAAAAGGTGGCTTTTTTTCGTGTGCAGGTCTTCGTACAAGACGACTTTAGCATCCTCCATTTTTCCTCGCTTTCAACACTATGTCGGTCGCAAGAAACCATCGGTCAATGACTGCCCCACTGAGGGAAGGCAGCTCGGCAAGCAGCTAGCTCCAAAGCAAACAATCTGCATGGAAGACGGAGATATAAAGTATTAGAAGGACGGAGGGAGCAAGAATAAACTTAAAGAAACCGTGACATACTATTCCTGCTGCAAGAAACGAACCGTGCTGCATTAAACGCAGCGACTCTTCGAAACCACGCGGCAAGTGACTGACTGGTGGATTTAATATTTAATTTTATACAGCCCCTGCCCGCCGCTGTCCTTATCCCGCTGTCCCCCACCCGCCAGCGGGGAATGCATTTCGCGGTGCATTGAACGTTCCAAGGTATAGCGACGACTTACATCATACAACACAAAATACTTTTTTTATGACTCAACCGAAGCTCGCTGGCGAACCAACGCAAACGCGCGCGATCGCGAAAGCCGCCCCACCGGAAACGGTTCCTCCCAAGTCTACCCCTTTTTTTTCGCTTTTCGCAGAATTTATCCCTTCAGTGGGCGGCATCTTACGAAACTTTTCTTCAAAAGAAAAATTATAATGCAGCATCAAGTATTGTAAGAAACAAATTTTCGTTTCAACTTGCGAACCTATTTACGTAAATACATACGTTCGAGGTTCACTTTGCTCCGTCAGGATAAATGTGCACCAACGAGGATAGGCTGTAGTCTGGAAGACATCCACCCGACAAGCTCCCACACGGAATGACTCTTTATCCAATTGCAGGACAAAGAAAGGACACTATTCGAGGAAAGCGACGGAGGAGGAGGCCGGTGAGAGGGAGTGGAGAAAAATGGCGCGCTTCGTTCGCGAACAATTAGCATTAAAAATAAACCACACTCTTTGCTCTGCCAGCGAACGCTTTGAGAGCTTCCCATCGCGTCCAACTAAACTTCCGTCCCCTCCGAACACCCTTTCACACCAGGGCCGACCCTGCCTTGCCTTCTGGTTTGAAAATGCTCGCTAAATCCGCGTGGGTATTTTATAGGTTGGTTGATATCTTCCTTTCTGCAACCGAATGCAACCGGTTCGGGGACTCGAAGACTCTTGACGGGGGGACAGGCCTGGGCGATCGATGACAGCTCAGCTGGTTCTCGTGTGTTCTGTCAGAATACGAGTTTACGTCGCCATCGAGGTGCCATCGTTTTGCGTCATCCGCCCGATCGGATCAATACTAAATTGGCAGGTGACCCGCGTTCACGGCCCGGACGTAAGCCATTTAAGTTGAAAATATTTTACCAGCCGGCTTTCTTTCCTGGAACGAAATGCGCCTTTCAAGGGGAATAACAATCCAATCCGGGGTCACATTATAGGGACAAAAAGAATCCTTAGCGACTGAATCCGAAAGAAATAAAAATAAAAGATTGCACGAACAGCGAGTTAAGAAAGGACCCGGGTAAATCAAATGTGATTGAAATTTGCATCATCCTTCACTGGCCATTCCATTTGACACCCTTACCCTCTCTCTCACTCTCACTTCCTCTCTTACTCTCTCTCTTTCTCTCTCTCTCTCTTTATTCTTGATCTTCTTAAAGCGTGCTAGTGGTTGGAGGTCACCGCAACCTCGACCACGAAATTCGGTATCATTATAATCGGATTAATAATGCATGAATTTTCGCTCCCCAAAAAGTGCTTCTGCCACAGCGAATCCCACTAGGGCGCGGTTCTCCACCACGGTGCGCCGCCATACACTGTTCTCCCCCTCCATCCGGTGGAACCCAAAAGAACTCCCCAGCGACAATAGCGGAATGCACCGGGGAAGAATGAGGATGGAGATTCAAAAACTGCATTTGCACTTTCGAACGCAGGCAAACACAACCCGGATGCTCGGAGGGATGCGGGCGGGCTTAAGACGGGAGACCGCCGATCGCAGGGTGGGAGGGTGCGGAAGTGACAGTTTTCAAACCCGACGCTCGGAAGGGGTTCCACCACACCCCGGATTGAGGTCAAAGTTGGATGACTTTTGTCGGACTTTAACCGAACCGACCGATTCCAAACAGGAACAACTTTCAACGTCAACGTCCTCCCGCCCCCGGGCGTAGGCGGCACAAAAGAGGGCGCGGGCCGGGATGAGAAGGGCCGGGGCCAAGCGGGGATGAGAAAAGTTGCATCATCATATTGAATCACTGGCGGGTTCGCGCCGAGCGGGCTTTGGATCATCGAGCGGTCATCCGAACTGTAGAAGCACTGCATGGTTATCGCGGAAAATGAAAAATTATTCCCGTATCGATAGTGGATGCGTGAGAATGATGGGTTATGATGAGGCGAACACGCGTCCTGCCCCGGTCAGCGCGGAAAAAGGGTTGCGAGAGTTTCGAGCCGGACCGCTTTCACAACGATGGAACCGTTTAATGATACAAAGTTGAGGATAATCGATGATCCTTCGTGTTTGAAGCGGATTTAATCTAGCGTGCCGCATTCGAACATTCTGCCCCACGAAATGCTATCGAACCGTTCAATGGATCGATCGAAGGGTTGCAAAAGAACAGGGAAGAAAATCATGAAAGTGTTTGAAGCTACCGATACCTGGGAAGAGTGAACATATCGAACAGCTTCTGATGATCGAACGAACGGCACGCCATGGAATCAATATTTGCATTTCGCGAAAAGAAATCAAAAACAGGTAAATTACACTTTGGGTTTTTAAATAAACTATGTTGGAGGGGCGCTCGTTTTCTAAGAACAATCCATGGGAAGGATTTTAAAAACAACATTGAGTAGTAAACGAATTTTCCAGATCCGGGAAAACAGACGTATCGCCGAATTATTTTGATTACTTGCCCCAAATCCGTTGCGTCAACATTTGTCGACGATAAAAAGAAGTTTTAAACACGAGAGACGAAATGTGTTTTCCAAAATCCTACATTAAACCGGCCCTTCGCCATGGACTGCCAGATCGACCAGAGGTGGACGGTGTTTTCCTCTGCCATTAATGACAAACGAAACACTCCGCCGAAGGGGAGAGAACACAGCGCCACCTATCGAGTCGGTTTTGTTCGCCGAGAACGTGTGTTTAGATTATTCTAATGCACATATACAAAACACCGGCGTAGGTTAATAATGCCGCCCCTGGCCGAACCGGGGATGATTTAAGACGATCAACGATTATTTTATGAAGCAACGCCACTCTTCCCTGACGATTCCGGCGCCGACGAGTAAACAGGCAGCGTTTCCCCAAGCTTCCGAGCAGGAACACTCCTGATTCCGGTCAGCTGGTTGTAGTCATTTATCGGAACGATTTCTCCCGCTCATGCGGGATCCCTTTCCCGCGTGGCTATTTCCGACCGACAGGGGCAGGGGTCTATAAACAAAAAATATACTTCCAAAAGCGCAACGCACGAGAAGCGAGCCGCGTGGCGCACCGTCGGAAAGATGAGCTAGCTGAAAGCGGTTTCCAAATAAATAATTACACGGAAAAGTAATTGGAAAGCGTACGGGGTACGGGTACGGCACCGGCGAAGGGGCGCGATGGGGAGTTTTATGAAATCCATCTTCCTCGAAACGACCGGCGGCAAGAGGCCAGAGGGGAGGGAAACGGCGAGTGAGGAAGGAGTTAAAATGTTTACCGAAATGTAAAAACACATTCAAGCAACAAGGTATAATTAATCAAGAATTTACTAAACACACATCTGGACGCTGGCCGGCCTAAAGGCTTCGCGGCCTGGGGATGGGGGGTCAAAAGGGCAAAGAAACACCCCGAAAGAAAGCATCGAGCATCAGCATACTGTTGCGTTTCCTGCCCCACGCGTCCATACCCAGCCTACCCTCCCCCCTCCTCCCCTCCCGGCTGCTGGATGTCGCTCATTACCGGGCGGAACATAACAAATCGGCCCGAGAGTAGCATAAACTTAACGCCATAAAAACGCGCCCCATCCGAGGGTCCGAAAGTCCGCTTCCAGCAGTACGGTAAGCGCTAAATTGGGATCACTTTCCTAATGTTCTTTTCTTCTCCGCTCCGCTCCACCCACCCGTTCTGTTCTAACATCGCATGCGAGCTCATAAAATCATCCACATCATCATGACCATCATCTTGCTGTTCCTTTCCGGCGAAGCAAGCTGAGGATACGTCTTCGGGTACCTCAACCGTGGACGAGAGGGTTGGGTTTGATTACCAATCGCAAACCTTTCATGTTGCGCAAGGGAATTTCATCTGCTGCGCGTGCCGTCCAAATTATCAAAATGCCGATAAAATTATGGAAGAAATCGGGCAACTTATGCTCCGCAAACATAACACAATACCAGCTTGCTGCTCCGTTGGCTACAATCATTGAGCGACTTTTTTCCCCATTTCCTCCCATCTAGCAGAAATGTGAAGCCAAGCGAGCGGCAAACTTTTTTTGTTTTCACGTGTCGCAGAACGAACCAACAGAGAAAAAGCTTTGCTGATGTGGAAGTGTGAGATCATAAACTGTTTCACGTTATGATTTGGCTAATAATTTGATGGGATACTTTTCCGATTTTCCTCCCCGGTTCTCTGGTGTCGCCGTGACTGTTGTTAAATGATTTTCCAGATTTTCGCCCCGCAACCACCGGCACCGCGGACGATTTGCGGTTTATGGCACGCAACTTAAGCTGCCGGGACACCGGGTATAACCTGGTATTAATTGTTTCCACGACATGGCCCGCAGCAGTGGCGTGCTCTGGGTTTTTAACACCCGCACGCTCGCCTAGAAGCGTTTCGCTCCCCGGGCCCGGTTGCGGCTAGCCAGGAAGAAGAAACCTGGCCGGCGTTTGAAGTTGTGACTCGTAAAATCATAAATTCTAATACCTCTTCCTTCTTTACGACCAATAAAAGCTGGAACCTGAAGACTTCACGCAATCGGGGGTGCCACTGCTGCACATCGCGCGACTGACGCTCCACACGAGGGGAACAACATTCCCGAGATGTGCTTTTTCGCTCCATTTAGGGGAAGGTAACTGTCCCCGGCCGGGTCCCGGTGGAAGTCGTAAAGGTAAAGGTATTAATTGTGAAAAAACTTAACCCAATAAGGTGGTAAGGAGGTGCGTGCGCGTGCGGCACAACGCCAGGCTTATTTATAAACACCTATCCCTTCCGTCAATCATGATGCCAATTTGATAATCGCTGGCCGTTTGCAGGATATAAACTCGCAGTACTTTCGAAATTCGGCTCACGATTTTCGTTTCCTAATTTGACAGGCTTCCCTTTGCAGCGTTCGAAATTAACGCCGACACGAACTCGGCCTCGACTAGAACGGGTTGCAAAGTATAATAATTTCGGGAAATAGTCAAACAGACGATTCGCCAGCCGCTAGCTATAATACCAGTCAGTCCCTTGGGTCTAGCTGATGCCAATGTTTGGCAGGGATTTGATCCGCATACAAAGCTTAGCGATAAAAAGGTACAGTTTATTTTTGACAAGAGATATCGGATTCCGTTCAAAGCTAACATATTTCGAGGAATAATCCCGCTCACCGTCAACGCGACGACAACAATATTGAAAATTGAAAACAGAAAATGATTATACAAGGACCGGGCAGAATTCGTCGCCGGTCCGGCAGGCAGATTACATCCTTCGATGGGTCGGCATTCACTATCGTCGGTTCGGCTTGCGCCCCGGCGACGTGACGGTACTCCGGTTTATGTTTACCTCCCACTCTCCGTTCGCGCGGGGAGACGTAAAAATGGGATTTTACATTTCACAAAAAAATGTGCCACCCAAATGCCCCGAACGGAACTGTTTCTAGCCCGCACGGAGTCGGCTCGTGTGCACGGACATGCTTTCCTTTCTCCCTTTCAGTGCGATTTCTTCTGGTCAGTGCAAATTGCAGGTCTGATGTTTTTATCTTCTCCCGCCCACCACCTACTCCACGCGCCGTAACCCACCCCCGGATGGCCCAAGGGGCAGGCGGAATCGTGTTTGACCGACCGATCTAACCGACCCGCGGAGCCAACGCCATCATCACCCGGCACACTCGAAAATTGGCCTCCGCGTGCGGCACGGCCCCTGTCGCTCGGTTGGCTGCGCCATTGCGTGGAATTCTGGCCAGAGTTCTTTGTCTTGCACGACGACGACGACGACGACGACGATATCGCCGCCCCGGGTGCGCTATGGCTTCCACTTTTCGGTCGGGCAGCGCATTTTCTATGCACGTTCCAAAATCAGAAAAGGGAACGGTGCTCGAAGGGAAAAAATAAAATAAATTGAAACGAATAAAACCATCGCAGACGTGGCGCGGAGTCGGTCGAATTCACTGCTCGCGGGTATCGCACGTCGTAAATCGCGGACGCTTCAGCGAAGCGCGAACGTGAGGTTATGCTTATGGCCGCGGACGCCCGAAAATGGACCACGCGCCATGTACTAATAATGCATCATGTCCAGCGGTCCGCTGTCGTCAGCTCGCTTTGAACCAAAGGCGTACATTCGCTGCGTAATGTATGCATCCGAGCGTCGTCATTTATGCTTAATGCTTTGATGGTTTACGAAATTTTCATTTTCATACCACTCTTTTATGCCAGCGGCACTGCAGCGACCGACGAAAACCTGCGACTGAAGAATAAAAAATCTTCACTCCAAAACATGAACAAAGTTCCAGTGACGAGTGACAGCAGCGGACTGACAGTGCAGTACTCAATGTCCCGAGCCGGGACATTAGTGGCGAGACGATGGATCGTTTCTCACAAATTTACTTACATTCGTATGAACTAAAGTGAACCGATTGGCAACAAGGGGGGACAGGAGAATAACTCAGTAGCATAAAACAGTGGATAGAAATATAATCGTCTGGGATACCACAAAAGGCCAGTAAGTTCCTGTGAAGTGGCTTTCGTCTATCCGACTGGCTTTTGGAAACGGTTTACGTTCTGTTTTCATTTGCAGCACTCTTTCCCTTCTCAGCATCCGAAGAACAATGAACATCGATCGAAAGGAGCGCGGCGAAGGGTGGACGGGAAAAGAAAAACATCCTGCCATAACGAGCGGCGCGCCGAGGTGAGGGCGAAAGAGAGCAGACACATCCCATCACGAGGTGCACTTCACCAACTCCGAAACGCAAACAATCGAACGCACTTCGAACGAGAATATCAAAATACACTTCTCAAGCTTAAGCGAACGAAAATTGCTGAGTAAATAGTTTAAAAACCTTTTCCCCCGGGCGCCCCGCGTTTTCTGCGCGCCGTGTCCCTCGGCAGGATGTGAAGGACCGGTCGGATGGGCGAAGGAAGCCAAACGGCGAGGAACCCACACACACCTGGGCCACTTAATGCCGCTGCTATGGCGAGCAAACTGTGGCTGTGTGTCAAGCGGTTGTCTTCCTAGTTAGGCTGTTTCTGTTTCTGTTTATTTTTTTTTGGTTGCTGCTTCGTTCCCGGTTCCCGGCCATCCATTAGCTGAACCATGAAATTTTAGCCAACGGATGGGAAAAATGAATTACTGACCTTCCCCCACCCCCAATGGGGGATAAGCCACCGTGAGTGGAGGGAATTATACAAATAAGTAGGTTTATAAATGGCAATTATGAACGGTTCAACAGGATGCTATGGAATCTCTTACACTAAGTCTGTAATAGCGTCCAAGAAAGTGGAATTTGATTCACCATTAAAGTCTATTAGAAGTGTATCAAACCTGGTAAAGTAGAGCCGAAGAAACGGACAAACGGACCCATAAGAAGGGTACAAGAAAGAGCAAATGGCAGACAAAGAAAATATGGGCAAAAAAAACAAAAACAATCAACAAACTCGACCGCTCGGCCACTCTGTTCCGCAGCATCCGATGGGCACCGAACGGGCAAGTGTTTACTTACACTACGCCATCTCCGAGGTCTTGCCGGCGGGTCCCGCTCTGCGGGAGGACTGTCCGTCTCGAGCGTGCGGCGAGTGGAAGTCTGGTATTTGTTTCCATTTGTGCCGCGCGGAAGGGTGCCGCAGAACATTGGCCAAAGCTACGGCCGGTCTTCGGCTCATAGAAAATCCATTTGCGCCAATTCACAGGTTTAATGCACGCCCGTCCGTTTCCAATTCGTCCGCCGGCAGATGCTGCCCCGTGGTCTGCAGGAACGTCGTGATCTGGGAAACCATTTTCAGAGCACCCAGTACAGAGAGTAGCGTTACTTGCAAAACGAAGTCGTACTTGCGAGAACGAACCGGCGAACGAAGACCTGGGCGGCTGGGCCAGGGAGTGTTAATGGCGATGGGTTTCTGGACTTCATCGGCACAATGCCATCCAAGAAAATCCATCGGAATGCCTTTGAGACGAATTTGGCTATCCCGCCCACTCCACAGAATTCGTCCCAGTGACAGCTGCCATCCGGGGAGCGTGCATAACATCTGCCCGAACCGAGGGATGGCCTACGCCGCCGACTACAATCGCCATTGAGACGCAAATGGTGACACGCCGCGGGTGGCGCCTTACACTTGAGCGTGCCTGGTGCACCAGCTGAGCCAGGGGTCGTATCAAACCTTACTTTTGCCACCGAAAGATGCGACCCTCTTTGCACGTGTTTTCGAACGAGATGCTGCAACGGCGGCAGATTGTGTTGCAACCGCAGAAGTCACAGAAGGTCATCATCTCTCCGCTGGTGGGCGTTCGCTTCCGAGCTCAGCGAGAAGCCGCCTTGCCTCGAGTGCAGCTGCAGTTTGCTGCAGTTTGTCTTGGTGCGTCATGGTGGCTAATGGCCTTGTAAATATGAGTCACTTTGGCTGTTTGTTTTGTGTCTCCGTGTCCCAGGGCCATCCACCCGGTACGCAGCTAGCGAAAGCGCACCCTCAGGGCAGGTAAACCGTGTCAACGCAAATCGGGTCGAGTTTCACCAATTTCAGCCTGGCATAATCAGCTGCACCGGATTAGCCTATGGTAACGTGTTCACCGGGGGTACTTTTGAGGGATTATCGGTCACCGTTAATGAGCAAGGGAAGTGACGGCGAACGATGGCCGGAGAAAAGGAAGACAAGGAAGAAAAATCTCATCTTGCATGAACAATTCATACCGAATACTGTTACGAAGGCAATAGATTTCGCCATTAAAAGGTTATATTTTTTATGAAAATAATCCACATGAAAATTGGAAAAGGATAAAAGCCACCCACGGGAGGCGAAACTATGCGAATAGATGCGAAACTGAATAAAGCCTCCTTAAAAGCATTTCCTTCGACTAACTATCGGTATGCTAAAAGCACTGATCCGCCTGCATTTATTAATTTGTTTGTCGAACAATATCAATTAAGCAAACAGAAATAAAACAACCTCGCCTCGAAGGATCACAGGATCACCACGGTGAAATCACCACCGGCATCGGGCAGCCAGTATGTTGACAGAAATAATAACTCCGCACGCTGGACGCGGTGCGGATTTTTTTGCTGCGTCCAGCTTCAACGGAATCGTATAAATACGGCCCATCATCGGCTTTCCCGGAGCCCCGAACACCGGCAAAATGTAACTAATAATCCTTCAGACGTTAATGTATTTGTCGCAGTCGGCCACGGCCTGCTGTGTAAGCGAATCGTGTCGCCAGCGTGGAATGGGAAAAATAAAAGACCCGGTTCGTTTTTTTTAGGTAGCTAAAACGCATCGCAAAAATTCGCCATCATCCAAAATCCATCATCACTCCCGGTGAAATACGGTCGGCGTGGCTCTCCGATGTGAGTGCTGCAGCATCCGGTGACAATATCCGGCGATGCAACGTGAGTTTATAAAAAAAAAACCTACAGATAGGGAAAATCGTCCCATCGGAATGGCATTTTATCGCACCGGATTCATCGGAGAAGGACACAGGGCGGCGAGGCGGGGCCCAACTCCAACCCGGAGGTCCATGTTGCCTGTACGCGTTTGAGGTATTTGCACGATCGAGTTGATTTTACTTTTTTGTATTCAAATTTCGAGTAGGAATATTTTTTACCCCGCGGAGAACTCCTCTTTCGGTGGGAGGGGCGGGGTGAAGGAGGGGGTTCGAAAATTATTTGAAATATTTTTTCGCCTACCATTATTCATTATGCCATATTTTATGACTCATCCACCAGTCCGCCCCAGCGAGGGGTGCCCGCGTCCTTTTACGCCGTTTTTTTCCCGCTGCTCCACCGGAAGGTCCTGCTGTAGGGAAAAAATAAAGCCACGACCCAAACGATGTGCCCAAAACCCGGGCACGAGAAACGGTTTCACCGAAACTGATTTGGTAGCTTCCTGGTGGTTGCTGGGTGAAAAAAGGGTTTTTTTTTTTGATACAGTGTTCGGCCAAAGTTTCGGAACAAGCGAGGGGAAAATGTGTGCCGAACGAATTCCAACCATCGAGACTGCCTCCAAATATGATTACCAACGTACGTCGTCCATATTCACCGGCATCCAGCGAGTGCCGCTGGAACTGATCCTCAGCAGCGGGGAAAAAAGACCCGCCCCCACCAGCCGCCGCCACCACGGACCCAGACGGACGAGGGAAGTACACGAGGTACCTACTAAATAGCAGATACAAGCATTTCTCTGCGACTACGTCCTGATGCCGAGTGGGAAAAAAAACCTGATCGCACACCCGAGAGGACGGCCGAAACAGGAATCGGTTGGTGGCCGGAAGATCGTAAGTATATTTTGGAAGAGGCAGAATGCAGCTTCCCCAGCTTCCGCGAGCACCCCCGAGCTTCCCTTGACTCCTTCCTGGGTGGAACGCTCGCACAGTTTTTGTTTCACTTCGTCACCATGGTTACACGAAAAGAAGCCGCCGCCCTTCGCTCGATGCAGAAAAGTTTAGAATTTCACAGCCCGCATCGAACCGCCACAGCCACTCACAACGGGTCCCGTCTCCGGCGCACGGACGGCCGGAACCTCGTACCGGAAGTAAGTGTTCTGCCCTGCTCCGGGATGGAAGAAAAGGGCACGGGACGCAGCGGAGAAAAAACACCCTCTTCGGGCTCGTGGGTCGTGAAAGTGGTGAATCGTGGTGAAAATCGGCTGCACCAACCGCCTGCCACAACTGTCGGGAAAGTCAGAAAAATTGCCGAAAGGAGAGAACCAACAGCGACTGACTGCACACTTCGGCAACTGCTGCTTCCGAGTGGATTGAGGCACACGTTGGGCAATCATGATGGGATTCCCTCCGTCACTCCCGTGTGACGCATCCAGGGCAATGTGAAGGTGAAGGAAGAGGTGTCGAAGGCGCCGGCGGATCGAGAGTGGGGCCGTGTCCGTCCGCAGAGTGTATCGTTCCGTCGAGTGGTGCACTCGCTGGGGCGTTATTTGAATTTATCTTACGAAACAATGAGAGAAAGCTCCGGAACGGAACGGAAAGAACCAACTCGAACGCAACCGAAAACCGCATTGCCTTGCCATCCTCCCGTTGGCACCGGGTCGGCGACTAGCTGCAGGACATCTACTGTAAAGGCAACATGGAAAAAAACGCTCTACGGGGAGACCGTGTACAGCGATATGAAATTAATTTCCCGCTCCACCGTCGGCAGGCTCGCTGCTGCAAAATGGTGTTTCCTAGCGCCAGCTCGAACGGATTTATGCTGTGGTCGGTAGAAGGTGTGAAGACTGGAATTGGGGCGGCTAGCAGTGGTGGAAAGCTGTCCGGAGAAAGTGTGCTTAACTCCTTTACTAGGGGGCGAGTGTCACTAGAATGCAGGTGTTTTCGTTTTGCACATTTTGTTGTTCGAAAATATAAAAATGTTTTACATATTATGCCATTGAAATGCAATGCACCCCGTCTTGAAAACGTTTTCAGAACTGTTGCTGTTCTTCAACAACAAACTGGAGCAATACTGTGTGTAAGTTTATCTTTTCAATGTTTTATATTTGTTCCTCAAAGCTGCGACAAGTTTTATATTCCTCTCTTCTGTTCTCTATGGCTTGTCGAACAACTTTTCTATGATCTATTTCACGAATCAAGGCAAAACATATTGCACAAAGTGTACATCGTCTTCGGTCGTGATCAAACAATTTCCCAGAACCGCCCAGCAAAGATCCTTCATCCTCGCCTCCTCCTCCTCCACCGGCGGTACTCGTTCGTTTAATTGGTGCTCAATGGAACACCGAACGAGGAAAACTCCCCGGGGGGCGGATCTCCCTCCCATCAGCACTCGGCGGGGAATTTGAAATATTTTCGGTCGAAATTTACAAAATTGAACACACCATCATCATTGTGACGGAGCAGCCGGGAGGATGGAAGCTGTGGTTCCCGGTGGGAGTGTAAACCATCGATGAAGCATCTGGCACTTCGAGTAGACAAAAAAAAAGCACATCACAAAACAACACAACACTAGCTTCAATGGGGAAACATAACCGAGCACAACAAAAAGCACCAGAGCGACGGCGCTGGAACCGAATCGAATCATCGCAAGAGGTGGGGGAGGGTGGAAAGCGGAAGCATAAAAATGGCAGAATAGGCAAGGAAAGAAATATGTACAGAAGGAAAACTTTACACAACATAATTAAAAGTTGCAATTCGCAAACGACGCCGACGACGACGACGATGATGCAAAAACTCGATTGCAGCCGGGTTTGGTCAGAAGCGTACGAAAAAGAAGACAAACAGGAACGATACCGATTTACCGCCACGCAGTCGATCTGTTTTGAAATATGATGTTAACGATTTATAAATAGGAAAAGTTTTATGCATCCTTGCCAAACCCGCCCACGCGGACGACCCGGCTCTCCCGTCGGAAAAGGGATAAAAGTTGCGCTAGTGTTTCGATTGGAAAATGCATCCAAACACCTCCGCCCATCCGCCCAGCGGGCGTACAGTGGGAAGCGAATATTTATTGGTTCGTAGGAAAAACAATTGAGTTGCGTTCTCTTCCTCCACCTGCCCATCCTCTGCACTCATTTTATCTGTTTAGATTTGACGGCCAACCACTCGCACTTGTACTAGCAGCGGGATGGTTTATTGGGAAGGAATTTTGCAGCAAACTTTTCACCGGTTTTTCTTTCCTACACATCCCGCTTCTGCTCATTTCGCGTTGCGGGACGCCTGTTTCCATTCGCCATTTGGGTGCCGGTGAGCTGGAAATGTTGCCCCAATTTCTTGCCGATCAGGCTTTGTTTCTCTCCGCCGGTGCCTTCGCCCTGACGTTACTGGGAAAAGTTTCTAAATGACTCGAAATTAACCTGCTCGTGTGGAATGAGGACGAGTTTTATGATAAAAAAAGACCGTGTCCGAAGTGTCTGAGGAAATGCCGGAATGAAAGGTTTCCGGTTTCCGTTTTTCTCGTTTTGCCGGCACCGGCGATATCAGAATTTTTCCTCCGCTGGCGAATTACGTTTCGCCCGTGCTTGGCCGCAGCTTCAAGAATAGTTTGACTCATTGCCATCGCCGACATCGGACGGAGCGAACGAAAAGGTAAGTTATGCAATTCTCCGCATCCTGGCAAGCATAGCAAAGAAAATTAAGATGGAGTCATTATTGGGAAAACTATTTTATAACTTCCGTGGAAACCCCAAGCCAATAGTTGGCTAGTCGATTTTGGCTGGAAGTTGGAAAATAAAGTCCGATTCGATGGTGTTGTTCAATGTGGCCTGATACAAGGAACAGATCCTTCGTTCGTAAATAAGCAATTAATCATGAGCTCGATGTGATTGCACGAATAAGCCCCTGCACCTTACGCAAATCCGTCACTTAGGGTAAGTGAATAGAGTTTATTAATAATCTCATAATTCGCTCTGGCGGGTCGCACACACACACACACACACACACATTCCAGGAGTAAAGTAATTCCTCCTCCCACCTGCACAATCAAACTGCGCCGCTGATTGGAATGAAAATAATTCTATCAGTAAAAGAACAAACCCTTCATTAGAATGCTCTTACTGCTGCTGCTTCTTAGGAACAATATCGCCCGAGCAAAAGGGCCTTCAAACCTCCTTTCGATGATGATTACGGTCGGTACGACCCTCCACCAGTTCGGTTCCCAGCGGTCGAACACAATCGTTCCCACCATTATCGCCAAAGGACAATCACGAAATGGTCCCACTACATCCCGCCTCCCACGCCCCACAGCACTAAGGTCCTTGAAGTAGAATGGGTCGCGAAGGGGACTGTACGTGTGGGTGGGTGGGAAATTACGGAAAAAGGTGGACCGCACTCTTCCTTGGTCGGGGCAACATATCTAATCATCACTCCTACGGCTCAGAGATTGCATACTAATGGTCACAATTATGTGACCCCCGGGTTTCGGTGGAACCCCTTACGGTCCTTATGTTTCACCCTTTACTTCCTCTTTGTTTTTTTTTTTGTTGGTGTTTTGCTTTCGTTGCTGCGATTCTTGCGGCCATGCGACCTTATCATCATCGGCACGATGGCGTACGTGCGTGCGTGCGTGAGCTGGTTGATTGAATTTCATTTTCGGTTTCCCGATTTTCGATTCCACCGGAGTCCCATTTCCCATGGTCTACGTTGGGGCCTGGTTTTTTTTTCCCCCGTGGAACAAGTGACCGCATACGAATTGTATGGAAATTGCCCTTTCCCCATCACCTAACACTTTCCCACTGGCTGGTACAGCCGGAAAACAAGGCAAACCGGTTGGACTTCGGAAGGGCGGCTTTTCTTTATGTTTTCCCACTCGCGCCACTCTGAGGAGTCCAGCGACGGTGACGACGACGTGTTGTTTTGGAAATTTAACGAAGCACGAATTCTTCTCGTCTCCTTTCTCTCTTTCTCGCTCTCGCTTACTTTGCGAGAACATCAACAGCGATAGTGGCCGGCTACCAGTGTGCGTCCACGCCCCAGGGCCAGCGCGGATGAAATGGAAAACAGTAGGAATGATCGCATCGCAATGAAACAAATCCCGGAAGTTCCATTACACTCCACGGGCGGAGGTCCTTGCTCATTTGAATGCAATCGGTTCCCGGTGCCCCATCGGCTTTGGTGACGTCTTCCGCAGCGACGAGGAAGGCGTCCGTGCGTGATTCTTTCCTCTCCGTTTCGTCGATTTCCCAGCTGGCCGGGGCGAGGGTGGTTCTAATGGTTGCCGGTTTTCGGTTTGATTTCGTGTCGGCGTCGGTGACGTGAACGAGCGTTCCAGGAACTCCTGCAACCGTCCACAGGCAGGCGCCAATGCAGTCCCGCGAAGGGCATGCTGGACGTGGCAGGAACTCCACATTACGATGACTTACATTCCAATCACGATCACGATGCCGCGATTGGGGTATATTTTTGTTTTCTCTCTTTTTCTGGAATGACGCGATCTGCCCGACGAACTTTGGGGAAGGGGGTGCTCGTTACCACAAATCATAAACACACGCTCGTAACGCTACCGTCGTGGAGGGAGGGGACGGGGACGGGGAGGTCTTGTGGGGTCTAGTGGGGCCTGTGTTCGTACAATGGTGGCCCCCGGGCGGACCGTGGTTCGATAGAAACATATTTCTACCTTATTATTGCTTCAATTGCATCCAAACATGCGAAGAACGTTCGCGGCGGCTCGTTCGTTTGTTCGTTCGTATTCTCAAGCTTGCCCTCAAGCCACCGCTGCTTCCCGTTGCCCTAAACTTCTTCGACCTCTCGTCTAAACCGCGCTCGACTAGAAAAGTGAAGGTATTCATACGCCACACAGTAGCCGACACTTTTCATCGGGATGTTGACTCGATGGAAATTAAACTACTCTGAGAAACAATCATCACCTGTTTAATCAAATAGATAGTAATACATTCTTCTAGATAGATTGTCATCATCTTAAAATGCATTTCAATGTATCATTGATTACAGTCATTGTTGTGGTAGAGTTTCCTTTCCTTCAGTAGCGAAGTAACGCGATTGATTGAACAGAAAAACGGAAGCAAACTGTAACGGCAATTGCTGACTTAAACGAGCCACGCCAGGCCATGGCAAAAAAAGAGTGATTCTAACCTTTGTAATGCTTACCCGCAGGCATGTTTTCGGTATTTGTGAGTGATACTACCATTGTGCCCTCGTGTTTGTGCGCCCGAACAATGGGCCAGCCGATGATTGTTTTGTTATTGCTTGTTGCCCGGTCAAGAAGGCATGCTAAAGGGGAAGGTATCCGAAAATAACGACACCGAACAGTATTCCGCCACCGTCGGGATCGCCAACCCCAAATCTGCAGCCCGGCCGGAAGACGATGGCGGTGAAGGGTGGGGAAATGCAAGAAAAATTGAAATCACGCCGGGCGTTGGAAATTCTTTACCGGCCGATTCCAACCCCCCACCTCACCGGAGCCCACCCATCCCTTCTATGCATTGCTCTCCACAAACGCCGTGGAATGTTTTGTTCGAACTAATATTAATAAATTTCTCCCCGAACGTAGAAGCGATCTGGCGCGCGGGTCGTGCGGGAATCCGGCGGCTCAATGGGGGAAGAATGTGAAAATCGGTAGGAAAATCTAGCACCGGACGAGGTGGGTGGAGGATGGGAGGAATGGAAGCCTACCGAAAGGGTCTGCTCGCCGGCGGAATCAGGATGTTTCTTCCCCACCCAGCTGAAGCGACGGTGTTGCCAGTCCTCCATTGGTCATTGTGTCGTTACGTCGTACTGGATCCTTTGTCCAGTTCAGGTTTCCGCCAGTAGCAGACGCTACATCCATCCACGGGATGGCGATACTATCGATTAACCATTTACTGAGACCTGGAAGGGGTTTGTTTCCTCGCTTCAGATCCGATGGGAAATAGTTCCACAAGGATAGTGGAGTGAAAGAATCGAGTATGGACAAAATGCTCTAACAAGTCACAAACAGCAGTCATTATACCAAGAAATATACCGTGCCACTTCTTTGTAAGTCACTCCCAACTACGCTAATCGCAGTAGACAGGAAGCCGCCATTCTAGCCGATTGAGCCAGGCAAAACCTTGAGCATATCTTATCAATAGCCAAGACGACAAGGACAGGCCAAACTTCTCGAACCGTGACCGCGAATGCAAAAGACTTAAACCGACAACGTTCATCGCAGCCGGTCGCTGTGATGAAAAACATCAATCAACGAGAAATTGGTAGCGATTCCGATGCTGGGCGGTCGACACGCAAATAATAAAAGTAAAACTGAAATTTTAAAATAGAACACTCCAACAAATTACGTTATCTCGCGCAGTAGGACGCATGTCAACGTCAAGCCAGACCACGTCAGGCCACGAAGTGATACAAAAACGACACGAAACAAGCGAACAAGTGCTGCCGCGGCTGAATGGCCAAAGGGGG
>JAOEFI010000004.1:24792876-24805345 GCA_034621735.1 Anopheles plumbeus
GGGGGGGTATTTGACCCAATTCCGCTTCGCAAAACTCACGCCCAGCAGCCTTCGGAGGACACATCATAAAGGTCACTGCAGCGATGGGAAGATGGCAGCTTATTGCATTCGTTTTATTCGTGCGAGCCTCGAACTCTCTGCGAGCTGCAATAAACTGCCGACAATTAATTGCACTTTTGCAGAAGTCCTCGGGTCGGTACCGATCCACATGGTGCCATTCTCGCTGCTGGAGACTTCATCGTCAGCAGCAGAAGCTGCGGCGGCATCTTCATCAACGTGGACTCAACGATGAACACGACACCACCACCGGCTCAGTCGGCCGCACCTGAGAAAGAGCCCCGGAAGAAGTTGTTGTGTGGCAGCAACAATTAAATTTATCCCGACATAAACTATCCCGGCTCGAGAGCCGAGGAACCGGTGGGGATTCATATGCGAGTGGCTGGCTTCTGCCTTTATTCATCCCCTCTCTCGGACGCACATCGTATCGGCTAGCGACCGGTATAATGGGCCCATCAGCCCACTTAAGATGTCAGGAGGATGTCCTCCGGAGTTCTGGACACGTCTGACAGTACACCAGGCTTCCCACTTGCCCTTGCTTCGAGAACAACAAGTAGCTCGGGGTTTCAAAAAACCTTTTCAGGCCGGAAAGCATGTTTTGAATTGTATTGTTATTCCTAGAGAAATGGTTCTTCGGGGGTGAAATACGCACATGAGACGAGCGAACGACTAAATCCCCGCCTTTTTGGGCCCACTAGGGCGAGAAACAGTTCTCGGCGCAAGGCATCCACACAACAGCGCCGACCACAAGACCTGATCTCATGAATGCAAAAACTACCGACCACCCGTAACCAGCGCGCCCTTCCCGCCCCTTCGACTGTGTGAGTGTATGGTGGCCAACGCACACGCACGAAATCTCCATTTTGCGATAAACATTTAATTAAAATTAATAATAAATAATCTATTCATCTTTTCATTTTACCCCCTTTATGGCTTATGGTACTGCCGACGAACGCCACACGCGGGTGGGTGTTGCCGGTGGTGGTGGTCAGGGTTGAGGGCAGGCGGTTTGCGTTTAATATGAATAGCTTCTGGCCATCCCGGGGTACTTTGGAAACCGGAAAAGGTGTCCGCCGCACTGGAAGGGGTGGTTCTTGCAGGGAAGCACCGGAATAATGAACGAAGGCGTTAAACCTCGCCGAAACAGCGCGTAGGCGAGCGAGCGGAGAGCGAAATGGCCAACCCCCGTCAACAATCAGCCATTCCCGCCATCCTCCTCACGCAGATGCTGTTGTGTGCGGACGGAATGGATGGATGGCGGAATGATGGCAGCGAGCAGATAGAGTGAGACACAAGAAGATAAGACGAAGTAATTGAGCCCACGGAGGGCGCTCCAGACATTCGCACCCTCCAGCCGCAGGGGGCGGGCGCGGATGCGACGGGAACGGGCGGTGGATAGATTGCAAATGTAAATTGAATAGATGTGTATGTGTCTGTCAACATTAGCTGAAAGCATTGTACACGAAGGCTCCTAATGGAAACCGGCCACCGGTTCCGATCCGGCCGCGAGACAACAACACAACGCAACCTGTTTTGTTCGCCTGCCCCGGCGTTTGGGGGAGGAATGCAGCAGCAGCAGCAACACCCGGCCGCTCGCCTATAGACAGTACACATCGCACACCGCGGTGACACTTACACCGCGAGCCACCACCTCGCGCGCAAGTGTGTCCGCACGCCGGAATGACAGCGGCGAATAATGAGCGACCGCTATCCACGGGTCCGACGACCGGGGCCGGGCGCAAAATCAAGATTAGCTCCTCCGTCGGGCCTGGAGACGGCGGGCGTCCAGGGGTTCGTCGGAGACGGCTTCTGTTCTGCAAAACAGGCCCCTCGCGAGAGTGTCACGGAAGACCGAACGACACGGCACGCACGGGAAAGCTGCTGGCCCGGCAGTGCCAAAGGCTGCAGAAAGCAGAAACCAATCTATCATCTTTCATTTAAATTTTTAACGACCCCTCCGAGCGAATTTCGCGCCCACCATTTCGACCGGGTCGGCAGAGACGGGGGGGGGGGGATGGAGGGGTACAGCGAAGGGGACAGGGACCACGCAAGGAAATGTCATTCCAATCGAGCCCGGAGAGCGTTCCCGTGTATCGGCCGACTCCCGAAGGGATTGACTCTACGGCAGGAGCAAAGAGACATTCTTTTGTGGAAGGATGCTGCGAACAAAGCT
Source organism: Anopheles plumbeus (assembly GCA_034621735.1). NCBI lineage: Eukaryota > Metazoa > Arthropoda > Insecta > Diptera > Culicidae > Anopheles > Anopheles plumbeus. The sequence continues at coordinate 24,795,107 of JAOEFI010000004.1, forward strand.
GCGGAATCCCTATGTGGGGAGCAAAGGGACAGACTCGCCGAAGGGCTTCCCATTTTCTGCGCTCTACAAGTTCCAGAAACTGACGCCTACGATCGTTGTGGGCTGATAGTGCGCCCCCAAACTTCCCCTCACCAATCCGAAAGAAAAGAAACGGTCTTCTTCTTCGTTAACAACTCGTTGAAGGGCTTGTCGATGTTGATCTCGTTTAGGCGACCAAACCAGCTATCCCTAGAAGAGAGCACTGATCATCACCGGGGAAGAGGCCGCCCTTTAGAAACCCCTTCCTCCCCCTCCCCCCGATTGTTGTACAATTGTCCCCAAAAGCATGACTAGTCGGGCGGTCACTAGAATCCCGTTCGCCGCTGTCTTGCCCTTCGAGCGGCCGCTTCGCCAGTAAGGGCTCAATACGGTAGCCATTGTTATGCAAAGCAGTCGACGAGAGGTCGAAGGGAAGAAACGCACCGAAAATCTGTGCCTTCCGTGAGCGGACTGGACTTGTCGTGGGCCCATTTGTCTCTACCCCCCGTTCGGACGCTGAAAGAAGCCTTATCTCGCTGGCTCAATCGTTCCAATACATTTACATTCGTTCGCCTCTTGCCGCCGGCGTATGGAATCGTGGCGACGAGTGGCCGGGAAAAGGCGAAACATAACGGGAAAAGGGAAGCAACAAACAAAACAAAGCGGCCGAAGCGGAAAACGAAAAGATGTCGATACCCGTAACAAACGCAGACCTTTGTGACGTTCGACTTCTTGGAGCATTATTTCTCTCCTGTCCGCGCGAATCAAAGTATGCGAGAGACGGAGACAGGAACATATCGATTGCCATTGTTGCCATGTTCCATCAAGATGTCCGCTTTGGTGACAGTTGCGGACGTCAAGGGAGAATTTTTCCGACTAGGTAAGGACCAGAAGGCAATTCCCGAACCATTTTCTCGTTAAAGCTTTGCTAATAATGACGAGCTTCTCTGTTCCCTTTACTCGTTTTGGACAGAAATTAGCACCTCCCGGGTGGGTGGGTGTTTTCCTCTTTCTTTTCATCACCTGCACGTTGTCCTCATTACAACAAATCACGATCCCGATAAAATAAGCCCCCTTTTCTGCATGCAGCTACTCCTTCCCCGGTCGCCATTAAAAAGGAACAAATCGAAGCGCGAATGGAGGGCACAAGGGCTGAGAGCTCGACGCGAGCGACGTGAGCTGCTGATTGAAAGAACTTCCGGAAAAATGGTACTTTCCATGGCGACCATGGCACACCATGAAGGCTTCGCTTCCCGAGGAGTGATGAGCGTTTGCAATTTGAGGGGTGGGGGAAGAAACAGATAAAGAAAGGGCCACACATTTTCACCGGAGAAAAGATGCAATAGGTAGGAAAGAAGTCGGCTTTTCCTTTCTCTGCGACTTTAGAGCCTCCTTTTGTTGTCAGCCAAGTGGGAGCGCTGTTGTTGCACACACATTTTTCCGGTTCCATTTCTCCGCCGGGCCCTCTTCGCTCAATTTCAATTGATTGTTGGGATTTTTTCCGCCCATTATTTCGTCCTTCTTTTCCGAACAAAGCACACGTGTTCCGTTCGACAGTCTGTCAAAATCGTATCGTTTGCATAGGAGATGTAGTTCAACTTCCGGTTCCTTTCCGCCCCCACGGGGGATTGTGATCCGGCCCCGGGGGCGAAAGGCGGCCCATGTCCCCGTACCGCGTACCGTTCGTACCCTCGGGCCAGATAAATCTAGACCAATTACTCGCCCAGTCAGCCCGAAACCGGGGGAAGTCAATGCTGCGCAGTGCGCGGAGGTGGGTCGGAGGGCTTTTCGATTTCGTATTTCCTAATTTCGGTTCTTTCTCCGCCGCGTTTTCCTCCAAACCACACTATTCCCTCTCTCTCTCTTTTTCCCTTTTCGTTTGGTCTTCCTCGCTCGCTGTCACTGACGAACGAAGAAAATTGATACTTTTTCTTGGGATCCGTCCCCGGAGTTTTCCTCACTCAGTCTTTTTCTCTCTCTCTCTCTCTCTCTCTCTCTCTCTCTTTCTCCCCCTCCGCGTCGAACTTGTTCTTTCCAGTACTCCGATAGGGAAAGGACAGATCGATGGAAAATTAATTATCAGACGAACGTTGTTGCTTATTCGTTTTCCGAATCTTGCCGCTACTTCCAGCCTGCAAACCATCCCGACGACCCCGTGGGCCATTCGCTCTCTCCCCACCCCACCGGGGGTTGATTATTGGAGAAGAGCCGAATTGAGGCGGACGGTAACGCAATAAGTCGACCGATTCTGAGACTATCTGTTTCGCCGTTAGGATCCATTTTCCCTCCAAAAAAAAAAAAACTTCCACAGCCCCGAAAGGACATTTCTGGGTTACGCAAGTGCTTCCACGGAATACCTTTCCTCCCCAGGGGCGGTGGAATGGTAAGGTAAGTTTCCAAATTATTTCTAGCCTTTTTTTTCCTTTACGGTTCCTCCTTTTTTGGCACAATGCCCGGCACGTACGAAAGCAATAATAATGACGACATTTAAGCTCGAGTCCATTTCTCATCACCTTTCCCGGTCTTGCCCACCCTTCTCGAGTTCCAATTTTCCCTCCCAAATTTCGTTTGCCTCTTTCACAAACGGAAAAGCGGATTTAGGTCTCGAGCTGTTGCTCCTGGGGCGGCAATGGATGCCCTCTTTCTCGAGGTTTACGTTGAAAATTAAAGTCCAATCCCCGATCGCCGCCGCCGCCGGAAGGACATGAAGTTTCGGGTGATTATTGATTCTCGTGTCCCCTCGTTTCGCGCGTTCTCTTCTTCGCTCCCCTCCGGCTGGACACCGGAAGCGGAAAGTGGTCGACGGACGGAAGGGAGAACGAATGTTTCTCCACACGCCAAAACCGAACAAGTGCGCCACTGCAGTGCATGTGGAAGACGGCGAAAGACGTAGACGACGGGGGGGCCCGGCCGCCTTTTCCTTATTTTTATCGGTTTTATTGCAACGCCGAACACCCATCCCGCCTTGTGGCCTCACCGTGGCCAATGCACCGGGGGTGGGGGCCGAAAAGAAAGCAACGGGAAGGAGCAACCAGCAAGACTGCATAAACAGTCAGCTCCTTGGAGCGGTTCCAACTGAGAGCGGCGTCGGCTTACTATACTACGGCATACGCATACGGAAACGCTGGCACCGCTTCCCGGCGTCGGTCGGAGGTTTCCTTCTTTGTGTGTGCGATGATTGCGACAACGTAGTAGCAGCGGGAGCTACTATTTAATTATTTGTTTAATGTTTATTTTATACGATCAGCAATGTCCCGGCACCAGATGTGCGCCATAATAATTTAGCCCTTTTCTTCTTCCGCCCCGGGGTGGGGGGTGGGGGTGTGGGGGGTGTCGGTAGCGGCAAGAACCGGGGGGAGGGGCGGGTGCGCAGTCGTGGTTGGTGTAAAATGGGAAATTTGTAGTACAACCTTGCGTGAGACACTTTTCCCTGCAATGCTTCTTCGGTCCCGATGGTTGGTGTGCTAATTAAAATTTCCTTGCTTCCCTGACTTCAGCTTCAGCCGAAGAAAATTTGCCACGAAATGGGATCAAAAACACATGCATTCCTACGGATGGAATAATCATTGTCGTATTACGCCTGAACGCATCACGTACTTCTGCCGAACATGTGTTACATTTATGGCGGCAAAACCATGGAAAACCGATTCCGTCCGTCATCTGAGCCGACGATTGCGAATTTCGTGGTTTTCACTTCCCCCGGCTGACTGTTGACAGGTACTTGGGGTGCGTGTGTGTGTGCTGCTTTTCCCAACCTGTCCTAGAAAATAATAAAAATTGAACCAAATAGCTCTCAAATCGGTAAACACACACTCTATCTCTCTCTTTCACTCTCTCTCTCTTTTGGATCGTAGAAATAAGTTACCCTTCGCTATGGGGTAAGAGTGGGAGCATAAACTTATCGATCGATAGACGTGTGCCCTCCAGCAAAACTTCCCACCTTCTCTCGCCTTCCAACGAAAAAAAAACCGATCCTCGTCTTTCGTTTCATCATCACCATAAAAGCGTGAAGTGAAAACGTCATAAAGTCAGTTACAAATGTGTTTCGGTGTTTTGGGGGAGGGTGGTAAAAGCCGCCGAAGGCGAGACGAAACACACCAGGTAAGAGACCCGTAAAGGTAACCAAAGGAACAACAGCACCTCGAAGCTTACTCAACGAAGGAAACATTCAGCAACAACAACGAATGGAAAGAGGAAACACAGAGTGTTCCACCACCACCACCTTCACACACCTTCACACATTTTTCGAAGGCTCCAAAAACCCTCGGCCCACGGGAAGGGAAGGAGGGAGAGTCGTAAAATTGAAAAATAATGCCAAATATTCAACCCTAAAAGGTGCTGAAATAACCCTTCGCCTTGCCGAGGGGATGCGATGCGGTGGCGTTTGGTGGACGATAAGAAACCAAGGGCAACGGTGGGTGGGATTAGCCCAAATTTGTACTTTGTCCCGAAAAGGTGTAAACTTTCATGTTACTGCAACTTCACCCACACACAGTTCCTCCACGGTTCGAGGGGTAGACTTTTGGGTTGAACAGTAGCCACACGTTGTACCGGGAACTATGAAGAGAAAGGTAAAAAAAAAGTAGCCCCCCAAAGCAGCCTGAATCATATTTTTGCCGCAAAAGCAGGCAACACTGTCACACTGGGCGAACTTATGGCTAGCAGCAAGTCATCCTGCCGTCATCGGCTTCGTCGGAAAAAGTCGAGCAGGTAGGCACGAAAACGGGAAACCTTCATCCCGAACACAGCCAACCAAGCCCTATAAACACACGCGCGAACGTCGCTCAGACGGTGCATGCAACGCACACACACACACGCAAATTATCTCCGAACCGGGACACAGACGGGACAGCTGTCGGTTAGGTCGGTTAAGAATGGTTCCAAGTTTCCGTCCGTCCTCTCCGAGCCTCTCGTAGGCTGGTGTGAAAAAGAACTAAAACATGTGACTAAAACGGGCGACTCCTGGAAGCACGTACCGACCGACACAGGACACACACACCCACACACTGACACCCTACAGCTATTATGCGAATGTGTGGAAAAAAGCAAAAACCGGGGGGACGGAAATGCAACGACGTGTGAAGAACGCATACAAGTGCATAACCTCCACACCTTCCCCCGTTTCACATACAATATGCACATGTCCTTCTTAAGTTTTGTTTCAGGGACTTACTTTGCTTTGGCTAGGAAAAATGCATCTCAGCAACGAGAGCGGAGTGTGGGGTAGGTGGAGAATGAGGGGCGAAAGGGTCTCCAGGGTCTGCCGTGTGTCTGTCGCAAAAACCCAGACCGTTTGCAGTGAAGTGCATATATCACAGGGACGGTCGAACGAAGCGTGGCACTACTACTGATCCAAACCAGTTTAACACGTTTTCTGAAGCTTGACTTATTCGCAACCGTATCGTTGAGACATGTTGACTTGTCGATTGGTATTACAAACATTTTTTTAAACCGACACTCGCCTCTTTGGATTTATGGACGAATATTCAACCATTGTTTTTTTTTCATAATACAAAACCATATAAGGAAAATAAAAAGCGAACTTTCGTAAAATGAATGTCTGCCTCCAAAATCTTGAGAAAGCCCACATACCCTTGCGCATGCCGCATGCTGCAGCACGTACGGCAGCTTCTCTCGGTTCTCTTCGGATCGTTGGCTCCCGGGGGGAATTTAACACAACACCATCCATCTACTCCCACACACAGGCAGTTTTCGTGGCAAAAAAAAACCACGAACGGAAGGCCATTTGCCGAACACAACAACACGGGCAGAAGGATGTCGTGTCGGATACAACGCGAGTAAACAACCCTGCCGGATACAATTGCGTGCGTCGAAGGTAATGGGTAGACAAAACGGTAGGCTCGAGAATCCACCTAAAGCAGCGAGAGAAGGGACAGAGAGAAACCTACCGAAACCTTCCCTGCAGGGGCATAAATCAAACGAATATTCCTAAAACCGAATTCGGATCGACGTTGGCCGCGCGCGCGAAAGATGGAGAGCGCGCCGCGAAAGAAATAGACGCGTGTCGGATGTAGCCAAAGACCACGGGGGAAGGTGTAAATCGCGATCGGTGTCGGTGGCCACGCCAGAAATGGAGCGTACCATGCCACACACGGCCCGCGTTCGTCGGCCGGTAGCCGTGGCGTGTAGGTGGTGGCGAAGCACTAAATAGGGGGCCCGCGTGCTGGTGTGTGTCATTTGTCTCTCTATCTTCATCTAGCGAGAGAGGTGCTACAACTCATGCAAGCGCGGCGCAAGAAACGAAAAAAAGCAAACGAAGGCAAGAAGGCACACAAGAACGCGCCGAGACGCGATAGAAGGTGACAAGAATACGGTAATTGAAACAAGCAGTCTCTGATAGGCCTCGTTTCGCTCACCTTCCCTGAAGCGGTTTCCCTCCCTGCACGCCCGTTGCCCGTCATCACCCGGCCCTTTCACCGGTGCCCTCATTTCAGGGACGCCGTGTCGTGGCAAGGCATCCCGAATCTCGTGGGGATAGCGAGTGCGCGAGAGCGAGCAGACGGAGCAGACCAGCAGTTGGCGATCGTCCGATGGCATCATCTTCATCAGCAACGCCGTCTCGTCTTCTTCTGCGCCGCCGACGGCAGCCTCCCCTTTTGCGCTAGCCCTCGCTCCTCCTGTTCCCTGTATTTGCTATTCATTCGCTGCTCCCGGGAAGCAACGTAAAAAGCGCGTCTCCGGCCTCAAGTATTCGGGAGGGAAAGCCCGGCGAAGGAAGCGGGCGCGGATCCGACAATCTAGCGTGCCGAGCGCAAGAAACTGCTAATAAGTGAGCGAGGTGTTGTGTTTGTTGCACAGCCCAGCTTTTTTGTCTTCTCGCCCCTTTCCAACATACACGACACACACGCGATGAGTGTGGCGAACCGTGCTGTTCCGTGTTCCCCACATGTGCGATTCGTGGGGTGGCCTAGGGGAGGCTGGGAGTTGGGACTTTTGCTAGGCATTCCGGGTGCTGGAACGCTGGTGGTGCGCTATCGGGCGAAAGAAGTCTTGTCTTGTGCCATCCAATCCGTCCCGTCCGCAGCGTTCCATACAGACATCAATCAATCTATTGCACGTCCTAGGCACACACACATTCACACACACACATGGAAGATTAGTTGACACTGGCGGCACCCGCAGCCATGCCCAAGTGTGCTCTATGTATCTGCTAGCATAGGAACGGGAGCTGTCACGGGCACACAGGGAAAACATATTACGCGCGCGTACATGGAACGTCAAATCAGTGCAGCTACGACCCCGTTGCTACGATCCGGTTGCAATGAGGCGAAGACGAGACGACGGAAAGGAAAACCCGTAGGCTTGAGGGTGGGTTTTCCATAAAGGGGAGCCCCCCAAAGGTAGCAACGCGGGCTGCAGGGTGGGCGACAGGAAATTTGTGCGATGGCAGATTTGATCTTTTTTTTCTAACTTTCTATTCCCCCTCCCCTCACCCGCTCCACCCTTCGACAGATCCACCGATGGATTTATGCGAAAGAACGATGGACAAACGACGGTGACAAACATACGCACACACACACGTACGCACGCACGCATGGGCGTGCGGTCAGGTGTGGAATCGAACACCATTTTCTCAGCTGTCAACATGGCGTGAACGGCAGCAAATGATGGCGTCCGTCGCCGTTGTCACCGGGTTTGTCGCTGTTTGCTTCGCTTGACAGACAGCCCGGGACGGGCGACGGTGTCACAAACCCTTGCCATCAAACTCGGGCTTGTGTGTATGTGTGTGTGTGTGACGGTTGAAGTGATGTTTGAATTGAAAAAGGCCATGCGCCTCCATCATCGCGAGCGCTTGCAGTCCATCCATCCAGTGATCGTCCCGGTGTGAGTTAGTGCCGTGCCGTGCCGTCGGAGGGGAACCTACTCACTGGGAAAACACTCGTCGACGTCGACGCCACACTAACGACGACTATTAGCCACCGGTTGGCCACACTAACCCCAGCCCCGTCCGCCCAAGGCTCCGACACCGAGAGTGACACTTTATCGCCGGTTTCTCCACCGAAAGCGACGTGTGGCAGCAGAAAGGCTGCGCCAGACTTGGGCCCTCTTTGGCCCAATCAACCGCGCTCAAACCATGTGACAGCGGTGTGACAGTTTTCCACGATCGTAGATCAGCCGGCAACAATAGCCAAAATGGTGCTGCCCACCACCTTCCACGCCGTGCGTCACACCACCCTTCCCGGTTCGCTGTTCACCCGCCGCCAACGTCGAACGCAACGTAAAAGGTCATAGAGCCATATTTTTTGTCGCTTAAAGCCTCCATTCCGGCGTCCCTTCCATAGGCGCGCGTTTTCCATTTTTGGGGAGCCATTGGAAGGGAAGAATTCATTATTCGAGCGCATAAATCAAACGCTAACGACGAACGGTGGCGCGCAAAGATTGGCCAACATTCCCGCCACGCACGACGCACAAGTGGAGGCTAATTGAAGCAGGGAGGGGGCAGGCAGCAGGACACCGGCGCGGGGCGGGTTCAAGATGGAGAAAAAGTTAGTAAGAATTAACGGGGCGGGCAGAGCGCACCGGCGAACGAAACACATCATTTCGTAAGCGTTTCTTCATCGATCAAAGTGCTGCTGGTGGGACGCAGCAGAAGGCAAGTGTCGGCCGGAAAAGGACACTTCGCTCCGGTGGCATTAATGGTTCGCGCGTCGCTCCGAACTCCAGCCGCGCGGGTTTTCAAATTCAAGTTCCGGCCTTCCGAGGAAGACTAATGTCGCCAATCATTTCCCCATTCCTGGGCCATTAAAAAAAGCGTATCGGAGAAGGAAATGCTTTAGCAGGAAGCAGGGTAATAAAATACAATTTCCCTCCTGCCCGCCCAAACCGGGCCAAGGCGCAAAACATGTAGAAGAAGAAAAAAACTCAATCGTTACCACCAGCCGACAGGCGAGCGAGGAGCAATCGGGGAATTATCGACAAAAGATAACAGGAAAGAAATAAAAAACCAGCAGCGCCATCTAAATTCTAAACACATACTCCGAAGAGGAAAATGCGCCCGGCCGCTCTGCCAGCGCTGCGAACTTTTCACCGCCCTACGTCGCAAGGGTGTGTGTTTTGCGCGAAAAGTTACAAATCGCTTACACGATTGCAGGATCCGTGCCATGGAAGCCAAACCCGGGACAGGAAGGACATCAAGAGGACATGCCAACTGTTCGGATTCGATTCTTTAACGTGGTAATTTTTATTTTCCGTCTTTTTTCGCACTTCTTCCGAATCTTCGGATGTTGTCGGAGAAGAAGTTGGGTTGAAATGGGAAAAGCACGGATACAATAAAAAACAACCAACCCCTACCCCCGCCTGGAACAGCGCCAGAAGAGAACAATCCGCGAAGTGATGAAGGCAAAAGTTTTGTGCGAAATAAAATAAATTCGCGCGTGGAATCCTTAACAAAACTTTCCATCCAAGTGAAAGTTCGCCATTTTTTGTGAGTAGGTTTTTGTCTGCTTAGAAAGAAGAAAAGAGGCAGCATCGCCGTATTCTGCCGGGTCGAACAACTGTTCGTATTCTTTCGGAGAAAAATAAATCTCCTCAGCGCAACCGTGCACAACACATAGGCGCGGATGTCACCACCGACCCGGGCGGTGGGCTTGGGGAGTCAGCTTTCCCTGCCCACATAGAAACAACCGGAAAATTTGAGACGCCGTGCCGAAAAATGATAAAGATCATCTTTTCTTTTATTTTCCGGTCGCGTTCAAACAAGACGAGGAAAAACGGTTTCCTTTCTTCGGCCGCTTACACGGAATTCGATGTAATATGTATTGTTTGCATTTCAATCTTTGTCTGCCTTTTCGGCCCAACCCACGCCAGGAAAAAGGTCCTGCCTTTTCTCTAAATAGATCTGCCAGAAACGCAGATGACAAAAGGGCAAGCGGCAGCCAGCTAGCTGGCTAGTCGCTTTCGGGCAGGGAAAATTGGAAAATGGGAAACCTAATCATGTCATCGACAGCGAAAGGAAAAACGCACGTGGCCGAAAGAATGGAACGTCTTTCCCCGAAGCCCGCCAAGTGCATGCGCCGACAGCGTGTTCGGTGTGTCATGTCGGGCTTCTTCTTGTCCTGTCGGCGCGGCGAAGGAAATCGGGTTCTTTTATCTTTTCCTTTTCGCCGTTCGGCCAACACTGGCCAGGCATCTGGCGGGAATCCGGCAGCTGGGAGCCGTTCGCATTTTATTTCATCAACCGTGGCCGTGTTTCGTCCCCCC
>JAOEFI010000004.1:24809016-24849724 GCA_034621735.1 Anopheles plumbeus
CTACACCGGCCCACCCGCCGCCCGCCGCCGTTGGTCACACATTTGGCATTAAATAATAAACGGAAGGCGAGCTCGTTTTGTTCCGCTGTCAGAGGGTCGCCGGAAATGTCCACTGATAAGGATGATGCACAAAAAGGAAAGTGTTGCGAGGCTTCAGCCGCAATCCAGGGTACAACGACCGTCGCAGGGCGAGGTCCGGCAGAGATTTATGGGAAAACTGTAACATAAACTCAGCCCAACGAGCGAACCCTGTTATTATTATTCGAACAAAAAAAAAGAAAATGGAAAAAGTAAGATCCAGCACGCGAGGAAGGAAAGGAAAAAAAATGGAAATATGATTAATCATGCACTGTCTTCGTGTTTCGCCCACACACACACACACACACCCACACACACGCACAGTCACGCCAGTGCGTCATTGGAGTAACAAAACGACCACCTTGCCGTAAAAAGCCTAGCTTTGCATATTACTTCTACCAATCAACGTATGACAACATTAAAAAGGTTTTCTCCATGCTGCCCCCCGTTTTCCCATCGTCGTATGACCTACATCCACACCCACCTCCGCTGAACAAAAGGAGCATCCCTTCTCCTTGCTACCATTCGCTCGTGTTGCCTTAACAAATCGCCCCCTTCATCGATGCTTCCCAGTTTGAAACATCGATTAAATGTCATCCCGAGCAGCATCAGCACAAAAAAGGATGTCGAATAACGTCCAAATCACAAACACAAAAAAAAAAGAAATACCCGCCGACTAGGAAAATCCCCAACATGCCGTGACAACGAAAGCAAGGCTTTAGGCGAGGAATAAAAACGTCCTATGGGGGAGCCCACGCAGCGCCAGGAGCGTTCTGCCTAAAACGGAACCCATTTTTGGGAAAGTGTTTTCGATGAAAGTTTTCAATCGTCCTCGTTTCGGATGACTGATTTTTCCACGAGACGGAGGAACAGCGGACGCTGGGCGGGTGGGGAACGAGAAGGGAACACAATTAGTGTCTGACGAATGCCGAAAAAGGGTCTGCTCCATCCAGCACCCTACCGCCCGTCCTTTTGCTCCCCACGGGAAAACCGATCCGCCCTCCGGAATATGAGATGCGCCGCCCTCTTTTCCATCGATCGCCGCCGTTCGGGGCCGAAAATGGAACCGAAAATGAGGCCACGGAACCGGAAGGACGCCGTGAAAAGATGAGATTGTTTATGGAAGTGCCATCAATAATTCATGGCCAATGGCAACGTGTGATCGCCTGGTGAAACGAGGCACATGAGGAGGAGGGGCGGAGGGGGACAGGGGTACAACATCCTGACGTGTCCTGACAGGTGTCATAGAAGAGCGATTCTTTATCGCGGCATCGGCGCTGACCCTTTTATACCCTTTTATTTCCGTTCTCTTTTTTATCGCTCTCGAAGCACAGGTAGCCAGCCTGCCTTTGGGGTATTTTCCGGTTTCGTGGAGTTTCGGGAAAACGAAAGTTGGGTCGGAATGTGACGGAAGTCCTGCTTAAAGTTGGACCTTTTCTAGCTGGCAGTAGAATTGTACTTTTTTTCCCTTACAATCCAAGGTGAATTAGTGAAATGAAATTTGTTTTCGTTCGGTATTAAGTTTCCCGCAGATGTTAATGCAGTGGAAGCAAACGTGCTCGACCATCGGTACCTCTCGCTACAGGTTTTCCACGGGAAGTCAAAATATTTCTTTTGATTGATTGTGTTAATTAATTATTCCAGAAACGGATGTTATTATTGAAAATGGTGCGCTGTTCGTCCATATTCCTGGAAAAATCTCTGAGAGGGCCATATATTGTTCTCGCGACTGCCAAAAGAAAACGAAATTCTCAGGCTTCCATGTACATGTTTCTTTTGGTCGCTTATTCTTCCCAGCGACAGCCCACCGAGAAGAAATCGCCCGGGAAAGCAATTTCTCAAACAATCCATTTAGTAAATCGTAAATCACACCATTGGCTTCGAACATGTCATTCGCATAAGAAAACGCGAACACTTTTCCTGGGGCCCATGTACCCTCTCCCCTTTGCTGCGCAAAAACGTTGCAACAAAGTCAACAATGTTATAGCCACGGAGCGGGCCGGAAAAACAAGTATGCGTACATTAAAATTGCCATACATCACATGCACACTTTCACAGGGTGGCGGCCAGTTCTACCCCATATGCCACATGCAGCGAAACGGGAAAACGCACCCGAGTGCAAAAGTTATACGGTGAAAAATAACAACTACTCAGACCACCCTTTTTTTATTCCCCTCGCTTCGCCTCGGTGTGTGTGTGTGTGTGTGTGTACGGCCAGGACACTGCGCTCCTACCGGAGGGTGGATTTCGTTCCGCTTCCTCCGATCCTTTCAATGTTTCCAAAGAGGCTCAGAATTAGTCCCATTTGCTAGGCAGATTTTATTTTCTCGGCATTTTCCTACTGCGTTTTTCTTCACCATGTCAAAGTACGCCACCTCCCGGCGGCCAGACGGTCGCAGCTCACGGCGCCCTTTATGGCCGGAAACCGTGGGGTGGTGGTGGTTTGGCCTGCTCCCATCCAGTCGTCTTTCTCTACTATTCCGTCCGAATTTTTTATAACCGTATTGTTTTACACTAAGTATACGGGACGGGTACGAGCCGACGACTTAGACCGTCGTTCTACACACACTCCGTGCCACATACGAGCGAAAAGGAGGCTTTTCCCCGCGGCGGATGAGGCTCGTGCACAAACACAACCCCACAACGCGCACGAGAGCTAACAAGGTGTCTAGAAAACGGTGCTCGGGCCACGCGGTGCGAAGAAATAAATTCGTCAGCCGGCGGCGGACGACGAAGAAGCATCACTCTGAGCTGTCTCGCTTGTCTTACACTGGAAGCAAACGACGGAACACCCCAACACTGCGACCTTCGTTCGTTCGGAGTGATCTTTTGTCAGTTGTTGTTAATTGCAGTGATCAAGTTTTACGGGTTTCGCTCCAAAAACGGCTTCACGGAAGCTGAAAAAAGAGCGAAAGAAAAAAGGCCAAAAACAACCTCACAGCGAGTAAAACAACTTCTTCTCGGCTTGAAGCAAAAGAACGAAGAAAAAAAACACGCCAGAAACCCGGCAGGGCCCATATTTTCTCCGCCTACTGGGAGAGGAATTAAATGTGAAATAAATCATTTAGCCCCTGTGTGTCGGATTCCCTTTTTTTCGTTCATCTTAGCTTTCCTGGGGAGGCTTCCCGGGAACTGGAGCCCGACGGTCGTCCACATTAGCGGAACGAACTCTCGGAACCGATCTGGAGCGGGTTGAAGGGAACACACACACTTGTGTGTGTGTGTGTGTGTGTGTGTGCACACTTGCGTCTCGTTCGTCCCGGAAAAAAAACGCCCCACCAAAGTCACACGCCTAATCCATATTGCGACAGGCGTGTGTTTGGGTGCTGCTAAGGAATGCGAACGGTGCTATATCGCCGCACGCCCCGCCTCGCCTCACGCACCTGCCGATCAGCTGCACTTAACCTCGCGCCAGGGGTGAGGGTGAGCGCGCGGTTCGTTTTCTCACTGTGGTGAACAAAAAGGGTTAACGCTTTTCCATAAACTCGCGTCCAACTCGTCAACTGAGCAAACAGAGAACGAACGAACGCACGGGAACGGGAGAAATGAAGCGGTCTGGAAAAGGACTGCATTCAAAAGGAGGACTCCAAAGCTCACACACTGGCGCACGCACGCGTTTGGGTATGTGTGTCCGCGCCCGTTCGCCATGTGCGCCGCCCGGCCGGATCCGAACGCAAGCAAACATATATCCACATCCCATCCGTCTGACGCGTTGCACATCGGCCGGCGGTTCTCGCATCCATCTCGTCGTTCTGCATCTTTCGCGGCCCTGCCCGCTGCCCGTCATGCCTCGCCCGACCCATCCATTGCCGTGAGGTCGCGCGCGCTTCACAACACAGCACCACACACTTAATTTATGTCTGTGTTCTCCCGGCGGACCGCTGCTTCTGAGCCGAAAAAGCACACCACTTGAAACAGCCTCAACTACCCCAAACCGCCCCGCCAACCCCAACGAATGACCAACCGACTGGGAGCTTTTTTCGGTCCATGCTGATGTGTGTGTGTTTTTTTTTGTCTTCGAGCGCCCCTTCCCATCCCTTCCGGCCGTTCTTTGCTCATCTCTTTCGACCGCGATCAACGCGAACCGGTTTTTCTCGTGGTTTCGTGGGCCGCCGAAACTGTGGGAGAACGAGAACACACATACACATACACACACACACCAACCAACGGCACACGCATCAGTTGTAGAACCGTCCCTCTCGCTGGGATCCTTCGCACCAGAACCCCCCCCCCCCCTCCCTTGGGGCTTTCCCTTGGCGTGCGCCGGCCGACATCTTTCGACGATGTTTGAGCAATGGCAGCCGATTGGCTCCGCAAGAGCTTTGCGGGTTGAAAACAACATTCAAAAAAAAAACACACGCAGAAACAGTTCGCCCATCCATATGCTCGTCCGGCGCGAAGGCCTGCGAAACACTTCTCCTACCAACACACACACACAGACAAACGTCCTCGTCCGAGCACAACAGAGCCACACGGCCGCACGGCGCACGGTGTGAAGATGATGAAGGCTCCACCAGCAGGCGAGTTCTTCTTCGGTTTAAATGTTCGTTTTGTTTCCTTTTAATGGAGCGAAGCGAGAGAAAAGAAGCGAACCAAAGTACCGAAGTGGTAGTGGACCGCGAGTGGACCATACTGGACCGTCAGCGCGCGGTTGTTGTTTGCCGTTCCGAGAAAGAGGTCGATATTTACATGACCGCGACCGTCGTCGACGACGACGACAGAAATGGAAGCGCACGAACCCACCCGGTCGACGATTCCGAGCGCCTTTCCTCCTCCTCCTTCCCGGCGACCTTTTCCCCGGCAATGGAGAGCAGGCCACAACACTCCGGTCGTTTGCCTTTCCATCACACACAGCACGCTTTTTCCGGAGTACTCGATGCTGATTTGATTGCTCCATCCAATGCGGTTCGGCCTTGTTTGAGGGTTCGGCCCGAGCCTGGTCTGGTGACACGAATCCGGGAGGAGCAGTTAAAACCCGGCAGCCCTTTTCTCGCCTACTTTGTTGTGGGCCGCCCGCCCGTCCTTTCCTTGCTCGCCTCACCGACGGCTTAACGGTTGCAATGCAAATAGAAATGGAGACAAAAAACAAATGAAAGTCCCGCGGAAAGGCAGAAGACGATGGCCGGCCTGGCCGGCCTGGCCGACCGGGAAAACAATGACAGCGATTAAAAACAGTGACATGACATTAATTGCCACCGGGATGATTGGGCGAGATGATGTTGATGGGTAAAAGGGCTAATGAAAATGAAAAACAAACAAATCATGATTAGCATAAAGTGCGCCCGGGGAACAGACCGCGGGACCGCCCGAACGCCTTCTTGAGTGGCTTTTCTTGGCACCGGGCCGGGCGATCCCGGCTGGATTCCGCTTTCCGTGCACGGTGGAGATTCACATTAGCGGCCGGGGCCGTACCGAGAGCCTCTAACAAGTGTCCCAAAACGGGCCGGCGACTCATTATGCAAATGCCGAAAATATGTTTCCAAACAAAACCCGTGCGCAGTGGAGGAACCAGAGTTACCAAGAGGGGGAAATTATAATCTGTATCAAAATCAAGTAACTCTCTCTCTTGCCCTCTCTCTCCCTCTTGCTCTCTCGACCTACCTGATGATGACGCGGAACAAAAACACACGCTTGGGAATGTTTTGCTTCCCTAAACGATACTGTTTCCGACAACTCTTCCGAATGAAGCAGATGAATTAACATGTAAAGCCCTTTTTGCCACGAAAATCAAATGTCATGGGGGTTCACTTTTTCGTCTACCACCGTGGCCAACCACCCCTTCTTGCCCCTTAATATGTTTCTGTGTTTCTTGGATAGTAATTTTTTTTTCTCCTGTTTTCTGTTTTCTGCATTATCATTCCAATGCTCGTCTCGTCGGGCTCGGGAGGGTTTTTTAAGAAAATTTATCACGTCCAGAAAATCAACCGATAAACAACGGCAACCAGATCGGTTTCCTCCTTCTAAATCATTAATTATTCCACAACCGAACCGTGTGTCTGGTGGGACGGCTCTGCTGGCTCTCCATCTCGATCCGACGTGAAAACGTGATTCGTCATCGTTCGCTAGTTTTTATTTTGTTCTTCCGTGTGTGTCTGTTGGTCCTTTCCCATTCCGGGACTCTCTGGTGAACTACTAACGATGACGATGATAGTTCGAATATGCAAATATCCACCCAGCAATATCTTACTCGACTGTCTCCCGGTCGGTCGACGCCGCCGCGCTGCTTCGTCAAACGATGGCATTTCCGGGCGTTTTGGGGACAGGAAAATTACAATTCCCCACCGAGCTGGAGTGCGCTGGATGTCCATGGCATGTCCACGTCCACCAGGCGGGAACAAAGAACCGAAGGCGAGCTGCACCGGTCCGGTTGCACTTTCAGTAGTTCGCCCGCCCGCCAACAATGAACCGGAACCGAAATGACAGGACAATATGTAAATGGCGCTACTACCGGGGGGCCTGGGGGTGGGTTATGACGGGTTGGGTGCGAGGTCAAGACTCCCGGAGTCATATCGGTTCACGATTGTTGCTGTTTGTTTGCCTTCTTCCGGGTTTACATCCTTTGCGGTGCGGAAAGGAGCCAGGTCTCGTCCGGAATCCTTAAACCTTAAAGAACATCCTAAGGGTGGAAGAAAACCCCTTCACCCCTGAAACCTCTTGAGCGGAGCGACGAAGGTGGATGAGCAACCAGCAGAATAAAAATAAAATGACTCAAAAACACCCCTCGAGCGGGCCGTCGTGGTTGAGCAACATTCCCAAACCCTCCCAGCTACTTTGGGTGTATTATCCGATGACAGATAGTATCCGAAGGGCTCCAACGCGAAGGCGAAGTCCGGCTGCTTCTGTTTTCGTGTTCATTTGGAATTCATCACACGTACGTGTTACATTTCACCGTCCATCGTTGGGCATCACTCGGCGCAAGACTCCCGCTCCTGCGACAAACCACCACTCGGTGCGGGCCAAAGGATTGGTTGATGCGATAAATGGTTGTTTAAATAGCGTAGAAATAGGAGATGATTTTAACACGTCAATTTCCCTTCGAGCGAGGAGAGGCAAACAAGCGGATTAGGGAAGATGTTGTCCATCTCGTCCACTGCAGTGACAATGGTGGTGGTGGTGGTGGTGAGCTATTACTCCGAAAATAAAAAACACAAACAAAACCACCGTCAGTCAGATTGTGGTTGGGAAAATTGGTGCTAAACACTTTCTTCTATTCTAGTTGGGCGCAGCAGTCGGTTTTCGGTGGTTAACTTTTTGTTAGCAGAACCTGAATGAAAGCAACATCTTGTAGGAAATCAATTCATCGGCATTCACCACGATACAACAAACCACTCGAAATTCCTCGGCACGTTACCATTGGCAGGAAACGTTCCGCTGCACTGTCGTGCACGTTTTCCTGCAGCATGGAAAATTCCATCAGCGACAACCTGACGACGGCGCACGATAGGATAGTTCCATTCCCCGAAATTGAATTGTGGTAATGGAAAAAAAGAACCTTCAAACCCTCACCGGAGCGATGGGGCGTGCGACTTGAAGGCCGACGAAATATTAGCGCAGAGAAAGAAATATTGCACTGCAGACATCTGTCGCCCTTTGGACCATAATGAGCAAGGAGCGGATAATAAACATAGTGCACACAGACACAGGCACGGCTCGAACAAAAAACAAACTCCACAACCCTACGATGTCATCATATCATTCTCCGGGAGCCGCCTGGGAGTATGAGGGACCGGAAAATAATTTCATCCCTTCAAATTATTCCTCCCAAATGACAGGAGTTTTGTTTTTCTTTTGGCCGCCGGATCTTTCCGCAAAGTTTTGCCGCACGGAAACGGCCGCCTCCGTCTCGCTCTGATCAACACTAAGGGCTCTCTATTCGGATGCAATATCGAAAATAACTAATTTGAATATTCATCCGAGGGAATAAAAAACGAGTATCTGAAATGGAATCAGCATCTGCATTGGGAAATTGTTTGTTTCCGTTCTTTGTACCGCCGTTCGGGTGCGATAAGATTTCCTTTAGATATTTTGTTGTTGTTGGAAAAGTAGAAGGACCAAACATGCTTCATGTCAATCCTTTCGCGGTCGCACTAGATGGTGGAAAACCGGGGAAAACGAAATTCAATCAAGCCCTGCCGCCCAATTTCCGACGGGCTTGGTTCTTCTCGCCTTTTGCGAAAATATATTTGACGAATCGATTTCGTGGTAAGGAAATTAACGGCTTGTAGGCAAGGCAATCTTAAATACCATGAAGAAAACTCGTTTTACAAAAAAAAAACTGCCTTTCCAATGCCACAAAAATGCTTGAACGAAACGGATTCTTCTGACCAACTAACGATCGTCACAAATAGTCCTAATGTCTCCTTGTGGGAAACATCCCCTCATCGATTTCCGGAGAAATGTAGCCTTTGTTCCGGACGTCGCATGCGGGATAACTTAAAAGACAAACACCGGCAAGCTTATCCTCACACTATCGAACCTTGCCGGGTTTCGGGCGAAAACCTCCGATGACCTGAACAGACGACTGATCGTCGTCTGCCGGGTTTCCACAATTCCCAGCGCGGATCCGCAAGACGTTCAAAAGTCGATTTACTTAACCCAGTAATCCGGCACCACATCCCGCACGGAAGAAAACTCATGGAAAAGCTAGCTTTTTTCCCGGCCAGCCTAGCCGATGATAAGCGAAAGGAAAGACGAACGCCATCCAACCGGCAGTGGGCGATAAACCACGTCTCCGCCGAGCAAAGGACATCGTCGTAGAAGCACTTCGCTTTCCCTCGGGATATCCACCTGCTCTACCGTTCCCCCCTCAGCTTCTACAATGTATGGTTGTCCGTGTGTGCGGGCTGGCTGGCTGGCTGGTTGCTGAAATGGCACAAAAACGTTCGAAACATGGCCTGGACGAGCAACATCTCGGCTAGGGATGGTGACGAAAGCAATAAAAGCGGACGGAATAGAAGATAATTGATTCGATTCCTTGGGCTTATAAACGTCGGCTCGCTTAAACTCACAGCCACTAACTCAAGGACACGGCGAGACACCTGGGGTAACGGGGTGGCAGCACGCACGGGAGGCCAAGATGGGAACAATCCTTTTTACGCCAACTTCTGCCACCACTTGCCGTTGCACACGTGTCTGCTGGCGTACTTTGGTATATTTCTATGTATATGAGCCTCGGCCCACCCGGCCAGCCCCCACCCACCCAAGCGAATCAGTGACAAGTCATTTGAATACTTCGCTTTCCCGGTAACGGCCGCGGCGACCACGAGCACTACCACGACGACGAGGACGACGACAAAAAGCCAAGCGAAACAGACTTCGGGAGTTCCGGACACGTTGCTGCTATCTTGCGACTCAAGCATGACTGCTTTTCCGACATTCGTTCTCATCCGTCGGCTTTCATTTTCCGACAGCGATATCCTCTTCCCCCGCAGGAGGTATGCGAGTGGGGCGAGGGAGAAGAATCTGCGCCCCATTGTATCTGTTGCCAGTCTCGCTTATTTCCCCGTTGTTTTTTTTTTCGTCTCCAACTTCAACGCAGATGTGTTTTATTCTCGGCTGAATGTTCTTTGGTGCACAAGCACAACACAGCCGGTTGTAGTGATTTCTATTTTCCCGGCTGGGATCTTTCTAACTTTCCTTCTTCACTACCCTTTTTTTCTTGCCACCGTGTTACTCTCTCTCTCTCTCTTTCTCTGTAGCTTTGGCTTTCCTTTTCTCGTTTGCCGCAATTTTCGCGTTTCGTCAGTTTTCGTTTTCGCGACTAACTGCATCTTCCCGATTTGCATTCAATTTCAGCAGCCTTCCCGTTTTTTCCGTGATTTGTGCTTTTTTTTTTGTTTTTTGCAACATGCCACCAGTCGGCGAGAAGAAATGCTCAACATTTAGACGAAACAGGATAAACGAAAACAAAAAATCACTACACACCCAACTACCAGACACGAACCACCAGCGTCGGCATCATCAAGGGAGAAAACACGCCGGCGTGCTAGCACAAAAAAGGCATAACTTTACCATGTAAATTACCGCCCCCTCCACCCTCCCCCCCACCACCATCCCCCTTCCCACCCATCCTAGAAGCGGATGCACCGCAGACTGCACTTGCACCGGGACGGGAAACTGCATCGACGGTGAAAGAGGGAGAGAGACAGAGAGAGAGAGCGAAGATCGGTCTGGACACCTCCCGTTTCTCTCTGTTGCTCTCCTCGTGAGGCTCGTGCTGTTTGATTTTCCCAGCGGAAAATAACATTCCCCCTCTCGTTCGCTCCCAGAACAAACCAGCTCCGCCCCCCCCCCCCTCCCCTCCACTCCCTCTTCCGACGCTCCTTCTGTCAAACGTCCACAAAGCGACCCAGTCAGCCGTGGATCGGTTTACTATGATTTGCTTTTGCCATTTCCCACCTTTTCTCTCATTCTTTCTCGCTTCATCCCACTCCTTCTTTCACTCTACACGTTCCCCTCTCCCTCTCTCTTTCTTCCATGCTAGCAGCTTGTTGTCGCCATGGCAAAAACCACACACGCGACTAGCAACAGCAACAGCAGCAGCCACAGCGGGCCGTGGAAAACTTGCTCATCGTTTTTCCACTCTACTCTCCATACACACTAGCGCGATCGCGCGCGTATGTGTGCACCGTCCCAACCAGTCCCACGATGAAAAACACCTCGCTTGCCCCCGCGGGTGGCTTCCTCCCACAAACGAATGGGAGGAAAATTGCGCGCACTCACCCATATGCCACGCCACCCAACCACCACCCATAACCGGCATCAGAGGAGGGGCGGCATCGGAAGGTGGTGGTGCGCACACACACGGGTGGTACGGCCGGCGGGCGCGGCACACATACGGCGGCATCGTGGATGCATCAGACACGCGCACGCACGGATGCACCATTATATTTGTGGGCCCGCGCGCGCTCTCTCTCTTCTCTCTGGTCTGCTGGTTGCAGTCGCAGTCGAGGCTCTTTTCCTGAGCCCTTTGCCATCCCCAATTGCCCACTCGCCCGCCCGACTCCTCCCTCCACCCACCCATCGGTTCGCTCGATGGCGAAGGGCACACAAATACAAGCCAGCCGGAATGGAGCGACCGAACGTCGGGAAAACCGTTTGGCTTCCCAGGGTCGAGCTGGCTGTTTGCTAGGGCTCGCTGCGCAAAGCTAAGGACTTGCTCGGAACTCTGGCAGCAGCGGCGGCCCATACTTTCCTCGGACCCTGCGCGCCTGTGTGAACACGACCGACCCAGCCAGCCAGCGAGCCAGCTAGTAGGTGTTCTCGAGTTCGACAGTTTTGGCGAGACCAGCTGGACGGGCACGGGGGCGTGCAGGCAGCGAGGGGAAGGAGGAAGCAGTTTTCGTTATCACGTAATTTCCGCCGTCGCCGGTCTGCTGAAGTAGGTGTATTCGAGTGTGTGTGCACACGCTACGGCCGCTTGAGACCGGGCATATAGTCGAGACTTAGCAGCTAGAAAATGTACTCCCTTTCATCCTCCTCCTACGCTGACTTTCTTCTTCTTCTTCTTCGTGACACACACGCACACAAGTGCGAGTGTCCACAACCTACCCTCCTGCTCCTGCACTCCCCCCCTTTTCTTTCATTCGCGCAGGACACACATGGGGAAACTAGAGCGCATTTTCCCGTTCCCGCCAACGGCGCCTGCCTTTCTGCCATTTTTCTGGGCCCTTCGAAACCACCCGGAGCACCTTTCCAGCGCTACCACGACGCGAAGCGAAGTATGTTACATGCGAGAAAAGATGAGGTTTTCCCCGATTCCTCCTGCCTCCGGTGGCCACATTAACAAGCGGCAAAAACCTTGACGCGGAAAACGAATGAAAATTCCATACCCACAATTCTCGGGTTTTTCCTACTGAGGCATCACACTCCGCCCCCTTCTGCCCACGAAACGCACAGCCGATGTCATTTTTCCTGACATTTTTCCCATTTCCTGTGTCTCCGGCAATCCGTTACTCTTCGCAGCACGCCACAGGCTCCTTCCTTCCTCTCGTTCGTCGTCATCATGAGCTTTTAACGCTGGCCCCGCATTGGTGCCGTAAAGGAAAACCCGACGAGACAAACCCATCCCGAAATCCGCCCCCGACCGCATCCGGACGCTGTTCCACCACCTCGCCTCGCTTCTGCCATTCGACTTCCCAGTGGCATTTTCATCTTCATCGTTTTTCCCAACCAACACCGAAAGCCGGAGCGGAGAGGAAAAATAAAACCAAAATGAATTCACTTACACCGGCTGTTTTTCCAATACCGCAACCAGTACCCTCCCGACCTCCTCGCGCTCCAATTCCAGGTGTCGCGGGCCCCAAATAGGTGCCATGTGAACAATTTACTCTGGAGCGATGCTAGCCGGGCGATAAAGCGATACCAAAGTTCGGCCGGCGGAAGGCCACCAAGTGGAAAAATTCGAACACGCCGAGATCAGGTCGGTCGCCTAAAATATTCATACACAGCACGCGCTTCTGCTGTGACACTAATTCGTTTGGCATTTTCCTCCCATTTGTGGGACGAGGCGCACCGTTGGCGGACACGGCGGCGGGGTGGAAGATAATGTTTGTGGATCGGTTTTTCCACCTCCGCCCAATTTATTCGGGCCCACATTGCGCCGTTCGCCCACGTCTGCTTCCTTCAAGGGCTGCCACTAAGGGCGAACGTTGTTCAGGCCTTCATATTGTCATTACGTCCGGGCATAAACCTGATCCCCGTTTCCATTTCCTTTCCCCAGTCTTTTCCCGTGGGGGAGGCCGATTTTTGTTCCGTTTGTTTTCATGCCCGACAAACCCGAACGCCATTATTTATCGAAATTCGCGCAATTGTTCGAGTGAGTGGTTGGTTCCTCTTTTCCTTCCTGGCGCCGTTTTCCCCACCTCCCCCCGTAGCGGAACCAGACGACAGGTTTTCACCTTATAAATGCCAACAACAAATCGAGGACAAAGTGTACGGGCGGAAAATGTCACGAATTAATGCAACGGTGGCGATAAGAAAACGGAGCAAACCGGCGAAGAAAAGTAGAGTTCGGTCGGGCCGGTGGAAATTCGGGTCACCACCGGAGAGCGAAGAAAACGTGTGGCAAAATTGCGCGAAAGTTGCAGGAGAGAAGAACGTACGAGCAGCGCACACCGCAACACGGGAGAAGGACGACGTTCGGCGTGACATTCCATCAATTGCATGTCAATTTTCCTGACACCTTCCTCTTTCGGTAACTTTGGCCGCAGTTTCCAGCACCGTCCCGCGCCTTCCCGGATGAAGTTGACATTGGAACAGCTGAACATACACACTTTATGTTTCCACGTCTCCCCACCAGCGCATTCGGGTGGAAAAGCTTGGAAATGGAATTAAATTGAAGTGGACTGTTTTTCCTCTACGAAGTAAGTGGGTGGAAAGCGGGACTGGGAAACTAGAAACGTAATGGTTCACTGGCGCGGTCCTGTACCCGGGACGATTTATCTCCCATATAAAATCAGGATCAATTTTGGAAGAAAAAACAGAAACGAAACCCGGAATACCGCGACGTGTCGCGACGACGGAAGTGTGTTCTCAATTTTTGCGGAAAGTGTTTCGAAACAAAGTAAAAGAAAAATGTAACTGCCACGAATTTGATGATTTTTACGAAAATAATTCACTGTATTTACACAAATAAGGGAGGAGGGTTTGGATTACCATCCGTAAAAGCTAATTGTTGGACATATTAAATTAGGTTTCTTAACGCGAAATAGGTTCCACCCGATAACGTTTCTATTTGTTCCCCTCCCGCTCTGGACAATATATTACACATTTTTGTAGTTTCCTTTTCTTTCGTTTTCGTTTTGTTCGACCGGTACACTACACATTTACTTAGCGCGTAAAGTAAAGGTGTGCATTTTGAGAATTTACGCTCGGAAGTGGTTCGGCTTCTAGTTTCATTCGCCCAGGGCAACAAGGG
Source organism: Anopheles plumbeus (assembly GCA_034621735.1). Lineage (NCBI taxonomy): Eukaryota > Metazoa > Arthropoda > Insecta > Diptera > Culicidae > Anopheles > Anopheles plumbeus. The sequence goes on from JAOEFI010000004.1 coordinate 24,823,013, forward strand.
ATATCTGGCGTTCGCTGTGTAGGTGGATAAAAGAAGTGACACACTGCTGAGACTCGCCCCTCTCTCTCTCTCTCTCTGGAATACTGATGCAAAAAGGAAGAAAAAACACAAGGAGCAAACGAATCACGAGTGAACACAAACGCATTCTAAGTGCTACTTACTATTGCTACTACACTATTGTGGCTCTGATTGGATCGCCAACGCGACCCGAATCATCCTGTCTGACTGGTGGATGGTATTCGTTAGAATAAAAATAAAATAACTTAAGAAAATCCCTTCCGGCGCGCTGCTCGGCATGGTGGTCTACGCAACACTTCTACTACTGCTAGCTGGGGAAAAGGATTGTCTTCGAGATAAACGTAAAGTGGCGGGAAAGACAAAAGGAAATGTATATATTCTGCAAATGATTGATCAGTCTTGTTTCTGCTCCGAAACTCTTGGCCTGGGGGGGGGGGGGGGGGGGGGGTGAGTTAATGATTTAGGAAAATTGGGTGTTGGAAAAGGATTTCCGATTCTTCCGTTGTGTTTTGGTTCAGATTCCGCGTTTTGTTTTTGCCTTTAGTTTGCTGGTTTTTTTTTTAATTTGGGCCGAATTGAAAGTCTACTTTTGGTGATTTTTTACGCTTGTTTTAATTTTGTTTCTAATTGTCGATTTTCGGGTTTTTGTTTCCTTCGTTCTCTTAAAACACACCTTTTTCTTCCTACAAATTTTTCACATTTTTGTTTAGTTTTTTTTAAATTAATATCACTCGCATCTACTACAGGACTACAGGTGGGGAAAAGGCAATCGTCGATCGAGCATCAAACGATCGTTTTCCGGTTTCACTTTTTAGTTACCTACATAAGAATACATCCTCTCGCTCGCATCGCGCGTAGTACGTTGGTTTTCGTGTGTCTAGTATTTAAAATGTTCCCTCTTCGTGCAGCACCTCTTCCTTGAGGACACCCACGATCTACCCTAGTGTAGCTCCTCCTCCTACCGTATCATTTGTGTGACTAATTTCCGCCACCCGGTGGGCAGGAGCGGCGTCCTCCTCCGGGCGGCAGAGTGCCGGAAAAGAGAACGAGACAGACTAAGGGTTCACCAAGTCGCCGGAAAATTGCAATCCTCCCTACTCGATATCGACCAACGGAAAGGCCCCGGCCGAGCACGCACTCGATCCCCGTGCGGTTTTGTTCGTGTTGCGGCGTCTTAAATCATCCCCGAAATCAAAAGCTCCCCGTTCAAAACGAGCGAAATGGACCATCCCTGCCCTCGGATGAAGGACATCCTTCTTCGCCACGGAGTAGGACAGGACAGGAGTTTGTGGGGTGTGATTTTTTTTCGTTTTGGGTTGGGAGGTTGATTAAATTAAATTAAACGACTCCTTAATTACAACACCGACACGGACAACGACGACGGCGACGAAGATTCCGTGCACTCGAGGTTCGCCTTTACTGCTTCTTTCTCCAGCAGGACACCATCGTCTTCTTCATCGTCTTCGGGACCAGGGAATTGGAAAGGACTCTGGGAACACTACAACAGTGCCAGCGAAGCATGGGACTCGTCGCCTCGGGTGATCGCGTGGGCAGGACGTCCGCCGCCTAAGGACGGCAACCTCAGCGACAGTGGTAATGGTGGTAGTGCATCGCCCGCGAGCATTGACCGCCTCGTCCCTCAGCTCCACCACCGCCGCCAGCTGGGCTCGGCCGGAGAGCGCCCTAACGCTAGCACTAGTACCACCGCCGCCACCGCCAGCGTCACCGGCAGGGACGCGGGCCTCCTCCACCGGCCGACCGCGTCCGCCCCGTTGTTGTACGTCAGCTCCTCGTTCTTCACCACCTCGTTCGGGTGCTGCTTGTCGTAGTCCTTCGTCTTCTTGGTCGGCTTACTATTGCCGTTGCTCTGGCCCGGATGCACATTGGACGGTGGACTGTTTATGTTGTAGTTATGGTTATTAATGTTACTATTACCGTACTGGCCTCCGCCTCCACCACCACCACCACCACCGTTGCCACTGTTGATCCTCGGCGGCGACGCGGTGTAGTGGTGATTGTGCCGCCCGTTCACCCCGATCGGCGGCGTGGCCAGCGGGGGACGGACGTGCGGAGGCAGGTGCGGGGGCTGCTGGTGTTGCTGGCCATCGTTCCACACCGGCCAGTTGACCGTGTTCTGCACGATGTTGCCCTGGCTGGTGTTGATGGCCGGCGGCAGGAGCCGCGAGTTCGGATCGAACGCGTCGATCGAGATGGTGTTGTTGCTGGTGTTGACGGACACACCGGCTCCGCCACCACTGCTGCCGTCGTGCGGCCCGCCGCCCCCGATGACGGTGCCGTTCGAGGGCAGGTGGCCATGGTGCTGCTGCTGCTGCTGCTGGTCGTCGCCGCAGCACACTTTGAACACGACCTTCATGTTGTCGGTGGTGCAGCGGCCCCCTATCCGCCGGTGCAGGTCGTCCTTGGAGGAGGTCGAGATGAAGTAGTAGTCGTTGCCCGGTAGGAACTCGAGGCCGCCCGGCTGCGGCGTGAACGGGCGGAACGTGATGGTGAAGAACATTAGCTTGTTCGGCTTGTCGCAGATTGCGATGATGCGCGGGTCGTGGTTGGTGATGCGGCACGTCTCGTACTCCACCTTCGAGACGTTGTAGATGATGTACTTCTCCGTCTCGTTGTCGAACGTGCCCGGCTCGTACACCGGGCAGATGATATGCACCTGATCGTACTCGAACTGCGAGTTGCCCTTGTTCACGTCGATGATGTGGTCGGTGTTGTCGATCCGGAAGATGCTGTTCGTCGTGTTCCAGTGCATGTAGAACGTTTTGGCACAGTGCAGCACGGTCGGTTGCAGCGCAACCAGCTGCAGCGCGACCACGAGCGCGATCGTCAGGGCCGGGCTGGTGCCGATTCCGGGCAGGCAGCACTTTAGCCGCGCGTTCAGGTTTCTGTACCGGCGGCGCTTCGTCGTCAGCGTGTTGCTACCGTTCTCCAGCGGCAGTGGTTCACTGTCCGCACCAGCACCATCTCCTCTTCGCAACCTAGTGCTACTAGCAGCTGACGTTCGCCTCTGCCACCGACGACTCGGGACGTTTGTTGCTACTACTGTGCTCCTACATCTAGCGCCTCGCGCACTGTTGACACCACTGAATCCGTCTGTCGTCGTCACCATGTCGCCGCCACTGTGGTAACTGTTGCCGCTCCTACTGTGATGATGCAGGTTGCAGGTCTTCATCTTTCCAACATTCCCCACTAGACTGTCCGTGTGCGCGTGGGAAAAAAAACCTGCGTTTGCTTGTTGCTGTCTACTACACAAACTAACTGTCCGTGTTGTTGCTCTCCGTCGTTTGCGGTCCACAAAGCGCTTTGTTCCACTGATCACCACTGATCGCTACGAAAGTGGTGCCCTAATCCAAACGAACCACGCACCGCAGCTGCAGATCAGCGACCATCGCAGTCAGCTGTGTTCACCTGCGCTTATCGACCGGGCGGCCAATATTCACCAATACTGAGACAGCCGACACAGACCCGACAGCGGCTGACATTCTTCAGATAAACAAACGATCACTCACAATTGCGCCTCTCTTGAGGTGATCAGATAGCACAGGAGGGGCGAAATGTCAAATGGACAGACTAACACAAAACCGGCGTGTTTGGTTTGTTTGTTGCACTGTTTTACCGGATCACAGCTGGGTGGGGTGGTGGTGGTGGGATGCTACACGAGATTTATGTTTCATTCTTTCCGGTGTTCATCTCTCCACCGGCGGACAAGCGAAACAACAAGCGAGCCGGCGAATGCGAATCAAACAAGCGCCGGCAAAACGATAAATTAGATACGCGAAGCGATACTTTTTCCCCGTGCGCTATCTTCCCTTTTCGCGCTCACTTAGCATTCGTTTCGGCAATTTAATCGCTCTTCCTGCTCGCGCACAGTATGCGTGTTGCACGAAACAATAGAGCGAACGGTGCGGCCGGATGCTTCAACGTACACACGCATGCACGCACGATGTAACGCAATCACTTGTTTGTACTACACACCGGGATGCCGATCGACCGACGGAAAAACGATGAAACACACTCGAATATTTTCGACCATTTTCTTTTTCTATCTTCCGCCCAGCTTCTCTTTCTCGCCCGCGCACCTTACTCCACGTGCAACACACACCGCCGTGCCCTCCGGGATATCAATCAGCAGAACACGGAAAGGAAAGCCGCCGCAGGCGGGGGAGGCAGCCACACTCGCGCACACTGCTGCCCATCCACGCACACTCGCGCGAAAAGAACAAACAACACACCACCGCCGCCACACTCGATACTTCCTGAATTATTATTCTTCGGTCGAAGGCAGCAACACTCGCCTTCTCGCTCTTTCCTACTGCCCACGCAGAGCAACGCCTGCTCGCTTCCCACTCGCTCTCTCGCGGCTTCTCGTTGCGGCTTCCTCGTTCCGTCGGAGCCGTTTTTCGTGTTTGAATTGCTTTTCTTATTCTTCGTTCCTTCCACGCTTGCGGAAGAAAACGCACCAATAAAAAGACACAAACTGCTCTATTGCACACCGCAAAAGAACACTGCTTCGTCTCGACGTGAGCCGGCTTGACCGACCGAAACACAACAGACGAACGCGACAGTCGGTGGCACTTTTGTTGCTGCTGCTGATGATCTCGAACAGCCCAAAACTCGCAGGATCGAACGTCGAGCCGAAAACGGTGCAGCTTTTCTTTCCAAAAAGGAAACGAGACGGCGACTCGCCTTCGCCCGGCCTTTCTACTGTATCAGGAAAGCGGCAGCATAAATCATTTGCACCTCATATGCACACATGCTCACACACACGGGAAAACACCACACGCATTCGCCCTCCTTCTACACACTTGGCTTGCAGGGATGAAGCGTTGTTTGCTGGCTTCTTCTTCTATTTTCTTCCCCTTCCCCTTCTTGCGTCACGCACAACCACACAAGGCCACACTTTCCCCTGCTGTTTTCGTCTTCACGTTGTCACGCTGCGGATCCTCTTTCTCGTGAACGATCGACTAGCGGGCACACGACGAAGATGCGAGCAAAGGACAGACCGTCGAAAACCGCCGAAAAAAATCCGATTTATCACGCGATCCGTTTCACACGCCGCAAATCTTGCCGTTGGTGACAGATGACGAGTCGGGGTGGGTGTAAAGGACGGGCCGGAAAACCCCGAGAAGACGTTTCGAAATCTTTACGCTTCCTAATCTCGCCGACTTTCACGTACGCACGCACGCACGCACGAGGAGGGAGAACAAACGCGTACTGAAATACCTCGCCGCGACGACGGCTGTACTTTGCGGGGTTAACACGATGATGCACCTTGACTACACTATCGTCGAGATCATCATCTCGAATGCACCACCACAGTCAACCGCTTTGGCAGACGCGTGTTCAACTGTTCCCAAATTATTTTCACCTCGAACGTGTTTCGTCCCCCGTCATGTCACACGTCGAACCTCGACACCAAGCTACCGGTTCAAGTTCAGGCTTGAAAAAAACCAGTACTCCGAAAACAAAACTGTATCGAGTACAGTCTGGGAATGTCTTGATGGGTTTCTTTTTTCCCGGTATCCTTCACGCACGGTTCGAGAGTTGAGTTTTATGCGCAGTGCTTTCTTCCCAAAAAGGGCCTGGTTGCGTACGGATCTGGTACTTGGGTCGGGTGTTTATCCGTGTACGCGGCTCCTCTGCTTTCAACGCAAAAGAGGAACAAACGCACCGTGTACTGTGTTGGTTATTATTCTACTTGAAACGAAAGCGCGCACGGAGTTCCGCACCGAGACAGTTGGCTCATCACTTCCGCACAAACGGCACAACACTGTCGACGGGTCGCGGATCGTGAAGCCGAGTCAGCGATGGAGAATCCATTTTTGACAGGCATCGCGTTCGGCTTCCGAGCGAGCGATGCCGAGAGCGAATAAACGCCAAAGAAGAGAAAATCCCCGCGTTTTCTCTGACGAGCACAGCGGCACGATCGTCTCACTATGGAGTGAGTCTCGTCGTCTCACGCTGACGTCTCGATTCTCTCCCGAGAGGGTGCGAGAGCGAGAGCGTGAAATTGTAGCGCTCTCGTTTTCAGGCCCTCCTCGTTCTTCCACCACCTCCTTTCAGACCGATGATCGATGACATTCGTCGCGCATATACGCACACCACCAAACCGCGGCGGTGCGTCGTTCAGCGTGTCGATATCGCGGACGGGAAAATGCGTAAACCTGTGCCTTCTGTGCACGGTTTCCGAAGCAGATCAATACATTTTCCTTAAATGAAAGCAAGCTTGTTTTCGCCGGGAAGCAGTGTTCATGCTCTACTGATTTCCATTTATCATTCAGCTTGGAAGTGTAATTTTCGTGCAACAATTTATAAGATTTCAATCTCCTACATCTCCCTGTGCAATACATTGTATGCTGTTGGGCTTTCGCGTACGGCTGTGTGTGTGTGGTGTAAGGTAGAACAATATCGTAGAAGAGCAACGAGAAGAATATTCATTTAACAAGCGGAGCGAGATTCTTTCCTTTTCATTCGCTCCGTAGCATATTGTACACGCTTCTCGCTCTGGCACACGCTCACTGTTCCAGCAAAACAAAAGTGAGCTGAGCAAACATTTTACAGAGATTTCTCAGCCACGATTTCTCAGCACCGCGGTTTTGGCATCTCGCACCCGGTTCGTGTTTCTCACGGGCGAGGCGATGTTTTGTGCGATGTTTTCTCGCTGTTCTCGCACCGAGCTGCACCGATGAATCATTTGTGGGAAAAAGATCGTAAAATCAGGTTCTGTACCGCGTTCAAGGAGGTTTGACCAGTTCCAAACAAGATGCTGCACGATCGAGTAGGCAACGGTAATTTGTACGAACATTGAGCAAATCAATCGAATAGGTTAAAACTATTATTTGTCCCACACTTCAAAACTTCGAATCCTTCGGTACGACATCGCGCTGCTTTTATTGTTTTTGCCGTTTTAACTATGAGCCATCCAAAATGCTTCGTTTGACAAACAGTACTCGTCCCAATCGTCAGACATTTGGTCGTGATTTGGCACGTTGCCTCACCTTCGTCCATTTTTCACACCAAATTCCTGCACCGCTTATCGAATCCTCCATCACGCATCCTTTTTCCGAACGGGCCACCGTCATCGCCGTCGGCTGTCGTAAAAAAGCCCCAAAGTGTCGTTGATCGTTTTAACGATTTTATCCTTGACAGATTCCATCTGCTTCTCCCCTACCCCTCTCCGGAAGGACCGCCGCGAATCCCTTGCCCCGTGCAGTGACACAGTCCACGTCCACATGGCGTTGATTTTGACGTTGATTACTGCCTCGTGATTTCATTCACCCGATCCATAAAAGAAACGTTCCACTTCCGGTCCGGAAGCGCCCGCGTACCCCAAAATTAAGCGCAAAGCCTTGATGTCGCGTCGGCAGAAGCGGAAAGGAACACCACGAAGCGGGAGGCACGGGTCGTAAGTAAAGGGTGGGGCTTGGAAAAATCCTTCACTATTTGCCGTAATAATTAAAGTCTTTATCGTTCACAGCGAATCACCTCGAAATTCCTTCCCGCTTTCTTCTGTTTCTCTCTCTCTCTATCTCCCTGCTGTCTATGTTTCCCGTTTGGGAAAATTACCAACGTCGGCCGCCTGGAAATGGTCTCACGTAAAAGGGAAACGCAAGAACCGGGAGCTAGTTTTTCCACCCCGAAAGGCTCTCCCCAGCGGTTCGCGCCCGAAACCCCGACGGACGGAATCGATTTTCTGATTAATTTATGCTCCTGCGTTGCCGGGAAGGAGGTCCTCGTCCGACCGCCGGGTTTCCACCTGTGTAATGTTGCAATTTAGTCCCGACGTCCCGATTCGGGAAAGGGCACGCCGCCATCATCATGTTTGTCGAAGAAATAAAATTAGCCGAAGCCGATATCGGATAGACGTAAAAGCAGTGCATTTACTTTCTTGCCCACTGCTGGGCAAGAGGTCTCGAACGTTCCGAAGACGCGGTGAGGTTGGCGGCCACGGAGCAGCTGGGCACGAGACGGCGACGGAAAATGGCCCATTGGACCGTGGTTTGGATCGTTTCGTTGATTATAGACATTACACATTTCACTAAATCGGTACCGACCGTCGGGAGCAGGGCTCGTTCCGGTGTTCCGGTTTGCAAAGAAGGAAGTATCGGTTTCCCGGTCGAATGCGGTGAGTGGGCAAAGGGGGATGGAGGGCGGACAGGGGAACGGCGGGCTCAATACCGGCGGGGTGGTCAGGCGTGGTCAGGAATCATCAGACTCATGATTACGGGCTTCCTTAAATGGTTTACGAGCCACTCACGGCATTCAAGCGAGGCGAGAGCACTGATGGTTTGCGTAGAGGTCCTTTTTCACCCTCATCACCCTACCCATCCCTCGAATCCAACGTATCGCCAACAGACGACCGGTAGAAATCCTCCAGGACCTCCGCCTAATAGCGTTCGCTCATTCAGCGAAATCCGCCGGCGCTTCACGATGAAACATCATTTTTTTGCACGGGGGCCACTTTTTTTCTTTCTGTTTATTTTCCAACTCACCCTCGGTGGATCAGTAGTGCCCCGATCCGTTGCGGCGCAGACACGGCCCAAGGAAATAGGAAAACACCGAGCATATGCCCCTACGAAGGCAAAGAGGGTAGGCCCTTGGGTAGGGAGCGGGTGGGGGACGGACTCCGGTGCAAAGGGAAGAGAAGATCCTTTCCAGTCAATTACATCAATTTATAAATCGCCGATGGAGAGAAATGCCCTGGCCTTTGGGTCCCAAATGGCAGGCCGACCATTAAGAATCGAAAGGCCAGCGCCTCGTCACTGCCCTGTGGAAACGCTGCCCGGAGGGAGATTTTTCCACCCGCTTTTTGCATGTTTTTCTGCATCCTCGCAGGCAAACACTAACTTCCGTAAATCATCGGCGAGAAGATTCGAGAAGGAAAATATTCCACGCTTAGTGTTCGGTTATCGTGTTTTCCAAGTGAAATGTATTCACCATGGAAAATGTGGTTGCTGCAAAACCAACTGTTATTATTACCATATATTCATGTTAGGCAAGTTTTTTAAATGTTGGCAAAACTTGTATGGAGCACTGAATAACAGAAAGGCGGTCGTCTTCTTCATCTTCACATGCCATACAAACACAATTGAACCAATGAACGTAGTTTGATTAGAGAAAGCAGAAGTTTTACCAATCATTCGAAGAATTATCAAAAATCGAAAACCTGTCTCCTGTTTCGTTTCAAATTAGTTTCGATTCTTCGTGTCCTTTTCGATCATGGAATTCCTTGAATTCATAAGACCATTTTCTTGCCCAACGTAATTACCAAAAATCAATACTCGCCAACAGACTCCACGCGGGTACGTGTTGGTGGTCATGTCCTGGCACCTCTTTCACCTACGACCTCTCTAACCCTGCACCCGTTAATGTTAGTGATTCATTGAATGTATGTGTGGGTGTGTGTTTTCGAGCTTCGCGAACTTTGCGTTTTTGTCGAAGAAAGTGATTAAGGATGCAAACTATCATAAATCATGCGATGTTGATGATTAAATTAAATTACACCGAGACCATCCAGGCAGCCAGCCAGCCAGTCTCCCGGGGTCATTGATGATAATTTGAGCCATTTCACCGCACCCCTCCCGAACCGGCTCCCTCGGAATCTCTCACCCTCCGATCGGCGGAAGAATCAAAATTTGCCCCCGTGGAAATCGGTGGAGTGGTTGGAAAATTCATTCTTGATGAAAACCTACCCTGTTTTGTAGGCACCGCCACTACTCGTTTCACTCGTTTAACATGCTCCTTTGCGGCCTAACACGTCCTGCTGCTTTTTTTTCTACCATAAATAGTGGAGGAAGTGTGAAAAAAAACCTTCCTTAGAAATCAACACAGAAATGAGCGTAATTTGCATACCGAAAATTATATTAAAAACGGAGACCGGAACCGGTTAAATACAGCTACGAACACATCGGTTCGTCTAGCACCACCGCTGCTACCACGCAGTCGTTTGGTACAGTGTGAGTCTTTACTGCACGTGCACACGAACGAAGCGGAGCAAACTATTGTACGCGTTGCTATGGCGCTAGAAAAAGGGTTTCCCCGCGAAAGTTTGGGACGAAAAATCAGCCGAACGGCGTTCACGCACCGGAAGGAAGATAAAATGGAAAATGGTTTCATAATTAATGTAACGGAAACACACGTGCGGGTTGTGTGTAGGTGTGCGACTACGTGTGTGCCAGGGTTCCGTTCCGTAGCACGTGCTGTAAAGTTTTAATTTCGTAACCAACTAGTTGTGTAGTTTAACTTTGAAAACGGAGTATAAAATATCACTGTAGTTCTGGCAACAGATTATTAGTCATGGTACTGTGACTTTGTGTGTCCTGGTGGGTTGGTCATTTTCATAAATATTCTGTTATCACTTAATTGAACAAAACACTTTTGAAATTTGTAATTCTCTTTCATTTTTTGACAAACTATAATGAAAAAAAAATACCCCGAAGTAACCCTTTTGAAGCTCGATGTCCTAGAGACGAAATGTCCTGTTTTGACGAGGCGGTGAGGCGAATTTGTGCGTAATGAAAATGAAATGCAATATTTTTCCGTCCGCCGCGGGAGACGTGCAAGTCCTGTAATTATTTCCGCGAAGTTCCTCGCGCTCTACGGAAACAAAATAGGCTTCTGGCCGTTTCCCGGGCCGGCTTCTCCAGGCCTGCACATCTCGCACTCGGTAGAGCGTGTGTGTGTGAGTGTTTCGCTTGCTTCGCCAAAGTCGAAGTTGGTCTACAGTGAGGTAGTCATGCACCGAGCATCGTGCGTCAATCCTTTTGCCTTCTGCACAATTTTTGTTGCACACTTCCTTGGAGGCAAGCCACGTGACAGCAGGACGGGTAGACGTGTGCGAGTGCCTGAGAAAAGTCAACTGCATCGTCCTTTGGGTTCTCGAAACCAACCCCCCCACCCCGCCCCCCTCCATTCGTAAGCCGCCGGTTCTCGGTGCGTAATGTAATAGTAGAAGTGAGAAAAAACAACGCATACACAACCTCCCACAACGCAGTCCGCCACCACCCCCCGGGCGGGCTGTTGATGATTTTTCGTTTGCCACTGGTAATCATTGCCGGAACGGGTTTCCAGTTGCGTTAGGCTCGGCCGACCGACAAGAGTAGGAAACAGAAGAAAAGAACAAAACAAAAAACCCCCCCTCGGCAATACAAACTTCTGAGAAGTTGTAAAAAAAAAATGAGTTTACAAATTGGTAGCGAAAACCACAACGGCGAACGCAAGTAAACGCAAGCGAAGCTAGAAGAGCCGGAACGCATATATACGCACACTTTCGACACACACACACTGTGGAACCGGGGGAAGAATGCTGCTTGCTTTATTTTTTACATAATCCCGCCGGAGGGTGTGCCCGATGGAGGCGAAGGGCAGGAAAACCCTCGGCCAGGCGCTAACACGGCTGCGGCGACGTCAACTGCAACTGCAACTGCAACTGCAAGCGATGCACTTGGTAGGATGCTCCCCGAACGGGGTTTGTTTGCGTGAAAATCGTCAGTGGGTTGCTGGAACAACACACGTGTGGCATTAATTTGGGTTGCCAGCACTTTTTCAACTTCAATGGGCATGAAGAAAAAATGCAATAAACTGCAAATGTAGGGTTACATTATTAAAAAAAATCCTTTCAGAACGGATAGTGTCACGAATTCGTGTATTCGAACATGTTTTTAGATTGATATTACAAATCACTAAAACATTTAAAAACAACCAATAGAATGCAGCTAAATCAGCAGAAACGGAAGGTTCATCGCTGGAGTTGAAATCTTCACACAACGAAAACGCTATCGTTCAACACTCCCTCCCCGTCGATGTCCCACGAAACCGAAGAAAGTGTTATCCGTATTTATCACCTTTCGGTTCTTGAAAGGAACGCCGTGACATTTGCATGTTCCCGTGTTGTCATGCACTCTCATGGCCGCGGCCCAAACATGCAACGGCGATGCATCGCAGCACACACATGCAACCCCTCCCATCCCATCCCCACGCACGCTGGCATCGAGGTTCCTTCCTGTGTCCCCGGAGAGGTTTGTTTTATTTTGTCGCTTTTATTGTTTCGCGTACTTTATTTCTTCAGCATCAAATCCTCTCACACAGCACCGCCCTGCTGCTATCTGTCCATTGTAATTGCCTTCCTCGCTGTCGCCGCATCTCTGCCCCGTCTCCCACAATCATTTGATGGTAATTTATATGCTTTCGCATGGGCGTATGGGTAGGTTGTGTGTATATGCGTGCGTTGGCCCGTTTCTGGTTCGTTGCGTACTGCGTGCGTGCAGTAGCTCCTATTCTTCTATCGCTGCATTCTATTGCTTCGGACGCCATTCGGTGCAACACTGACAGCGTCTCCCTTCCGGCCGCCGCCCTGCTCCACTCCAGGCTGCAGTTGTTCCCAACCCCGTTCGAGCGCTGCATCATCGCTCCCCCCCGGGGATGTTCCATTTTCCGCCCCAAGCGCGGACGGGGAATGCGTGTGCAGTGTGTGCATCAAATGTGAGTGGGAACAACCGAAAACAAAACAAAAACCATCGAAAAAGGAGGCAAGGTGTAAAGCAAAGGCGAAGAGTATAAGAACAAGGCGAACACTCTAGTTGCAGCCAGCCAGCGCAGCAGCGATGATGAACGCTGTAGGTAAAAACGTGGCGAAAAAGGTGTGAAAAGGTACTTTTCGCTCGCTTCAAAAACGACAACACATAGAACAGGGGGGTGGGGCGGGCGGGAGCGGCAGCAGCAGCAGCATCGCTTCCCGTTTCCGCGCAGGAACAGCCAATGCGTCGCTCTGGGCAGCTCGTCCGTGAAAGTGACAGCTCCAGCTCCAGCTCCGGGTGTGGGCGGGTAAGACACACACGGGGCGGGGCGGGGCGGGAAATTAGAGTACGAATCGGTGGAGAGAGTGACAGAGAGAGAAGGAATCCGATACCCCGAGAATTCGGCCCAAAAAACAGAGCGTACACCTCCATGCGATCCGACTTGCTATTTTTTTTTTTTTTGCAGAGGAGTAGAGCCTTCTTTTTTCTCCTTCTTGCCCTATCTTTCTCTCCCACTTTTCCAAGAGGGGCCAAGAGGGTCATCAGGAAAAGACCCTCAACCGATCAACCATGACTTGATGGATAGAATCATGCATACCCTGTTGGCTGGCCGGTCGGCCGGGGCAGGGTGTGCAGCGGAGGCATCGAGCACCGGGGGTGGGGGTGGTTCCGAGCCTTGTTTTATTTCTGCTGTTCTTGTTTTGTGTTTTTGCCAAATGCGTTTTCGTCAACTCCCGGTACTGCACCACACCGGTTGGGCAACGGGTCGAGAGGGGGTGCAATGGGAGGTGCCCTCAGTGCGTGTATGTGTGTGGGCGGAGTCGCAGTTAGGGGAGCAAAACAGAAAAAAAACAGGAAAAAAGGAAAACAAAAGATCCAAGCATTAGCATGCATCCACGATGGCGGAGGGCGCTGGGTGGTGGGCGGAGGGTTGGCGGCGGTGGCGGTGCTATGGAAGTGGACGACGGAGGGGAGGGCGGTGGACGACGAATTGCGCGGATGCGGGGCCAGTAATTCGATCCTCTCGTGTGCAGTTTATCTTCCTTCCTTCGCACTTTTTCGTCCTCCGTGTCTCTGTCCTCTCTCACTCGCTTTCTCTCTCTCTCGCTCGGCCGCTTTCCCAGTCCTGCGGGAGTGAGCACGAATTTCATAGGTGATTTTTTGCCGCCCTCGTCTTATGCCTGCTTGAATGCACATGCAACGGCAGTAGTGGGCTTTTTAATCTTCATTCGTCGCTTCCTCACTTTACATTTTGCACTTTGCACGGTGCAAATAATCTCCCCACCGAAGGGAGCCACAAAAAGTTCGTCCCGGGGGACAACAGGGGATGGAGGATGGTTGGGGTTTTCGGGGAAGGTGGCCGGCGTGTGTGTGGTGTAGGGAATGCGTACGTCGGTAGTGCGATTTTCGTATGATTGAAGGTGACGGTTGGGCATATGGCATGGCACCGACCCGAGACCCCCAACGCACGCACACTGCGATCGAGCTGGATGGAGGGAGCCGAGAAAATGGACCCACTTTAAAATATTATATTTCATTATAAGCCCCCCGTTCGGCTACCGGAGCTTTGTAGGAATAAATGGGAAAGGATTCTCTCTTTTTTCCTTCCCCATTTTGTGTCCTCGGCACTGCACACCCCAAAAAAGGATAACGAGATACGAAAGCTAAAAAAGGTTGTAAGTTTGCCCTCTAATTAATTTGCATCAGCGGGAACAACTTTTTTATACATAGACGCAAACAGTAGCAGTGCACAGTGGAATGCCGAAATATCAATCCCAGTCAAAACAATGAAAAGTTTGCATCCAATATTCAAAGTAGAACTCCAAAGCCGACTCTCCGTCGCTTCCAATCCAAGCGAGAAAGGAAAAACCGTCGGGCCTTTTTCCGGAAACGCGTTTCCAGCGCTAAATCAAAATCGGGTGGCCCCGCGGGTTGAGAAGACGGATAGCTGTCTGCAGCTGGCTGGCTGGCCCAGCTGATTTGCACACAATATCCACGAAACGGCGGCCCACGGTTCGCCGGCCCCCCTTTTCCAACCCCGGATGCACCAGCACGACGATTTGGTGTAAAACGCCTCACGCAGCTCGCGGACGGCGTTCGAGAGAGCGCCTTCGTCGGAGGGGCTGCAAACGAAGCCACCATATTTTCCAGCCAGCGCCAGGCCAGGCCAGGCCCGCCATCCATCCATCCATCCATCCATCTCGAATTGATTGAACCGCAGGACAATTCGAAAACGATTCGTTTTCCAAAACCGGTCAATTGCGGGCGGCTGCGGTTGCGAAAGCGCAGGCGAATGATGATAAAAATTGCCATCCAGAGGATTGCGGTCTGTCCCGGGCAGCATCCCCAGCGTGAGGGTCAGCTCCCGGCGGGAAAAATGAAATACCTTCATTCGCTATTTTTTTTTTCGGTTCGTTCCTTCCCACAACAATCGACAAATCCGTTCGGGCAGACGGAGAACGACGGAGCAGCGCGTTTTCGTGGGATTCGGATTCCTTCGTACACGCTCGCCCGTTCGTTAGGACAATCCGTAAAAGGACTTCCGTGGCATTGTTCTCGGTCGCGAGGACTTTAGCACGGTTTTCAATTCGAGCTTCGCGACACAGAACTGCACGGAGCTTCCATTACAGTTTGGCGTAAAAAGAACCCGACCGGGCCGGTGGACTAGAAGAGGAAACACGCATGTCTTTCTTTTTTTTCCTACACGAAACATTCTTATCTTATTTGTCAAACATAAGTTATGAGAGCTACAAGATGTAGTCCTGTTTTTGTCCGATAGGCCGAAGGCAGAACTGTTCGGAACTGCGGTAATTCTGACGATGGCTGTAAGCCCTTAATGAAACCCAGTACACAAGTGTGGGATGGAGAAGAAGAAAAGCCAACCGTGCATTTGGAAACTTTTCGGAATGTACGTACACACTGCCCGCGCCGGTATGCTGCTCTATATTTGGCACGCCCTTCCGAGACGGGTGAAAATGGAAGTGCATTTCTCGATGTCACTCGAGGGGCATTTTTCAAAAATCTTCCGATCGACCCCGAACATTTATTTCGCCCCATCAAATTGCCATTTAGTTTTCTCTCCCCTCCAGTTAGCCAGCCAGCCAGCCACGGATCTCGTGGAGACGGGCATTGTCAAAACGATTATCGTCTCCCCGGCTTGACACCTCGTGCTATTTGGCTTGACGGGAGCGATTCGAGATGAAGTCGAAAATTAAGTGCAACTCTTTCCATTCCCGGACGGTGTGTGTTTTTCGGTGAAGGGTTTTACTTGTGGCACTCGTGTCAGATACAGACACGACGAAAAAAAAGGGAGTTTACTTTTTCTGTTGCTCGAGGCGAGAAGACGAATCATACTTCCTCTGGAAATGGATTGTTCCGCAATGGCGGAAGAGGATGCGCACCGTTTCCGAGGTAAGCAGTTTGTAAAAGCATCATTTTTAAATGAGAAGTATTCGAGCAATGACGCTGTGGGGAAGCTAATGAGAGGTACGGTGGACCGGCATTCCACGGCGGCCTTGTTGGAATGTTTGGCCAATAATTTCAAAACGCAAACTTCTATCGCGCCCCCGTCTATGGAACCAAGAAATGTTCGGAACGAAAACACGGAACATAGATCCGAATGTTTACACATTTCTCACCGTGCCAATTTTTATCGACCGGCAGTCGTCATCCTCCCAAATCTGGGCGAGGTGTGGTCCTGTGCGCTTCCAAAAGCAGACACCGACCGGGCCGCCGCCGCCGCCGCCGCGAAGCGTCAGCGCGAGCCGCCGCAAGCCGAAAAAGTTCACGGTAGGCAGGTTCCAAAATTGGCCTAATTGGCATCTGGCAGCCGGAAAATCCGATCCCGAACAGTTCCACCCCACCAGTTTCGGGTTTCGGTTGGTCGCGGGATAATTAGAGCAGCACAACATTGCCGAACCGGCGCGCTGACTAACGCATTTTTCGGATGCTCCAACCACGCGCGGGGGGAGTGGGCGGTAAAGAGGGTCGGTTCGGGCGCGAGGTGAACAAGGTCCTCCTCCGCCCAGCGGGCACAGGGATATCGTGGCCGTCGTTCGTCGTCGTCGTCGTCGTCGTCGTGGTGGTGGGCCGATCCGTTGCCGCGGTGACAACCGAACTAGCAGAAACTGTCTCGCGCGTCGCGCACTCTGATGGAGAGTGACAGGAATGTCACTTCGTCGTCCGGGAATCGATGCGGACTGTCACGGTCCGAAAACGAGGCCCGCAGGCCTCCAAAAATCACGGCACCAAATCGGTGAAGCACCACCACAAAAAGAGGCCACATTGCGCTACGAGTCGCTCCGCCCACAAAGCCCACCACCCACCACCACCACTACCGTCGTCTCTCGGCGGGACTGCCCTCCAAAATCGAAACTGTAACAATTCCGAAACTCCGCCGCCCGAAATGTCAATCAGCTTTTCAACAACTATTTTCCGGGTGCAGTACGGCAAGCAAGTACGCGGTCCGTGAATGTGTCAATCTTCTAGGCTACCACCAGTACTAGCGACGTCCCACATCGGCGTGGTGGGAACGGTTTTCCGAAAGCGCGCTAAATGCGCCCCCCTAATTGCTTATTCAACATTGTCCATTTTTCCCAGTTACCAGCTGGTACCCGGTGAGCTCAATTAAAACCGTCACCGATATCCGAGTCAACAGATTCTCCGGTGCTGGTGATGGCCGGCGCCGATTTTCCTTGCTGCCCCAGGCATCATTCCGGTTTCCGGATGACCAAGTGGAAGGGCCAAGAAGCAGTGCCTACTAATTTATTGGAAAACGGCAACGTTCTTCTCGGATCGAAGTTGACAAGGAACATTCGGACTTCAAACCCGACTGTTAAGGTTTACACACACTCACACGCACACACCAATACTCTGAGACGATGACCGATGGCCATGCTGTTTGGTAAGTTTGTAGAGATATTGTGGGAAATAGGCTGCATCCTGATTTGATTATTCAATCTCCTGAAGGCAATTAATTTTCCTCATGAAGAAACATGCATGCCGTGCCGACTTGTGTAAATCCCATACATATTTCATACGGCATAACTTCATGACGAAAAATCGAACATGAATGAAAATTGGTTATGTTTGCATTTTGATGGAAGATAAATCTTTTTTTTTCTACTATCGAGCAATGCAACTAAATATGTTGTAATGGGGACGGAATATGGTATTGATTATTTCTGTATGTTCGCTCTGGAAAAACTACAACGCTGCCCAGAAGTTCGTCAGTTATTTTATGTTGCACCTGCTAAAGGAGCGCTACCATCATTTGCTTACGAAACCAAGGTAACAAATAAATGAATTATCATAGTTTTGCTACCAATTTTCCTGCCACTGGTTCCCCCGAAAAACAGAACATCAACAGGACCGGGTACAGAGATGCCTTTTCCCTTGACGTCCTTGATGGACGAGCGATAATGTCATCAAAGTTTACGACCATCGCGTCCGCACATTTTACCGATTGTCGTAAAACGTTACGTTCCGTTAGTTCATCAAGCAAAGGCGAATGGCGAACATTCCGAAAGGAAGGAAGAAATTCCCACAAAGTGTCTGTACGCGTGGAAGAAAACGAACACGGAACAAAAACCGAAAGTTTTCCTAATCATCTGTGTGGCTAAAGCTGTCGGAAAACTATTGTGCAAAACATGAGAGGAAAAAGAAAATTACACACACTTTAAATTAAGCATACCGAACTTCAAATTGATTGCCTTCCACCATGTTGTTGTAATTCCGTGGCCTTTCAGGAGGGTGCGAGAACACAGAGAGGGGGGTGGAAAAAACGCATACCGACGATGGCAAAAGTTTGCCTTTTTTCGCACTGTGTACTTTGGGAGTGGAAAAAGCATAAAAACTTCATCAACAAAATGAACTCCATCGTCTGAGGTATGACTTCCTGCTGTTCCGTTCTCAAGCGCGTGGATTTGTCCGGTTTTTGCCTTTTTCCATTTCCTTCCATTCCAGCTCCATTTTAGACTACTCCCTTCGTGCGACCACCACCACCATCACACCCATCCCGTCCTGCTGGAGTCCTGCTAAAATGGCCCGTCTCGGCGACTAAATGCCGCTCCTCTGCCTGCGCACACATTAGCAGCGTGTCGATTCGTTTGTATATTTTCGATGTAGGGTGGTTTGAATTTGTCAGTTTTGCTAATTGTGAAATATTTCCCTTCGCACGCAATCCGTAGCTCGCAGCGGCGTACGTAGCAGCTCCTTTGCCGCGAGCGCTGGTTCCGCCTCGCATCCTTGCCTCCCCGGCGAATGAATGATGGGGGCACTCGCCTTCATGCGGGGGCCAAATTAAAGGAGAAAAAGTAAGGAAATAAATAAACACTCAACGATGTCCATCGGAAGCCGCGGCGCTCCTGCATCTTGAGCACAGTGCGCACACGCACGCCTGAAGAGTCGCGGAGGTCCAAGGGGACAAAACAGGAGAGAGAGACAGAAAAACGAACCAAGAAGTGTTAATGTAGGTGAGCTCGGGGGAGAAAAAAAAGGAAAACCGTAAATGAGCCTTTTTCACGTCACCCCGGTCGGGGCGCACAATCCCCGCAAGGGGCCGACGGGCCAAAACAGGGAAAAATGTGAGAAACATTTTTGCGTCATCAATTTTAGAGTCCTGCACCCGGGGAGCGTTCCTTCGCCAGGACTACGGCCGGACGGCGGATGGCAAAGTTAATGTTTTCCGTTGACGATGTTACTTGATTAACTTTCTCCTATTCTACTTAATTCTCAAACAAGCTACGTTCTCCTCGCGTTCTCGCCATCCTCCTCCTCCGGGGGTTTGTGGTTGTCCGATAGCCGCTACTTTGTCCATGGTCGGCCCGTTCCATTCCCGCTCCCCCGTTGTCAACACCGCGATGACCGGGAGCTACCCCGTTTGAGATTGTGTTGACGATCGTACACTTCATTTTGCCATTATTCACAATAATTAGCACCGAATACACACTCGATCAGTTAAGATCGGTTCGTTTATTTTCGCCCCGATAACCGATCGTCCTGACCGTGCGAGCGGCAGAGTGTGAAGGAGATAGCGAATATGCTGGGGACTCTTTCCGTTCCGTTCCGTTCCGTGGGTCCGAAAGATGGCGTCCGCCCAAGAACGTCGCCGCAAGAACAAAGAGCCGGATCGCGGATCCTCGCCTCTAGAGCAGGATGCAGCAGTTCCCAGGGCGGCAGGAGCAATCAAGGGTGCCGCAACGGGACCTGCAGCGAACGACTGGAGGGTTGCATTTTTCTACACCACCGCTGCCGCCAATTTTCGGGCCCTTTTCGTGTCAACAATGGTTCTCTCCCTTTAATTAAATTACCAACACGGCAACGAATGCGGCAACAGATCGCCGCCCGGCCTCGCCGAGCGTTACCTTCGGGATCCTTCTGATCTTCGGACCGGCGCGGCAGGACTTGAGTCGGTCCGCCCGGCCCAGGCCGTCCCTAGCAGCCAAGGCCTCGTTTTGAAGAACAAGCGCGCATAATTACAAATTGCACTTTTTCGGCATTTCCTTTCGGGGTGTCATTCGAGCCGAGCCGCGTCAGCGCTGGAGCTCCACCGTGGGGCTCGGAGTTAGCGAAAAGTCCGGGGATCGTTCAGCGGAAGGGTCGCCGCGATGGTGGAGGCGAGGCAGAGAGGCAGGTGGTGCCTGGGGGTCGGAAGGTGCGAAATGGAACTGTCTTTCGGTAGGCGCGATCGTTCTCGTTCTCGTTTGTCGGTCAGCCCTTGGGGTCCTTCGACCGTCCGGTTCTACCCCAGTTCTTGAATGCACGATTTTCACCGATGGGGACGCTTCGGGGGAGGGGGGAGGTGCCTTGGTGAAGGAACGAGCAAGGAAAGTACCTTGTTAACCATCGGGTCTGCGCCGAGAGAAGCCGTTTGGTGTTGCAAATTTTTGCCAGCCGCCACTTCGGAGGCACGCAAACACAGTGCCGGACACATGTTGCAACATTCAGCGCTTAAAAGGGATTTCACAACATGGTAAACGTAACGAGCATAGGTTCGCAACATACCCAAAACATGTTTCAAGTTTTCAAACTCAAGAAAGTGAAGCGTGTGTGTCCATACGCATAAAGTAAGTACACTCTCCAAGCCAGTCGATCAGTGATGACTCCACAGCCCGCCCGATCGACACTCAATTTGCCCCGTACTGTACCTCTCCACCCCGTCCGCCTGGTCCTCATGTGGCCGATGCCGATGAGGCGATGATCGATGGCAAAAAGAACCGAAGGTAACATAATCAGCGTTAACCACCTTCGGGGAGTTTTGTTTCCTTCAAAATGCGCCGTGAATCGTGCGTTGCCTGTGCTTCGGTTTGTGGCCTTTCAAAACTGTGGCCATCGAATAAACTTCGAGATCAAGACTCAAACGATCGCCAAACGTTCGCAGAGCATCTTTCACCGGGGCCAAAAAGGAGGAGCCGCTTTTTAGGCGCACCAAGCAACGCCCAAACCAAACGAGACGAAGAAGAAGCCTCGACGGACCGGCGAGGAAAGGCAGTACTGAAGGCAACAACCCGGGAGGCTGATTGCAACTACCATAACGACAGGCGGACCGGGAACCCGAAGGGTTTCCACGACGCAACGCGGGACACGTAGGGCAAGAAATAATTTAGGAGAGAAAATCGACATTTGATACCTTCCCGTTTCGCGCTCGGGCCTCGTTATTCAATTACTTGCCATCACAACGGGCCGGCGAGCAGGCGAGGCGTAAGGGAAGGGCAGGACGATGCCAACGTTTCCCCGTGTCCTCGTGTCGAAAGCGGGGAGGGAACGGAGGACGGAAAAAGGACTCGCATTCGGTCGGAACAAACGCAAATGAATGCCGCACGCCATCGTCGACCCTTCAGCGGCGGTTCGGGTTTTCACAATTTCCGTGTCACAAGCGGCGAGTGTGTGTGAAAAAAAAACAACCAACAACTTCAACCACGACCGAAGTAACGCAAGCCCCCGTCGCCAGCCGCAGACCACGTCAACAGGACTTCAATTTGTCCTTCTTTATATTTGCGTGGCGCAAGCAAGCACACAGCCAGGCTTTGCTTTTCACACCGCGCCGACGGTTAGCTGAGAAAGGAATTCCCACTCTCGGGAGGTGCAAAAAGAAATTGACAACCGTACGTACACGCAGACGTCCAGTGCCGGTGCCGGTTCCCGGTTCCGTGGGCTGTCCGCTTCAATCCGTCCACCGTGTGGAGGTAAAAAGTGCACACTGCAATTGCATTGCACCGCGCCGACCAAACTGCACACTTCTGCGAGCCTTCGAGCGTGCCTGTCACTGGTGAAATATGAGTTCCGTCCCTGCCGCCGGCCACCGCTGACCACCGGCGTGCGTGCCCCTTCCCCTTAGGTTCTTCGTCGACAAACTTTTGATCCTTCCCTTCTGCCGGTCGGTCGGTTTCCATTCAACAATCTTTCTCCTTTCGTGGGACCGGATCAGATTTTCTTACGACCGAAACCGACCGACCGGCGCACGAAAAGGACGAGAAAGACGAAACGCCCGATCGAACCGTAAAGAGGAGGTTGCGCGTATGTGTTAAATTCGGCCGAAACTTTTGACGCTTGATTGCACTGCATGCGTCTCTCTTTTGCTTTCCCATTATGACGGAAGGATTTATTCACCAAACAAAAAAACGGAAAGAAAAACGTCCCACAAACGCGCGCAAAGAAGCGAGGCGATGAGAGAATGCGTTGCGTTCAATACTGCTGCTGATTTTTGGAACGTGTCGTTGATGGAACGGTTTTCGGCTTTTTTTATTATTACAACCGTTCATTTAGCCAGGTGAAGGGGTCACGTTCGAGGGTTTTTAATCCGCAGGTACTTGGACACTGACAATTAGTGACCGGGTCCAGGGGTGCGCAAGTCCTGTCCGAAATAGACTCATCAGTTGCAATCAATGGTCTACGCCGACAAGGACTCACTCACGATCATTAATCGCAATATGGTGCAATAAATCTCAGCGTAGATTCGTCACAGAGCATGATAAGGGCGCGGACTATTTCGAACTAATTCTCACGTATCTCAAGACACTAGGTACACCATTATAGTTTGCTTCCCGCGATGTTAAAAAGGACGACACAGGACACGTACTTTCACCGTTGTTAAAAGTGGAAAATGGTCTAAAGTACCTTTTTTTCGGATGCAGCGGCGATGATTTCGAATTATGAAATCCTCTGTCTCACTTGAGCTTCCCACTTTCTGCTGTCTGCTCTACAAAATGGGGCGAACGAAATTAAACAGAAGTTGAAGATATTATACCATGTCGTATTGCGGATTTCGGATTCGGGATATTTTACAACACGATACTTACCGTTGAAAACATGCATGCCACGAGGGCGAAATGCTTTCGCAATTGATAACGTTGATCGTTGAGAACTACACACCAAAGAGCCGGAATTGGCATGTTTAACTTTATTTCCGATTGGTATTCTGATAACATTTTGCAACAAGCAACAAGTCGCCGGCGCTGGAAGCAAAGTTTGTCTCGGTAAGCGGCGCGCCTGTGGCACTCACTACACATCGTACTGTTTTGTGGATATAACGACGACGGGAGTCGGTCGGTTTTCCCGACCCGCGCTCACCATCCGGTGGACAATGCAGGCGGTGGACTTTTTATGATCCCCACATTAACACTTTTCTTGTGGCGCGCGGGAAAACGCTAACGGAATGACGATGTTTCGGTGCAATCACAAATCAATGCGCTTGGTGGGAGGGGGGCGGGCCGAGCCGGCACGGGATGGGTGGGGTGGTTTTTGTTGGGAGCGTCGTCGCCGCCACCGCTCGAGCTCGGGTGTCCTGTGTCGGCAATATCGTATCCTGCGTGATGCGCTGCTGCTGCTGCTGCGGGTGCGAGGGATGAAGTTTTCCATTTTCCCAGCACCGTTGGTGGTCGACATGGCATGGAACAGAAATAACAGACCCCGACGCTCCCGGGGATCCCGCCCATCATCGGCAGGGTTTCCCGGGGGTGGCTGCTTCCGAACTCTGGTGGTTGCCGCGGGCCCCCCCCCCCCCCACCCTCGCCCTCGCCCCCCCATTTCACCGAACCGAGCGAGAAGCCATTGAAGTGGTTCGGTAGCGATGGATGTTCGATTTCAATCTCATTCACAGCTGGAGACCGGCGGACGGCAAACGGCGCGCATTCGAAAGGATTCGCGATTTTCGGTCGGAAAATCCTCCGCTGCGGGAATGGGTGGGAGGATGGTGCCTGCTGGCGTCGATGGGAATTGACTCCCGGGAAAGGGAAGGTACGAACCGGAGGGGATGAGGACCGAAAGGGGAGAGCGCTTGTGTCAATAACAGAGTGCACTAACTTCCGGAGTACAGCGCTGGAGTAAAGGCTTTGATCCTAGTCTTATCTATCTATCTTGCTGCTATCCAGTTGGCTTGTCGCCTGGTTCTGTCTCTCCTACAGGAGCCGGGATGCTACGTGAAGCGCTTTTTCTACGGTGTCGGTGATTCTGTTGTACAGAATTTTCAGCCTATAATATTTTGTCTCTAGCTGTAAGAGCAGCAATAGTAACAACGACATACACGACAACAATAAAGTCTACACAGGACTCGCAGGCGATTGAATTTTAGTGGCAGCGACGAGGGCCAAAGGGGCTAGGTGGTTGACGGAAACTTTATGACAGAACATTAACAAACTTATGCTTGCCGTGTATTCTGATGTTTGTGTCTGAAAGACGTAGATTATGTTGATTGATAAAGTTAAGATTTCCCGAAACGTAGGGCATGGGATATTTTCAAACATTCTTGATTCAAATAACATTTGTGCATGGTTTTGAGCAACTTTTCTAAGTTTGTGTGTGTGTGGTTAGCATAGAACAGTATGTTATGTTATTTCAATACTAAGACATCGGATGAAATTAGCTACTTCATCAACCCTGTTTCCTGTTCGAAAAATTGAGATGAATTCTAATCTAATAGCCGCTAAGCGGCAAAATTCGAAAAGTATCCTTACGCACTAAAATGTTAACACTAAATTGATACAATATTAAATAACAAGAATTTGGAGGGAATTGAGTGAAACATTTTAAAAAGGTGCAACATAAGGAAAAGGGAAGAGGAAAACGCTTAACTGGTTATTGCAACCGATGAAGCCGTGGTCTTCGGAGGACCTCCAACAACGCCACCAGCACCACCAGTCGCCACTTTGACTGCAGGGCTCTTCGGACTGTTCGGCAACGATCGTTTGTAGCCGCCGCCGCCGCCACCACCACCACCATTTCCATTTCCACCGACTGCCGTATGCTGCGGCGTCTGTTGCTGCTGCTGCTGTTCGCGATCCTTCAGATACTGATAGACGCTGGCGAACTTCTGCTGCCGGGCCAGCTGGGGCGCTGTGTAGCCGTCCAGATTTTTGACGGTGCTATCGCAACCGGCCGCCACCAGCTGCTTCACGATCGGCAAATGGCCAAACATGACCGCGGCATGGAGGGCCGTTTCGCCATTTTCCAGCAGCCCGATGTTCGGCCGAAACTTGAGCAACTCGTGCACCACCGAACTGTGGCCCTTGTGGGCGGCTTTGAAGAGGGCCGTAGCGCCATCCTGCGTGACGGTAGACGAGGGAGAGAGAGAGAGAGCGGAAAATGCGTTATAAATTATTGGAAGGAGAACATTGGCACGCAATGTCCCGCTCCTTTGCTGCACTTACACAGCGCACCGCATCGACGAAGGCGCCATTGTGGAGCAGTATTTTGACGATGTGATCGTGGCCCATCTGCGCCGCTATCCACAGTGGTGTGGCGCCATCTTTGCGCGGTGCGTCCGGGTGTGCACCGGCTGCCAGGAGCAGTTTCAACACCAAGCTGTGTCCGTTCTGGGCAGCTATGAACAGTGGCGTGGCGCGATCCTGAAGGAAAATGGTAACAAACAAATTCATTTTTAAAGGCAGAATAAAGAAAGCAGTTCACTAATCTCGGGAGATGGAGATGGAAAAGCTCGCTTAACTGGTTTAAAACGATTGCTTGAAACTATTACATAAATGTGGTAAAGAAATATATTGTTGCAAGAATGGACATACTTTTTTATAATGGTTCGATGGCTCGAAGAAAGGATCCACGCCAGGGTAACGATCGCAACATTCAGGCAGGAAAATTGCTCCCTACCTAGGAATACTCTCACGGTCGCCCGTTTTTCGCAAAGAACCAGACCACTCCGATGGTCCAGAATAATGGCGTCCGAAGGGAAGCGGACAACCGAAGTGTCTTTAGACCGCCATAAGCATAAGCATAACCATAAGCGGGAAAGATCATTAGGCGGCACTCGCCGGAGCGCGGCGCACTGACGGGCGGATTTTTGTGGTTATTTATGCACACCGGAGAAAAACCGGCCGTGCTCGCCGCCCTCGAAGACCTCAACTCAAGTGTGACCTGCAACATTCTTGCGAAAATTGCAGAAAACTTCGGTTACCACCCGGCTCGGTGGTGCTTCGGCTGATGAGCACACCGCCCGAGGAGGGGTGGGCGGCCACGGATGTCGGGGGAGTTGGGTTGTAAATCAACCAATTTACAGTTACGGACCTGACCTAAATCCCTTCCCGAGAACTTCTATAAATTACCGACCCAACCGAACCGACCAGCCCCGGACAGATGATGATGAAGAAAAGTCTTCGCGCGGGTTCACGAACGCGCCTCCCGAAAAGCCAATAGAGTGCGCGGACTCTCGCGGGCCGCAAACCGCAGCCCTTCAACGGAACACGCCGTCGGCGTGAACTACTACCCTCTCTCCGCGCGTCGGTCGGTGCTCCCGCCGATCTTTGGACCCACGGGGGTCTTCAGGGGGCCACAGCCAAATTAATCCCGCCGGCGACTCCGCACCGCAACAAAACCGAACCGTGTTCCGTTTCCATTCTGACGACGCCATTCAGCGCCATCTCGCCGAGGGTCCCGCAACAGTGAGTGGCAGTGAAAAATGCCGCCCCTCAACCTTTTCATAACTCTTGTCGATGTTCTGGCTCCACACCGTCCGGGCACCATTTTAGCACGGCGCGGCGTTCTCCTGCCTCCCCGAGGACTCGCAGGACAAATCCAAACCAAACCGCAACATCTTCAAAAACCTGCGGTAGTTAAGACGCTTGCTGGGCGGATTAGGGCTGAATCCTTCATTCAGCTTGACTTTCTAACCTTCCTTCTCGGAAGGAAACGGTAATCGTGCAAATTATTTGTTGCC
>JAOEFI010000004.1:24851510-24923022 GCA_034621735.1 Anopheles plumbeus
CCAAACTATCGCAACTCTAACGAGGCACCGTCGGGTCGGGCGGGGAGCGGTCGGTTTTGTGGATTCTTTCGTTTCCCTTTTTGGGGAGTTGTCGATGTGCCAATAGATCAGGGGGAAAAAACCCAACCGGGAAACTATTCACGGCTGACGTTCCTTCGCCATTTAGATTATGGTGGAAACTTTTATGATTTGTGAGCATACCGTCAACGTGTTGGCACGACCGTGCCCGTCCCTGGCCGCCCTGCAGCTTCCACGAGGGTTGCGCCTTTACGTGCGGCATCGAATCGAATCGAAAACTACAATGTTTAATGCCTGTTGAAGCAATAATCGTAACCAGACGGCAGTTCCACGGGAATTCATATCAGGCAATTTTATTACGCAAACAAATTGATTGAATCACTCTGCAATACACGAAACAGGGGAGGAGTGTTAGTGTGTGCAATAAATACACTGTGATGTTTCAATCAATGCCATATGGACTCCCGGTGACTCATTGAACATCCTAACAGGGCGAAATATCACTCTCTGCAGTATATTTCGTATCTGAACATGTAAGCGTTGGAAGTAATTGAGTATAAATTATCCCAACTTGTAATCAGTTTCGAAACTTCTTGAATTTTAAAGCATGTACAAAATACCACACCACCAAGCAACCCTTTTAAAGGTTATTCAAATATATCATACAACCGTGCTTCTTACTCCGTTTTCGTCTTTCGTAGGCATTTCGGGAGCTGCTCACTGATGGCCTAAATATAGTGGGAAAAGTTGGGGCCCATTTATCAACTGGGTTTTCCTTTCCATCGCAATGGACCGTTCGTAATCCGACTTGTAATACTCCCGACCAGTTCCGCACATGTTAATTACACTTTACCATGCCGCCGTTTCTGCCCAGCTTTCTTTAGAACTTTCTTCCAACGCCCGCTCCGTCGCCCAACGCTCGCTATACAGTGGCTGAAATATTTAGGAGGACATCCTCGCGCACTTTCGGGCAGCATTAAAACTCCGCTCGGGTGAAAGTGCTTTAGCGCCCCCCAAATTGCCAGCGGCCACATGCCAGCTTCCCAGGCCGTTTGTCTAACGGGACGAACTGCATCGGAGGGAGCCTTATTGGAAAATCATCATCCGACACGTCGTTGTTCAGTTACCCAAACAGCCCATCCTCCCGTTCATCCACCACCCCACCCCGTCTTATTGGTCGTTGATGAACGCGCTAAAGAGAGAAATGAGGCGGAAAACTCTACGAAATATGGTAGCATGTTTTATATTCCCGCTTGAGTTGGGTTAAATCCTCCTTCAGTAATCGGTTCATATCGTCATTTCGGTTGACGGATGTCAGAGCAAGAGATAAGCATGGTATGGAAGAGATCAAGAGAGACCGAGAAAGGGAGAAAGAAAGCGCGCGAGAGAGAGAGAGAGAGAGAAAGGAAGCAAGAGAGAGAGAAAGAGAGTAAGATAAGAATAATGAGGATGAGGAATAGGAACCAACCGGGTGCACGACGTGCAAAAGCAATTTTTGCCCATTAGGAAGACTTTAATGAAGTAGAACGTTAATTTTTAATACACTCCCGCAGCCACCATTTACGCGCGGCCTCTTGGCAATCTTGGTTATAAACCGTCCGCCGCCAAGACGCGGAACTGACAGGAACACGATCGATCGTTCGATCAAAGGACATGATCCCCGGCATGGAACGACGGGTGTGCGAAGGAAAGGGGCGGCGGGTGGCAACAGCGCTGCCATCAGAAGCTGATACATAATCTTCGGCATCGTTGTCAGAACTTTCCCGACGAACCGCCCGCGTGAGTGTGTGTGGGTATGTTTTTTTTTATTCTCCTCTTATCCAACTTGCATTTCTTCGGTTATCTTCACCGTTCGTACGCCCGTCTCAACCGCCTCCTATTCGCTCTCTTTCGCGTCACCCGCCACTTGAAATCCGCTACAAACCAATACTTAAACCCACGTTCGCCTCCGGGTGCCGAAAGAAGCGCATCGCCGGCGCACAGAGGCAACCCCTCCTACGAAGCGCACCACCGCCGCACCGTGGCCTTAAGACGTTGAACATCGGTTTTTATGATCTTCCCCCGCGCGCCACTACGACTCCCCGCGAGACCGTTTATCCCTTCGACAGCTCCGTCACTGCGTGGCATCGTGGTCGGGGCGCGCCGAAAAAGGAGTAAATTAAACACCAATCATGGCATCGCGTCGAACGGTGCGCGGCGGTTTTTTGACGAGAAAATCCTTGATTGAATTTGCCATTCCCTACCGGGGTCCGGAAGGGTGCAAAAGGACTGCCGGGACCCTTCCGGTTTCGGAGTTCGTACAACCGCAGAATTCGAGGCAGGAAATTTTCAGCGCCATCAAAAACATGAACTTCTCCGGCTTCTGTCGGGGGCCGATCCGTTTTGCCGCGCTGGAAATTCGAAGAGGCGGAGCAAATGAAGACGACGTTCGCCATTAACCGAACACCGTCGCCTCCACCAGCCCCGCGGGGGCACCTTCCGCGCCGTTCCGCGGGAGGAGATTTTCCAGCCGGTGGAAAGTTATTACCTTGCCGCCGCCGCGGACGGACGGACGGACGGATCGCGGTTGGCGGCGGCGGCAAGATCCGCAAGTCCGCCGAGCGGGTGGAAGTAATCCGAGGTGAAATAATGAAAACTAATTACGAACGAACCAAACTCACCTTCATGCAGGCGTGCACGTTGGCACCGTGGCTCAGCAGCTCGCTCACCATGGCCTCGTGGCCACCCTGGCAGGCGACGAACAGCGGCGTTCCGCCGTCCTGCACAATCCGTCCAATCCGAGGAATTCCAGGAACCGGAAGAAGCCCCACGTGCCAGGGGGACAGGTTTGAAGAGTGGGAAGAAAAGCATCACACCAGGACATCATAGAAAGGACGAACGAGAAAAAAAAGAATAAATATCGTAGAAATAAAATGTGTCCACAAGCGGCAAGCCGGAAGAACGGATCCAACAACTGGAAAGTGAGTGCAGGTGGCAAAAGGATTTAATTAAAATAAAAATGTATCCTTACACCTCCACAAGGCAAAGCAAAAACTGCCCTCAGTTTTTTAAAATATTGTACAAATTGCAGTGTTTTAGCTGCAAAATCCAGCAACAATGTGCAGCAATCTTTCCACGATTCTTTATTGGAAAGACGAGAAACTGACGTTTTTTTTTTTAATCCAGCAACACTGTCCGGCAGTTTTTGGCGTGTTGAAAGTCAGTTCGACGTCACGCGATCGACTCGGTACAGCAAGTGTAATTAATTTCTCTGTTTATATCCATTTTTCTCCCCCTGCCAGCTTGTGACACATTCATTCATCCATTCGCGAGCACGAAAGCATACGGTCCGAGAGCTCGCGGCAGGATTCGCTGCTACTCTGTGCTCGATGAATAAACGAAGGAAAGTGTATATAAAATAAAATTAATAAACTCGCCACCGCCGGTGGCCAGCAAAACATCCTCCTTCCACTTACCACGGACGAACAATCGACGGGAGCTCCAGCCTTCAGGAGTATCCTGGCAACGTCGACGTAACCTCCTTGCGCAGCGAAGAACAAAGCAGTGGTGCCAGTCTGTTGGGGAAGCGGAGGGAAGCGAGGCGGAACGAGGGAGAACGGAGAGGGTTAGTTTCCTATTGGATTGTCTTCCTGGGATCATCTTTCAGTCCCAGGCTCCTCCCTGGTCGGGTCCATTTTCGAACGAAAGGATGGGAAAACTCACTCGGGCGAGGGAAAAAGAACGCAGATGCAAACAAGACCAATTTGGTGCGGCACCAAGGTGACGACGGACCGGCGAATCAATGTTCCCAACGGTGCGTTTTCCCTCCACCCCCGCCACCAGCCCCTCACCCGGTCCAGAGGTGGTTATGGTTTATGGTAGCGAAAGGATTTCCATCCATCCGTCCATCCATCCATCGGGCAGTTAGATTTTCCACTGG
Source organism: Anopheles plumbeus (assembly GCA_034621735.1). Taxonomy (NCBI): domain Eukaryota; kingdom Metazoa; phylum Arthropoda; class Insecta; order Diptera; family Culicidae; genus Anopheles; species Anopheles plumbeus. The sequence continues at coordinate 24,855,448 of JAOEFI010000004.1, forward strand.
AACGGGGAGGAACCTGTCGCATCATCCTGAACGCTGGCGACAATGGTGTCAAAGTAAAAATTCATTTTCATTCTTCCCATGGCGACCACTCGCCGGGATGGAATCCTGCGGACGCTCTCCATTATTCCTCGCTTCAGAGCTCAAAACTACTTTCGGGTTGGGCTGGATCTCTCCTGCGGGACGAAATTGCACTTGTATCTGTACGACAAAGAGAAGCTCGTGTTCCCATTCCGAACCGTCCGAATCCGAAAATGTGTTCGATGTGTTTGTGTTTACATGCTTTACTTGTTAACATTTGGATTGATGCTTTTGGGACACGTCTGGAGTAAACTTGTCGAAACTTTTCGTTAAACAACACTTCACCAACGAAAGTTTAATTCAGTGTGAAAATGGTTGACACCTAGGGTAAGGGACCGTGCAGAAAAGTTGCTGCCTATTGTCCACAACCGACAGGGTGAATGCGTTGTTTGCTGTTCATGTAGACATGTTGTATTAAGTGTGCTAGCAGTATCGACCAACGAGAATTACGTTCGATGTTTTCGTGTTTCGTGCGCGCTTTCGGTTTAATTATCATCATCGGTTCCAGAAATTGTATCGCTCCGCGCAAACGCTGTATGCTTCATCCTTCTGCGTCTCCTTTATGAGGGAAGCTCATTAAAATAGAGCCGAATTCAATGCTACGGGCTCCCTGCATTTACCCCCCCGACAGGGCCGGAAGGAAGTTCTACACTACCACCGCACACAACGCCCGGAAAAAATCATAAACCAAGCTGGAAATGTAATAATTTTTCCGAAATTCCACTTAGTGCCCACCAGTGGAGGAAATATTCCATTACATTTTCCATACGAAAAGCGGCATTCTGGGCCGCAAAAAAGGAGAAAACCAGCTCGACATTCGCCGTCCCGTTCGGACCGTGGAAACCGTACCATGCCGGTGGTGTGAGTTTTCCTCCGTCTTTCACACTATCGATTCCCGTCGTCCTGCCGCCGTGTGGCACTTACTCCTTGCAGCTTCTAGCTCGCGCTAACGAATATTATAATTTGTATCATGTTTCCACCACTTTGTCTCCCTTCTCGCTTGCTTAACCGCTCCCCCTCTCGCCTTCTGTCTAAATACTGGTCCTAGATGTACTTACCACTCTTCGCGCGTTCGGATCGGCACCCTGCTCCAGCAGCTCGATGACGCAAGCGGTATGTCCTCCGGCGGCCGCCAGGATCAACGGTGTCGTATAGTCCTATGGAAATCACGCCAAGGAAGCGAGAGAGAAAACGAAGGGTAGAGGAATAGAAGTAGAATTAACGAACCAATGAAACTTAACGTAGAAATGAAGAAAAATTATTACACCAGAAGTAGCCCGAGTTTAGCCCAGGAATCGGTCCAGCAAATAATCTTTCGGCAAACGTAAGGATAAATGCGCCGTGTGGAAAGGAAAGCGACAAAAAAAGCGCTTACCATCGCAGAACGAGAAAACGCAAAAAAAAACGGAAACCCGCTACCAGAAAGTAGCAAACTATTTATTATGGCGTTTTCAATTTCCGTTCACACTTATAAATAAGACCATCCCTCAGCCGCACGCTTGCCGCCCCTTCGCCCGTCCGGCCAGTTCAGGTCATTTATCGAAAGATGAGCTGCTCGCGAACGGCAAGCGTCGAAAGTGTGGTGGATGGGGCCGCTTTTCCGGACTGGCGCAAGAATTCACACCAAGCGGCACCAAACGGGTCGGCCCGCACCACTATCATCCCCTTTCCTTCCGGTGGCCGAAAGTCGTCGTTTCCACCAAATGAAATTATGTCCACCGGTTGGACGGTTTTTCCGGAGCGTTTCTCCTACCCTTCCGGAAAGTAAGTTCGGGAAGACAATCTTATTACCGCTGGCGCTGGCCGACAATTTCCAATCCGCGACCTCGATGGAAGTCGCAAACGATTTAATGATTACGCTTTCGTCGAGCCTGAGTACGTAAGGGTGGTTTTTCGTGCTCCTGTTTGTCCTTCACGATTCGCCGGTGGATTCATAATTCAACATTGGATCTTATTATTTCCGGTGGGCAAAAGCAGGCATAAGCATTTAAAATCATAACCAGCGAAAACACACCGAGTGTTGTGAAAATTTCTCACAAGCAAGGCTATTTCATACAAAAACACACGACGCCCACGAGTAACAATGATGTTTTTTCACGCCCTTTACTCCCGAAGGAGCAACTCTTTAAAACCGACCAGTTTGAGCTAACCTCGCAATCGGTTCGCTAAGTGGACACGAGGGTTTCGGAGGCGGTGCCCCAAAAATCGCAATAATAACTCAAGTGTCCTTGCCAACGCCGGGCGCTCATCGTGTCGGCATCCTCATAATCATCGTCGTTGGCGCGAATCAAGCGTCGGTCGAGGCCGGATGAGTCCTTCTGCCTTCTTCGCTCTCCCTTTCGCACAGCAACCCAGTCCAAGGGCTTCCAATTCCCTGCCGGTTAAGAGGTGCTTTGGGCTATTTTTATTTTCCATCCGGCATCCGGCTCCAGGGAGCAACATAATTTCAGGCTCGGCGTACGCCCTAACGCTGCCTAACGAAATTATGTCACAATCGGGGGCTTGTTCTTGTTGCACTCACTCTTTCCCACTAGCTGGTAGTCCTTTTGAGGGAGAATTTTAAAATCCTTTGACCCTTTCTGAGATGGGCAAAGGGGAGGGAAATGTGGTTTTTCCACGAGTGTAGCGTACTGAAGGGACCGTGATGAAGACTTCTAATACAACACGAAACGACTAATGTAATTATTTACGCACCAAACGTCATCGTGCAATAAAACAATATATTGTTCACGTTAAGGAGACGCAAACTACTTGTTTGCCGCCATGTACATGATAATGATGCCGCCAACGCCGATTGCACGACTTAAACCGTCCTCAAGAGAGTCGGCAACTCCTTCCTTTCCTGAGGCCCGAAATGCGAAAGACGTTTCGCCGGCTCGCACTAGACAAGAGGGCACTAGAAACCGACACGATGCGGCGGTCTGGTTGGTTGGGGAAAATTTGACAGCGTTTCACCAGGACGACGAAAGATGGACAATGGAAAGGATGTACTGCAGAGTGAGGCCATGGAAGAAATGGGGCAACGGAACGGAAAGAAAAGCGGTTATCCTAACTGGTTTTTACGATGTTTCCGCCTTCGCGCGTCCGTAAGATCTTCATCCATCTGCCGACCCTCGGACCACCGGACCCACCAACACCCTTTCTTCCTCTCTCTCTCTCCCTCCATCTTCCACTCCAGCTCTAATTTAATTATGTCCCTAAATCTTCCCGAGAGCACTTTTCATTATACATCCTTCCTCCTTGTCCGCGATCTTCCCGCCAAATAATGATCTATCATCGTGAGACTGTGGCACTCGAAATCAAGGAGCCAGGACGAGAGGGAGGAAGGGAAGGGGCAGAAGGAATCGCGTGCATGCCATGGATTTGTTTTTCCGCTGGCGCCGCCCCCCGGCCGGACCCCGCTGGACGACGAATCGGCTTCGGTTGGCCTGTTACGGTTTGTGTTGTGTGTCACTTCCGAATAAATTAAAACCCTCCCGGACCCGGCAACTGGCGAAAAATCAAATCCTTCTTCAATCGCACCGGTTTTCCCGTTTCCCGGCTGCAGATAGGGCATAGAAAAATATAAATGAAGATAGGGAAAATCCTCATCCACCTTCACGGCCCGGCGAACTTTACGTAACGAAACAAACGCCTCCTTTCGTCGGCCCACCAACGCGGCGAAGTGAATAAATTTGGCGATTTTTAGATGATTGAAATTTTTCCCCAATTTTCCACCATCGCCAATCTAATCGCGAATTCCCGGCCCGACCCCCGGAGGCCGGACGCCTCTTGCTGGTGGCGGGATGGTTTTGAATGTATTTTATGACTCTTTTCCTCCACCGGTTGCGGGAATGCTTTGGGGGGGAAAATTGGATTCACTAATCACCCTTCGGCAGAAGTTTGCGATCGGAGAAGTTCCATCCTTCCCGAGATAGACTCCTGGAGATAGACGATGACCTGGGGCAATGAATGGGGAGTTTTTTAGGAACTCTTGACATGGGGGACGTGGGGGCCACGAAGATGGTGGTATTACATTTTTTGTTCCAATTTTCCGAGGCACGCCACCTACCGGGGCAAGTAAAATATGAATTTCATTCTCCAAACACTTTGGGGAAACGGATAGCTCCGTTTCCCATGCTCCTGCTATCCTTCTGCAGAGAGCTGAAAAGGGACGAGTGCATTGTTTCTCCGCCATCAGTGATTCTAACTGTCTCACCCTTTGGCACCTACCTCGCACCCCTCCCACACACTTCTTCCCTTTTTTGTGCAGAAAGCTTTGCACGTTAATCGCATGCTAAGCAATTAATTTGGGCTTCGGAGCCATGAAATAAAGTTCGATTGTTTTCATTCACCACCGACCGGTGGCTCTACGGGGCGCCCCATTCCATCCCAGGACGAACCACCACCAGCGAAGGACGAACGTAGGACGAAGTTTTCGTGGAAACCGATTGAAAAAGGCGCTTCCGTGATAAGCTTCAAACATCTATCTCTTTTGGTGCTCGTTGGCCCAGAGCACGGTCCCTGAGGGCGGGAATTATTATTCAAATAAATATTAAAATTATCCTGTCTCCGGAAAAATGGCGGACGGTGATAGCATCCCAAATAAGATGGTGCGGTGAATGATAATACCTGCTCAACCGATGACATTATGTTCTGCGAAATTCTAGCTCTAAGAACATTCATTTATAAAATGGTGCAGCCTCTTTTTTCTGTCGTTACTCTACTCACTGGCAACGGGCCTCGAATGTAGATAATCCTCCATCCTTGCTCACACTACCATGGGTACGGAATGGTCGAACGATTTAAATTTCCCATCCGACCCACTGGACCTGCAGTTCCGTCGGTTTTCCCACGTCTGGAGAACCAGTCGGCTCGCCGCGCCACGTCCACTGTCCGAAAGTTCGGAATGCTCTAAATCTCTAATCCACTCAAACCTTCTCTCACTTTACTTATTAGCCCATCCGGAGTGTCTGGTCCGGCCCACCCTCGACCGTGTGCCCTGCCCTACCTCGTCCACCGCCGACGTCGGCGGAAACGTATCAATTTAATTATATTTGATTTTCATTTGATTATGTTTGCCTTTGTTTTATCTCCACACTTGAACCTCGCATTTTCGGGTCCATCCCGGCGTTCGTGTTCGTGTTTGCGCCATATTGTCATTGTGCTTTGGCGGGTAGAACCCTTTTTCGTTTGCGATTTTGGGGTCGTTCTCTCTTTCTCTCTCTTTCTCTCTCTCTCTGTTTGGGGTAGCAAGGAATACGAACAAATCCGTCAAAAAGCGGTCGGCCAGTTGGGTTCGGTCATGGTCCAGGTACCGTTTGGCATGTTGACCCCGCAGAGTACTAGCATCCACCATTCGGCATTTGTGGAGCCAAACGAGTTATCATAATCGTGCCCCACCCAACCCACGGTTACCACACTCCAACTCCAACATACACGTCCCTTAGAATATTTGTACGGGAAGCCATAATCAGTTCAGCCCCGATGGCATGAAGCTTCTCCCAAACACGGAAAATTGGATAAGCACAAACAGTTTGAAATGAAAATGAATAGCATTTCAGTGCAGTTTAATTGCAGGGAAAAGAGGAAATCATTTTACAAGCACACTATACGACTCCACGGCAGGCTCGAACTACAACTCCAATCGAATAAAGTACCGAAATATCGGCGGATCCGTCTGCAGTGCTTCATCAATATGCTCACTACTCACACACACACACAATGACTGGCTCACCCACACACCTGAGCAGTGCCCGAACGGCGTCCTTTCCACTACTGCAGCTTGACCGACCAAATCCCACGGATCGTTTATGAGAGCATTGAGGCGGACAATATCCTATTATACAATCATCATATCTTGATAAGCGCATGCAAACAGGCCTTCGCATGCAGACCTCGCACCGGTCCACCACCCCATGTGGACCGTGCCGTGCCGGTGTGGTCCAGGGACCGGCTTTCCAAATGCGCCACTTGTGATACGGGAATGCCCGAAAACGAAGGAACGCGCTGGATGCGCCATCCACTCCCAAATCAGGGAAGAGGAAGACTGGAACATTTAGAAGTGATCCACTTTCTGTTCCATCTCTGCCTTCTGTTCCTTCACCTGTGTGTCTTCACCGCCAGCCAGCTTACCCCATCCCAGCGCACCCCCCCCCCCCCCCAAACCATGATGCAGCGGGCGCGAGTTCCACCAACGTGATGGCGAAGCGCACATGCTCGCGTGTGTGCGACGACGCCGCAGATGAGAGAAGGATGATGATGATGATGAAATTGATAGCTCGATGATGTGTCCATCTAACTCGTGCCCCGTGTGTGTTTGCGTGTCGGGGGCATGTGTGGGAACTGTTAGTGCTTGAAGATCGTGCTCCGTTTGATAATCGACTCAGCACCAAAACTTCCCGCCGCGAAGGGCCGACGACGGGAACGGGAACGGCCCGGGGGGCGACCGGGGGTGATAGTGCGAGTGTGCGAGAAATGGACTATCACATTATCCATTATTTTCAATTACCATATCAAATAAAGGCAATCCCCCTCGCATAGCTTGCGCGTTTCGCGTGGCGCTATTTCTGCTGCATTCACTCCCTTCACGCTCTTTCTCTCTATCTCTCTCTGTCAAGCACGCACATACCACACATCTCGTCACTCATTTTGGTGATTGTTTAGACTTCCCAGCCTCCTCCTACAGCTGTTCCTCGTCCCATTGAGGGGGTGCGGGGCTCGGCACCAAACGGTGGGAAATTGGGGAAGTTAAGCGGATAAAATCTCTTCGTAACTGAATCCGAATCCGAATCTGATCCGAGCCGGTGCTCCCCGGGCACGTTTGCCCGGAACGGAGACGGGAAAATCTGGACCCGACAGCCGCAGCAGCAGCAGCAGCAGCAGGTGAAATTTGAATTTCGGTCGAATGTTTTGGAGCCCATTTTTCCATTAGCCACGGGCCCGGGTTGGGGTTGGCGGATGCAAAAAAAAAAAAAAGGAAAGGAAAAGAAAAACGCTGACGCTTCTATACAAACGGTCCACGGATTTGAATCTGAAGTTTTAAACCGCAGCTTTCCCACCCTCCGCCCGCTGCCGCAAAACGGTGGCTTGGGTAAGCATTTTGCTTAAATTAAAAATTAGTCCCTATCCTGTGGAAGAGAAAAAAACCAACAAGCCGTCGAGCGGGAAATTCTCCGAAGCGCGATGCTTTTTATTCCTAAATACTACTGCTGAGGTTTTCCGTTCCCCGAAACCCTCAGTTGATCTAATCTCTAGCGAATTGCGACACTTTTTTTTCTGCGCCCTTCGCATGAAAAATGAAAAAAGATTCCACGATGAAAAAGAAGGAAACAGACCGATATAGGTAAATTTTACCGACCTTCTATCCTTTTCCGTATTGTCATCGTTTTATAAAGGGCGGTGAATTTTTTCCACGAATATTTTTCCTTCTTATTCGTGCTCCACTAATCGCTAATGACGGTGTGGCGTCGGCGCCAGTGTTCGAATTTTCCCATGGCCATACAGAAACAGCCACACGTGTATACTTTTCCTGGCTCGACTGGTGCATGTGCTGGTGCAAAAGACAGACACACGGCTGCTGATTAGCTCCACGCTTTATAACTTCATGCTAGAGCAGAGAGCACTGGCTACACGACCGGATGCCAGAGAACCGTGTCCTTTTTTTTTTTGTTCGTCACACTGTAACAGGTCCTGTCAAATATGCCTTCCCTTTGGTGCCGTTTCCCGTCGGCGGATATGGCGTGCCAATGGGGGTCAATTTTCCCACCCGTGTGCCATTGATGGCTTTATTAGAAGAAAGGTTTTTCATTTCACAAACTCCCGAATTTGGGCAGGTGCACGCGTCTGCGAAAGGGGTTTGTTTGTGTACGCATAGAGCCTGAAGGGAAAAGAAGCATCGAGCAGCCAAATCAAGGGCAACGTATGCCGCCCCCCGGAAGCGAATGCCAAAGTGGGTTTCTGTTGTTTGAGTTTTACCGAAACCGATCCTGGGCAACTAAACTTATCTTTTAATTGATTCTGTCAACGCGAAACCGGATTAAACAAACTCATGGCACCAGAAGGCGGTGGGGAAGAGGGCCACTGTTTTCCGACGGAAGGGATTGCGGGGCAAGAAGGTTTCCCGAGGTTCGGTGTATCGAGCAGCTCCATTAAAACGGGATTTGGGATCATTGTTTGGTATAAAAATTCAACCCTTTCGAATGGGGCTACTTTTTCCTCCCAGAGGAAGGGTTGTGGGTTGTGCTTCTAACCCTCCCTTTTTAGCATTCTAACCCTTCTCTCGCTCCCAGGAGGAATGATTTCATCCGACCGGAACCGGGATTGATCCGAAAAGTATACATTTGTCTTTGTGGAGTTGGCACTTCCGATTTGAATATTTTTCACGCAACCATTCATCCCTCGGCTATCAATGTATTTCCGCGAAATTATGGAATAGAGTAGAGGGCAGATTAATTCAGAGTGCGTGAATATTTTGGGTTAAAAAAAAAGGAGTATAAAATTTTGTAATTGATATCGAAAACCTAGCACTATGCTAGATATGAACGGAGATTTAAGCGCATACTAGTATGCTAGTTAGTCAGAAGTAGTTCGCTGAAGAAGCCAGCTGTGTGGAAGCAAAAAAAGAAGTGTATCTGGCTTCTTCCAACATCCAGCAGATCGTTTTCCAATCCAGCGAATCGAATTCCCATTTGATGGAGTCGTCAGTCGGAGTTGGTTTGTTAAATACATATTAGCACTCCATCTAAAAAACAAAACAGACCACTAATTACAATTGATGGTGATAATTTTTTTCAATTTAATATCATACGTTTGAATCTAAGGAGCTCACTGCTAAGTCAACAAATCCCATCTGAAGCATCCCGGTTCATTAATAGAATACCGATTTTGCTAAGCGCGTCGCGTTGAAATTCACGCGCCTAGGAATCGATTGCTTCGTTAGTCATATCATAGAGAAGGGACACGATCGTTGATGATGCCGAACTGCAAGCACACTACCGTTGAAGGCGTTAGCAGTCACTTGTAAATACACGATTTTCGATGGTGATTTATGCCGTCTAAGGAGTCGCCATTGGGGCAAGGTCTATTCGCACCACTCAAATGCCATGGGAAAAAAAGATGGACTGCGTCCTAACCGACTTGGCTGACATTTTGTCTACTTTACATTATGATTAAGCCTTTCCATTGGTAGTTTCTTCGCCGAGGCAAAAATATTCACCATTGATGCAGCGATTATGCAAAGTCAACGGATCCCACACCCCGCTCCACCCAACCCGGCCGGCGTCCAATAATGGTCTGACAAATTGTTGCCCATCGACTCTCACCGGCGATGGGGGTCGCGGGGGGGGGGTGAGTCGGGTGCAGCCCAAGACGACAACAAAGCGAAGAATTTCGGCATTGATTGAAAAATGGATTTTCATAGCTTCTCGATAGGAGAGGACGAGACGCCGCCGCCACTGCCGCCGCCCGTTTCTTTGCGTCTTGGCCGGGGAATCATCTATGAGCGATAAAGCGTCGATTTCTTGCCCATTGACAAATTGCCAACAATTATGAGCTGCTGATTTCTTGCGCATTGGCCGGCGTGTCCGCGCGCTGTGAAAGGCCATCCGTAGTTCGCGGGCGCGCGCTCGCGCGCAAGGCTGCTCCATCGAATGCGTCCGCGTGAAACCCAATAGAGGGAGGTGAATGATGCTTAGAATGAAGAAAATATAAGGGAGGAAGAAAAAAACACCCCCCCCCCCCTGCAAACAACGGATCGAAAGAGAAGAATTAAAATTCCGAACCTTCCGAACAACTAAACGCCTCGGGCGGGAAGGAAGGAGGGAAGGGAAAAAATCCCACCACACAAATGTTCATCGTTTTGTATCGGCAATTTGAAACATCAATCAGCGAAACTAGAGGCGGACCTTCGAGGAGGAGGATTCAGTTACTCGTCGGCGTTGGCGGCAGCACCATCAGCAGCAGCAGCAACATCAATGTTTGTAAAGCCTTCGGGGGGGCTCAAGGAAAGGCACCCACCCGATACACCGGCCCATCCATCCAGCCATCCATCCATCCATCTATCCTATCCGGTCGTCCACAAAGGAGCGTTCATTTTTTCCGTTCCAACGCCGCGATCGTTGGCGCGTCGCTGGCGTGTTGGAGGCGTAGCAGAACGCGCATTTTTCTTTAATTAAAACATCAAACCCTCGGACGGCGTGTGACACCCACATGAAACGTCCCCGTCCCTTCCCAGGACGCCGCCCGGGCCTGCCCCGAACTTTGAGTTAATGACGTGCGCTGGTATGTATGATGTGGTTTGCTATGGTTCTGGTTTTGACGGCTGGCGTAGCCGGTCAGTGGAGAGAGGAAAATAAAGTAACGAAATTGGAACCACAATTAAGCCATAAGCGTGGCGTGGAAACGATCATAATTTTTTACCCCCATCGGATGACCCCTCTCGGTCGTCGTGCCGCGCCGTTCGGCGCTGGGCCCCTGCGCAGGAGGGATGCCAATGGCGTTTGACGAGCTTTAGCGGCTCTCAATCAGATCCCCCAGGGGGTGCAGGCGAAGGGGGGTGGTGAAGCACATGATAAGACGAATCCCGCGGGGGGAGGATGTAACGGCATCGCAACAGAGAGGGAACAACTCTTAATCTATGTCGCGACTTAAGTGAAACAGTAAAAAATGTAGTCTAAAATTCAAACGCACGAGAAAACAGAAACCGGGAGGAAACAAAACGAATCACGAAAAAGGGGGGGGGGGACCACACTCGGGCCGAAGGGTGCAAAGCGAAGAAAGCAAAGATGAGGAGAAAAGGCGCGAACCGGCCCGGCACCGAACGGTGTTGGAGGCATAAAATGGAACAAAACTAAAGCACTGGGTGATAAAATGGATAGAAAACACATGTCAAATCGTCCACTAAATCGGTGTTGAAAGCCTGCGACAGGGAGAGAAATAGAGAGTGGGGCCATAAAATTGGTGATGGAAGAAAAAAAAAGAAAAAGAAAACGCCTCCCATGCCAGGTCCGGCCGCGGCCGTGAGACTCGCCCCACGCCCGAGAGTGGTCTCGGCGGGCCGTGGGTTGATCTCGTAAAAGTTTCCTGGCCGGAGTCGACAAGTAGTAGCAGACCAAAAAGCATGCGGGTGCGGGGTTGGGGGACGGGGCCGACGCTGGAATGTGTGGACACCCGGATCAGCGGTGACACACGGTATGCCACAACACTACACTCACTGGTCGCATCGGCCGTCCGCCACGTCCCGGGGAGAGCCTGCTGGAGCCCACCGTAAATAGATACCGAAATTAATATGTTAAACAAGCTGTTAAATTAGACGCAAATTAATAGAAACACTCGCTGCGGAACTGCCTCTTCGTGAGCATAAAATTATCATTAATAAGCAGGCCAACTCTCGCGCCGGGCCCGGAGCCCGGACTGGAACCCGGCGAGCGGCCGATGAATGGAAGACAAACCGTCGGCGATGGGGTGAGGACGAGACGGGGCGTGGTCCGTGGCCGCGGTGAGGTAAGGCGTGAGTTGGCCCGAGGCTTAATTAGGCCACGAAACTTGGGACGGTTGGCTCGCACACGGGGCGGCATTTGGGGCGGTCTCTCTCCACCCGCCGGCTGCCGTCTGCAGGAACGATCTATTCGAGATCTGCTGCCATTGCTTATGATTTTTGAGTTGTCGTCCCTTGAAACAATCTGGAATACTTTCCTGCCCATTGCTTGGGGGAGAACTACGGACTGGACGACCGGAAAATGTACTCAGATGCGCCAAAGTGAGCAGAAGATTTAGGAGACAAAAAACTTAAACGAAAAGTAATTCGTGAACAAACATTTACGTCTCCACGGTAGAAGCTACGAGAGAGAGAAGGAAAAAAACCCTGGAACAGGTTGGCACAGGAAGGCGCCCTCGACGCCCCACGGATGGGTGGGGAGGAAGAACTGGGCAGCAAGAAGCCACGATTTGCCTTTCGCGGCACCACAACGTTGTGAACGTGCTTCTTCTCCCACCGGCGGCCCGGTTCGCTTCGTTTTCTTTAAAGACGTGTCGGAAATTCGATCCCGCTCCGTGCCTCCCGGTTTGGAGCTCGTTAATCCGTTTAGTGAAATCTTGTGTTGTCCGTTCACCACTCCGGATGGGCCGGCAAGGAGTCCGGGAGTCAGGGACGGGGTGCGGTGGGTCAGAAGTCTCCACACACACACACGGGGCGCAGATCGAAGGCGATCCAATACGCCGCCCGCTGAAAGCGCCGGAAAGAGAAAGCTCGCTGACTCTCTCTTCTCGGTGAATCAGGGCCGGAGGTCGAACTCGTCGCGCCGTCGTTGTCGCGTTTGACGTCGAAATAGCCAGCACCAAATATGGAGTACTATGCTGCGGCGTGAAGCCATAGCGAGCCACGGCAGCATTACCCCTACTACCTCCCAGGTGCAGCGAAGCGAGGAAGGTGACCCCCAAGGGCCCTTCTTGGCTCTACCCGGATGATCTTCGCGAGATCCAGTCCGAGATCCGAGATCGGCGCGGACCTCTTTTTCGCGTCAGAACGGAATCGGATCGTGATCGGCTAGTTTGTTTCCTCGGGCCAGCCGGAGCTGTTTGGTTTGGCTTCTTCCTCGATCGTGCAGGAATGTGGCTACAGGGGGGCCCCCTCCCGCTGCCTGTTCCGTCAACCCTACGCCCGCTCCTGCCCGGAGTCCATTCAAACCAAACTTTCCTTCTGCGGCCCCGTGCCAAGAAATGTCGATAATTTTGACACATACCTTGACGAGATAATTATCAATTTGCTCGGCCGGAGAGCCGTACCGAGCATCCTTGGTGGGTGTGTGGGTGGGATGGATGGGTCGGTGGGTAGTGAAATGCACACCTCGCGCTCTCGTGCCCTCCGGACGGATTCGGAACCGGGGTTCAGGATTATTTCGTTAGTTCGTAGCGCGGCGGTACGCCAAAGTCGTGAGGTTCGGTCAAACATCAACGCACAGTAAGCGTCGATGGAAACCCGGACTGTTTTTCAACCCCTCTTTCGCAGGGGGGTGATTAACAAGTGAGGGGGGTTAGTTTTTGTTTTGATAATCGCAAAAGGTCCTCGCGGCAAAAGGGGCAACAAAAAAGTCAAATTGATCGTCTCCAGTGGAAAGGTCCCGAGTTCCTTTCCTTTTTTGACAAGTGGGATCCCATTTGTATCCTACGACACCGCTGGTCCGGAGTTCAATTGGGTCCAGTTTCCAATCACCTACGTTTTTCGACTTCAGCGCAGCCTCCATGTCCGCACCACGCACACTAGCGTATTCCGTTACCTTCATTTCCATTCCGTCCGCTCGGTTCCATTTGATAGAGCGTTTCTTTTTTTTCTTTTCCTTCTTGCTTTCCATCGTTCGGTTCTCTCTTCAACGCCTTTTTCTTCAGCGCGCAACGACGAAGAGCAGATCATCATAATAAATTTCATTATTTATGATGGCTCGTTTGGATTAACAACCTCCCGCCTCGTCCAGCCCTTTGCCCCGCCCCGTTGCCCACGTTCCGCCCGATCGCCAACCCATTTACCTTTTTCCGTTGATCACGACAAATTTTCGGTGTATTAGTTCGGCCCCAGGCCCAGGCCCAGCCCGGCCGGTCGCACACGGCGGCTCAAAAAACACCTTTTTCATGCTGATCACTTTTCATGCTTCCCCGGCCTTAGTTTTTTCTCACTCCCACTCCCACCGTGCCGTAAACCCTTTCTCTTCTGCCCGTGGTATCATCGCCGCTTTGTTAGCCCAAATTCCAGGCAAAGAATCGCGATCCAGGAGGATTCATCGATCGATCAATCGAGATCGACCCGATCCGGAGTGCGTTTCGTTCCGTTCCGTTGCGTTGGACTGGACTGTCATCGTCTTCAGGGGTGGAATTCCACCACCGCGCACGGCTCAAGGCAACAAAAGTCCGTTCTATGCGAGCACACCAAATGCACTCGAGTGCACTCGATTTATTCTCGACTATATTTCCGACGCTAATTCGTTCCACGGATCGAACTTTGAATGAAGATCATGCGGTGTCTATGATACGTATTTTCCCCTCTTTTCGGGTGTTCTTGTTGTCTTCATTGCTTTTATGCGTACAATTGTTGTGAATGGTGTGTTCGAATACTCCGTGGCGTTCGGAATGTTCAAAGGCTCGAAGGGAGAACGATTTACTTCGAAAATATTTCTCCACGCTTACGTTATCAGATTTCCCAAAAAATCTAAATGACCATGGACTCTAATCGTGTCATTAAAACACCAACCGAACAACTATTGAAATCAACAAAGCTAGTACATGTTCAAGTTTCCCTTACATTTCAATAAAAAGTATGCCAGCTGGGGTATAGAAGATCAAATAATAAAAGAAAACATGACTAAGGGGCCTACGATCGTGCCATTCCAACAGACCTGGCCTATTTTCAAACATCCCTCTTTAAAATGTTGAATAATGGGGTAATATTATGCTGTGACGACAATCTCGAATCACGACAACGCCAACGATGGCGGCGGCTCCCGATCTTCAATCACATAATCATTTCCAAAAATGCAGAAAAACGATCACCTCCTCCGGCGAGCCGCAGCATTCCTCCTCGCTGGCCTCCCAATATCGTGAAACGATCCGATCGAAACGAATAAATATTATCTTTAGGGTAAGGGCAAGCGAAGTTCGAAGGATGAGTTGACGCTTTTGGCACCTCGTTTTGTCGATCCAAAAGGATCAGTTCCAGATCAAGAGCAGGAAGATGAAGATAAAATAATAATACCCGGCCTGGGGCCACTGGGGGAGAAAAGCCAAGATATTCCACTTCCATTCAAAGGCACAATCAATATAGAACTATCGGCCCGCAGTACAACGAGATTCATTCTCAGACGACCATAGCGGGGGAAACATGGGAGGGGCGATGGGGATGAATACTTTCCTAAAGCATAATCATCCCCGCCAGCGGGCAAAAAGAGGCCGCGATCGGCGCGAGGCTTGTCGATGATTGAGAGTAAATAAATGTAAATGCCACTAGCCTCTAATCATTCGGGGCAATACAGTTTTCCTTCCCAAACCGGTCGCCCTCCGATGCCCATTTCCACCCGTGCACAGATCAACATAATTTCCCACCCGAGCCTACCGACACCTTCGGCTATCAGCATCATTTTTGGACATTCACGACCGCACGATGCGGCACGCTCTTTTTCCCTACACCGCTGGTGTGCCGGTGCGTTCTATTCTGAGGGTTTTTTCTCCCCCTCCCCTTTCTCATCTGCGTCTTCTCCCTGCGGCCTACTTCACCCACATTTCTCGATGCCGATCGCGACGGTGGATCCAACGGTGGTCGCTGGTCAGAAAATCTATTCCCACCACATGCGCCGGCGGTGGAAGAAAAAGTAAATAAATAGGGCCAGCAACAAGAAAACGCATCGTGATGTTGTTACGCTTTGATCTATGGGGCATATCGAAAGAAGCTGGAGAATAGGGAAGAGAAAAAAAACTCTCATAAAACAACACTGCACAGCCCAGTCCTTGGGAGCACGAAACCATAACAAAAGATTGCCATGAATCATAGCTCTATTTATGAACTCGATCCCCGCATCGCCTTTCTCCATCGCCGTTCCCCCATCTGATGATGCTGGCGACTCGCGAAGAGTCTCGCGATTCGGTCCCGAAAAGTTATGAACTGCGTTATGGTTCGATTGCGTCGGATTCGATCCTCACGAATATCAGCCTCGCCCCAATGGCCCTCCCTTCCGTGGATTCGGACGGTAGACCAGTACCGAGGGGGTGAATGGCAAGGAAAGGCATTGAGGACGGGAGGTTCTGTTGTTCTGTTTTGTGAAAATATATCGCAATCCAAATATGGCACCGACGACGCAGTCACGTACGCAGATTAATTATGTGCAGTTTTTCACATCATTTCCATGGGCCTTTATATTATTTTCCCCGACTGGACGGCCACCAACAGAGCAACATAACATTGTAACAAAATTGTATGCTTTCAATTTTTCATTCTCAACGTAAAAGAGAAAGATGAAAATGGATTTTCAATGCTTATTTGCTCCTGTGCTGAAACAGCTAACCGAGTTTTCCGGAAAAATCACCTTCAACTAGTGGTGAAAAGGCCCTTAAGCGTTGTACAATCGACCTCAGCCGCCTGTTAATCGCATTATCCAAACAGATCTTGCCCTATATTCTCTCCCGCTTAGCCCTGCGTCGAGGTACGAAGACATGTTTCTTCCGAGCGGCCTGTCCGTCCGCGCGGGTCGGATCAATTTCTCTGACCCGTGCCATTGGCGAAAGGGGACGATAAGAAACTGGCCATTTACTCTCTAACCATCGCGGACAGGATAATATCGACCAAATGTATTTGAGCAGCGAAGAATCGAATCCACTTCATTCGGCGAGCCGGGGCCTCCTCAGCGCTGACCACGACGTGAAAGTACTTAGCCTTTCTTTCTTCGCTTACTATTATCATTCATGCAGTCCGCCCCATCGGTCACTAAATCGCTCCACGCCTAGCATTGCGTTGGGGTAGGGTTAGGGAAAGCGTAGGGAGGCGAACAGGCTGGACGACCGTGAGTACGTTTTTCTTTCCCACTCGAGGCCAAATGATAACTAGCGATCGGTTGGGCGGCCGCGATCGCCCCTGGCAGATCACTATCAAAAATTGAGTTTGTGCGCCCCCGAAGGAATGGGGGAGGGGAGTCAGGGTGCGGAGCTCCCTCCCGGGAATTGAACGATCGCCCGGGAGATGGATGGCGGGGCAGCGAAGCGAAGGCCATACATCAAAACATAAAAATAAAACAGAAAATAAAACTGGCCGCGATAAATGCGCGACGTCGAAGACGAAGGCGACGTCGAAGGAGAAGGCGACGATGGACCGACCGCGAAGCGAAACCAAATCAGAAAACATGCAGAAACCAATCAATAATTTATTGTGTGCCGGGGCTTTATTTGCCTCCCCCCCCTCCCCCTTTTTTCGCTTCCCACCCGCTCGCGCCGACACTGTTGTCCCGTTTCGTTCGCTTGTTCGCAGGGTCCTTTTTTTCGTCCCGAACCCGAAGCGTCCTTCCCCCCACTCTCTCGCACACAATGCAATCGGAACTCTCGATCGCAAGGCTTTGGGCATCTGATTAAAACGGGCAAGATGGAGCGCGCATACGGAATGACGCTGGGGCGTAAAACGAATGCAAACCACCGATTGGATATCAGCAGCAATCGGCGAGCCCGGCGACGGTGTTTGGGGGTAGTTGACAAAAGGTTTCGCCCGCCCAAGGACCGCGCGCGCCTTGCTGACCGGTCCATATTTGGAAGCGCGTGCTAAAAAAAAAAAACAAGGTGAAACAACGGATGCAGATTCACGGGGGTTTAATTCTCACCACCAATCTTTGGTTTGGACTGGGAACATCTAACCTCACTTCACGCGTTACTTAGCGAGACAAACAAAGCGAGCATCCGAAGGAGCGCCCGACGAAGGGCTGCAATCGCGGCACACAATCGCCGAACGTTTCTTCTCATCGTGGGACTCCACCGGACCATAATAATAATCATCCCCGCTTCATTCGGTGCCGACGATCCTGAAGGTTCGTTGTTCGACAACGTGTTCCATCATCACCACCACCACCACCACCAAGGGCCCAACCGTGTGTCGTGATCCTGGGAATTTGAATGGCGAGTCGAGAGAGTGACCACGATGGCAATTTTCATCGACATCGGCCTCCCCCCGATTCGCCACCCCCACATCACCCACCGAGCCGTTGTGTAAGCCAACCGATGTCGTGCGGTAAACGAGCAAAAAAAAAAAGATAGAAAGCTCCCGCCCCTGCTGAAGCCGCCTGCGTTCTCTCCTAGAGAGCATTTCGAAAACAGCATTGTTATGATGCCTCCACCTCCCCCCCCCCAGCCCCCCCCCCCACAAAGTCTCCCGCGCACGTGACAGTTGGAAACACGAATTTCGATTGTCTTTGAAGTGGGCAACAGGGAATCGAATCGGCTTGGAAGTCACACACTGCATCGGAAGCGATTGATGTTCGTATGATTTGTTTGTATGCTTTCCAACACAACATTAGTAACTAGTAACTGGGAATGGGGGTTGGGAATATTATACCACACTGAAGGATCATTGCACATATTGAAAAATGAGCCATAATAATGAAATACTTACTTATAAATACGAAAAAGGACGATCGAAGAATAGCATCCGATGAGGAATAGCAGTAACAAGAGCATCCGATTGAAAAACACTTTCCAAAACAAAACCAACGAATGCGCCACCAAACGAGACGACGACGACGACAACATCGTACGCCAAAGGCGATCGCAGGGCATTTGCTATTTTTGCACCACATATTTCTGTGTCGGTTACGTTGGGAAAAGGGAAAACTAATTGATATTGTGCCCATGAACTGTGGCCCCGTGGTGTGCCAGCAGTGGCTCCCGGCCGATATGATGCCGATCCCGAGGGGGCTCTCGATTGTCATCGAACGGCAAGTTGCATGCGGTCGGAAAAGGGCGCCGTTCCCTATTTCCCGACCCCGAACGAAGATACGTAGATGAACATCGCGCTCGGGAATTGAAAGATGTGATATGGATGGCCGGGCCGGCTTGATCACAGCACGATGCGCCCGTTGCCCGGTTGCTGCTACTTTGCTCGACGAACCGTGAAAAGTTGTTTTCGAGCTTGGTGCCTCGGCACGAACACCGCACCGTGTCCCTGCGTCAGGCTCCGTGTGTCCCGGTGGCAGGAAACTCTCGAACTCTATTCAAAAACGGATACAATGTTGAGCCACACATTTGTTTCGCTGTGATGCGGGCCCAAGATTATCCCACGGTAGCTTTCGTTACCGTTTTGTTTCGTCGATTTTTTTTGTCTGCTCCTTTGCAATCAAAAGCATACAAACGATAAACTGAACACTTACTAGGGATTGTTGGCCTAGGACTGGCTTGCTCTAGCTGGCGACAAGATAAGCATCTGTTTTGGATCGTGTGTCACGGTCATTTGTCTACATCATTCCGTATGTTGGAAAATGTTAGAATGCAGAGCAGCATTTTTTTTAATCCCCGTCAAACTCCAAAGAACACGCAGTAAAAACATATTGTATTTTTCAGTTAGTCTGCGGTTCTTCGGCTTCTCTGCCGTTCCTTTGAAAGTCATCGAAAAATGTTGTACATTCAATCGGAAAAATTACTACCAGCTTCTTCATGCTCCCGCCCTGGCCGTAGCCAAAACATATTCAAAAAGCAATAATATCTTCCGAACAACCATTAAATCGAAGCCAGAACGTCTTGCTCCGTTCAGCCTTCTGTCGACACGAAACGATTGTCTGCCAAGGAGAGATGTCGGTACACATTTCAACACATACACATAGCAGGGCAGCTGAAAGAAGCAAATTCCAGTAGCTGAAGTGAAACCGCCACAAGGACACGACACCAAGGCACGTTCCTTGGAATGCTGCTCTCAGCAGTAGGAATCCAAAGGTATCTTTTCGTTCTTCTTTCCTCTTTCCTCCTTCTCCCTCTCTTCCTATTTCTCTCTCTCTCTCTCTCTCTCTCTGTATTACTCCATCGAAGACAACGGGGAGTGGGTTGGGAAAATTTGATTCATACTGTCGAATTTGATAAATTATCACATATTTTCAACGCGACTTCGTGACGCTCGACTGATCACCGAAAGCCGACCGATCTCGTCCTTGTCCTTTCGCGCCCCTCCAATGACGCCGATGATGATGATGATGGTGATGCTGGATGGATGATGATGAATTCCAATTTCCGAAGTAACAAATAAAAATAAAATCAACCACACCTTCGTTCCGAGTAAGTCGCGGGGGGTGGTTTCTCCCTTCTTTGGACAGTTTTTTTTCCTTCTCACTTTTCGTCGGTGGGTAGCCGTTCGTTCTCACGTTCTCCTCCCCGCGGGACTTGTACGCGAAGCGTGGCGCATTATCGCGGTGGCTCGCGCGGTTGCTTCCGCGCTTCTTCTGCTGGCTACCGGAATAAATACAGCCAGCCCGGGCAGCAGCTGCTGCCCACCATGCACGACCAGCAGTAAAACTGGGAATTGGGATTCAGGCCCGGCACCGCTGGAAGACATTTTATCGACGTCTTTCTCTCTCGCTCTCGCTCTATCTCCTTATCCCCCTGTCGTTCGTTCGCTCCAACGTCGTTCCATTTTGATGGATGACAAAGCAACAGTAGCGACAGGCAACGACAGCATGGCGCACGTCCGTCGCCGCCACATCGTCAACCAACACATACCGTCCGGTGGCACGGGGTCGGAAAAGCCGCCGCCGCCCGGAGGACCCCCGGCAGGGACGACCGTGATGGCAGCGGACAAAGCAATAAAAAAAAACTCGACCAGCAAAAAGAGGGAAAAATTTAAAAATAAAATAAAACACATCGGTAGCATCGAACGCTTTTTCCCGCCCGACGGCCGGATAGGTGGGCTACGGGTGGGAGGGCGAATGGGTGTATTATTTAAATTTATTTAACTTTGGCCCATGCTGCGATCGGTTACCCCCGCCGCCCTCGTTCGGCCCCTTCCGGCAATCGAATGTCATCGGACAGCATCAGGGCATCATCCCACGAAGTTCAGCAAGGGTGTAGGGCTCGAAAGGGGTTCCTGTCCTTGCGGAGCCTCTGCACTGCTGGGAATAAGGTTTTCTTGCCGGGAGGTTACGGAATGGGAGAGCGAGAGAGAGAGAGAGAGAAAGACATCGATAAAAAAAACGCGGGAGAAGGGTTTCGTTTGATTCGATTTCACTTCAACCCCACCGGCAGAACTTGGTCGATATTGCTTTTTTTTCCCTTCCGTATACTATCACATCCATTGTCATCTCTTGCTGCTGCGGCTGCAAATGGGAGTATTTAAAAAGGACCTCGGTAGATGGGAAGAAAGGATTTATTTGTTTCGGCCAAAACATGGTCACGACAACGGTACCAGGACACTATTATAACAGGCCGCTCGGGGAGGACGGGGAAAATGAATGAAATCATACAAAAAAGCTCCCCAACATACCCAACCCCCCGCCCCATACCGCGTGCCATGTTTGCTCGTGAGTGCTTTTTAGATGCCTCAGCCAGCGATGCCAGCATGCCGATAAAAAAAAACAGGGCGATGATAGAATAGAAAGAGAGAGGAAACAAGGAGACAGGGCGAAGGAGACGAATCATCCTGCATTGGGAAATTCTGTTATATTTGGTGCTCGTCCCGCCGGTGCTGATCAATTGATGAGTAATTGAAAGCATTTTAGATATCGCTCCCCCGCATCGGAGTTCTGCGTGACCTCCGCGTTCCAGCCCGCCCCGGCCAGCCCTTCCCCCTTCCCAGCATGGATGATGTTAACCTTTATGCTATTACTATCACGGTGAGTGAATCGTGGTGTCGGAACGCAGCGCCAAACCAGAATGACAACAGAGCAAATAGTGCTGTCACATGGCAGGCGATGAGCACCGGGGGTTTGGAAAGCAGGGGGTGGGGGAAAGAGAGACAGGGTGGCGTGAGAGTGAAATAGATGAAAATTTGAATAGAATAGAGAAAGGATGTTTGTTGCCGCGTGACGTGTCGATTTATGCGCCTTTCTGCCTTTATGTTTTCGTGTTCCATTTTCCCTGTTCGCTTTCTCGTCTCGTTTTCGCCTCCCGTCAGTCAAACCGATCGCCGATCGGAGTGTGTTCCCTCTGTTGTGTCGAAGTGTTGAACAGGGATGTACGGGATGATTAGAAAAAAAAACCGTTGTTTGGTTTGGTCAGAATTTTTAATGGATTCTGATTCTCTTCTTCGGTGGTGTACCATTGAATGCTCAACAGCATGCTACGCTGTGTTTATTTAATGTCAAAGGTATATGGCGAGGATCTAATCACGAGTGTCACGAGTTTGATTTTTGTGGACACGATCTGATCGAGATATTCATTGTCGCTCGTTCTTGTTTGCTTTGGCATATTTTATGCTTTTTTGTCATAGTTTACGCTTTCTAACCTTTAAGAGCATCGGTTGAGCATAACTAGAAATGAAACTCAACAGGCCCATTCCTTATTCTTCGTAAAGATCTTCCCCTGGTCCAGCAAGAGGACCTCAAAACATCCACATAAGTAGATTAGACAAAAACGACGAAATTTAATAAACGTATTCGAAAGTATGAGAAAAAAATATTTTGAACAAAAGTTTACAGCACATTTGACTTGCTTACCAGGAAAACTTTTCGCGCAGCAGCAACACATCGATCAAAATTATTGACCACACTTTGGCAATGTCCTTCTCCACCGGCAGACATTATGAACTGGGTCATAATACGCTTTCCAAAAGACAGGCCGGCAAGGCAACCAGAAGGACGGAGACCGATGGTCGGGGCTTCAGAACTTTTCTATCGAAGCCGAACTTTTTAAGCCAGTTTCGGACAATTTCATTAAAAATTCACTGTATTGTAAAAATAAAGTCCATCCCGTTCAAGCAAAAGGGAAGGGGGGCGGCGAAGCGAAGGGGTGGTCCGCACAAGGGAGGAAATTATGTGATTATTATACGGCGCTACAGTGATGGTCGCTACAGTTGCGCAATGAATGAATTCAATTTTTGTACCACTGTTTAAAGTCAACTGTCAACCGCAACACGCTTCTGGGGTGCTTTTAAGACAACCTTGAACAGAATTGAAGGAGAAGCGCCAACTCCATCAACTGCACGCTGCGCTTCAGACAAGCGAACTATTTGTGACAAAGCCAATAGAGCGTATTGGATCCTCTTGAGTCCCCCGGGGGGGCGGTGGAAGGCGACTTTTGTTACCGGGAAAATTTTATCATCCGTGAGCTTCACTTCATGGACAGTGTACCCCTACAGTGGAAGCGCAAAAGTGGGAAAAAGGCGACACCGTGAAATAAAATGATGCATCTCCCCGTGGGAAAGGTTGGTCGGGCTTGGCCTTGCGATGGCAACAGCAACCAGCTCGATTGCAGATGCTGGAAAAGCGGCACCATTACACTCGCCATCGGAAAAGCGCCGCGGTTGAAGGAGCAGGCATAAAAGGGGGAGGGAGCCAGAGCGGGAAAAAGTTTAGTGGAAAAAGTAACGTCCTTGTAAACACGGAGACGAGCACGGTGCGGCGAAGAAGCGAAAGTCGTGAGGCTAATAAGGATATGACTTTTCTCTTCCTATTACGCCATCGTTACAGTAGCATGCGTCCGTACATGGGTTCGTCTATTTTGTGCCGAGATTGGACGGGTATGTTTGTGCCGATGTGTATGTATGCTACGTGGTACGCCGTGTTACGTACTTTGCCATTTTCCTCTGTTACCGCTGGAGACGAGCGCAACGCCAACGTAACATCAAAGGGAAAAGTTCTGCAACCACATAACACGAACAAACACACACACACACACACACGCGCATCGGAAGGCGGCGAAGGCAGCGATAGGAAAACGTCGCTTTGTTGTGCACACTTTCAAAAAGTCAAACGTCAACCTTGCCGATGATGATGGTCATTCGAATGGTTTTCTGGACTCCATTCTACACACCCTGCTGCCCCGCCCCACCCTTGAATCACGCAGTTTGAAGTAAGAACTTCGACACGGACGGGGAGGAAGCTTTGTGTGCACACAGGTACAGCTTCAACCACGTCCAAGGGAAGCAACGCCCGGCGTATCACGACCAACGAAAATGCAATTAGTTATTAGGTTATCGTATCAACTTCCGGGGTTTCCAGGCGAACTGTAAGGCGCATTGCGGATCGCGGACTCCACCGGCCGACGCCGACGAGCTGCTACGGAGGTCTGAGTCATGGATATACTCTCCTCCAGCCCGCTGGGTCGGAACTTCACAACAAACGGACTGACCCATTACGCGTTCGCTACTGCGCTACGGTGAAGGTCGTGCAGGAAGGAAAGCGAGCCAGGGTACACCGGTGCGTTTCCCTACATGCTCTTACCGGGCCGTCCCAAACACAAAAGAGCCGTCGTCACCCATCGCCGTGGTCCGGGGTTGACGTGGACTTAACATCACGGTTCATTAGCGTACCTCCCCGACCGTCCCACCAACGGTCCCATTTGACCTGACGCCGAGTCCAGCTGGACCGTTGCTGATGAGCTGCTCCAGCACTCCGGCACGGACTCCACACACGTGGCGCAGGTTTCCTGTGTTTGCGGGCACGTACTTCCGCCCCACCCGGTCCGGCCGGAGAACCAACCTGGGTGGTGTGTTCTCGCCACCCTATGCTCTCGGTCGTTCCGGATTGCACACTCTCAATTAAACCGAGGCCAGCGGTGAGCCTTTAGCTGTGCACACTTTCCACACTCGCACCGGACGATCGAAGGAGTTTCCTCGAGATGGCCCCCGAAAGGTGCGACCGACGGTCCCTCGTAGGGCCCCAAAGTCTAGGGCGTCCTGGCAGCAGCCCGACCCAGGAGAGATGAGATGTTTATACTAATCAATTAACTTAATTGCGATCGCTTTGCGCAAAAGCCAATTGCCAGCTTCCTCGACTGCGCTGCTCAGCAGGAGCAGTTTCCAATGTCTCACCGAGCGATGAATGATATTTTCTCATTGAAAATCGTTCCACCGGTGCCGTAGCAAGTAGGTCTTAGTTGGGTGTTTTATTCTATTAATCGCTTTCCTGTACTTTTAAAACCATTTCCCAGCAACCCTTACCATGCACTTTGAGCTACACAGCAGGTGTTCAAGCTGCAGAAAAGAACCTCCCGTTGCTAGTATTTCCTAACCCATTGCGAACATGTTACATGCTCTCTATAGTAACATACGCAACTCAGATCGCATACCAATAAAAAAAAAGAAAACGATCCACTAACTTCCACCTGTGTTTGTGCAGTAATAATCGCCATAATGAATCGATTTAATCGATTTAATACGCCTTCAGTAATTGATTTTGCCATGCCCCCCCGGGGGTGTCTGCGGTTCGCCCTTGATGTCAGAAAACTCTTCTCGCCTTTTCCTTCGTCCGTGATTTATCGTTCGGTTTCAAAAAAAGATTTTGCCATCCACGTTATATCTTTCTAAGTTACTGAGTTACATTGTTATAAGCATTTCACTTCCACATGGCAACACAGAAACCACAGATGGTAGAATAACAAAGACTTGAAGTGTCATATATACACAAGAAAGGTTCTTACAATATTTTGCAAAGCAATATACAAACGTAGGATGCAAAACGAATAAATAAGAATGATAGTTCTAATCCACCTCTCTTAGGGAAATCATTCAATCCCCAACTATCCCTGCGACATCTGAATTCCAAGAGTTGCAGCATTCATGGAAATACACACCTCTCGTCGCCATGCAACCGGCAATGGAGGACAAAAAAGATCCTACAGCACAATTCCGGGGCCCATCCGACCGGATGGAAAACCTATCAGTTCCACTTCGGTTTTTCCTCAACCCGAAGCTAGCCAGCAACACGGTTTTTAGCCAACTTAAAGAATGAAACAGTTTCACCACGCTCCGGCCCGGTAGCCACAGGGTACGTGTTGAAGTTTCTCCCTTTGGAGCCGTCGATGCTGGCCGGGGTCCGGCTCGACAACATCCTCACGTTGACCCGCTGACCTTAGCTCGTGTGTGCGAGAGCAGGCAGTGTTTGAGCGTGTACCATTATTGTTCGTGTTCATTTATGACCTTCCGGGGGCCCAGATGTAAGCGTTGGTAATACCTTCGACCCCCTGCTGGGCACCCAAGTTGTAGAGCTACCTGTAAAGGTGCACCAGGATGCTGTAACGCTGTAAGTCCCATCCGTACCGTTGCTATTAGTAATTCCCCAAACGGGCCCGATGGGCAAGGGGACGAGACGCGGGGTGCCTTTATGGAATGAATATGGACGCATTTGCCTCCGAACTCACGGTCACGGAGAAGGCGACGAAAGACGCGATGGAAAGTGGCCCAAGAGAGAAGAAAAAAAAACACTCCGATCCAACATCCAACATGCTCTCCAACTTTAATTACATTTATCACAATCCGATATCGCATTACCGTTCCCATGGCGACGTATCCGACGGTTCCCTCGGACGGACTCCCTTCTTGCCTTGTACTTCGCCGGGCAGTGTCTTTCCCGCCCCGCCATTCCTCGGCCACTTGTTCCCTCCTTTCAACTTGCTCTCCACAAACGGCCCACTTGGATCCTGCCGGTCGACTTGCGTTCGGCTCGTTATGACATTACGTAAAAGCTCAAACCTTGCCATCCTTGGGCTACTCAAGCCGAGGACTACTTGTCCTGTCGCCTGCTGCTCATGTCGGTTCCATCCTCGAGGGCCACAGGATCGAGATCGCTCCAGGATCGGGACCACCGGAACGGTTACGGTGTAACTACCAGGCGACCGAGAGACCGAGAGTCAGCCATCTGCACCCACACAGTCTTCTTAATGAAAGCTCTTGCCATAGAAAGAATTCTATCCGACTGCAACATCATGCATGGTCGGACGGAATGCTCCCCACCACCCTGCCATCGCCTGCACTCGTCCGTTCTCGATGCTCCGGTCGGCCATCGGAAAGCTGGTGCGTGTTAAGTTTAACGTGAAAACATGCTCCATCCGATGTGATCCGATTTCTGACGCCATGTTCTTCATTTCGTTGTCATGGTCGCCCAAAGGTTTCGTGGATCCTTCCACCCCGTGTGGGGGACGCAAGCAGGGCTGGGGAAGCAGGGAGAGAATTACGACGTAGGGTGACACCCGGGTGGCGTGTCGAAGAACTATTTCGAGGAGGTATTCTCCCTCTCGGGACCAAAGCGAAGCGAAGCAAAGAAGATCCGGTCCAAGAGTAAAGGTGGTGATGGTGGTTTGCATTAGTTTTCTTCGCCCACAGTCATTCTCGAAAAACTCCTTACACCTACACCATGGACCAACCTGCACCTGAGCCGGCTTCGCCACCGACATGTCATTAACGTAAAACGGCGCTCAAGAAGCCCGCTGCTTGACAGAAGGGAAACGCATTTTCACACTTGGCTGAACCATGCGGCTACATCATTCAAACGGCACGGTATCGGTGGCTTACAGTTTGCAGCAGCACCTCGAAGGATCCTATCCCTTTTTCTTCGCGGAAAGGTGGAATATGGGTTGCGGAGCATCCAACCCCCCCAACGGTCTCTGCCTGCCCAATCCAGGGCCTTTCCCACGAACATCAAAACTAGCGAACGAGCCGACGGAAGTTTACGGCACGGCACGGAAATGTTCCAGCGTTTCCGGTTAAGGTGCGCCGAAACGAATGGGCAAATGGGCCGGGCGAGGGACAGGAAGTCCTGCAGCGTCATGGAAGGTAGTGTGCATTCCGTTTAGTTGGCGGCGGGCAGGAAAACCTTGACAGTTTCGTAGAGCTTCCATGTTTCCCGAGCACGAAAGCTAGCGTGCCTATGTACTCGACGGCTCGGCTCATAATGCTCACGTGAGTCTCTCGCTGCAACGGTCCACCCCCACACGCTTTTCCGCCGCACCGAGGCATGGCCAACGAATTTCATTTGAAGTTGATCGAATTCCCTATCAACAGTGACTAGCAACAGCAACAGCGCGAACGACGACCTAGCGAATCGCGCAGTGTGTGTTTCTCTGTACGTATATAATACAATTTTCATCGATCCAACTAATTTATGTAGACGCTAATGAAGCATTAAACATATTTTCAACGCAAGGAGCCCTTAGAGCGCCTGCTTCGCTCACGACAGGACGCCGTGGTGCCCATCGACTGGGAAACTGGTCGGGTGGTAGGTTACTCTATGATATAGCAGCCATCGTCCCTTCCTAGACGCATCCTCGCTTGGTTTTCGCATCCCAGTCGTGCATATTTCATGCGTACATAAATTGACAGGAAACCCCGAATCTCATCCATTTAGCACCTTCCCGCGGGTGGACCGGAGAACGCTGAATCGGATTCGGATCAGTTTCAGCGGAAAGCGTTTAGAACTCTAGAAGAAGAAACAGGACAGGGTAAGGAGCGACGATTCGGAAGACGGTTGCTATTTAATCGGCTGGGGAACGCGCGCGAAACCGACCTCCCGAAAACCGACATCACTTTATTGTCTTCGGTGCGTCTAGGAGCCACGAGTTTCCGGAACGAATCCAAACAACCGACACTTGGAGCCGAGCCGAAACTTTACCACCGCTCAATGGCTTCCGGTTCCGGTTGCTAACTTTGGCAAAGCCTTTTTTATCGCTTTGAAGGTCAGAAGGTTTACCTAACCGGCGGCGCGCGGCGAAGCATCCATAATTTATCCATTAGGAGAATTTATTATTGAAATTCTTTGGTAAATGTTCGATTCTTCTCATAATGCTCGGTTAATGATTCATCTAGAATCACTCCCATGAGTTTTTGGACGGGCCCATGGGCAATTCACCTTTGTCAGAGAGAGTTCACCGTTGTCAAATCCATTTCTATCCATTGTCAAGAAGAGGGACGCAAATTAAGTTAATCGAAGCGTTGCGAAACTTCACTACTTTTACGAAGGTAGCGACTTTTTGAAATTTAAACTCACTTGAAATGATATCACCGTATTCTTGTTGCTTCGAACCATCCAATTATCAAATTTCACGAGACTTTAAAAAAAATCCCAAAAATAAACCACCATTCCCACTAAAGCCATTTTTGGCCCCGAGTACGCATTCATTTGGTGAAAATTCATTAAAATTTCCATCAATCTTTCGGAATTGTTATAGGTTTCGCCTGCTGCCATATTTCATTGTTCAAAGTGGACCTCCACCAAAGATGGGGAATACCTGCACCGAAAACATAAAAATGACCATATTTCATCCCTCTCGGGGCGCGAGCACCCAACGAGAGAGCAATCTTTCCCAGCGAGCGTCCAGAAGAGGAACAGTTTTCCATTCGCCAAACCGTTTGCATATCTGTTTCTTTCCATTGCTTTGTTATGTTTTTGTGTTTTCGTTCTTTATTTTATTTTCCAAACAAGCCACCTCCATGATAGCCCTTTCTCCCATCCGGCGGCTCCGTTTCCCAGGATGCTTTTCCCTGATGGCGTTTTCGCTAACATGCTGTTTCGCTAGTTGTAATATTCCACTGATAGGATTTAATGCCGGCGTGTGTACTCGTCGTTTAATATGCGTTTCTGCCCGAAGGTGTAAAGGACGCACCAAACGAAGTGAAATGAATGGGGTGGTAAGGGGAGGATGCGCAGGGGAGACCACGACTAAAGGGGCGGCGGGACGAAGGCAAAACAGCAAAACAAGAAATCAAATTACAAATCTCCGAATGGTCGCGACTGCAGCATGGAAAGAACATGATTCTTCCGACAGTATCTTGATCCACCGATAGTCACTGGCGGCGGAGAGTGCGTGGCAGCAGCGGCGGCGTGTGGGATAGACGCCTGCTCCCGAGGATACAAACACGGAGCCGCGCAGCTGGCCGGCCCGGGACAATCTACCCGATCCAAGATTTACGGCCAGCGAGCCGCGGCGCGCAGGCGAATTGGCGTTTGGGAATGGAATTGGGCTTCGCGGCGAGTCTTCCGCTGGACGACCGGAAACGGCTCACACGATCGGACTCCGGGCTATGCTGGGAACCGGGACCGGGAGGGAGAGAGAGGTTATTGCTGTTGCCGGTTTTTTGTTTTTGTTCTCTGTAACACACTTTTTTGTTCCTTCTCTCGCCGGACGCAGTGGATGCAAGTCGCGCGCTTTGCGTACACTCACTCTACTCGCCCTTTCTTCGCATTTCCCTGATGCGTACACGATACTGTTGCGCTGCGTTGAATTGCATTGCGTGGCGTGGCGTGGCGTTGTTTCTGCCAATCTCCCGAAGGGCCCTTGCCCTGTAGATTCCTATCCGTACAAGCAATTCTCCTCCTGCGCCGAGGTCATGCGCCAAAAACCTGGGAAACAACCGTTCGGCAGCCGTTCGCGCGTGAAAGTCGCCCTCGTCGGGCGGCCCAATCTCGATGACCGCCGACGTCGGTGCACCGGTGTACGCCACAGAATAATGCATCACGGTCCCGTACTCCCAAGAGTTCCCTCAGAACGCCCCGGAGGTACAAAGAGATGTGGAGAGAAACTGCGAACCAGCGCAACGGACCGACTGGCTTGGTGGATACGATCGCGCACAATCGCATAAGTTATATTTCTGCAAGAAAATTCCAACCCACCCACCCCCCTTCCGTCTGCTTCACCAGGAAAGAAGCCGCGGCGGACTGCGCCACGGTTTTGGTCATTCACTTGAGCGCTCGCACCGCAAGACCCCGCAACGCAACGCGCGGCAGCACGCAGAATGCAAACCGGAACGAAAGAACAAGCGAACAAGGTACACGGGAATGGAACGAACTTACATACGGCCCCAACAACAGCAGCAACAACAACAAAAAAAACCCTACTGCGAAACATATTACAACGAGATGAAAATCTAATTAAAGAATTCACCAGAAATCGATCTGATTAGCGCGCGCGCGCGAGTCTCGGGCTTCGCGGGGTCGATTCGTTTTCCTTTATGTTCCCCGTACTACTTTGTCCATTTTTTTTCTCCCCATTTTCCTTTTCGAAGCCTTGTTCCAAACGACGGCGGAGAAATGTTAAGGGCCAGGGCAACTGCATACACCGCCTGTGGCATTTGCCATTTTGCGTAAAGAGAGAGAGACGAGAGCCAGGAGAGAAAGAAAGGGCTGAAGTTTGCCGAAGTTAGCGTAATAGATGGTAGAACAAAGTATTGAAATTAATTAACAAATCATTATTCTATCAAATAAACTAATGAAAAAATTAGATTCAAACAGCACACATAAAACATTACACGCTAATCTTTACTTTACTATTTAAAAACTACGTAACAGATATCAGCAGACATTGCACGACAGGAATTTAATAAACAAATGAATTATGTGTTGGATAGGTGGATAGAGCGTCGGGAAGTAGAACCAACCATTGTGTCCCTGTTTGGGAAAAGGTCTTTCGGGTTCCATTGCATCTGCCATCACACCACCGTCTTTTCCATCTCATCTGCATTACTTACCCTCACAGCCGACCCGCAACGCCGTGCTTCGTATGTTACATCTGCCCGTTGACTCGTAGGGTTGGCTTGCTGGGGCCGCGACGCGCAAGACGCAGCTCGCTCGGTGCCATAGATGGAAAATCTCACCATCTCACCACACACCGCACCGGTGCAGTCTTCTACCGGCAGCCTCGCAATGAAAAACGGACGGCATGGGGTTACCTTTGCGGAATCCCTTGCACATGTGTCGCCAGTTCCGAGGGCTGGTGCCGAGGTTGGTATGCCTTCGATGCTGCTGCTGCATGTGCTGACCACCCTTACGCATATGGTCGACGACGGTGACGACGACGCACCCGTTCCTCGTTCCAAGCAGTCTTCGTGGCCGCGGCTAGATGGGGAAGATCCAGGAAAACTCCCCCGCCCCCACCACCGCGCCACCCATTTTCCATTTCCCTCGGAGGGCGAAGGGCATTAGTAAAAGGCTGCACCTTCGTCTATTGCCTTCGTTAGGACCCGGACCTGCTCTCCGTTGGCAGACTTCGTGAGAGCCGATCCGCCCGGAACAAACGCGGGGGACCGTGGGGCAGTAGTGGAGCGCTGTGGTCGATGCTGCTAAACCCACCCCTGCCGCCGCCGACCCCAGAGTCTGGCCGAGACGCAGCACAAACTGTCGAGACGCACAAATATCGCCACGGCATCTCGCACATAACTCGATGCGAAGGCGAGTTGAGCTGCTGCGCGCTCGCGTACCCTCTCGACGCTTGGTAATTGATGATTACGGTTTGCGCAATGCATATCAGCCATCTCTCATCTTCTGCTGCTGGTGCTGCTGCTGCTGCAACCGAGCCGGGTCGCACTGCAGTCTGGACTCCGAGCCTGCTCCGAGCACGCGGGAAGATAGCATGCGCCAGGCTCCACTGAACAGGTAAACAAGGCAGCGCTGGTGTACGATTTTTTTATTTTTTTTGGTCCAGCTTTTCTCTCCGCCGATCTCGAGAGGGCGCGCGCTCGCGAGATCTCCAGAGTGCGAAAAGGTCAACGCAGGCGAAGTGAAAGAAAGCGCGGGCGAAGGTCCCATGAGGCCAACGAGCTTAGGAGGCTTCGGAAACTAACGAACATTCCGCGCGCACATACGTCTAGGAACGGTACGCTCCGTACGAGCCAAGCATTCCCAAACCCACACTGGGATGGGGCGCGGCAAAGGGGACAGAATTTTGATTGAGTTCGGAATTATTATTAAATTTCAATTCAATATTATCTATCCTACAAATTTGGACAAGACAGTGCGAAGATATGGAAGAAAGATCCTCAAAATGCCTTACCGAAAAAGTGATCCGAACTGTTCGCAGACAACGACATCGATGTTTAACCTTTTTGCAAATTGAACACCAACACATGTAGCCAAATTTGACCAATCCTTTTTTCGGCCGTAACCAAAATACAACCCAGGACACAAACGGCACAACTGCACCGGTGCACCGTGCAGGCGGCTTGCGTTGACCGGTTTCTTTTCGCTGGGAATCTCCTCCCAGCATCAGCGCCACCTTCCCCTCGGTTCCTCCAGGACCTTTCCTCCGGGCTTCCTCCTTTTCCCTGCGCAATTTAGCCATCGAGATAACGATGAACCACGGCCACGGCGAATGAAGCCGCCGGAGTAAAGGGCCGCTTCCAGTAGAACTAGAGATTCGCAGAATTCGCCGTTTACTCGCGAGTGAGCGAACGAGCGATGAGAAAGCGCAGGGCGAGAACGGAGCGCGATCGAATCGAGAACCAGCACACACCAGAATGGACATCGAGTTATCGTCGTCGTCGTCGTCGGTTCAAGCCTGCTTGGAATGAGTTTATGTGTATGATTTATATGCACACTAACGGCCACGGTGTCGCGGCTTCTCTCATTCTCTCCGTCTCCGTAGATCGAAAGTCGCGGTTTTGCTGTTTCGTCCTACAACCACATTTCGTCCTTCGCGTTCGTCCGTTCTTCTCCATTTCTAAGGGGGGCAAACAAAAAAACCACGCACGAAGGAGCTAAACTTGAGCGTGCGCGCGCCCGATTCGCGGCCGCAAAGGTACGCTGCTGGGCGAAGGGCAACGGAGGGAAATTCCTTCAACACTCACATACGGAACCGAACGGCCGGCCCCGTTGTTGGCTTCGGGGGGCTCGGTTTCGGACGGAGCGAGATATGCGACCGCGCCGGGAAGGAATGCCACCATTCGGAGCCGCACATCAGAGATCGGACGGGCCGCGGTTAACGCGTTTTTTCTTCTTCTCGTTCCTTCTCCTGTCCTTCTCCCCTCCCTCCACCGAAAGGGTCACTTCCTTGTGCACGTGCATACATTAACCCTGCAAACTGCAGTTGGAGCAATTGGAGCAGGAGCCAGAATGAGGGCAGATTTGGCTCGTTAAACGCGCGGCAGAAGAGATCGGTCAGATCAGTCGCAGAGTCGCGGGAGCCGAACGACCGGCGGAAGCAACATTTACGGCTCACGGTGCGCGGGAAGGTTCTGCCACACACGTCCGCTCCCCGATTAAGGGGATGAAGGGCGTGGGCAAGGGACGCAGCGTTACGCAGCAGCAATATGGTTAACGCAAGCTCAAACGCAAAGTGGCGAAAGGATGAATGTGAATGTTAACGAAAAGATACAGCAACGAAAAAAAAACCCTTTATCACAAACGCACACGGTACGCCCGGCCGTTCCACACGCAAAGTGGGCATTATAGGGAAGACAGGTTGAAGACGGGGAACCGCAAGATGCACCACCGATGCGTACGATGCCGCGTGTTAATCAAATTACACATCGAAGACGTCGGCAGTCGACCGCCGGGCGGAACAACAGGCCGGGCGGTTTGTTTCGTTTTTATTGTGCCAGTCCGGCCGGCCCGGCATGCAGTTTCGATGCACTAATTGGACAGCGTTAAAAAAGGTTCTTCTTGCAGCGCGTTTGAAACATCTTTTTCCTCAGCGCCGAATGTGTCTTTGATAAATGTAAATCTGATAAAACTTTCGGCGGCCGGCCTGTGAAAGGAAGCCATAAAAACGGTTTTTGGGAGATAAGGGATTTTTTTTTTGCGCTAAGGTAGTACAATAAGCATTTTTCACCAGCTAATTTAAAATTTATATTCCAGCAAAACAATGCTTCCGCACGCAGACATCGAATACAAAACAAACAAACCAAGCCCCAAAGATATGCAAGACCGCAAAGGACTGTTGTTTCAACGCAGCTTCCCTTCATCGAGTGCCTCCAGAGAGTCCCTTCTTGAAAGCGATCTTGATCCCTCACTTAAACATACCAGGCCAAGCAAACCCTAGCCTTTTCCTCCCGCTGAAGTGTGAATCAAAGGCCTCACGATTTGGATAAGAGGTCCTCGTGGTGGAGATGGCCCATCATTGCATCACCGACGCAGCTGGTGTTCATTTCGGTGTTCTCGTGAGAAATATCAACGAATGAGTAGCCAAGTAGCCACAACAGGCTTGATCCAGCGATCGAACGCTCCCCTTCGAACGGAGGGCGAAGTTGTTTCTAGCCGATGGATGGAACATGAAATATCTCCGCCGCGATCGATTTGAGCACAACGAACTATATATGCAAAGTGGGAATTATTTATTATGCTGATCAACAAACAGCGAATCAACAATACGTACATCGGGAAGGGGCCTTTTTCCACTCCCGATTTCCACCATGCCTGCCCGGTGAAGACGGACGGAAAGGAGGGGCGAACAGTTCATCCTTGCATTGCGATGGGTTCGACAATTGATCGAACGATGATCGGTGAGGGATCCCACAGAACCACTCAACACTCTTCTTCTGATGCAGCGTCGTTCTTGCTTTCGGCTTCCGTTTAACCGCACGACCGTTGGCTGGCCCTCTCTTTCCCTCTCTGTGTCTCTTCGCCCTCGTCCACACCAACGGAACCTGCCACTGGAATGACAGCTCGATCGATGATGGTAGAAACAATGTGTACAATGTGTTCCCGCGCGTGTGTTACTTTCCGAGGCCGCTCCGCCAACATCGGTTAGCGTTCTGTGACCTCTTCCAAAACGGCCCCCACAAACGGCTGCACTGGAGAAGACTTCCCTCTGGAAGGAGCCGCTCCTCTGCCCCTCGCCACCGTCGAGGGTTATTCGTTTTCTCTCGGCTCATTCGATTCGGACCGGAGGCTTTACATACAGATGAGGTTGATTATATTTATTTGTAAATCAGGTTTTTGCCTTCTTTTTCGGTATGTGCAGCATCATCTTCGTCCGCTTCATAAAGCGAGAATTCCAATCCGACCGAGAGACAACAACAGGGCCCCCGGTCGATGTTCGCGCAGCCAATCGTTCGCAAATCTTCTGGCCGACAAGACGGGCGGCGCGCGAACGGCACCGGACCGGCGTGCCTGAGCTGGTGAGTTTCCGCCGCCCTTTTCTTTTTGTCTTTTTTTTTTTTGCCGGCCCATTGCCGCTAAATATCATCGTTAAGGGGATGCCTCTCCACTCACTCACTGAGTCAGTCAGTGTTGGTAATGTTATACTTCACGGCTCCGGGGCCAAGCCGCGATGTTCGTGGCCGCGTGTTTGCCCGAAATCAAAACACTCTCGATCCGTTTCTATCCTCCACCCCGCGGTTCTAGGCCTGGGCGACCGAACGGATCAGCATTTGCAGCTGATTTGAATAAGGGGACACCCCCCTTGTCAGCCTCTTGGGGATCGAAGCTCAAAAAACAGCCAGCATCCTTTCCAGCGCGGGACTCTTCCGCTAACGGGAACGCAACCGGCGCACGATGATGAGAATGAACACCGAAATGATACGCAGTTACTCCGCCAAGGGGTAGAACGTGCGATGGTTGGGGTTTGGTGCTGGAGGGATGTTGATGCAGAACCCGCCTCCCTCGCCCATATAAGGGTTTATGCAAAAAGAGCAACAACAAAAAAAGAGAGAGAGACGAGAGAGAATGAGAATTAGCATCGAAATTCGTGTGGTACAAACATCCGCCTGTCCGACCGAAAGCGTCCGCAGCCTGTGGGAACCGGTGCGCCGGGGAAGCGAGTGGGAGGCCGCTGTACGATAAGAAACATACCCCGTTGCTCTGCCTCATCGTCACTCCGATCCAATTGCCTCTCCCCTCCACACACTGCCCTCTATCTCCTTTTCCGCCAGGAAACAACGCTGGTAAAACTTTGTGGTGTTCTTTGCGGCGGCGTCCGGATTTGTCCGGCCGTTCGTTAGCCGGGCCGTTTCTTCCGCTGGAAGAATACAGAAAAAAAAACCGGACTATCCCACCCCCCGTCTTTGCCGTGCCGTTCGTCCGCGAACGATTAACCGGCCATCGTTTGCGCGTGGTTCAACCGGTGGCCAGAAGTCTCTTCGCTTCGGCGAGATGATGCTGATTCAATATTTAAAATTTATGAAAAGAATAAAATGTCGGATTAAGGAAGAAAGATTACACGCCACGCCACGAGTTGTGTCCCCGATCGGACTGACCTGCGCGAAGCCGGCCAGCCAGCCGCGGCCTGCTTTCATCCAGGAGTACACTCCCTCCATCCTCCATCGCCACCGGACCAATATGTCCGGTTCTGTGTCCGGACACGGCGACCGACCTCTCTCTCTCTATCTCGCCATATCAACCCCTTCGTGGATTCCAGGTTCCACCGGGTCCGCCGATTTCCTCTTGCGCGGTGCAAGGTTATCAGTTTCCGCACGATCAGCAAAGTATGTTAAGAAAGCAAACTAAAAACTAAAACCAACCCAGGCGCGGCGCGACGCGAACACTTACTTTGTATTGAGGTTTGTCCGCCACGGGATCTCTGCATCAGGGGAAGATGAAGACACGGAGCTTGGAGAGCCGAACGAACGATCAATGAGCAGCGAGAAAACCAAAACCTGTCATCCGCTGGCGAGGTGTGAACCGGTGCATGGACTATCGTTGGCCAGCGACGTGTCGCGTCAGCTCGAAGAACCTTTGAGGGACCGAAAGCGGCAGGAAGTATGCATTACATTAGATGCCCTCACTCGATCATGTGTCGGACTTCCTCGCAACGAGTGGCCCTATAGAATGGACAAACTAACCCATCATATACATCGCACTGCGATTTTAGAGATTGAATACAAACAAAAACATTTTATTTGAATTATATAAAGATCATCGAAGGGTATTTTACCATTAAACACATTTAAAATATAATTCGCATTAAACACAAACAAAGGGTTTCCTTGAAAATCTAAACCAGTTCAAACCATCCTAAGAAAGATTTCCTTATGGAAGGTGGAATGTGTTTATTGAACTCTGTCCCCATGAACTGACACTTCCATATGTGGTCCCTGCACACGTCCTTGGTAGTTGCTAGGGAATGTTACAAAGAATTCTTTTGCGATAAAAAAGCAACAATCACCGAGACGAAGTCTGTGGGATCTGAAAGCGAAAAAAAAAGGAGGGAAGCTCAAAAGCAGACGTGCTTCGACGAGAGTCTTTATTGACCATTCGTATGGCTATTTGTTGCATCGCTTCTTGCCATGCTAAAGGGCGCATACAAAGCGGAGAAATCAAGGCTAATCCGTAGCTCGACCCAGCGCATTGTCGTAGAAAACGAATCCCACGAATCAGGAACAGCCGGGGCCGGCAGAAGATGCCCTCCAGAAGCGCTATCGCCCACCAGCTTAAAGTGCAACCGATTGCTGGCCCAGTGTCCTTGCTGGCTGCCTAGAGCCATTTATGGGCGAAATTGGATGGCGATGGTCAGCGGTGGCAGCATTCCTCCGAAGCCAAATGGGTAAAATGTGCACTAAAATCTACCGCAAATTGGAGCACCACGAGGGCGAGTAGTGCAGCCGAAGGATTCGCGAGATTAAATAACCTTACAACACAAAGAAAGCTGAACCAGCATCACGAAAAAACTCACACACACTCACAATCCAACGCACTCGAGCGGAGAGTGGAGCGGAACGGGGAAGTACAAAGTATTTGATCAGCGAAACGCACGACGACGCAAGATGGCAACAATGTTGGGAATTTATTCGCCGCTTCCAGCTTCCATTCCAGCTTCCTGTGGGCGAACCTGTGCAGTACGGCATTTGAAGGTAGTGGCATTGGCGGATACTTCTCTCCCATCCTAGCCGGAACGTCTTTACTTTTGCTCGGGTGCATACACGAATGCCAAGAAATCTATGCAAGTTAATCTAAATTCCTCGACCAAGAAGGAAGTCGATAGTATCGATGATTGTTTAATCGGACCGGCAGCAAGAAGGCGGAAACGAGGAGATCCAGGAGGGATAGAAAAAGAATATGTGCATTTTCTCATTGAGAAAAAAGAATACTTGTATGAATTTTGCATAATCTGTTGAACCTTTGAAACTTATTTTCCCAATCGTTCTATCGCCAATTTATTAACTTTTCGTGGCAATGCTGTGGACAATGTTGGCCAATTTCGTTTAAATAAAAACAAGCACCAATTCTAGAGTCTCCTCGCCCCAATCAATCTACCTTCCGGACTCGTGGGAGGTCGTAAAAAATGTGGCCCACTTCGGAGTCACACCACGTACCACTCGCGCACGGTGAGACATTCGCTTCTCGAGACGCGTTTTCTCGCGTTTTCGGTGTACATTATAAATTTTAATTAGCCGGACATTGCGTGATGCGTGACTGTTCAGCCACCGCCAGTCTGCTCCTGCACTCACTGTTTTGGGTTTCCTTTTTTATCGTCGGCAGCCGAGGGTTTTTTTGCTGTTGCAGGAAACCCTAAAGTGAAGGTAGATCGCTAGGGAGGATGTTCTGGGAAGCCTCGAGCAATTATTTGTCACTTTTTATGGCGCTGCTCCATCCATTGACAGGCTTCGAGACAAACAAAACCACCCCTTCTCTCAACACCTCGAAACCACGAACGGGCCGAGATCAAATGGAGCATGGGGACGATATTTTCAACTTTCCCTCGTGTTGTTTTCCGTTCGGACTTTACTTCGCAGCAGCAGCGCAGCTTGAACCCAGCCCCGGCAGCGTTTAGTAAACCAAATTGCGCAAACATATATTATTTTATTGCCTTTTTTGTTAGGCGTTGTCGTTGTCGTAGCATTGAATGCAGCACTCACACAGATACCTCACACGATAAAATATCTATCGATGGTTGATTGAATGGTAAACTTATCAACTGTAAAGGAAATTCATATAATTCGAATAGAAACTACAAGCCCGTTTCGAAGTCACGTAAGTTGTTTCGCCTTATGGGCTACAACAACCACTTTCAACTAAATACGAAACTAAGTTATAAAAATTTGACTACGACGGATAGTTCCGCTGCCGCGAGTCATTCAAGCGTGTAGAATTATGTTGACTTAAAAGCAGCAAGCATGGGCTGGCACAGAAGAGAGCTAAAACTTGTACATTTATTTGGGTTCTGGTAAGCAGCGGCTTACAAATGTAAAATAATTCGAACAACTACGCCGGCAGATCGCGCTCCGGCCGAGATGATTATGGAGAACTGCACTTCTTGGCATAAACTTCCAGCATAACGAGCTAAATGCTACCTTCCGCAAGTAGCGTTGATGGTACGGACGGAATTTGCCATATTTTATTACCATCCTCGCAATAGACGTATGAAGCGCCGAAAAAGATGCGGTGATAAAAAAAAGGCAACTGATTCTTGTTGCTGAATAAAGGCAACTACTTGAGTGAGCAACATTTTCTTCAAATGGCATTCAATGGTTGTGCCAAATGCAGGAAAAGGTGCATTAAAAAAAATAAAATAAGGCACTCCAGCGGGAGCTCCAGCCAGCCAGGCAATGGGAAAACAAACTGGCGAAAGCAGCCCGGCAAAATTGAGAACGGTAGCAAACAACAGCGAAAAAGTACACCCAACAAACCTCGAAACAGAAACCAGCCAATTCAAATGCTAAACTTTCTTTCGGTGAAATATGCCGCGCTGAAGGACGCGCCACCACGCCGCCGAAACCTTCCGCCGAAGAGAGTGTGGAAATGAAGGCTCGCGGGATCGCGGACAAGAACATCCTTCTCCTCCGTGCAGCGTACGTACCCCGCTTCCCGGAGCAAGTTTTGCGCCAGCGTCACCACGACACGCTGCTATCGACAAAAGGTGTTCCGGGGGCTTGAATTCAAAACTTACTCAGAACTCAACTCAGAAATGGCACCGGATAAGAACCGAAAGAACAAACCGGAAAACAAGGAATCGCTCCGTAACCGGGATCCGGGAGTGGCGGAGGAGAAAAAATAGCAACGTAGGAAAAAAAATAAAGCCAAACCTATCCCCGAACCAAACTACTATTGCCGCCGGAAAAAGTTCTTCCTCGAGATGGAGTTTTCACCTGGCACCGACCGACCCGGGTCGAGAAGGGTTGGGATCGTTTCCGGATTTCAACCTGTCCTTCCCGATACTCGCCGAAGGAGGGTGTGGGAATGTTTCCTTCGTGGATTGACTCGCGGAATGAACTCGTGACTGACTCCTCCGTGACGTCGCCGCCCGGCGTCGTTCGAGTGCTCGACTTCTTCTGCAGAAGAGAGAGAGAGAGAAAAAAACAAGTTCTACGGCAAGGAAGAGTTTCTCTAATTAAAATTTCATTAACAGATCCAACAAACTGCGAACGAACTCGAACCGTTCCCCGGGCAAGACAGACGGGCGGAGACGGAAAAGAAACCTCAACCGAAGGAAACCGTTTTTCGCGTGGCAAATTTCATTCGCCGGTGTGCTGAATCGTCCTGCTGTTCGGCACGTCGTCGTCGTCGTCGTCGCCGCACGGAACGGTTTTGCGATAGACGAACGTCTCGAAAAGACACTTTCGGGTCGAACGCAGCACACGACTACTGCCGGGGTCCGGGTCCGGGGCCGCGGTTGGAATGGATGGTGATATCGGAAGGCGTACCGCGGTGGATGCATCTTGTTCTTCATCTCCCATCCAGCACCCCAACCAGGCCACTCCTCGCCGGCGTGACCGGACGACGACGTTGGCACTCCGCTCCGGCCCTCGGTCCGAGTCGTCGCAAGCCTCGTTTGGCAAGATAAGTTGAAAACCTCGTTCCAATCACGCGATTGATAGAAAGGAGAGTGCAATTAATTGCATGTGCATCATTGCCTCCAATGTAGGTACGGGATGTGCGGTACGGTGTAGCTATAACACGATACCGAAGCCCACTACCGGATTGCCACCGAGTGAAAACCGTATCCATTTCACACATCACACTTGGTTTTTTTTGTTTTCCTCCTCCGCCCATCCCTCCCCTCCCAGATCACCAAGTGCTACCGGAAAATCACACATCGATGCAGAAGATGCTCCATCATCGTAGCGGCCACCGTACGGGCCAGCAGTGCCCTTTCACGGCCGTGAAGTGAACTGCTGGTCATCTTCAGGGACCATCGGCATCACTCCCACCACCTCCCCCGCCACCTCATGGGCGAATCAGAAAATGGTTTCCTGGTGATGTCGCTGTTCGGATTCGTTTGTTTTTTTTTTTTGCTTCACTTTATTCGCCACCAAAAATGGATGGCGTGAGATTTCCACATCGTGAGCAAGTCGTTACCGCCTAGCGACCACATGAATGTGTCTCCCGGAATGGAAGCGGCCCGTTCGAGCTGGGACGAGCACCGAGAAAAACCCCGGGTGATGGCCGGCGAACAAAGAAAAATGAAAACTGTGCTCGACATCGTCCGCTCTCTGCTCTTCAGCATCGATGAGGCGGAAAGTCGATCGATCGATCTTGATTGGTTCCCTCGCAGCGGTCATCTACGATGGAAGAAAAAGAAGAGCAAGAAACAGCCGGAAAGCCCGGTCGGGACTGGGAAATTGAGACGGACAAGCCACTTGGTTCTGTGCTAAGTGTTTATCTTGATAAATTAGATGTACATGCACGTTTTCCGACCATACCGGCCCGGGGTGGGGGCAGAAGCAATGAAGTGAAAAAAGGTCCGATGGTCTAAAAGCATGGCATCGATACTTTTTCCCAGCACCCCCATTGCACCACTCGCCAGAGCGTCGCAACATCACGCAACATGCACCAGTTCCATAAAGCACCGGCGGACCACCGTCATCGTGGTTCTGCACTGTTCCGATAGGTCCTTCGAAATCGGAGATTAAATGCACCACACTCCACGCCCGTGGGTAAAACCAAGCCAAAAGAAAGGAAGCACTCCGGAGGAGACGGTTCGAGGACCAATCGCCAAGCTGTGAAACCGCGAAAGTGGCCCACGACACCATTCGAGACCGGCAGCCTCCACGACATCGGGATAAAAAAATGACGATACTTTGGGGAAAATTGACATCCGGAAAATCGCTCGCAAACCGAACCTTCGGCCGGAAGATGCGCGATTACAAATTGCAATAAAATAAAATCTGAATTAATGCGTTCGTCGCTTGTTCTTTTCCTTCTCCATGGAGTCTTCCGCGGACAGCGCCTTGAAGAATGTTGGTAAGGGTGCGGAATGGCTTTCTCGGAGTGCGGAAGATCGTTCTACAATTTCTTACTGTCTTTCCATTTCGAATAGGGTCACCACCCACCCACACCCTACTATCTCAGTTTCTTATCCTCTCGAAATATATTTATTCGAGGAGAAGCGCCGACATCGTACACGGAGGGCAAAGCCCACGGACGATGCTGCGAGGCAAGGTAGCAATCTCGTTCGACGAAACGGTTGGGTCGGGACGGTGGCGCGGGGGAAACCGCAAATGTACATTATTTGTTTTAACTTATCTTCCACCCTGATGAACGGAGAACGTTTTAGGAAGTGTCGATTTCTTCCCGATGGATACGAAGGGTATCTGTTTGCGATTATGTTTAGCATTCTGGGAAAAGTATTGAAAATCGCCCACAAAATAATCCACTAGATT
Organism: Anopheles plumbeus; assembly: GCA_034621735.1. NCBI lineage: Eukaryota > Metazoa > Arthropoda > Insecta > Diptera > Culicidae > Anopheles > Anopheles plumbeus. The sequence goes on from JAOEFI010000004.1 coordinate 24,898,178, forward strand.
TCAGGTAATGGTTACTACTGCATAACATGATGAAAGTTATCGTCATGATTTACCAACAAAGAATCACAGAATTCAACGGATGTAAAATATAATTTCGAAAATTCTTTTTTTTATATTACTGATAGTGATATTACTGCAGTACTAATAATACCAAGAGGACAATTTTACAAAATAAAAATTCTTCTCTGATAGTTTTCCCGATCATTTTCGACGCTCTGAAGAACGGTAACAGCAACCTGAGCAGGAATTGATGAGCACTAACCGTTGCCATTGGTGGTGCCGCTGCTGCTGTTTGCTACAATCTATCTTGAAGTGTGTGTTGGTTCCGTTCCGCGTCGGTTCCGGATGCTGCTCGGCGAGGCAGTATAAAAGCGGGGACAGAGTGCGCCCAGTCTCAATCTCTTCCATCCAGGGCGGGGGGCCGGGAAAAACCTCCAATGACAAGCTCCCACACCACGCCGACGCTGGGATGGTGTTGTTGGCGTAGAAATAAAGATAAACCCTACTCACTTTCCCGAGACCTTGGCAAAAAGGACGGTGAGCCAAAGCGCATCGACGAAGAACGGCAGGCAGCAACTCGAACCGATCGAGACTCGTTTTGTGCCGGGCCACGGTGCAGGAAAAAGGATATCTTCGGCTATGTATCGCAGGAAAGCAGCAGGAGTCAGCACCGCACCGCAGGTAGGTCTGGATGGGGCCAGAGACGATCAATGGTGCCGTGGGTGGGGGGCGGTGGGGGCGTCCGGGGAGGTCGAGGGGTGAAGAGCCAGCGCGGAAGATACATGGCAAGGTGGTAAGAAGATAGATGGCGTTTATAAAGATATAGAATTTCTAATTGATGCATGTACGGATTGATGCTGTTCCGCTACAGCTCTTCGCAGGAGGAAAGGCGGAGAGGGGGGACGGAAAACCAGTGGAGAGAGAACCGTCGCGTAGATTTTCTCTGCCCCCGTGTGGTATCACACACACACACTTGGTCCGATTGTACAACTGTGAACGTCCACGATTGAGATATTGGAGCGATATGGCTGCGCTATTGCCACCGGAATGGAGCAGGACGCAAACCGGAGAGTCGAGTGCCTCCTTCGCCATTTCCTGGAGGCATTAAAACCGGCGGAAAATCTCGTACTTTAAAGTGGGTGCTGGAGTGCACCCCCACCCCACCGAGCGCCCGAAGGTGGTGGAGGAGAGTTCTTTTCCGACAGATTGCTTTTCGCTGTCGAGAAGATTAGATTCCAACGTGTGTACGGGCCGCGTGCGAGCCCCGGTTTCACGGTTCGTCCAGGAGATACCCATTACTTCCAATCAACTTACTCGGCTTACACCCGACAGCGACCGTCCGCCCGCCACCCCCATTCCAGCTCGGTCCATCTTGAGGCTGAGTGGAAAAAGTGTTCTTCGCTGCCAACGTTCCGGGGGAAAAAATAACATATAAATATATTGACAAACGTACAACACCACGTCTAGCAGCGCGGCGTGGCGTTCGGGGGAGCGGGAGGAAGGGGGTAGTGAGAAGTCAAGGGATAATATTTGTAATGTTATCGAATGCACGCAGCAGGAAGTGACGCGGAAAGTGCACACACTTGCCCCGGTCGCCGGAGCCGGTCGTCGCTAACGAATGCAAAATGGGAAACGAATGCATGCCGGCTTGCATCTGCCCCTGTCGCTTACCCCCTCCCGTCTACACCCCTCTCTCTCTCTCCACCAGCCATCCCCAGATTTGCGACAAGACAGACAACATGCGAACGCATCTAGACGCAACGCAACGGATACGCAACCGCCGGATGACGGCCCACCCTCGTTGCATCTTGTTCGGCATCGTGTTAACGTTGCCCGTGTGCCATCACATCACGCCGCGCCGTGGTTCGCCCGGGTCGCCCGGCCTTCCTTCCTGCAAGGCCAGTTAAGGACCTGCGAAGGTCCCGTGCTCCGGGCTTCACGGCGCAATCAGAGATACAATGGCTAGCAGAGAGATGGAGTGCGAGCGGACCCGTCGGATCTCGTTGCCACTGCCGGAACATCTTGATAACATACTCATAACTCTTCCACTGCCCAAGCACTCCCAAGTAAAATGCGACATCCTCATCAACTGACACGTGATAGGGTTTGCTCTGTGCTCGCAGGCTCGTTCACTCGTCGTGGAAACTGATGCAGTATTTGTAGATTGTCCCTTTTTGCCAACAAACGCTGCTAGATACGGTGGAGCTTATAAAACGAAGCGAATGTTGCAGTCATAGAAACAAAAATTGAACCATCCAATACTAATCAACTATGAGCTGAACAGAAATGTGAAATGCAAAGAATTTCATTATTCAATTTGCAACATATAATACATTAAATTCATACGTTCATGGCAAAAGTTGTTTTTGAGAAAAACGAAAAGAAGTTTCCATCACTTTCTGCACGAAACGAAACCGTACACACGGGGGGTGACTTTCGCAAACAACCCTTTGGCGTGTAATTTCATCCTTGCACTTGTCGTGGAAAGGCATGTCTTTCGATATAACGATAACTTCATGTTAAACAACGAATCACTCGCTTCCTTGTCCCTCTTCCCAACCTCCGTTTCATACTTTCCCCTTGGTCACAGGTCCCACCATTCCGAAAATATTGCACATCGCCAGGAAAGGTTGGCGTCTCGGATTTCAACCCAAGCCACGAAAGCTTTACTTCAAATCTTCAATCCAGATAAATAAAAGCAATATCTCCCAGCTCCCTCTCGCGTGCTGCTCGCGTTGAAACTGCTTTTTAGGAAAACGAATGGGTTCCTTTTAGCGGCCAGCTCTCGCAGCAGCCATCCTTCATCCCGTTGACCAATGAACTTCAACATGTAAATCTCCAAAATCCGGCCACAAACATACTCAAGGCTGAGAGGAATGAAAAAAGTTAAAATAACGACAACCCACCGAAAAGATCTCCCACTGATAATTCTTGTCCATTAAATACGGACCACACGATGCAACCCGCGAGTTCAGCGCGTCAAAAAAGCGCGGCTCTCCGGTCTCGGGCAGGTAGTCTCACCAATAATATTCTTCCACTAGAAGAAAACCAAACCAAAAAACCGATCGTTAAAACTAAATATAAATAAAATATTTCAACACCGTCCGGAGAAAATCTTTTCGGCAAAAGTTCCACAGCCAAACTCTAATAAATCTCCATATTCCACAGCAGAAACGATTCTGGACCCTTCCACAGGGCATCATCAGCTAAGAAGCTGTGAATCCATCTCCTTGCGGTGATCCTTGCGATGCACTACCTTTCATGCACTCTCTTGTTCTCTCGCCCTCTCCTTCTGTCTTTCTTTCTTTCCCTCTCTACCCATCTACCAAGCTAGGGCGACCTCACAAATCACCTTCCGCTCATGCATAACTCATGGCTGCTCCCTTTCAACGGCTTTTTTGTGTGCACCAGGGTTTTTGTTTGTCTTGTTATTATTATTATCACTGAATCAAGATTCTTTCAAGTGGATAACTCTTCCACCTTTCAACATCTGCGGATTGTGCATGCCAAATTCAAAACGGCCACAAAATAAAAGCACACACACACACACACCGGCCAGTTCCTGCCAAAATGCGCACGTCCATTCACTCGTCGGTCCAAAAATCACATCATTTAAAATAAGTTGTCCAAAGTATCCAGGGGTATGGTGAGGGGGAGGGAAGAAAGAGGGAGGAAATGGAACGAGGAGTATCCGAATCTCCGGCAATGAAATGAGTGATCTTTCATTCCAGCTTTGCAACGTGCCGACGGACTTTGAATGGCCGTGACCATGACCACCGGCTGACAGGCGGCGATGCAAGCAAACGAGGCAGCGGAAAAGCGCCCGCAAAACAAATGAAAAGTGAAAAAAGAAAATGATGAAACATTGAAAGTAGAAGAAAAAACGAAACGGGCGAAATTAATATTTCATAACATACCACTAATTAATTTGATGAAATCTTTCGAAACCCATCTCCGTCATTCTCTTTTTCTCTCGATCCTTCTCTTTCCCTGATGTGTATCTACGTACGTTGCGAGCGTTGATGACTCGCGACCACGAATATGAAATCGGTAATCTGGATCATCAGGAACGGTATCTTCCATGGTTTGTTTGAGAAAGTGAAGGGCGAGCGAAACACACCAGTAAATCATCCTGATCTCCCGTTTTGAAGGGGAACTTTCGAATTCATCAACTACAGCTAAGCGCGCCTTCAAACCAATGCACCGGCTGAGACAATTTCTCAGGACGGATGGATCGAATATATGTATATCTGATTCTGCCAACCCGCCGCTTATACCCGCCCTTTCTTCGGCCTGGAAGAGAACGCAAGTTGTAACGAGATAAATTTACATGTTACGCTTCTTCTTCGGGATTTTTGTCGAGTTGATGGGTGGCTCCGTTCAGCGCCTTCCTCCTTCGATGACTGGTTGACACACGACTGATCACTGCGAACGATCCTGTTCAGTCACGGCTCGAGCGAACGGTACGAACGAGATCAAGTCTCGTTACTCTCGACTCTTCCTGTGCCCATCGCGTTTTTCTTCTCTTTTACATAACCTTACCGTCCCATCGGCAGTGACAGTGTAGACGCTGGTCATCGTTGAGATTTGGGGGGTACCGTAAAATTAATTTTTGGAAACAACCCCTGATAAAAATCGCCATAAAAGCATCGCTGTTTGTGCCAAGATCGACGTCACTCATCGCAAAGCGCTCTTGTTTCGGTGATTGAGTCTTAAACGTGAAATCGCTTCTGGAAAATCTACGCTCCGATTAGTTGTCCCTCGGCGTCGCCCATCCGTGAAGGCGATCGTTCATGGGACATCCATGTGCCAAAAAAAATACGTTCAGCTGACACGTCACTCTCCCTCTCTCAGTCTTATGATTCGCTTGTTTCATTAAACAGCATCGAAAAATCGCAATTCAGTAGGAGGACGACGGCGATCTCGAAGATAGTTTTCATGCTGCAAAGTTTGAAACACACGCGAGAAGCAATGCGATAAGCGGAGCGAACATTCCGCAACCAAAAAGGATCAAATTTCATCCGGTGCGAAAATGGAGTAACCGGAGTGACGCGCACCTTCCGAAACTTGAAATTATGTTGGCTTCGGCATGAAGCGCGCGGCGCACGCGGGGCGTCAGGGGATGAAACGCAGAAATTACGTTAATCTTTTACTGTCGCCTACCAAGACGGGGATGTTAGATTTTTTTATATCCTTACGATAGAAAACTTCAGTTATTCGCCACCTATCCGGCCACTGGAATTCAGGCGATGACAGATCTCGAATCATACGAAACGTCTCCCAAGAAGGTTCGGCACCCAAGGCTGAGAAAGCAGTTAAGTGGAGATATCAGATTACAAATATTAAAATTTATTGAAGGCGATACATTTACTACGCGGGACGAGCGACGCGATGTTCCGTCTTGCCGACGCTAATAAACTAATAAAGGATTTTCCTAGAAGCAACGATCGTAAAGTGACCGCTGCTTCCCCTGCCTTTCTCCACCCTTCTTCAAGACCCCTACTAACGTGTCCACAGGATTCATCATCGGTAAGATTCGTTAGAGTCTTTCTCCTCGGAGGGATGACACCTGACCCGCACCCCGACACATCCCGACCGAGCTGTCGATCAACTGCCTCTCCTTCTCCATCCGATTTCATCTCGTTCACGGCTCGGGCGGAGAGTCGAGGGCGGTGGGACGCCGAACCGGAGGGGATCATGTCGATCAAGCCGATCAGCACCCGGTGCCACCCGGATTGACACTATCAGAAGCGTTCCATCGGAAGCCCCCGGAGTCCGCCTGGTCTGCAAATAACACCATCGCCTGATCGGACAACACTCTGAGCCGGCGACGGTACGGGGTCAATAAACTTCCCCTCCCCCCCCCCTTCCCTTCCACTTCTCTGGATACCTTCTCTCCGGCGGGCTATTTAAATTTCTTTTTTCTCGGGAATGAAGCGAGCGCTTCCCCGGTGCAAGACGTGCTTCAAGCCACGAAAGGACGGTCAAAAAACACACAACCACCCTGCCAGGAAACACCGGCGAAAAGGGTTTTGGTTTACGCTTCGTTCGTGTCGATCATGCGTTTAATGCTGATCAAATTTGCTTAATTCCTTTGTCTCGTATTTCGCCACTCCCGAGGAGAGGAAACAAAAACAAAAAACAAGACCAGGATGTGAGAATCATGGTACCAGCGAAGACGTAAACCGAGCACCTCGAATATCTCCCGATCGGTCGGTCGAAGCCGGACAGCTGGGTCGCCAGCAGCGGCCGGAACGGGATCAACAACTGCAGGCAGATGTATCGCAAGCAAAAACCGCTAGGAGTACAACTTTATGTTCAATAACTTAACTTTAAGTCGTATAACACTACTCTATTAAAATATATTCTGTTTAATATATTTTAAACTTCTCATTCACACGCCAGACCAGCAGACCAGAAGAAAAACTAATTTGCTTCATTATCGTTACACTCGGCACAAAAACGGCGGAACTCACACCTCGTCGTCTCCCGACGGACGCTCGAAATTGAATTATTTATTTATTCAAACAACATTCTCGGCAAAAAATCCCTTGGGAAAAAGGCAACTTAAGGCATGAAGACATCACCGCCGCCGACACTTAAGGACAGTATAAAAACAACACAACCGCCGCGAAAGAGCGATCCAAAGAGCGCTAACGATTCGCTTTCGAACGATTTATTACTCATTATCGGACACCATCCGAGGCACCGTTCTGCGCGGGAAGCGAACGGGAATCAAGGGGCGACGGAGGCAACGGGGAGGTGGCGACGGGATTTGGGTTTGAATGTTTCCATTACTACAAGACAGTTGCGTTTTGCGCGTTTGGCACGTTTGGCACGTTTTGTGTCAGCCGTCGCACGTACGTCGTCCGTACGTAGTCACGCAATACTGTCATACGCAAACCGGGTCCCGGGTCGATCGAGCTATGCTTCGTTCGCAGCGGCGCGAGGTCGGCATTGAATTCTCCGGCCAAGGGTGAAGGACGAGGGGAGGAGTGAACAGCGATGCACTTACGAAAGGGCATCGCAAAACTGCGACGTGGCCGAGCCAACTGCGCTTATCTGGCCACTTTTATCAAACGCGTAACATGATGTGCGTTGCGTGCAGCAGCAGCAGCTTCGAGAAGCAGCACTTCCGTCTGCTTTCGGTTTCCGCTCCGCTCGGGCCTTAGAACCGCCGTTTTCCCGTGGCCCGGACCATCGTGGACAAATTGTTTCAACAGCGTGTGTCCATTTGACGACCGCCGATGACTGGCGGGAGGTAGAGTTGAACATGGAGCAGACCGGGAGTCGGGCCCTATTCTGAAGGGAACACACGGGAGTCGGCCGGCACGCCGGATGGGCCTTTCATCGTTTAAGCAGTAGGGGATGAAAAAATAATTGCATCCTCTAGCGAAACGCATCAGTAGCACGGGGAGGAAAATCACTCGAAGCAATACGCACAGGGACGCGGCCCAACACGACGAAAGCGAGCGGCGGCAGGTGCTGTCACTTGAGAGTATGGAAGATGTTTGAGTTTGCGTTTCGTTACGCAACGCCTTACAACGGCCTTTGTCGTGGCTTTTCTTCCCGCGTGCGTAATCGACCGACCAGACAAAGAAAAGTCCAACTGGGAGATGCAGTGCAGATGACCCTCCAACTCACTCACTATCACACCCCCACCACACCATCGTCGTTTGGTCATCGTCGTGCTGAACTCACACAAGAGAGATGAAATATTACACCTTCGCTACCGGGATGGAAATCCTCCCCTCCGGTCGGTTATGCACCACAAGGACACGGCCAGGAAATGAAAAACCCGGCGGCACGGAATGAAAGAAATGGAGAACAAATGCACAGAAAAATCAATAACAATCTTACAAAAGTGCACCCCACGTAAGACTGTCCATGCCGTCATGGCGGAGGGGGTGGGAAAGCATTCCGGGGGTGGGCAGCACGATCGAGTGAATAAGAATTATCTCCCCAGTCAGTGCCGTAAAACCCGACGCAAGGATTCACTCGTAAGCATTCTGCACCCGCCAGCGGAAGTCGTAGCGATAAAAGGAATCAAGCTGTACGAATGAAAGGAAATCGTAGGTTCGCCGATGCGTCGCTGGCCTTTCCTTTTTCCTCATGGGCAAGAGGGGGTGGTTGAGTGTTTGGCGCAAGACGGGAAAACCAGCAAGTGCAAGACGGGAAAACCTCGAACACTCGATTCGAGCTGGGCAAACGAGAGGTGGGCGGTTTGGGAGGCAGTAGGGTCAAACGTTGCTAGGCGAGTCGATGATGTGCGCGGAGTGGTACGAGTGAGGAAAAACTCGCCTCCGAGAGGTGGTGTGGTCAGACGCCAGCATGAGCACAGCATCCTCCAGAGTGGCGGGCGTTCCGGGCTGAAGTACTCCGAAGTGACCAAGGGAAAAACGCAAGATAAACGCAGCCGGGATTTATGATTATTGTGATTCGTAGTTGGAGCTTTTTTTCCCCTTCGCCTGCTGTTTCGCTCGGTGCGCATCGCTTACCTTCCTCTAGCGGGATTTGTTTTATTTACCACTCATTGGAGCTCGGCCCTTCGAGACGGAAGGAGTCGATTCGGGCCGGGCGGAAAACCCGACGGGGTCGAATGGCACAAAAAATAATACAAACCGGTAAAACTCGCCATCGGCATCTTGTTGGTCATAACAAATGCTGTCTTCGTGGTGCGAATCCATGGTGTCGTTTTTGTTTTATCTTCGGCAACGTTTTGCTCCGCTTTTCCCAATACTGCACACCACCGTTCTTGCTTTCCGTACACAAACAATCAAAAAAAAGGGCTGCTAAAAAACTGGCGGAAAAACACGTCGCAAATTGTAATCGCAAAAAGCGCTTTCCCCCCATTCCCAAGGAGCTGGGGAGAGTTTTGCTCCGGTTCAAAAGGTCGGCAGGAAGAAAACAAAGAAGATGCCACGACACAAGCCAACCCCAGGAATACAACACGACACGGTCGAGCAGGTTTAATTTGTTGAATGATGAATTTTACTTATGTTTTTATGCCGTTTCCTCCGGTTGTTGTTGCGTTACTTTGCGTTTTTGATCTTCAAAACGTCGGCCCCGCTCCCCCTGGAGGGAGTTACGAAAAAATTAAAAAATAAGAAAACTTTCTTACCCCGAGCGCCATCCGGAAAAGATTTTAAATGGATCGCAACGAGGTTGTGAGAAGTAAAGTAAATTACATTACCGGTAAGTGATTGAAGAAGGGACAACCGTACAGAAGAGGTGAGTAAGAGGTACATTTGAAATGAAAATAAAGAATTGTACAAAAATACAAACCATTAAAATAAACCATTTTCCAACCGCCCCGGAAACTGTATAAATTGCATGAATTTAAATCAACCTCAGGACGTGGGAAGCAACGATTCAACATAAGTGCAGTGACGAGAAAGAGAAGAGAACGAATTCAAACCCAAAACCCAATTGGGGAGAGGATTCCTCCATTTTGGCGAATACGCGCAAATAATTGTTTTGGCAGTACTTTCGGGAAACACCCAATGGTGAGCGAGCCGGAAATTCAACACCTGTACGACGCCGAAAACATTCGCGAACACCTGTCGGACTTCCTTTTCTGCAGAAAGGGCGCCCATTACATTCATTCCCTGGCACGGGGCGTTCGAATTCAAATAGGATAGGACGAACGGAACGGATAGGAACGAACGCATGGATGTCTGCCGGCTAGCATTCAGATCGAGCCCGTGTGTCTTCATTACCCAATTAAAACCGATTCCGATGGCTTTCCGCTCGTAAGGGGGGCTGAGCCAGCCTCGAGAACGGGTCGACCGAACGAAAATAAAACAAAATGGCTTGCGTTTCGCCATTTCCTTACGTTCCACTACCGCCCATCGGCTCGGAAGGGAAGGGGGGAAGCGAAGTGAAGTTTTCTTGAACACAACTCCTTCCAGCGCTAGCTCAACCGGCAACGGGCTCCAGGCGTAAGGAAAAGCCCACGGCAAACGCTTTAGCCTTGATGTGTCAGTCCTGACAAGCCATTTTCGTTTCACCGAAAGTGGTTGAACGAAAATCGGGAAAGCAAATGGATTCACGGGCGTACGCCATCATTAGGCGGCTAAATGGTTTGTCCGTGAAAATGGAATAAAGCAAACTTTATCATTTTCCTTGGTGGCATTCGCTCATTAGCAAACTTTTCAACAGCAATGGTGTTCTAATGAAACAAATACAACAGTGTTATTTAATTACGATGTTCAAACAGTACAAGTTATGGAATCTGATTTGTTCATTTCTATGGAATTCTATCATAGTATATTCCAAACATAACGTTATATTGAAAATCAGAATGAATTCTGAAAACTCCCTATAGGTGAAAGGGTATATCATATTTTCCACCATGAACAAGGAAGGACCGAAGGAAGAAGTACAAAGCGAGGGTAGTTTATTAAAACCGGAAACCATATAAAAGGCGTACTCCCCATGGCAATTACCTGCGGCCAGACTGCTACACCTAGCTCGCATTACATTGCGAATTTGCCTCCCATTTTCGAGCAGTTTCAGGTTTTGTGGAAAATGGTGCTTCTTCGCTGAGGGGTTCCAATTTCGCATTTTGCTAACAATGAAAATGACGCCACGCAGCAAACAATTTCGCAATCAATAATCATGAAAATATTTTGGAGCAAATTTTCCACCGCTCAGCAGTCCAGAAAGCATCAAAAAGCTGGAGAGATAGAGAAGGAAGTGGGGAGGAACGGAGTGAACAATTCGGCAACATCTCTGAACGGTTTCATTCATCATCATCATCATCGCCTTCACTGCCATCCCATTATCATGAGCATCATCGATATCATCATCCGACTCATCATCTTTATCGCCTCCACACGAACGCACTTCTAAAGTTGGCCGGCCTGAGGAGTCATGATCCCGGCAAGGGAACCAACGGCCGTCCCCGGTGTGTTTTCAGCTGCTGCGCTTGAATTATGATGTGAGAAAATTTAACATGTTTTCTTATAATAAGTTCAGTTCGTGTTATGCAATTTATAAGACGCGCGAACAATCGACGGGGGCAGGCCGCGATGGGAAGCTCCTACTGCCGTCATCTTTCGCTGCCCTTTTCCCTTTTCCAAGCAGTCTTGTGGGATTCTCCAGCGTCGAGCTGGACCAGCTCCACCGCTCGCAGCGCAGAGTGAAGGACGCCTCGAACACGTTACCCTCACGGAGCTGAAAACTGCGCGGGGGGGGCAAGAAACGATCGATCACGAACGAGCAGCATCGAGCAGATTCGGTCACGTGGAGGGCGACCAGCCATGCAGTTAATATTTCACATTGTGATTATCACCTTTAGCTAGGAGCAGAAAAGCGACAGCAGAAAAAGAAAAAAGAAAAACTTGAAAACTGCACAAAAAGTGCATCTCGTGCGCCGACCAGCGGGTGGAAATTATGCAGCGGGCATGCTGAGAGACCGGCATACTGCCGTACCAGGCAAGGAGGGCGAGGTGGAGGGCGGGGGGGGGCGGGCTGCGGAGAGGTCGTTCCAAACAAGCCGGCCACGATCGAATGAGCGAACGAGTCGAGGAATGAGCGATTCAAACCGTATGGTTCTCGACCCCTGATTATCCTGCCTCAAAATCGCAACCTCTCGGATGCAACCGATTGGGGTTGCGCCGGGCACGATGGGGCACCCACGATAAGGGTGGGAAAAAAGGGTTACTGTACTGCCGCAACCCGACGAGATGATGTTGGGCGATGTTGTTCTATGCCATGTTTACGAGCATGTTCTCAAATTGGTGCGATCCTGAGCCAACGGGGCTGGGAAGTGGATGCTGGGGTGGGCCGCCGACGCGGTAGAAAAGGTGCTAAAGGTTACGATTTATCTTTACGTCGGCTTCTGCACCAACCTCCCACCGCCACCGTTTTGTTTTCCCCGCCCTCCGCACCGAACCGGGCACGATTATGCTCGACAACAACCAGATTTACGAGAACGAACGCAAAAAAAAGCAGTCCAGCACGAGAAAGGCCTCAAAGGGCCCATGTTCGTCGAATAATTTGCATACTTTTCCCGACCGCTCAAACCCAACACCTTCCGAGCGAAAAGGTCAAGTACAAGTGTCTGCGCAAACCCCCGGCAGTCCCGTGGTTTGCTCCGAAATCTGCAAAACAACCAAATAAATCTCGTGCTCAACGAGGCAGCAAACGGACTCAAACCGTTCAATAATCTTCTGCCATTGTTTGCGTGTGTGTGTGTGTGTGTGTGTGTTTGCGAAAGAATTCCTCATGCACGGGGCCATAACATTTGTTCCGCATATCATCGTCAAACAGGCGGAACAATAAACCTGTACAGAGAGAGATAGAGAGAGAGAGAAATGGCGAAATCCAATTCTACTCCAATTCGCAAAGCTGCAGGGCGCGCCCTATAGGGAAAGAAGTGCCCATCAAATCGAACCTCGAACCTCGGGTCGACCCCGTATCAATCACACGACGGTCAGTTTGGATGCCATAAACCGGGTAACATGCACATTACCATAAACCATAAAGCGAGCCAAGACCGAAAGATTCGATCAACAAAACGATGGCCAATCGGCGGCGGAAATTGCTGGGAGTAAAAATGGCGAACACAGTAAAAAAAGAAGAACAACAACAAGCCCCATCACACGCCACACACTCTCCACCGGGGGTGAGAAAGGTGAGTTTAGATTTATGGAAAACCTGGCGCGCCGCGCCGCAGGATGAAAATCGCAGAAAGGAACAGGTCACCTCACGCCAATTGCCACAAACGCTACAAACAAATGCATGCAAACGTGGCAGTAAATTTAATTTACACCTTCCCTACTGGGCCCGCGATAGGGGGGGGCGCTATCGGACAAGGGTGCACCAGGAAACGAGGAAAGGCATACGGCGGCCCAGGATCCGTCACATCGGAGGAAAATAATTCCACTAGGATTTGGCGCACGAAGGGCGGGTGTGTAGGGTAGAGAAGAGCTGTGAAATTCCGTGCGACTCGCTGGCATCATAAAACATTAACCGACCAAAGTCTCCCACAGTGAGGCAGGCGGACGGCCGGGTGAGTTAAATGTCTGTCGGGGGAGGAGGGTGTTAGGCATGAGGGTCGCGGTGGAACGGCACGCCGATACTACTAGAAAACACACCCCGGGACATTGGGGGTGGCAAAAGCGAGCGGTCAAAGTGTCAGTGTGAAATGTGCGGTAAGCAAACGACACCCGAATCCGTCCGGGAAAGGGAGGGCCAAGAAGCTGGGAAGCTGTTGCATAAATTGGTCTGTACATCATCAGAGTCCATCATAATCAATGCGAACCCCGCTGGACGCGAACGAATGGATGCAAGGGAACGGCATGGAACGGCCGCCCTGGATTTGCCCTGCAGCTTCGCGCCGGCCTATACTGCAGCATCGCAGCATTAGCATCGGCCAGGCAAAGATCACACGTTCTGGATCTTCTTCCTGCCGGGTGCCTGCTTCATCGTGGCATTATGAGCCCAATCTAACGAGACACGCCAGCGCAAGCTCGCGCCAAACTGAGCCGAGGGTCGTCAAAGGTGCATGCACACATCGTACACGCTTTTATGCTGATATTTTCCTCGCCGTTCGGTTTTTCTCTCTCTCTCCCTCTGTGCCGGTTTTTCTTTTCTCTCTCTCTCAACTCTTTCTTTCTCATCTCGAGCGATTTTATTCCCTTTTGTAAGCCCGAGGCGGCTGCTGATCACGGCGGATATGAATATTGTGGCTCCGGCCGGCCCAAAGGCAAAGGCTAAGCCGGACTACTCTCCGCCGGACTCGCACCGGCGTCGATCGCAAGCAGGGCTGGTATAAATCTTACCATCTTTCCCGAAAAGGGCTCGCCGGTCGCGCGGACCTCGACTCCGGGCTCCTTCCACGTCCCCAAGTGCACCCATTCCTTCCGGTTTTGCACAGGCGCGGTTGTGAGAGCATTATCTTTTAACAACATTTTCCTTTCCCTTATGGATGGGGGTTGTTTTTCGCCTCAACGGTTTTCCTTCGCGCCGCGGAATGTGGACATTCGCATACGCCACCACCCGCTCCGTGCGCTGGGACGGTTCGTGCCGTTGCTCGATGATGCAATGCACGGTCCGCATGGTGATCACGCGTCCAGTCCCTTTGCGTGGCCCGGTCCGTGTTCTCTCTTATTTATCCCGTGTTTCTACGGCCCTTGAGCTTCCCGTTCAAACTCCAGGGCTTCGTGTGGCGATAGCGCGAGGCGCGAGATCGCGGTGCGATTGACCAGCGCATGATTGTGGTTTGAATTTAAAACTAGCAAGCGGTAGGTGTAGGAGGTGTCACGGTGGCACGGTGTGGCCGGGGAACCGAAAGCAAAGCGTCCATTCTGTGCGCGAGTGATCGCGAGCCAGTATCACCTTTTGACTCATCAGCATTTTTCCTCGGGTTTTTTTTGTTCTGGCAAAAGTGTACGCTTTTTCTTCCCTCTCTCTCTCTCTCTCTCTACCGCTCCACAACACGCCCAACAGCGCTAGGAACTGCCCAGGTCCCGAGATCAGCTCGAGATGGAAGCCTTCGGTGGAAAGGCGCACGAGTGATCGCTGCATGACACGGCCCGGCTCGGGACGCCGTTCCCTGAAACTGACCGAAGACCAGCACTGGGAAAAAGGGTATTATTACACATCAACATCAACACCATTTATCGCACCGGCGCAGCGCAGGCCGTGGCCGGAGTTGTCGGCGCGATCGAACCCCCGGCATGTACTCTCTCCATCGGGCGATCAGCGCAAACTACTTCAATGTGGAAAAATGCGCCAACGCGGACGGTACTGCGCGCCGGTTGCGAACGGACGGGACGACCGACGTGTCAGTCAGGCCCCGGTGGATGTTTTGATGCGATTCCGCCAGCACGAGTGATCCCAGCGAACTCCGCTCGAGCCGCAGAAGATGGTCAAGAAAGCGGGACGACAACCGCGGGTAGCGATGGGATCAGGGCACTGCCAAGGCTCGTCCCTGTGTGGATCAGAGCTTGACTCGCAACAATCATTCCCATGCTGATCACCGACGGCAAGTTCAGTCTCCTATCTCATTTGCTCCACCATCATCGTCGGTATGACCGTCCTAAGCTTAGCGAGCCTTAACTCCGAACTGAGTTTGCCGTGGATGCTGCTGCTGCTGCTGCATACGAACGAAAACGGCTCACCGAACCGAACCGAGAACGAACCCGGCAACCTTTCGGAGATGGATCGAAGGAAATGAAACCGCCGCGTTCAGATGAGACCTCGTCGCCGTGGAGCTCGCGATCCATCGACCGCGCGTGTTGTTATCTTTGAAAAATGACCATCGCTCTTCGCCTAACCGCCGCGAACGGAAGATGTTGTGGTGCTGTTATGGCAGCGGGATTGCGCCACGACCCGACGCCCGGGAAGGGGTGCAATCCTGCGCGCGTGAGGTGTTGGAAGTAACACTTTTATTGCCGGATTAAAATAACAGGCCCCGGCGGAACTCTGCAGCGACCCATCAGCGCCAACGAGCCTCAAACAGGCTGCCCTTTGCGTTCCCGTCGAAGCTACCCTCCACCGTCTCTCCTTTCCCTCACACACAACCCGATGGAAAGGCTCGAGAATTGCGCCTGGTGATCGCCGGTTTTGGTGTGATCATGCGCTCGTGATATCATGGTAGTATATTTTTATGGCGACGACCATCATCGTGCACGCCTAAGCCAGGCCGTGTGAGCGTGGTAGGGGATGAAAAAAATGCACAAGCCAGAATTACCAACAACGAACGGGATCTTCTCGTCGTGTGATCTTCCTGCGTAGGTGACGCTGTCCACTCTGTCACGACATCATGCAGCATCACCGCGACGGAAGGTGAGATGAATATTTTAGGAGCGAAACAGTGGAGAAGCAAATTTCAGCAACACCCGAACTCATGATACACGAACTTTTGTAAACTTGATATATAGATAAAAAAGTTAGAGAATGTGAATAGAAATGTATTTCTCCAAACAAGACCATTTTATTTCACTATGAATATTTATAATTGAGTATGCTTTTGGAAATAACATATGTAGATGAATATTGTTGAAGATACTTTGAAAGCAATTCCACCATTCAAAATCCAGTTTTCTTCATTTCTGTCCCCGACTGTATTTGCGCGGGTGGGTGGGTAGAAGTCCAGTGACCTCACGACGGAGAGGAAAAAAACCAAACCCGCCATGGCATCGGAAACAGAACCAGCAGCCGAAGCAGAAGCAACAAACATACGACCGGTAAGGTAATATACATCCTGCACAGGAACCGGTAGAAGAGCTAGATGATTTACGCAGGCAAGCGTAATACTACTCATCCGATGAGTCGCAGCCCGGGAGATCAGCACCGCATCTCCAGCCAGTAGGGGCCTACGGTCGAAGGCAAATGTGCCTCCGTCGAGACCATTTACGCCGAGCTCCACTCCGGCACCGTGTGGAAGGCGCGTGTGGAAATTGCGATCGACAGGGCGGATGATCGCGATCCATCACACGGGTGTCTAGGACGGGGGGCGGAGGACGAAGCGGTAACGCGGTGCAGTGTGGAAGCAACACAAATCGCCTGATGGAAAAATGCTAATGACAAACACTCACGCAAATGTACCTTCTTCTGCCCGCGAAGACGCCTGAAGTGGACGCCTTTCCAGCCATGCCCCCGATCGGTGAGCGGTGACTTTCGCGACGATTGCGTCAGCTGACCGTCAGCAGGACCGATGGGATTGGCTTCGAGGAGCAGCGCATTCGCGCAGAGCGGCGGCACGATAATTTAATGCCACTTTCTTAATGCACTTTTTATCAGCCGGTGCATGTTTTCGCACTTCGACGCGATGACGCGATCGCGATCGGTTCGGTCGGTCGCATGTCGCCATCGTTAGCCTCCTCCGCCTCAACTAATAAGGCCGTGCCGGGAGGGGTGGTGGGTGGGTGGAAGAGGGTGCCAGATAAAATTGTCGCCCTAAGTGGCCCCTCAACGGTCGAGCGGTGGCCGCCGCGGTTCGCGGTTCGCGGCATCGTCATCATCAACATTCCCGATCGATGGATCGAAGATCGATGACCGAGCGCGACTGCTGTTCCACCTGCGCGGCAAAACGCGGCACGCATACTTGGCATTGGGAGAGTGCGTTATTTCGCGCATATTTCCGCGAGCAGTTTCCGATAGTGTGTGGGCCGCAGCGCTGTCACCGTCCGTCGTTAATGCGTCTCAGATAAGAGAGCCATAAAGAAGAGCAGCCTCTCAGGCTTTATTAGGACGTCGTCTAGAAAGAGCGGCGATTCTGGATGGTCGTAAAATAAATCTGGTCCAGTGTATTCCATTCCCGCATCATATCCGTTGTCCGAAGGTGTGAAATGGCCCAAAAAATATACACATAAGTGCACCTTCCGATAAACTCCATCAATAAAGTTTTTTTTTTTGCCAAAAGATAATGAATTGTTTAGTACTGCAAGTGATAAAAAGGAGGTGTTTTCGATCAATATTTTATGGAAGAATGTTTAGCTGGATAAGTAGGAGAAATTATTAACCGAATGAAATGTCCCCTCACTCGCCATGAAGAGAATGTATAATATTTATGCCATATCCGTATTCGCTTTAAATAAATTACTGCACCGTGGTATCTTATCACCGAAGTGTTTCTCTGCCTGTTTTCTTTTGGAACCCCGTTTCTCTACGTGACGCCGCGCCACAGATGCTCGTTTTCGAATGCCACAGCAAGAATGGTCTGTTGGTTTTATTTGTCCTTACGTCTTGGCGTGCCGGTAACAAAGTCTCTTTCCCTTGGTGCACATTTCCTTGGGAATAAAAAACCACTCCTTGCCTTACACGTACCTGGAACGAGAGGGAAAACGGGAAGAAGAGAATGGAATGAAAAGAATACTACCAGTTCATAAATTTAAAATAGGCAAATTGGAACTGTTGCGCAATTTTTCTCCTACCCCTACCCCATCCGACCGAAAGCAGTGCGAAGCAACGATGAAGACAGCGATGCTGCAGCATCGGATGATGATGATGATGATGACGACGATGGTCATGGAAGCGAACGCGGAATCCTTCGTCAAACAATACAGATCCTGGCACAGCTGAGATTCTCAATTTGGCCAACCCTCTCACCCTCTGCTTCCCCCTCTTGGCATTCAATTTAACGCCAAAGGAACGAAGTTATGGTGTGAACCTCACGTACGACGATTCACCTCGAAAACCACTTCTTGGCCGGAAAAAGGGGGCCGCACGCGAGTTGGGAGGGAACGACCGGCAAGGGAACGCGTCGTCGGTTGAAAAGTGTCCCAATGTTCGGAAGCCGCGCCGCGTAAAAGTGCCTGGACTGAAAATTAATCACGTTGTTGCGCATCCGCCGCGCGTGTCGGGAACGGTGCGGAAACGGTGGAAAACAAGACGTTTGGCACAGCTGGAAGATGTCTACGGAGCCGTTCATTAAAAACCGGAATTTTCCTAGGCCGTCCTTCCTTTTGCTGCTAGTTCTATTTTTGGGCTTCTCACATCCGACGACTGGAACACACGACGAAGACGACGTACACGACGAAGACGACGACGACAACGACTTGCCTGAAGAAGATGGAGTTCGATAACATACCGCAGCATGATGCTATGAATCTGGCAGAACATAAAAGTTGCCATCGAAACAAACTTCCCCCCGTTGCAAAGCGTCGTCCTCGCTGACGATGATTGCACGCCGATAAATCGCTCCGCGGCGCACAAGGGTGTATGCGTACGACAGCCCACCAGCGTTGCGACGGACGGGTACCACCCACCTCCACCGAAGCACACGCATCATCTAAATCCCATTATCGTACAATTTTCCGGAAGAGAAAAAAATAACCCCAGGGGGAAAACGGGCACGGAAAGCATCCATAGGACACAGGGGGTGACACCCGGCAGAAGGGGAAAACTCGGCTTTCCACGGAGGAAACCGGCGGCAAGCGTTACTTCGCCCCTTCCGTCGAGCCCTTGTCGCTAAATCTGGGCGGGAAAAACTGACAAAAAGTTTCCCTGGCGCCGGCGAATTCTTTATGTAGGAGATACTGCTACGTGGGACGGCCGATAGCAAAGGGTGCAAAGGAATGGAAGCCTACCAAGGGAGCCGAGAAAATGCGGGCAGGTGAGAGTGAAAGGACGAGAAGGAATCGATTTCCTGAAAATGGTTGAATTCGGCGCGAGTCGAGCTGACTTGTTGTTGCCGTGGCGATATTCCGACAAATCTTCCGATGGAAAGATGCCAACGAAGGAAGCACGAGATCTGTCCGTCACGTCTCACGGATTTCCCCCCAGCTCTGCCCCCCACTTAAGGTTGCCGAATTATTCCGCAGGGTAGAGAAAGACTGATGGGTAGGGAACGGAGAACCCAGTTTGTCGGTCGGAGGCAGCCACATCCTCCGTCCAGGAAAAGCCCCCGGAAAACCAGCAAAAGGTATCCGAACACGGGAAAGATTTAACTGTTTTCGAGCTGCTCGCCACGATCAACCGAGAAGCCACAAACTGCAGCTCGACCCTTTTCACGAAAAAGGACGATGGTATCGGGAGCCAGAACTCCCACGGCACCACCCTACCCAATGCTATTGCTCGCCAAGCCTGTAGGCCGCTTTCCACCCCCTCTTGGCATGTTTCGTGAAATTGAGGCTAAAAGATTGCGTTGGCCTCTCTCTTCCGTCGGGACGCGGTATGGAGAGCGAACCCGAAACGAGGGCAGCGCGGAACGGGAAAATATGTTATTCATAATTTTGCTCCTAATTCGAGTGTAATCTAATAAATTATCGATTGATTCTTGCGACTGGAAAGTAACGGAAATGATATTCAGGTATCCTTGAGAGGCACAGTGAGCAAATTTTCGATCGACGTGGTTTGTCCTTAAATGCTCTTCACTCATTTTAATAACTGTTTCATTGAATTTAGAACCTATTTTAACGCAAGATGCAATCAATTGCAGATTTTATTTCAATCGATTTCACATTCACCAAACATTACAACCGTTACAAACGAATTGTCATAGAATAAACTTAATAGAACCATTCAGACCAAACATCAAACACCAAACAAAACAAGAAGTTTAGCCGCAAGGACGAACTATCAACACCCACCATGCGCGACACTTGCGCGGCACACGGCATTCCACTCCCCAGAAGTATGAAGCATAACTTCCGGCCAAGAAATTATTGACAACGGCTAACAATTTTCACATGACCGACTGTGCGGCGGTGAAGCCGCGGTGGGAGGGAAGCGGGATGGCCACCATCGGAAACGTCGGGAGACCACCGAGGTGCAACAAAATTGGAGCCCGGAATTCAAAATTGATTGTAAAACCATGACTGGGTAAGAAAGTTCCATTTTTGACGCAAAGCCATTTATGACTGGCAACTAATTCCTCAGTTTAGCGATGCGCTGTAGCTTTTAGCTCCAAGCTTTCCCCTAAGGCTCCCTCCTCGTGGAAAGTATTTACGATTCGGGGAAGGGTGGGTGGAAAGAATGAAGATTGGAAAATGCGATTTACCGATGATTTTCCAGAACTTCCAGAGGCTACCGGGAAGCGAGCCGTGGTCGTAGCAAGCGAAACAGTTAACATACGTCGCCTGGAAGAACAACCACCGGTCGGATCGGTGGTGAATATTTTCCAATTTTCCACGAGCTAAAGCTTGTCAAACAAAAAGGCACTATGAGGCTAATGTTCTTCGACAACCGATCAAATCGCATCGCCTCCAAAACGGGGAACAGACATGGGCGTGCCGGATTACAAGCCACTTAACTTTTGAACAGCTTCAGCAAACCCTTAGTCGAATTAGGATTCGGCAGTCGCCTACCTAGCCCCGGGAGTGCAGGGTCGGTGCACCACCGGTGTAGAGTGTAGGAGCCCACGAGCAGCCGCAGACGGAAGATCCTCACGGGTTTCCGACAGACGATCCGGATGAGTACACCGTTTGACCTAGCTCGGCCCTTCCTGACGACCTGTCCCAAAACCCCGGCTGGCCTCTGGCAAATGAAGGAAGCGTTATGTCGAAACTATCCGCACTGTGGTGGGCATAATCAATGACTTCCTGCCCCTTCCCGGCCGGGACCAATCCCCCCCGTCACCACACTAGGCATCGACCGGGGTAAGTGTCAATGAATAATGGAACGAAGCTATTGATCCCTGCTCTCCATTTGGAGCTGGAAAACTTCTTTCTGTTGCTCCATGGCAGCGAGGCTGCTCCAACAGCTACTATACGCGCCACTCATGTGGCAGAAAAGTGGAACTTTCGTTCGAAATTCGCCCCAGTCGGGTCGCCCCGAGACGAGGTCGGCTCGGCAGAAAACGGGAATGCTTCAACAATCCTTCCCAACATTCCGGCATTCCAGGCGGCGGCCAAAGTAAGCCATTACGGAATCTATCGCCCATTTGTTCGGCCCTATCGTCAACAACTTTTGCAGCCCCAATCGGGCTACTTACGCGACCTCGCTTATTCGCCCCACGACGTGGAGAGGAAGAGTCGAATTTACAACGGATTAAAGCCATCCTCCTGGAAGCGCAGTATCAGATCGGCGAAGCCATCGGCGAAGGAAGGTCAGCCCATCGTGAAGGTTATAAAAGGGTTTGTTTCCGTCGAAATTAAGCTAAGGGTTCCATCAGTGACTCGCCAGCGTTTAAAAGCCGGCTATTACGAATTTCTAAATATGGTGCATGTTTCACGTTGTTATTACGTGACGCACTCGTCCTCTTGCGTCTTGGAAAAGAATCAGCCAGCCGAACAAAGGGCAGCAAGCACTTTTAGGCTTTTCCATACTTCTTTTTTTTTTGTCTCGCGCATTTTCCCTCATCAAGAAGCTTAGTTCCTGCTGAAACTTTTCCGACAAGGTCGCTCAATTTTTCCCTTTGCGTAAAAAAGGGCCGACCAAGAGCCTGCCACTACCTGGACGGAATGGGACACAATTATCCACGTTTTCATCCCAAACTACCATCTTACTTGGGAAAGTTGAAAAGGACTTTCCAGCCGACTCCACCTAAACAAGAAGAAAAATACAAATAAATTCAATGCTCGGTACTTTAACTCTGGCTCAACTTTTACTTTACAGCCTGAGATGCTGTAAACTGGAAAAGGTGCAAACGAGCATCCGACCCACACCAGTCCGAATGATATTTGCGATAATCAGGTGAAACAACTAAACGGGTTAAACTTCTTTCGCCACACTTTTTACTCGGGGGTTGTGTTAACTAACTCGAAGATGTACAAACTCTCTGTTTTTTTGTGAAGATTCTGTCTTGATCAGTCGTTGTATATGTGTACAAATTGTAGCATTCGCCAATGATGGTGATCTCATTGTTGACCCGCTCACGTTTATAGTCTCGTACTTGATGCATTATGGGCGTGCATGAATGAACAGTAGCATGCTCCAACTAAACATCCGCACTACCGGTCCTCAACAATGGTGGTCCGTAATTAAGGATCTAGCGGCGAAATATGTTGTACGACCTTTGCATAGCCTCGACGCTGGTGCTCTAAAGCGTGCCCGCATGAACCGCACGCTGCATGGAGCTTGACGTAAGGACGCCCAAAGGGAGATCCCGTTCTACTTGTCGCCTGCAACCATCAGTCAGTTAAGCGCAGACGGTTCGACGACACACTGTGTTCGTCCAACGTCGTAGGGCCACAACCACCCGGGCAACCGGACGGGTATCACAGTGTGCGGCGGTCCTTCGTTTTACGGTCTGGTGGAGAAGAAAATGCAGCCGATAGCTGGGGCGCACTCCTATCGCCTCGCTCGGGCCATCGCCGGCCGATGGAATGCGGCTACTTACCTCCTTGTGGCGCTGTGTTGTCGCTATCGTAGATGGACAGATTCTCGAAGGTCACATCCCCCCAAGGAGCAACTGGACACGTTTTTGACTCGTGTGTCCATTTCTGCCCGCAATGCTCAGTCATGCCGCACGCAAACTAAAAACAAGTCGTCCCTGTGCAGGAGGTGTTGAGCCGCCCCAGGTATGATGGTCGGCACGCTTCCCCACACTCACCCACACACACACAGGCACCATCAAACGGGCAAACCGGCACAACGGGACGGACGCTTCCGTGTGCTCGTCGACATGCGGTGTTTCAGACAGGCCAGGAGAGAGCTTTCCCGTGTTACACTAGACAAGTTTATCCGTCGGTTTCGGCGAATGTGTATTTACTCATGTTGCTGTAAAATCGCTGCCTCGAGAGTTGCGTCCAAACGGGGACAGACGAAACGGACGGCGAAAGCGAGGAAGGACGGGATCCATGCAATTCCGGTACGGAACCAGACGGAACCTGTGTACCGGCAGTCAGCAAAAGTAACTGACACATTAACTGATAGCCTTACGCTGCCTCCGCAGCGGCATTATCTGGGTTCCGCTTCTGTGCCGGTGAAGCAGTTACGTGGCCACGATGTCCCGTTTACATTGGCATTCACTTTCGACGTAGGAGAACAATCCATTACCATCGCAAACAGGGGTTTACAAACAGGAAAGATTTATCGATTTTGTCGGACTGCGAGTATTATTCTTCACCGGAGAAGTGAACGCATCTCCATTGGAAGAGGAAGAAAACATTCCATAATAAGATGTCAAACATTCCCGATAACATTTGTTAGGTACTCATATTCCAAACCAAGGAACCTTCTCCATCTCGACTGGTTCTATTGTTGTCACAAGATGACGCCGCTGCGCCCACCGACGCAGCAAGGGTGCAACGAACTCGTCGTAGCTTTCCAACGACCAGCAGCTCTACGAACTTGTAGACTATCCTGTTCAATTTTCCCAGCCCTTGCGGCCACTATGGCTGGTGGAAATTTTCGTCACCATTATCCACGGGTGATCGCGGCTGTGGATTTTCCCGACCCAAAATTTTCCGCTGTCTGACCGACTGCGGACGGCCACGTCGTACTACCGTATGGATTTAAAAACCAATAAATGAAAGCAGAATTGGAAATTGAATAAATTGTATGCTAATGATGTTAAGTTGAAAATTAGTATAAATCGCACCGCAAAACCCCCACGACCTGCAGCTGCTGCCCTGTCCTCGGCGCGTTCATTTTCCGGCTGAAGAGGTCACCATTGAAAACTGCGCCGGAACACTACCACACACCATCGACTACCGCCAGTAGTGTGGTGATGATGGTCAATGGTCGCGGGGCATTGTGGGGTTTTGTGGACTGTGGAACCCTCCGCGGTCGGTCGGCCGGCCGGCTGAAGTACCTGTGTGCGTAATGTGCGCGAGGGGGTTTCATCGTAAAATAGGCACAAACTCAATTACACGCGGAGCCGAATAAATTAAAAACCATTTTCAAACGTCGAAAGGCTTTCCAGCGTCTGGCCTATGGCACTGTTCTTGCCACCCTTTCGCCTCCCTTTGCCGGCCCGTTATCGCTGACCATTCCCGGGAGGGGGGAGGGGATCCTTTATGCCGCTGGCCACCGTTTCGGGGTCGACCTCTGCCGTGGCGGAGAAAATCCTATCTGGTTTGATGAGGTCGTTAATGGGAATTTATTTTTGCCCGCTTGCCACTGACAAAGTGCTTGCTAATTAAATCATCACTAGTACAAGTAGTGTGCGCTTCTGCTACTATAGCCGGCACACAACGCACTAGCCCTTCCACCACCACAAACAACGGATTTATCGGGACTCGCTGATGCACTATTGATGCATGGCCGGTGCATCCGACAACATTGTCGGGTCGCCATTACACGCCCGCGCTACATCCGGTTGACGTCATCGAGGTGTGGCGTGTTGGAAAATGGATGGGAAATATAAATGTCATTTGCCTCCCGATGCACTTCCCCCGTCCTCAAACACATGCTGCCGCTGAGCCGCCAACTGGAATGTCCACAGCGGTTTCTGGTTGGTTGGGAAAAAGTCAACCCATTTTCCCTCCGACCGAAAAACAAGCATT
>JAOEFI010000004.1:24951847-24963454 GCA_034621735.1 Anopheles plumbeus
CCTGCCAGCCCTGGAACAGTCGGCAAAAGTTTTTTACGGGTTTGTGGAAATCAATAGAAACTACACAAATCTGGAAACGGGACCTCCGGCACAGTAAATCGTTTGCCAGAGACCATTTTCCAACTTCCCCTCGGACAGGACGGTGTCCAGAAACCCCAACAGGACCGGGGGTTGAACGAAATGCTGCAAAAATAATCCACATAAACAAAAAGCGGACGAAGAAAAGTGTTCCCTCCACCGACACCCTCCCAACACGCTCCCTTACTCAAACCCCCTCCCTCCGTACCATCCGACAAGAAGGCTGCAGGGCACGGCAGCATTATGCGAGAGAGAGAACCATCCAGCCGATGGACGAAAGGAGAAACCGAACCACCCCGGATATCGATGCAGTTGCAGTTGCAGTTGCAGCGGGCAACAACACGTGCGCACGTTTTCGCCGCATCCAGCCGAACTCAGCCCGTGCACTCGCAGCGTAAAGGGCGGCCACACGATTGGGCTGGCACAATCTGTGCTCGAGCAGGAGGAAAACAATTGTTCTGCAGTTGCAGTTGCAGATGTACCGGAGGGTTGCGCAGTTACACCGGCATAGGCGTTGCATATTCCCACAACAAATTAGGAGCCTGCCAAGAGATTTGATTTCTTTTCCGCCAGTTTTTTGTAGTTTTGTTCGCCGTTTTTATTTTCTCATATTTCAGCGAGCAGCACTTTGCAATCCAAATCCCTCCCGTCCGTCGAGCACTTGCAATCAATCCCTGCTTTTTTATTTTGAGAAAATCAAAATAATAAGGAATGAAATAAAACGAATTTATGTGACCGGTCTCTCGGACTGACGGGCTGAAGTGCATCCACTAAATAAAGCTCTTCAAAAGTGCAGCTTAACCCACGGTCCCTTCCATTTTTTTTGTTTTGTTTTTGACAGCAACCGGGGGTTTTGTTCGAGCAGGCAGGCTGCAGTTTGTGCATGCGGTCCGTCCGTCCGTCCGTCCGTGCGTCCGACGATAGGCGGATTTTCGCACCAAACAATTTGCACCCCGTTGCGTTCTCATCAGGGACACCATCAAGTCGCTGCGTTTTTTCGTAATCGTAAATCCTTCATCGACGCCATCGAAGGGGAAGCGAAGCGTTGTGGTTTCGTTTAAATAAATAGGCGTAAAAGTCGTCTTATTAGGTCATTGAACCTCACACCTTTTTTGCGTGCCATTCTCTTTGCCCCTTTCTCTTTCGCACCCTTACTCTTGCTCCGTCGAAACCGTGCGCCATATCGTTCGACTACACGCATAACCGTGCACGCACACGGACGTACATTTTCTGCTCTTGCCAACAAAGTGCAGCAACAACGGTACGATGTGTTGAAAATAATATTTGAACCAAAAAAAAAACACTTGCATTTATTTACGATCGTCCTCCTCCGGGGGTTTTGTAGTTTAGATGGGGTATAATACTGATAGAAGGATGTAACTTCATCCACTTCCGTCCGAAAGAAAACCCATCGGTATCAAACTTCCTTCCTGCATGTGCTCGATTTAATTGCTTTTCGAGAACTCCGTCCTGTACTTTGGCTCGAAAAGACAAAGATGTTCGATATGAAAACATTGCTTCCCTTCATATTACGTTAAGTCATAATATTTTATGCCCGATACTGTTTCTACGGATAAAATTATCGTATTTGTTATATGAGACAATACAATCTTCATCAAATCTGTGAAGAAAACCTGCTTGTTATATCTTCACACCCAACAACCGCAAGCGCAAACGTTCTGATATGTTCTAGCCTATGCTTATGCAACACCGTTGGGGAGATGTGTTCCTTGATGGAATAAAAATACCGGCATAACATAACATTTATCCCCCATTCAGAGCACTCGTACTCGTACGTCACTCGTCGGCAGTCGTTAGCAAGAAAAGGGATGATTTGACAAACACGCGCCGTACCCTTCTAACGTACGCGAATAAGAAAACTGTCGGCGGAAAAAGTACCCTTCCACGCAATGAGCATCATCGGATCATACGCGTCACATTAAAAGGTACGCACCGTACCGCATAATTTTCATTCCCGCAAAACTGGGAAGGCCCCACAACCCGTGTGCTGTGGAAAATACTACATGCCACCACAATAAAGACACGCACGAAAGGAGGGACGATGGCGGAATGCCACCTACATTCACGTAGCAACAACACGTCTATGCATTTGCCGGGAGCACTTCAATCGTGATATAATTCGTGCAGCAAAATACGAAGACGCACGCGACTGAATTCGGTACCACACAAACACACTGACAGACACGCGAACCATTTCTTCTCCCCCGCGGCTCGCTCCTTCAAGTTGATAAGCTCGTTATCGGAGGGAAAACTTTTCACGGCACTTCAAAAGCTTGCCGCTTTTCTTTGATCGTAGAAGAATCCTTCGCTCGGGCACGGTGGAGGGCGCGAATGAACACGTTCCGAACGCGAATCCGACGACAATCGCGCCCGCGCTCGCTCTCGCAAGAAAAGGACGACCCACTCAAGGCGTGAAAATGGCGCGGGCAATCCTCGACTTTAAGAAAAGCAGACGGCGGGCAGGCGGGATGTCGAACGAAGGGTTCGTCTAATGATTGTCATGGCGATTCCGGTCGGGAGTGCAGTCGGCGCGCAATCGCTCGAGGTGGCATGATAATTTTCATCAAATTGGAAATTCGGCACGCCCAACTATGTGCCACCTACTCATTCCTCAACAAGTAACACACATAGGTTATGGTTTAATGGGTTTTCGGGGCGAATTAAACAATCTACTCCTGTGAAAAGAAGTCTAAACCCTTGCTAACATCATGGCTCCCGGGCGGAAAATGCACTTTAATCAATACTTGCACTGAACTTTCGACGGATGTATGCACTGCAATCTGGTACGATGATTGGGGCGAAATTGAACAAATTGTTGCTAATTAAAACAAACAATGACTGGAGGTTTATCAAAGTGCAACAACTATTTCATTATCATCCCATCTGCCTTCTCTTTGCATTGCGCCCCGTGAGTCGTCTTGCTCAGGGAAAATTTGATCGCAGCTCCCAGGAGAAGCCGGAAAGAAGTTGGGCGAATATGAACGACAAACAGTCGATGTCCTTTCGCCCCCCAATTACGCACGACGAGCGCACGAGTGCCATTTGCAGCATTCGGTTGCGTTGGGACAACTTTTGCCAAAGCGAAGGATCCCCATTTTTGCGGATGGTCGCACATTCCAGCTCCACAGCGTCTCATGGTCGACGACGTACAACGTACATACGCACACTCACATTAGCCCCCCTTTCGCACCCCACTTCATCCAATCCCGGAAACGCACGCGAAGCAGCCACGCGTGCTCTGACTTGCCATCCTTTGGAACCATTTTTAGACGGAAGACGAAAAAGGATGCTACGAATGCGCCCCACGGGTGGAAGAATGTGGCGTCGGTACTGTGGATATATCAACACTTGCCAACACATCGATCTGGCCACAACAAATGCTGACTCACTGGATCTTCGTTTCCGGGCCATCGAGGGGTAGGTGGGAAACCCGGTGGCACTAACCCCCGTCCGCCAACCGTCGAAAAGAGAACAAAGCATGAGTTGCGTGTAATATCCGTACCCAAGGAGTACATTACGAGGGTGAGACTAAATATCTTGCAAAATCTGAACAAACTTCCCCTAGACACTTCCGTGCCGAACGCCTCCGCTCCCCGCCCTCCGCTTCTTGGTGTACGAGAAAATTTTGCATGCAGCCTCAGCAAAAAACCTAACCCGATATTGCCGAAGCAACGTGTGTGCGTGCGGCGCCGAGCGCAAGAGAGGGCATGCCCACAACATGCCGCAGCTCGGTTACGCACTTACCTACGGCAACATCCGGATGTTGAGCTTCAGCACAGGACACTTTTGCCACATTCGCCCTCTCTCCCCCGATTCCTCCTCCATCGTGGTGGGTGGAAGGGCGAGGGCGATACGGGCGCGTACGACAATCCCCAACTCAAGCCACACTTCCAGCGCACGAGCAACACGAGCAGGCTTTCAAAGCACGACGATGGAGCGGCCAGAGCGAGAGGGAGAGAGAGAGCCTTGTTTCCTTAATTATTTTTTAAGATGCTCCCATTGAGCTCGATTCATGGCACATTCAAGTGTGAGCAATGTTGAAGATTAAAATGAACGACAGTTCGAAACGCACCGCCAGCGCGGCGGAGGGTGGGTCGGCCAACGAGAAGATGGACGACGGGCCAGGACCGGAGGAACCGCTCCGTATCCGTTCCCCCGAGCGACTCCACGACGGCCTCTAGATGTGTTGGTCTTTTATTATTGATGCAGAAAAACTGCAGGTGCATCGGGGACTCTTTTCAACGAACAAAAAGAGAGACTGCTTCCGTAAGATGTGCCCCACCATCGTCGTGTTTGCCGTGCCCTGCTGTTCGCACCCTTCTTCTAATCTTCCGCTTTCTCGCAAACGGCGCACCTGGCCAAACGGGCGAAGCGACGCCCACGGGAGGACGGGGCTGTCTGCCGGACAAAGAAACACTCGGATGCAACGCAACGGAAGAGCAAGAAATAGAGCGGGCTCGCAAAGAAATCACTTCAACTTTGTCCACATCTTACGGACTCCCCCCGAGAGCGAAGCAAATTGTGCCAGCTGTAAAAGGGGGGTGTTCTGCAGCCGAAGAAAATCAAGTTGCTTTGCATCATCCATCGACCAGTGGACACAACACGATGGGGCATCTTAAGGCTTCTATTTTTATTTTTTGCTCTCTTCTCTCGGCTGTTTTGCTTTTTCCTTTCGTTCACCTTCCGGACCTCCATCCCCCTTCGTTCTATCCGGTCCGTAACATGAAAGGAAAAATGATTTCCTCCCTCAATGAATAATGCAGCCTCCTTTCCACACACACACACACCCTATTCCCAGTCATGTATCGGCAGAAAGTCGGAAAATTGGATAGAGAAATTAAGTTTAGATAAAAGCTAGCCCACCGCAAGGGGATTTTCCTGGCCGAGGTGTTCCGCATCAGCGAGCACCCTGGTCGGTTAAAGGTAAATAATTAAATGGAAATCGACCTGGATGGTGCAAATACTGGAGCAGAAAAAGGGACCAATCATCACTTCATTAGGTTTGCAATAAACTGCACATTTTATACGCTTCCTCACCAATACCCAACGCCTCAGATAAAAAGGACATAGTTCTATTACCATCTGTACTTGTAGTAAGTTTTACGATTGAAAATACTTTCCAATATCTTTCTGACATATTGTTATCGAAATTATTGCGTAGTCAAGTATTGTATGTTTTCTGCGCCATATCGAATGTTATTAGATTCGTTTAACTACATTCAAATTAAATGGCCAACAAGTCACAGACAAAAATGTTCGATTGCGTCAGTCGCATTTCGACAAACCAATCGAGATCACATTGAGTTGTTGTCTATTCGCTCAAACCCCGTTTGAATCCGTAGAATCTATTGTGATTTTACTGACTTTCCACTGTTCCCTTTTCCCACTATCACCACCAACAAACCTATCACCTGTACAAAACTATATTGGTGCCTTCCCCCCCCCCCCTCCCCCCTTATTGTAGTTTGCGTCTAACACAAACCACATTCCAGGGCCGCATTCGGACCCCCGGATGGACAGGCGGGCTGCTGAGTTCGATTTTTAGCTGATGGAAAATGCATCGGTGTGCATCGGTAAAACGAGAAGAGTCATGATCAATCACCCTCCCCAACATCGCAGTACACTTCTTGCGCTTCAAGCCGACCGTGTACTGCTCCATCGGTTATATTCGGTGCACGTGGAAAATAGGTGGAAAGATGGATTGGAAAGTTCGAGCACGGAAGCCTCTGTTTCCAAACCCCCACCCAGCCAAGGACAGCAGGACAGCAGCAAATGTAGCATGCAGCAGCATATAAAACCACAACCCCGTGGCACGAATACCGCAGCTTCGAAAAATCAATCCAACTTCCGGCATGTTTTCGTACCGAACCCATTCCCGAAATTAAACTCACCTGAACGAGGAAGGTGTAGAAAGTGTGTGTGAGAGAGAGAGAGAGAGAGAGAGAGAGAGAGAAAGAGAGAGAGAAAGGAAAAGTTTAGTCCAGAGCAGCAGGTCCACTACAAGCAAACACAATCAAGCGTTTGTCCAATTCACACATGGGAAGCAACACGTGAGAGAGAGGATGGACGATATTTCAATAACTAAAATTAAAATGTCGTTTCCAGAGAGTTGGTCGGTTGCCGTCGAGCACCCGAGGATGGCTGGCTGTTGCTAGAAAACTCGATCCAGTGCCACCCCGCACCCTGTTGATGTTGTTGACGCTGTTGCGCCAGGTTTATGTTCTCCCCCTACACCCCCCCCCCCCCTCTACCCCTCATCCGTCCCTGGCTGATCGTTTTCCTCCCCTTCGGCAGCCGCCTGCGAGCTGGCTTGTGGAAAAACCGACACCTCCCGTTCGCTTCCCCGACGGGGCCATCGTCATCGTCATCATCCTCGTCGGGGGAGCGAAATCCACCATTCCCAATAGGTTAACCAAACGGCCCTGGGATATGCTGCACACCTCTGCTCACCGGAATGGCATCCACACACACACACACACAAACACCCAAATACAGTCAGTTCAGTCAGTTGGACGTTCCTCCCGTTCGGAGAACACACCCCTTAACCGTGTCCTCGGGCGATGTGTCACTTCCGGTGGCAGGACGAATGTGGCTGAACGAATACGCCACCTCCTCCTCCCCCTCCCTCGCTTGTAGTCTCGCTCCCTGCGTAAGCTGGCCGACAAACATTGAATAATACCCGTCGTACATAGGTCAATGGAAATGGAGGCAATAGATAGATTTTGTTACGATCAATCGTTGCTCTGGACCCATCGGCTCGGTTCGGGAGCGCCCGGGGTGGCCCGGTGGGAAACGTGGAGAAGGTCGGAAGCGCATCGAATGTGCATGTGCGAACTCATTGTGTTGCGTTCCAGCCGCCCTCCGGGGTGGGCGAGTATCCCAACCCCACCGGGCATCCGAACCGGTGCGTCAATTGTTCCTTGTGCACATCGGAACGCAGCACAGCCACCCTCCGAGCTGCAACTCCCGCTGTTCTGCTAGAACCATTTTCCAACTAAAAGACTAGACGCTCCCCGCTTTCTCCGCTTTCTGCCATCTCCACCCCACCGCCACCACCAGGCGCTGAGGCTAAACAATGAGACCGATTTTCAACTAAATTAATAAATAATGTTCGACAAATACTCTCTGGCCGTTGCGTTGGGGTATGCTTATAACGGAACAACACACAACCCACCAGTCGACGTTTGCGCTCGGGCAAACACATAGTAGTGGTAAGGATGCGGCTGCTGCTGCTGCTGCTCCTGCTAGATTATTATGACGCCTGCACTGATACGATGCTGATTGTGATTGCCTTCAGCTCCGATGCCGCCGAGTGCACCGTGATGCACTTCGAGCTCGCGGTTGAACAGTGCGGTTTAGCTAACACACACACACACACACACACTTGGCAACACCGGTTGCGTTAAATCGGCGGAAACAGATGCAAGTGTGAATGGTGCAAAAGCCACTGGCAGCTCCTTAAAGATTACCTAACTGGCTGGCCTATTCGGAACGCCCACGACAACATACAACATTCGCTTTCGACCGCTGCATTTGAAGCAACTACTTTTGTGTACACATATGTCTTCTAAATGCTGACTAAATTTAACCACTCTGCAACTCTCGAGCTGCCATTGGGTGTCGATTCCACGGTATATTATTCCGATTAAGCCCTTCTTACCTTTTTCTTATCTATCTACTTTATTAATATTTACATAAACATGATACTTAAGAAATATAAAACACATTCCAGTCATCCCTACTGGACTAGGATCGTAGTCATCATGCTTTTCATAGTACCATTTTAGTTTACCAACACGTTCAAACAAGGGAAACGAGTGGCCAAGGGTTTAGTATGTGTGCACTATTCTCTCATCATTCCGGGCCGTCAAATATATGATTCTGCGACGATGGCAGAGAAAATTGAATTGAATCATGAATCCGGTCTTTTCTAACCCATCTGAAAAGTTGCATGATTATATGAATTTTGCTGGAACATCCGACCGTAACCGGCATCAATTAATACTACAAAGCCGCGATAGCTTTGAAACGGGAATTTAGACAAATAGAGCTCTCCAGGCGACGACAAACCTGCACCAGCACCGTCGGAAAAATTAATAACAGGGAATCGAGAAAACACAAAAAGCTGTGAGGTAAAGTTTTTTGTTTCGAATTCATTTGGGCCCATCCTGCAGTCCCTAACACAGCCTCCTGCTGTACCGTGCCTCCTTTAGCTCACCAGTTCAGCAGTGGCCAATGCTCAAATTGACCCAGTGCATTTTCCAGCCATCTATCACCGAATGCGGCGAACGAAGCCACTATGAAATTCAAAGTAAAATTCCGGCCACACAGCGAACCTAGGCCGGGAAGTCCGACGAACATTCCGGCAGCGTATCTATGTTTAATTGAAGTGAAACGAACCACCGACCACTGACCTTCTGGACCACGGTGGCCCAACGGGTTCGAGTTTCCGGCGAGGTAGGTGTTCAACGCAAAACTAAATCTCCTGGGGCAGAAGCGAAAAACAGACAGTCCTAGGCTGGGCCGTAGCGTTGCTCACGCACGCATACACCCAAAAAAAAAGGTTCCTTTTTCCACCGGTCAAATGACCTCACCGCGAACGTACCGGCAAACTGCGGTCGACCGAGAGTTTTGCATCATATTTCAACAATTTGTTTAATTATCAAAATAATTTTCTAACCGTGAATACACCTCCCCCCCCCCTCCCCCGGTGGCCTCGTTCCCTTTTTGCAGCATTCACACATCCCGTGTTTCAGTTCACTTTGCCCGAACTTTGGAAAACAGAATAAAATGAACACTCCGCATACCAACCAAAACGCCCCTCCCCCCTGGTCCCTCTCGACGATGCATAATAAATTCGCTAAAAAATACGACACCGGTAAAAGTTCAAATACACGCGTGCCGAAAGAAAAAATCAACTAAATTTTCCATATTGAAAAATTAATGGGTCGAATGACGCCGAGTGGGCAGCGACGAACAGTGCGCGGTAGCGGGCGATCGGTGGGGGGACGGGCATACTAAAATCTGACGCTCAATTATGAAACCCTGTTCAACCCAATCCCCCCCCCAACCCAACCTTCCCCTTGGCAACAAACCATGGACAGTAGGGAGGTTGCGAAAATCGCTTTAGGTACTACGTAGTATTTCCGTTATTCCGTCGATGACCTATGACTTCTCAACCAGTAAGGGAGGAGCGCGAAACGAAGGGAAAATGAGTGAGTGTATGAATCGAAATTGTTCATCACCATAATCCACCGGGCGCCGACGGACACTAGTCCCTTTTCCTCCCTTCCTTCGGGAAATTATAAAAACAAATCCGTTTAATTTGTACCACCAACGCCAACCCCGATCCGACCAAGTCCATTTGCTACTAATTATGCACATGCACCCGTTTTCTACTTCAAATCTACATTCTTGCGGAACCGGGTGTCGGGTGGGTTCACGCAGCAGGGGCCGTGACCAAAGCCAAAGGATCCGTCGGGTGCGCCATCCGGTCACCGATAAATCTACCGAAAATCAATAGACAAACATAACGCAACAACAAATGCACCTGTCACCATCGATCTGTCACTGTTTCACACACACACACACGCGTGTTGTGTGGGGAATGTATTAGTGTCGCAAAGAAAAAAAAATCTAAACTGCAACGCCGACCGATCGCGCCAACCGACGCGTTAAAAAGCAAACACCGTCACCAAGTCGCCGCGGCGTGCTCGCGCGCCGGAAGTGGTTTTAAAACCCCGTGAAAAACTAAACACTTTATCATTGCGCTGCTGTCCCGCCGTAGCCCACCCCACACCGTTTCCCTCTTTTTCCGACACACTTCTGATCATCGAAACGCTTTTTTCCCTCAAGCTCGAACATTTATTACTCCATTCCCATCCACCCTTCGCGAGGGCCACATTTTCCAACTGCGTACTAGCACGCCGGTGAGGCCCGGAATGGTGGCCGATGGAAAAACGGGAAAGCTGGCGTTCGGGAAAAACATTGTGATTGTGAGTGATAGCGCTAATGATTATAAATTGCACAAACCGTAACCGCCCCCACCAGTGTCCGTCCCCGGTCGACTAACCGAGGCCCCCACCATTCCCATTTTCCAGGGGTGGCCATTGTTTTTTCCACGTTCCGGTTGTTTTGCGTCCGGTTTGTACTTTTTTTTTCTCTCTTCCCGGTTCACTCCATTCCCGCTCGCTTGCCTACCAACCTCTGTCCCGTTGTTCGGTCTGTTGCTAATTTCCAAACGCGTCCGCGAACTTCCTCCGTCCAGCCTTCGCTTATTTTTAATCCTTGAAATGCTGTTGTTTCCGATGCGGCCGCTCGCTTCGAGCCCAAATATTCGGGCCGCGCCCCTCACCCACCCCGCGTGCAAACAAAACACACCTCCAACCATGGTTTAGGTGGCACGGGCTGGACTCCGTGCGCCCGACGGAGCTCTAAATGCAGCATAATCGCTCCGGCGCTCTAATGTTTTTACATCCCCCGACCTGATCCGGGCGTACGGGTGTTGGTCGGTGCTGGCGGCTTGTTTGCCAGTGGGATTACTTGTTTTCTCTTTCTGACCATCCTTTCACTTACCTCATCGCGGCAGTCGACGTGCACCTTGCCGCTGTCCAGCACTCGTTTCAGCAGCATTTCGTCACCGCGCAGAGCAGCCAGGTGTAGCTGAACGTCCGAAAGGGTTTCTTTCTGTAAATGAAACGGTAAGCAGCGAGAGCAAAGCATCAGAAACATCTACGGTTATTAGTTTATCCGGTGTTTCCCACCGCCGGATCTTCGGTAACATGTAACAGCGGGACGAAAGAACAACCACATGAAAATATTCAAATGGAGCCGCCTGGTGGATTGTACTTCATATATTGACTTGTCTTTTCTCGTGTTGTCTAGTTCGCCTGCAGATGATTTGAAAATCAAATATCAAACCAAACATAAAATAATGCCAAATACTCTACGTTTTACATAAGTATTTGCCCCACATAGAAATATGTTGGTGAAATAAATCGCCCTTGAAAATGTCTAAAAACTGTACAATCAACGTAAAACTTCTAACCTTAAATCATGAAGCTAGAAATAATGAACCGACGATGGAAAGCGCTGAAGCAGCATAATAACTTGCGAACATTACCCCTCGCCGTTTTGCGTTTCCTGCTCAAGATATTGCCATGTCAGCACCACTTTCGCGCCGCTACTTTGTTACCGGTAAGCAGAAAAGCATGCTTTCCTATCATGCAACATCAAAACGAAAGCAAGAACCAACCCGACCGCACGTTGATAAAAATGAAAACCACCAGAAATCACAGCCTCACCGGGAAAAGAGGGGGGGTGGGGTTGTGAAGTGCGATAGGTCGGTGTGGACAGCCAAGAACTCAACCCGCCTGACCTTTAATTGTAATAGCAAATTAACCCTTGTAATAACATAGCATTATGGCCACCTAGAGAGAAAGAGAGATACACACATTCTCAAGCACGCACAGATACACAGGACGTGCACCCGTGATGTTTGTCCTATTT
>JAOEFI010000004.1:24981286-25000905 GCA_034621735.1 Anopheles plumbeus
AGACCTGTTGAGCTTGATATTGTTTTTTTATCATCCGTTAATCATTCAAAACATAATTCATCATAAGAAAGTGAATCATTTTAACTTATGAAATGCCAAAACATTCGCTTACCTCGCATATTTTCCTCGGCAAGGACGCCTTCCTTCGACGCCCACTGGAAACCGGCAACGACCGAGTCCTTGATTTCGTTTAGGTACTGCACACCCTTCGTGCAATCAACAACGATGTTCGGACCAGTACCGTCCGGACCGAAGCACCAAATCTTACGTGCCTCGGTCACATCGTAGTCGTACTTCTCGGCCAGATAACGGGCGCGTTGCTTGAACTCGTCGCGCGCGTTAACATCACCGTTGTCGATGTCATCGGCAAGACCGTCGGGCATTGGCACCGCCTTCATGAACAGGCGGTTGTGCTTGTTCGGCGACTTGGACAGACACATCTGGTCCGACTCTTCCGAGACCGTTTCACGGTACGACACGACCGGATCGGACTTCTTCAACGGAATACAGGCGTGGTCCTCTTCCAGATCCTTGAGGCAAATTTCCAGATGCAGTTCACCGGCACCGGCAATGATGTGCTCGCCAGACTCCTCGATGATGCACTGCACCATTGGATCGGACTTGGCCAGACGCTTCAAACCCTCCACAAGCTTGGGCAAATCGGCCGGGTTCTTCGGCTCCACAGCAACACGCACGACCGGAGAAACGGAGAACTTCATCACCTTCATGTTGTGCGCGTCCTTGAACGTGCTGATCGTTCCAGTCTTCACGAGGAACTGATCGACGCCGACTAAACCGCAGATGTTACCACACGGCACGTCCTCGATGGCTTCGACGTAGCGGCCCATCATCAGGATGGTACGCTGGATGGCCTTCTCGTACAGGTCCTCCCTCTTACCGGGCGTGTAGTTGGGGCCCATGATGCGGCATTTCTGGCCGGTAGCCACTTTGCCGGAGAACACACGTCCAAACGCATAGAATCGGCCCTTATCCGTAGTCGGCACCATCTTCGACACGTACATCATCAGCGGGCCCAGGGGATCGCAGTTCTTCACGGCCACCGCGGCTTCATCGTCGTGCGGACCCTCGTACAGCATCTCCATACGGTACTTCTGTGCTACCACCGGCGACGGCAGATGGATGGCAATCATCTGAAGTAGCGCTTCGCCCGCTGGCAGCCAGCTGCGCATCACCACCTTCAACAAGTTCTTGCCATCCTTATCCTTGTCCTCGTGCTTCAGCGACACGTTGATCTTCTCCAGCAGCTTCGGGATATCGTCCGCCTTGTAGTTCATGATCGCGTCGAACACCTTGTAGATCGGGTCTAGGATGTACATCACGAACGAGCGCTTATTGTCATCGTCCTTCATCTTGGCCCATTTCTTCGTCTTCGAGTTGAAGAAGTTCTCGCCCCACAAGCGGTTCATCAGCTTTACCACGTCGATCTTGAACATAGCCGAGTACATTTCAGCAAACTGCTTCAGCGTAAACGCCCATCCATGTAGACCGGAACCAAAGCCGACAGATCCGCGAGACGGATCAATGCGCACTTCACCCATCGGACCACCGTCATCGTTGTACGTGGCGATGATGACGTTCACGTTTTCGACGATACGCTGGAAGGTCTGGTAGAGATCTTCCGGTTCGAGCTGAAGCTCGAGCAGCGCGCGGTCCATCTTGTTCATGAACAGAACCGGCTTAATGCGCTCGGCAATGGCTTGGCGTAGGACCGTCTCGGTCTGCACGCACACGCCGGATACGCAGTCCACTACCACAAGCGCACCGTCAGTCACGCGCAGCGCGGCGGTCACTTCCGACGAGAAATCAACGTGTCCGGGTGAATCGATAAGGTTGATTAAGAAACCCTTGCATTCCTTGTCGCGCTGATCAATGTTCGTGATGAACACCAGATCCTTATCTTCCAGCTCGAAGTACATCGAGATGGCACTAATCAGATGAAACACGCACGACAGAAGCAATCAGAAACACATTCTCAAACTAGGTTTTACGAGATTATGAGAAAAATACTCACGTCGACTTGATGGTAATGCAACGCTCCTGCTCATCCTTGCGAGTATCGGTGAAACGGGTCTCACCAGCCTTGGCACCGGCGATGATACCTGCCTTCGATACGAGCGAATCGGTCAGGGTGGACTTTCCATGATCGACGTGAGCGATGACGGACATGTTGCGGATGTTCCGCTTTTTGTCCATCATGGCACGGATTTCGTCAACGGTAAAATTCACCTGGGAAGGATTAAAAAGCGAAAAAACCACATAACAAAAGTTCATTAGCCATTCGAATTTGAATGCTCCGTTAAATTGCAAGGACTTATAATGAAAACTGAGAAAACATCTGGGAAAGGCATCTTAACAACGTATCAACGTAATACTTCGCATAATAGGGGGGAAACAAAGAACTATCGAGTTCTCTCCTTTCCTCTTTCTACTGGAGACCAAATAACCCATTTCTTTTCCATGAACGAATCGCATCGAATGCACAGTAGTTGCAGGCGCTGGCGTGTACACGTCATACAAGCTTACGAATGTTCTTTTCTCTCAGCCTCTGCCATCGTAAATCCACGACGTCACCGCATGCGGGTGAAAAAAAAATTTGATCGAAGAGAGAACTATTTCACAATCAGCTGTAACGACCACGATGACGAACGCGTTTCATCCCGCTTTCCCACCAATATTATCAGTAGCACCATCTTTCACGTCATGATATCTTTTAGCAACTGCAACTGCACTGTTCTGCTCACGTCACGAGGTTATGGTTATAGCAGGTCATGGATGTAAACTCCCATGTAAAGCAATAACCCACCAAGCAATAACCTACCATTTTGAGGTGCTGTTCTTCCGCTCGTCGGCGTTATGGTTAGGAAATTTATTCAACGGACCACTTGCGATATACGCGGCGTAGTAGAAAGCACTTCTTTGCCGGAGCACTTTCTCTTCAAAAATCACGATTCACGGCGTGTCGATCGACCAGAGAACGAAAACGTGTTTCCCCTTCCTTTTCGACTACACAGCAGTCACAGCTGCCTTTTGCTGCAGTCTACTGCTAAGCTGACGATGTTGCCGACCAACGCACACTGCTGTCTTCTGAAGACACGCGGGGGATTTGGCTTTCTGTCTACACACAACTACGAACAAATGCACGGGGCAGGTAGTTCTACGAAATTCTCGGCACAAACAGCTCTAAAAAAATCGGCAGAAAAAAACTCCCTGAAAACGTACGGACAGTGTCGGCCGGAAAGAGAAAGAGATGACACTCCACTCTCACCCAAGAACATACGGTTGTCCCGCTCCAACGCTCAGTCATCCGACATCTTGAAACAGCGATGACACCGCACCGCACGACAGCGAACAACGAGGTTCCTGTGATCGTACCCCACGAAACTAATTCGCAAGATTTTCCATGTTTCTTCACATTTTTTCACCAAATTTCATACAATTAACGTACGACCACTCTTTACGGTTATTTTAACAAACAATTCCAAACGAGACTTACCATTTTGCTGGATTTTCTCTAGGATCTTTTCACCACACGAAAATCAACAACACGCCGACTGCGTGCACAGAAGTGAAAGAGATCGACGTTGGCAATTCCCGAACCGAGGTCTGATTTAGGGTTGACACTTCCGACCTGCACCTAGTTTCATTTACCCAGCTCCTATCACTTCAATTATGCATCCAGTTCCAACTAAATCAATACACAATCGGTCAGGTTTCGTTGGTTTCTAATTTTAAATTTTATTGACTATCTTTAACTAAACACAATCATTTGGCCTTTAATTCCCAATACCTGATAAAGGAGTCTTAAAATGCTGTCTAGCAATTTCGATTGCAAGGAAACCCAGTTCGTCTCCAGTCAATACCCAACTCAATTATACCGCCACTACTATACGTCAATTATACGCCAGGAAACTGCCTAGGGATTTTCTATTCGCTTTCCAGCAAATGTTAGTTTTCACTGATGCACTGATGATCACATTGCTCAAATATCCAACAAGAGATCAACGAAGCTGGACTTGAATAGTTTACTAACTGAACGATACGTGTGAAGTTTGTAAATTGTAAAAAAGAAGCATATTTTTCAAATTAAAGCGGTCAGCAGGCAGAAAGTAAACCCATGCTTACACTAGACGTCTGACATTTGTTGACAGCTGCGGACAATGCGAACTTTGACAGCGATTTTAAAAACGCTCATTCAACCGCCAAATAAACCGGCAGGACATTTGTTCCTGAAACATTCCATCGAAGAAGTCTTGAAACAACAAAGTAGCTTCGTGAAGTTGAAAGGAACGAGAGCACAACTCGCGAGTCAGCGTTTACTGGTAAAGTTCTAAGAAGTTTGTAATTATCGTGTGCTAATATTCTGCAGCCCAGTGGCAATAAAAAGCAGAAAATGAGTGTGAAAGATATTTACTACTCGGATAAATACTATGACGACGAATATGAATACAGGTGAGAACGCCGAATGAACCGACATAATCTGGCGACAGCTAAGCTAAAACTGTGTGTTTGTCCTTGAACTTGCATGATGTACCATGAAGATGTGTAATGCCGCGTAGCAGAGCGGAAGATGTTGATTCATCTTGTTTAACTATTGTTCGTTTGTTTGCAGACACGTAGTGTTGCCGAAAGACATTGCCAGGATTGTACCCAAAACACATCTTATGTCGGAAAATGAATGGAGATCGATTGGCGTCCAGCAATCCCGCGGATGGGTCCACTACATGATCCATCAGCCCGAACCGCACATTCTCCTGTTTCGAAGGCCCATCACCAAGTAACGCCTGGAGCGTGTCATGAAGATTCTGGAAATGTTCAACGATTTCGAAGCGTCCTCCCGATAAATAATAAGTGCGTTCGCAACCCTATATGGTCATCATCATCGTCGTAGTGGCCGGCTCTTCCATCGTTCTGCAAGTATCGTTTAGAACATTTTAACTCTGCCCAATGGGTTGCTTTTAATGAATCAGTTGGTTTGAGTCACTCCTTTCTCCAGCTCCTTTAACCAACATTTCGGGTTACCAATTAATTCAATACAATTGCCTTCTAATGTATTCCGTCACTACGTTCGTCGCTGTATCAACGGATGTCATATCTTTCTCGCGTTTCGTAAATTTTTACATTTTTGCATTCTGGCAGAATGTAATACTGTGTTAGGATGAAGTAATAATGAGCCAACTTGGAACCAGAATGAAAAGCACCACGATAGATGAAAAAGGCTAACAATTCTCGCAAACCGTCTCTCTTTTTTTGTTTTACAATGTACAGATTTCTCCTGACGAATATGTTTTTTTGTCTACAAAAAATAGCGAAATGCGTGCCTTTTTCTATAAAATCGCGAAATTACTTTTAAGGTAAATTGTACAAATATATTTATGTCTGAAAACGAACTCTATAATGTCATATTTCTTCGTGAGGAAAGAACTTAAGCTCAACCGCTAGGCTTTCTACACAGGCACCCGACCAGTCTTCCGATACGGATTGGTTTAGTTTATTCAATTCGAAGCATTATGAGTGGTATAGATTACATATTACATCACTTCACCCAGCGTATCCATTTCCAGCACTGACATCGCACAAGCCGCGATCTAGGTTCAGTGATAAATAGCGAAATTGATATTCATCTTTTAAATGAATAGTACGAGCTTCTAATTGCCGGGAAATGGTTGTCGCATTCCTTCAATTTGGACACTGTTCTATCGTTGGACGTGAAGTGGTGCAATTAAACGTACCGTATGTTAATTGTCAGAATTAGTTACGAAATTATTAGTCGATCTATCCTACGATCTAGGGGACACTTCTGGTGCGTAAGTCGCAGCCGTATGATACGCATTATGAGAGGAGCTGTACGGCATCCTTGAATTTGATGAGCTATAATTGAGGAAAATGGCCTAAACGATTTGAAAACTTTAAAACCGCGTTATTGGGTCATTTTGTGATGACGATTTTTAATTTCATGATGGACTACAGCTCCACCAATTCAATACAAGTCCAACTAAATTTATACAGTTCATTTCATTTCGATTAGCATTAGAATTTTGATCTCTTTCCTGTTGTTGCATATCGTACGAATTGCTAATGTAATTTCTAGAAAAACTAAACTCGTTAGGTAAACCAACAGAGCTGTGCAACCGCCAGAGTTCATTGCATCGAAGTGCAAAGTGTGCGTGTGTTATACAAAACCCAAGCGAAACATGCGACACTGTGGCGCATTTACAAGCCTTTTCGGAAGTGAATCTGATTTCAAGTGTCGGATCCAATTAGAGGCAACCTGCGGCGGTATTTGCTTGAGGGCGCGGATGCTACTCCCGTTAACTCCACAGAAGTCTGCTAGTTGGTGGAAATGTGGGAAATGAAACGCTCCGATTTGTTCTTCCCTACCATTCTTACATGGTACAAGAAATGTTTACTGTTTACCGTTAACGTCGTATTTCACTATTCATCGATTTGCTGTTCGTTCTTTGGCTGGTATTTTTTATATTTCAAGGTATAGCGTCGGGAGGAGATCTGCGATTATGGCATTGGCTGAGACTTTTCCGGACATCAAAATCTGCGCCTCAGGCTGAACGGAGAAGGAAGGTATGATGGGCGCGATAGGCATTATGCCATTATTTCATTATGATTTGACATCATTTGTAAACGGTACCCTGCCGTTGGTAGATTTATGACCCTTTTGGTGGCGTTCAGTCAGCTCAGCCTCGTTCCCCAATCGTTGCCAAACAGCAGGGAATCGCACACGAGGGTCGATTCCAAAAATATGCTCTCATCCGACCAATGATGCTATGATGCCTGTTGGTGCACATGGGAACGAATGGGTACATGACGAACGAAAGGTCGGATGAAATATCATCTGATTGAGTCGTTTTACGCGCAACACTTTGTTCTAAGCTTCAATTCAATGAGGCGATGCGTTCAATTGAGACCCATCAAAACGCGCACTCCCACCGGATAGATCCAATTCATGAAACATTTGGAGAAAAAGCTGGTTTGGAGCTTGTACAAGACTGAAGTGCCATTGCAACGGTTTACACTACTGAGAGTGACGTGAGGCAGTTTCGATGAACTCCGATGAAACGTGCAAATGAAAAAGAAATTTTCTAAAAAAGTCTAAAAACCAGGCTGCAACATCAGCATACTGTTTGTCTATGCAGAGGTGTTTCCTTTTATTGTAAACGTTGTAAAGTTGAATATCAGCCCTTCAGCCTCGTTAAACGCGATATGATACGCCCTATTAGTTCCTTTCCTCAGCAGGGAGTGATGTCGAATCATACATCCAGCTCCATTCATAAAAAAGTGCGCGTGGAACTGCAACAACGTAGGGATTAACAGAAAAGGATAAAGGACATTATGAAATGTACCTTTGGGAGGGAAGCGTAATAATGGAATGCTACGCAATAACGATGCATTGCGTTTTTCGTATTGCATCGTGGAATTTTCAACATTACCTTTCGCACGCATAAAAAATGGCAGTACGAAAATGCAACAGGAAGTCAGGAACTGCACTTGGTGCTATTTTGAAAAAGGATGTTTTCAATTTAACCATGTACTCGAAATCGGTATTACTTTAGTGAAACGAATGATGGAGTAAAATTAAGATGTGTTTCTATAACTGATTGTCGAAGTATAACTTACTATTCTGCTTCGAAAATATTGCAGCGTACACCAATTATGTATTGCGTGAATATAGTATACTGGTATTCTTTCTCTCTTCTCGTCGACACCAATTTGATGCTCAGATTTTCAGGCCTATGCTCTCTTTCTCCTTGTCTCGCTCGCTCCTTGGTACGCCAACCCTCGACACGTACGCGCACAGATGCAGTGGAAGCAGCTGCTGGTGGAAGTTGAAAAACCAAACGTTACTCCGATGCGATGCGAAACGTGCCGCTCCGTTGAGCGGCAATCGGCTCGCAGTTCAGTTCAGATTAAATCGTCGCCGTGGTAGGGAG
Source organism: Anopheles plumbeus (assembly GCA_034621735.1). NCBI lineage: Eukaryota > Metazoa > Arthropoda > Insecta > Diptera > Culicidae > Anopheles > Anopheles plumbeus. The sequence continues at coordinate 24,989,251 of JAOEFI010000004.1, forward strand.
CAAAACCCGGTCCGCGGTCTAGTCACAGGAGCATCGGCTGATCTCTGTACGGGACTACGGTTAGCAGATCAGTTTTCGGTACATCTTTCCCAAATGTGCTTTCTTCGCCCGTCAGAATCGTAAAGAATTGGCGCGGGTGCACGATCGACTTCCCCAACCGCTTTATACTTTACGCATTTGCATTTCGAGCAAACAATTCTAATCCAAATCTACCGATTCCGATCAAAGGTGCTCAAAATACACACTGCACTACCACCACAACTACTGCTACCTGTTGCCATTGATCGAGCTGCAGATAACCGCGCGGTAGGTGTGCTTTTGTTTTGTTTTCATTTTTGCGCAAGATGTGATTTTGTGTTCAATCTCTCGTTGCTTTTGTGTTGTGATCCACATGTGCGCCCTGGCTGTAGAGTAGATATAAAAGCGTGTGGCAGTGTATAGTATGGAGTGGCTGTGCGAAGTGGATGTCAGTGCAACAACACGCCAAACTTGCTCGATGCAGTTTAGAAGAGGAGCCAAACAAGCAATCTTATGTGAGAATTAGCGGTTTGGACTGGATAGTGCACGTGGCTACATCTTCTATGAGGCACCATTTGTTCAACTACATACACCAATAACGAACCATTGCTCCCGTGTACCGAAACCGGCAGGCTGCTTAGCCCCGAAGTGGGTCAAAGTGTTTGCTCTCAAAGTGTCATCTGCTCCGGCCGATTTAGTTCGCAGAAGAGTCCGCTTAACCCGGTCGACAAGGTTCCTCTTAAGATAGCTTCCCGTCCATTCCTGAAGTGCCGAATTGTTTACTTAAAAATAGCATCACACAAAGTTGAGTTGGATGAAAATCGGGAAGGAAGGGCCAAGTGCGAAAGAAGTAGTCCTAAAGTTAACGGATTTCGCATGTTCCTCTTGTTATTGGCATCGTAGAACCGTAAGCATGAAAGTTTAAAATGAATTGCTTTATGAAAGCAATCGTTGGTTGTTTAGCAAAGATAACGAAACTTTCTTTTTTGACGAAATGCCTTGCTGACGGCCCAAATTTGTTTTGGATAGTTCTATATATGTTAAACATTATCTGTTAAAAATAATGTTGGTGCGGTTCAAGCCAGAAGAAGCAGAATAAATTACAGAACAATAGTAATCGAATTCCTCCCGCCCATCATCTGGAATTTACCTTAACGATGGCGTGCGAGTTCGGAATACTTAATGCCTGTTTGTTCAATACTTTATTCACTTTATTCAACTATAATGGTGGCGTCTCGGCCATGCGCTTGACGAGTTTTAAAGAAGTTTCCCGAATTTTTAAAGGGCTACGACGACGATCGCGGCGCGCGGAGGTTCGTTCCACCCACAAGGGTGGAATCACCTACGAAGGTGATTGTGTGGTTGCGCTTTATTTATCGAAAGGTTGGAGGGCTCAGTATTCGCCCGTGGTCGTTATCAACTGGGTGCAGTGAGTCGATAGTGGAAATGCCTACGAGCTCATTATTATCTTAAAAAGCGCTAGGCACGAACTTGGCAATTGTCGAGCAAGCGAATGGTTTGAATCGATCTGATAAGCCCGAACCCGTCGGTTTCCAGTGATGGAAAAAATGACTTTCTGGAATTATTCAAGGGTAGTTTAGGAATTTCAATGAAGATGTTTTCGTGTTCAAAAAAAGAATAGCATAACATAGGCTAGCAGTAGGTTGTCTTTTCGGTTCGAGATTGAGCCATCAGCACGAAACCTATCAGAACCGGTGTTAAAGCAGGACCCAATAAAGAAAGGATACAACCCGACACCGGATTAAACCCGATTGAACCCGATTTTCAAGCTCATTGCTAAACCACGTGGGACAAGCCAGCCAAAGTGGCCCAGTGTTGTTAACTTTAAATTTATACGCCACCAACCACCCCATCGCTCCGTTGCCCGGGATGCTATGTTCGCAACTTCATTGATTCCCTTTTGCCGCCTCATGGCGCGAATGGAGCGATCGCGATCGCGAACGTCGTCTTCCCCACTCACGCACTATAATGGAGCGTGTCTTGTTCGGGAAGCAGCGGGCGTGAATGAAGAGTGTGCAGCTGCCGTATCCTCCAAGAGGCCCGGCCGTAACTTTCTTACGCCATGCGTTCAACACGTTCCGTTATGATGCTCGTGGTTTTGTTCTGAGTAAATATAGAACCTACGCGCAGTGTCGCGCCAGTGTGATTCGAGTGTTGGTGGGGTATGTATTTTCGTTGCCTTTATACTTCCCAAGCCATGCGACACGTCTCGTTTGGTGACCGCGTGTGGCGGTGTGTTGATGTTAAATGGGCACGTCGGAAACAGCGCTTGCGGCAGTCACCTTGCGCAGCGTCGGAGACTTTGCGTCCGCGGGCGTGGCGAATGTGGCGTCTGTTTAACTGATATGGAACAGAGTTCTACTGACTGGACTGCGGGATCCCTCGAATGTCGGTCCATCTCGATCACGTTACGTAATGCGCCGGTTTGGGGAAGATAAAAACCCTTCCCGATCGCGGCTGATCTGCGCGACGATGTGAGCTCTGCTACTCCTCTACCTTCAAGTGTCCATACGGTAAATGGGGAGAAACTGTTTCGACTGGCCGTAAAGTTCTACTTTATGACCGCAATAATGTCGTGCTGGGGAAACGAAATTCCTTGTCTGCGGCAGGGTGGGACCTCCAACCAAACCCAATACACGGCAACGCGCAACAGGTTTTGGTTTGCTCGTGGTTTTCTTTTTCGGCCGAGTCGGTCAAAAATAGAGTTCCGCAGAATGTTTTCTACCAGACGAAAGGATGGCATCCGGATCGAACCGACCGACGGATGAATGAACCCGAAAAGCCGACTTTATAAATCATGCCCCGCGCTCATGAAATTGTGAAAGCCCCTTCTTTCGAGATGACATTGCGAGAACAAGCGCTGATGGCGACCGCGACCAGCCGGTCGGTCGGCTGCCCTCTTCGGTGGCATTCTTCATTTTAATTTTGAATGTGACCTCCGAACGGGCGTCCCAACCAAGGGCTGTGGGGCCTTTCGATCTCACCAATCCCGTTTTTCGATGCGTCTACACTCTACGTGCCGGCTTGACCTAAATCATAACATAAAATCATTCCGCAGACGCTGAAATAAAATCCAACGACGTACAAACGCATCCTGGACGATGAGGCCTCGTAACTCTCATCCTGCTGATCAGGGAAGGTCAGTACGACGCTGCCAGATGAATGAAACGCACAAGTTTCCGGTTGGCATTGACTGCGCTTGGATCAGGTTCCCCAGTTTCCAGCGCCAAGCCTACATTCGCGTTGTCATGGGGGCAATACTGAATCATCCATACCAATACCGCCCACACTCAACTTCCTCCCGTACGCTGCCGTTCTTTCACAAAACTCCGCTTGTGCATATGTGCCTAATGATGGCTTCGATATCGTGTTGCTGCATATTCACTGCGCTGCACAATATGCCATTGGAGTACAGCTTCCATTTGTAATGAGAGTTACGAGGGCAATTGTGGGTGGATGACTGAGCGAACCGATAGGTGGTGGGTGATTGCACCCGGTCGTGAATCCCTACTACATTAAACTGTGCCGTTCGCACGGGCACCGGAAACGATACACCGGCGTTGTAGAAAATAGACAAAACCATCCCACTCAGCCGTCGTAAGGAGTTGGGTGGGAAGAGACGGTGTCCCTAAGATGTCGCGGGAACTTGGGGGACGGGTGGCAGGTAGGTGGTATATCATCCCACCACTCTGGCCGCCCACCCTGCCCATTGTGTTACTAGCTAGAAGCTGGTTGCGTGTACGCGCGGCAGAGGGTTTCAAATTGAAAATCGCATCTTAACACCTAAAACTATACGGGGTTAATAAGGCTTGTAATATTCTATTTCCTGATGAATGATGTCATACGCACACAATATATTTAAACCGATAGGGGCAAAGACGTCATCATTGCTTTTGTTCGAAACACGAAGCTGATGAGTAGAATATAAGAAGCCGCCAATATGTTCAACCTGTAGGACTTTTAATCAAAGATGAGTTTTGTTAACGCGAAAAGTATGTGAAGGGAGACTCTCAGCGTCACCCGTTTCCCGCAGTCATGCTCTAGCTAGCATCGATGCGTTGGGACAACATACCGCCAGCCAGCCAGCTCGTTTGCATGCGGAAATGCTAATTTTTTCCAGTGTCTGCGTGAACGCTTTATTCGCCTTCACTCCGCGCTTTAGTTGACCTATATTTCGGTACGATTATTTTCCCCATTATGCTCCCCATGGTTTTGTTTTCCGAAACAGTTTCCCTCATCTTCCGCCACGGTTTGTGCGTTGAACGGGGAAATAATAATCGACAATCGACGCTACGGGAATCCGGGACCTTTTGAAAAAAGTGTGTCGAATTCTACGGAGCCAACCTGTTGAATGACGGCACCGCGTCGACGCCTACGGTCGCTGCTAAAACAGTGTGTGTCCATGGGTCGCTCCAATCTCATACATCTCATTGGCTAGCTAGTTGGAATGGCTAGTTTTACGCTGAATTAATTATAACAAAGAAAGGAACATTCTAGATTCCTATTTCTATTCTTCTACTTTTTTGACATATTTTTTATAACTTCATCACAGGGAAAAAAGGTAGCGAACTGTTGATCAAAATGACAACCGACTGTAATACCTCAACATCAGAATGTGGGTGCGAGAAGACGATCCAAAAGTGTTGCGTCCAACAGCCCACGTGGCAACAGATGTGTACCTGTCTTTTCCACTACTCACGATGTTTACTTCGTAATCAATTCTCGATTATGAACTCCCCTGGCAATTTTTCCTTCCTTTTGACAATCTACGTTAGTTTCCTAGCGAATCCTTAGGCTTTTCCCTACTATTATAAACCTAAAAGGAAGAGCTTGCTCCAATACCTGCTTATGCTGCTTGTGTATTTTAGAAATGTGACACAACTTCGGATACAAAAATATGCCTGCGAAACACGACCCTGTATATGCAATATGTTTCATCAGACAACGCGTCTAGAGTGTGCAGTGCAGGTGCACACGTCACACCAAAGAAACAGACTAAAGTAGATCTGAAGGGTCAGTTTGCGTACAAGTGGGCAATTTTGAAGATGATTGGGGTGGGGCTAGGAAAGAAACAATTATTCTCCCGTAAGCCATGCACCCCATTGCAACTGTATGCAAAGTGGTGAGCGGGATATGGTATCCTTAGCGCAAGAAGGGCAACGCAGAACAGCGTAGAGCACATGCTAATCGGTACACGTGAAATGGTGTTAATGAATGCACACCCATTAAGTACACAAAATGCATCGACATGGCCGGGGTATGCTGATGGTGCACAGTGGAAGAGCGGATTCTTCTTCAGCTTCTGTGAAAGATGTTCATAAACGTCCCTCGAGTGGTATAAGTTGGTTGATGCAGGGTTATCACTGGAGCGAGTTGTGAAGAAGCAGTGGAAGAAGATGTGGCGGAAAATGGACGTCATAGAAAATTTGCTATTGCATTCGATTTGCTGTTACACCACCTTCGGCCAGTACCGTCGATGTTTAATGGAGTTCATTTTTATCTTAGGAATCAAACATAAAGTTCGGTGGTTATGTGAAAATTAGATAAGTTGTTCAGGCGAGGCGCTTTCGTGCACCGGGAGCAATAAATATTATTGTCTAAAGTGCAAATAACTAAAGCTTAAGCTGTTTTGCAGCAATATTTAGAGATATTTTTACGAAAAGTTATGGTTTTATTTGCAATGCGAGAAATGCTCTGCACTACTCGCTCAAATCTAGTATTTTTAACTATTTTCGAAGAAGAGCAGCACACTCGTTGCGAACACGTTGCCAAGAAATGTTTTAAATCATGAGCTATTAATCATTTCCATCCACCCAGGGTGGGGGAGGGCAGAAGTTGAGACCTTCGTCAGTTCCTGTACCCTGTCCGGTGGTAAAGTGCTTTGGAACGAATTTCTAAACCAATCAGCCGAGAAATAAGCCACTTCAACACCACCAGAACATTTAATCCCTTCGACATTGCGCCCGGCGCAATATCTCGCTACGTGTCCGTCCCACACGCTTCCAAATAAATTAGGTAGAAGATGTTTTATCGTATGTTTTGCTGACCTTAAATTTCTGCTACACTGCAAGCGAGCGGTCTGTAGGAAAATTGTCTAATAAATGGTGAATTTATTGGCAATAAAACTGTTAGAAAAGTTCGGCGAAGCCCTTGTTCCCCCTCTGTAAGATCAGTACACAGTACAGTTCGCGAATTCATTCATAAGATCGCCTGATGAAACGAGCTCGGAGGTGAGGGCTCCGGTGAAGACGTACGATCCCTGCTCCTAATAGGGCAAGTAATAGTGGCAAGACCAGTGTTTATGGCAATTCCTACAAGCAGAGGTGCATGCCATACCGACTTGCGGTTGACACATGGACTCGCCCTGGCGCACTCCGCGTGCGCAGTCAGTCCAGTCCGTGTTTGGTTCCGTGACGGATGGTGGAATCGCATATTGGTAGCACGTTTTAGCAAACACTTCCACCGAAGTGCCAACGGAAGAGGTGTTGCGCAACTTACTTTTTTAAGATCGATCGAGCGAGGAATGGAAATCGAATGATCTAGTCTCCGTAAGTGAAGATCGAACGGAGGGTGAAACGTTGAGAAGACGCGGTAACACTAAACGACGTTTTCATGGTGTAGGGCAAAAGTATTTTCACGCAGAATTTACATGCTTTATATATGCGTTTTCAGTTAGCAGCTGTTGTGTGTTTTAAAGCGGGAAATGTGCGCCGAGAAGAGTCTACTAGAGACGTGTTTGCGAGTTGTGAAGAAATTCTGTCGGGAGGTTTTTGTTTTGTTGACACGATGCAATGTCTTCTAAATGTTTCATGCGAAAGGTTTTATAAACATTGGCTGCGTGAAAAATTGAATTTCTGAAAGTTTGACATCATCGCTGGTAGCATTAGTTCACGGTAGTGTGTTCGAGATTCAACCGCAAAGAAGTCACATCTTCTCATTGGCAATGCGGTGCACGAAAGACGAGGGACTACTACTTGGCAAACACTCATACTTTGCGGTAAATTTGCTGGGCCGAAATTGATGGGCGATTATTCGATGGCAAGGTGAGGGACGAGGCACGAAATAAAACTTTTACAAACAAATTCGTATGCAGATCAGATAGCACTTTGAATTAATCCATCGTTGGGCCCAGAAAGGGAGCCCTTGCAAGTCGCGTGTACATGGCCACCTGTTGCATACGGCATGGTTTGTTTCTCGAAGGAATGGGTTCCCACATCGGTGTCTGTCTTCTCCTGGAGCAACCTCTACGACTTTCTACGATTAATTGTTCCGTCATGTCGGTCTAGTCGAAATTGCGTCGGGAGTCTCCAACTCTCCACTCCACTTGCTCTCTCTCTCTCTTCTTGAAAAGTAAATAGATGTGAAGAAAATCATTTCATTACGCGAATCAGGTCAACCGTGAACTCTTTCACTCGAGGGCTTTGGATGCGAAACCTGTCGAGACCACGTCCGTGGACGTTTGTTGTTCATCAATTGGCGAATAGCCCATCAACATCGCCGGTATTTCTCCTCCACAATCATATTTCAACGCTACTCATTCATTATAAAATCATCATCGTCATCATCAACATCGTCGGGACGATAAACTCCTTGGTTAGTCACTTTTGGGAAACGGCCAACTTATCCCTCTGCCGGTGGGCAGAGTGGACGCACTTCGAGCGTTGAAAGTAGAAAATTAAATAAATCAACAAACCCTCATCTTCTGCCCGGCGAATTCTTCCGACGAATGATGCACAAATTGTTCCCAATGGAATGGAATGACTGCTTCGTTTTTCGTCCTATTGATGCCGTCATTGCTAAAGGCAATTTTTGTTGACAAACCGACACTAACTACGCGACTGCATTTCTGTGTGGTTGTATATTTTGTGCTCCTTCTGCACTGGGTTTCATATATTGTAGTCACAAAGTTGTTACCTTTCTTTCTGCAGCCGAACTGCAGACTCGGACTCGGCTTTTCTTTTACTAAGGGTGGGAAATTGTGTGCAAGCCTACATAGGGAACGGGAAAGCTGTCGACAAAAGGTAGACTAAATGTAGCCATTTGTAAACCGAATATGGCAACTATATGCTGCTTGCTCGCTCCAACTGAGTGCGTCGCAAAACATCACCAGATACCAGGCGTCTCCAGGGCAAAGCTGTAGGGGGTGCGACTAGGTTGGGAGTCGGGCCATACAGGAGAATAATAGAGTTGATTCACTAGAATAAATATCGAAACCATGCTGATTACGTCTACATGAGCTTGACAATTGCACAAAACCCGTACCTCCACTGGGTCCGGCAAAGCTCGATTTGTTCTATTTGATGGCATTGAAGATTTCATGTAAGGAAATGGCAACATCGAATCCAATTCAATTCAATTACCATTGATGCGAAGTTCACTGATTAATATGAAGGGAAACAACGTTCATTTTCTTCATCAGCTCGCATGGGCAGAAGTAGAGTAGATCGACGCCGTACCGCGACCAAAGTGACGATGTTCGAAGGACCCAGACCATCCTGGGGTCCTTATCCTTCAATACAGCCTTTTTCCAGGAGTATTTCCAATACAAAAACTCATATGTAAATTCACGTTTTCTCTCGTGAGAGACAAACACACCGCTACCTGTTGAATAGCTGTGAATAAAAATGCATAAAAACCCCTAATGATGTCGAGCAGCATCAACTTGCAAGCGTGATTTTATGCTAGCAACTTTCTTCTTCGCCAAAACAGATCCATGGGGCAAAACGTATCTCTGGGTATGCTGTTCAGCACATCTGGTTCCGGCCCGTCTGGTCCAGCTGTTGTAGATTGTGAATTTCTCTGGTGTGCTTTGTATGTAAGACTACACCATATATATCGTACACACAGATCGTTAGCATGCTTAGAAAAGAGGTTTACGATGGCCATTAGCACTACGGGATGGGGATTGGAGATGCTAATGAGCGGAGCGTCAAATATCCACTGATCAAGCTACACGTGCCCCATGGGAAAATTTGGTGGACGCGTGAATGTAAATGAGGATGTGATTTGCGTTCTTTAACTTTTGACAAGGTTTACTTTACACCTTTCACTGGAAAGAAGTTGCTGGCTCGAATGGAAACAGTACATATTTGTGGGCAATATGTTTTAGAATCATACTTTTGGATTGTTTGTAGAATGTTATTCTGATAATATCCTAAACTTCCCTCTTTCTCTAATATCGAATAATATCCAACCCAACATTTGGAAAAATTTGCCGCATTTGCGTTTTCATTGTTGGTAATGAAACAAGGCATACTCTTTCGCACTGCTTCAGCTCCTATCTTTGGCCGATTCATTCCATCCACCTTATTTTCATTCCACTCCACATACATATCATGATATCGTAAATTATCTTTAGTACCCCTTCTTAACTTTCCCTCTACACGTCCATGCCAAACACCTACATATTTTTTTTTCAATCACTTTTCTTCCGGATCATTTGTCCTGTCACATGTTGCTAGCAGAGTTTCGTGCCCTTTTCTTATCTTAAAATTTACCAAACTTCAACTGCTCTTCAAACAATAATTGTTGCCCGCTTGTTCATCCTGTTTCCAAGCAAGAAGCGAGGAAAGTGCTGCTAGATGGCGCTACCAATGGAAGCAATCTCAATTCAATGGAAGATAAATCGCATTTCCTTCGAAATTTCCAGCATCATCTATTCGTACGCTTCACTTCCACTTAATGTAAAAAGAAAGCGAACAGGGGAGGGGGATGCGACGTAATACTTGTCGTTGTATTTTCATCCCCACCTCTTCTGGCATCAAAAAAAAAACCTCCTACCGCGTTGCTGGAAGACTTCAAGTTTATTTACCGCGTAAAATCAGATTCCTTGGTAAATGATGTTGAAGAGGAAGAGAACGAGCGGGAAATCATACGCAGTGGCGGAGCAAGGCCTTGGGTTTGAACACAGTGAGGGCAGCGTAATTCGAATCCCCCGGAGAAGGTATCCAGAGGAATGTTGGCGGCAACGGTAAATCTAATTTTCTGCCAAAAGATTTCCCGCACACCAGTGCGTCTCGGCAGCCATGACCTTACCTTTTGCAACGACGGCCGTGGTGTCTTCGCAGTGTCCTTACCATCTTTGTTGCATCGTCATATTTCCCCATTGCGCACATCAAACCATCAGTCAAACAGTGTTTGCGCTATGAAATTATCGCCTGGTCCTTTTTTATTTCTTCTGTTCACGATAAGGCGAATATATCCTGCCATGCCCAAATTTTACCGCGAGCAGTGAAACATACGGTTGGTTGGCGGGACGCATACTGGACAAAGGGACAGCGCAGGACTGTTTCGAAATGTTTTTTCATGCTTTCTATGTTCGACAGGAGGACGGATTTTGACGTTCCTCATTACACTCCCTCCTTGGGAGAAGGTGGAGAATTGTCGCCAGGGTGAAGAAGAGCTTTCAAAAACGGGACAAAGGGACAAACCAATAACGAGCTTCAACAACTTCAGACCGGGTTAGTCAGGGTAGGCGAAAATTAGTAGTTATTGGGGGCAAGCTATCATTCCAAACCGTCTATCCCGTTGTCTGTGTTATGCCATAACTGACTAAACGTAATCCGATGGAAGGGACAAGAGCCTGCAGGACCCAGTTCAAAGCCCTTGACTACACCCCGCCTTATTTGGCTGAATTGCTGTAATTTCCTCCTCCGCGTCCTTAGCACAGAACCGTGAAAAATATGCTTTGTGAAAATCCCCACGGGCTTTTTCACGCAAGGAACATTTTTCTTCAAATAGCAAAGAGATGTCCTTTCCTACGTCATGACCCAATACTGGCGGATTAACTGTGTGTTGTGGCGAAACAACCGGGTCGAGTGTAGATTTGAGATGCAACTTTTTTTCTTTTCGGGCAAAAAAGCGGAAGGCTATTGAAAGAGCCTTAGTTCAGTAAATATGTTTTGCCCGACGGAAGCCGATGAAAGGAAAATGCATTCAAAATACGATCCTGAAACGAAACACCTTATTGGCAATGGATGAGTTCTGTGGGCTGTGGGCTAAAATCCAGAACTGTTTAAATACGTACAAGTAAAAATGGTTACATGTTGTGGCCTACTAGCACTTTGAAGGATTGTGCAATGATGTCAAGAGCGCATTAAATCAAAGACTTCCTCAATTCCATTCTTCCTACTATCTCCCTCGAGAAGCAGCACAGTGGCACGTTTCGCGCTGCACATGCACCACTCAAACCTGCAGCCAGGCAACAAATAAGCCAAACAAGCGTCCTACGCTGCGGGAGAAGCTGCAAAGTCCTAGGTCACAGCGAACGTTCGTACTTTACAGATGAGATCATACCGTGCATACTCTTCCGTCTGTTTATTTTACTTCTTGACTTTTTTTTTCTAGTTTCTGAAGATGATTACAGATTGACATTCATCTGGAAAAGGCGTATGGAATGGTTTGCTGATAATTGATAGAATCAACTCACTGACAACACTTAACACATCGATGGCCATTGGCAACGATGATGTGTGAACCCCCATGCTTGTGGATGGCTGCGACGAGAAGGCTGGATGAAGGTTCGGGCGGTCAAGTTCGCGGTTATCATCTGGGGAAAGGTCTGGCGGCTGCATGTTTTTGTGCAAACAAACAACTTACCGCCCGTGCGAAAAAAGA
>JAOEFI010000004.1:25001005-25026008 GCA_034621735.1 Anopheles plumbeus
GGTTATCATCTGGGGAAAGGTCTGGCGGCTGCATGTTTTTGTGCAAACAAACAACTTACCGCCCGTGCGAAAAAAGAAACAGAAATATCAATCGATCACAAGCATTAAGCTTTGCCCAATAGTCGGATTCGAGGGAACGCGACGATCTTGCGCTGCGATCTCTTAGTACGCGTTGTTTATATCCCTTATAATATGTCAGTTATATATTTTACGGTGCCGATAAAAATCTTCTCAAACTGGTTTAGTTCGTCGCTCTTATGCAACCAATTACGATGACGGTTAGTTCTAACGTTTAACATTCTTTATTGTGCCCCCCCCCCCTTTCCCCCAAGTCCCCCAAAGGGTCAGGACGGGTTCCGGATGGAGTGGGTAGTAATGCATCGAAAATCATGCAACACTGTGGTTAAAAACCGTCCCCTAGCTAGTTGCCATAGGCCCCAGCTAAACGATAATGAAAAGGCTTCGATTAATTTAATTTTATGCACAAGCTGCTGAACGTGCACACATCACATATATCGTACGTATCTCTCGGGCGTTCCAGAATAAACCGGAGTAGACTGACCGGAGCTCCCGTCCAGTCCAAATGCAAAGTTGGCACAAATTTAGCACGCATCATTCAACAAATGTTCATTGGAGGCTCCATTGTGTGTCTTCATCTTTCAATTACACCACTTCTTTCGACGGATGTCAATTACGAACGATCGTCAAGAAGGAAAAAAATGCTATATAACGAATGCACTTTGAGTATTTCTTTGCTCTAGGCATAAATGTAAATAAGAAGGAACCTGTTGAAACATGGAAAAACTGTATGGATAGGATTTCCAGGACAAGAAATCACGTCGGCAAAGCTCGACATTATTTCAATTACTTTGTTGTAAGATCTTTGCGTAAGATAGCAATAGTATAATTGTCACATTGCGTGCTCCACTGTGAGCAGAAGTTACATGCCGGACCGTTGGTAAAAATATAAATATTAATAGGATATGTATCTTGCACATCTTCCTGAGGGATGCTGGATGCCCCAGGTGATTGTGCTTCATATCTCTTATTTTTCTGGCTCTATCGGACCTTCGAGTAACTTCGAGCGGAAACCGGAACGGCTCGCTAGGGGCATCTTGTTGAAACAGTTTATCTCACTGGCTTTAGATTAAGCTTTACTTTTGCACACAGCACGTCTTAACGGTAGAATAATGGAATCCGTTGTTTTTAATATACTTTTGAAGATCTAATTCTAATAAACACTCAACAGTTGAAAACAGAACCAAGAGAACGTTACAATCAAACGCTCCGCTGGTCGTAAAACTGTCCTGTGTGGTGGACACGACCAGTTTCTTCTTGACACATGAGGAGACAACCGCAACGAGATACGAGATATGCGATGCCCGCATGCCAACGGGAGATGTGGCGATATTTTAATCTAATCTAGAAGATGTCAGTCATTAACGGATAGCGTTCCCCTTTTCTTCGTTCTTCACAGAGATCTAAGAAGACCGACTGAGTACCACCGGCTTTCAGGACGAGGCCCACGGCCAGCGACCCAAACGCCATGTCGAACTCGTACGCCACTACAGGCGCTAGGCCGACACCACGATGGAAGCAGTTTGTGAAGTCGAACCTGCTCACCTTTTTGACAGTGGTCGGTGTGTTCGGAGGCACCGCCCTCGGGCTACTGCTTAAGAACTCGGCCGTACCCTGGACAGAGCGTGAGGTGATGTATATCCAGTATCCAGGCGATCTGTTCCTACGGTAGGATTCCACATCCGTTCCCTGCCCATCGTTTGTCGATGGGCACCTGGACGCGCACCGGACTGAACACTCACGGAATGTTTTTCCCTCTCTACTTAACGCACTGCACGCTAATGCCCTGAAGGATGCTGAAGTGTTTGATTGTGCCGCTGCTCGTTTCATCGATCACCAGCGCGATCGGATCGCTGGACCTCAGCATGTCGAAGAAGATCGCCTTCCGGGCAATCGTGTACTACTTCACCACGACCATCTGTGCCGTCATACTGGGTATCATTTTGGTCAGCACTATCCGGCCAGGCAAGGGCCGTGAGGTGGACACTATCGCTGGCAAGGCCACCACGAGACAGGTTCTCACCGCTGACACCTTGCTGGATCTTGTGAGGTAAGAATCACGTGCGTCAGTCAAGCACAAAACACGATAAACTTTGCGCCTTTTCTTACATTACTTTTCAGAAACCTTTTCCCGCCGAACATTATCCAAGCTACTATGTTCCAGGTGAGTTGCAGCATAGTTGCTGTATGTGCTGTAAAAAAATCCATGTTATATTCACTCGTGCCTCATTCTTGCAGTTCCGTACCATTCTGGTGGCTCCTCCAAACGCTACCGGTGGTAAGTGTGGCCCTTTTCAGATAGTTTGCAACAGCATCCCTTGCAGCTGAACGATGATCGGAGCCAATTCGTAACCCCTCGTTGGAACGCGAGGAGGAAATCCACACCGGATATTTTTGCGTATGGGTTGAACTGCCGAAGAGTGGGGAAGAACCGCCGAGGAGGAAACTCTCACGCTAGTTCCGAATGGTCATGCGGTACATAATACGCGGCGATGGTGACGAACTGTAGTTGTGACGGGCTGAAACGAAGTCGTGGTTTGCTGATCGCTATATTTTCTGCGGAGGGAGTAAATTGCGGAAGCATTCACTTATATTGTAATAACAATTTTGGGGTAATATGTCCACAACGTGCGGTCGAGTATGCATTAATAATGGGGTTGGCTATCACATGGAAGATTTGTGCTTAGCGACAGAATGTAGTAAAAGAAAGTTGGTTTGAGAATGCTGTCCTAATCAAGCATAGAGGTCCTGAGACGAAGCAGTATATGAATACTATGTTATCAGAATTCTGTTTTTTGTAGTAATGTTACGATTCTTAACCTCTTTTTCAGTTCCCCTAACAGACTACAAAATCACTGCCGAGTTTACCCAAGGCACAAACGTGCTTGGTCTGGTTATGTTCAGCGTCGTACTTGGAACGTGCATCGGGAAAATGCGCGAAAAGGGAAAACCCCTGCTCGGAATGTTTGAATCGCTCAGTGAGGCCATGATGATTATCACATCCTGGGTGATCTGGATATCTCCGATTGGTGTTTTCTTTCTTGTCGCGGCCAAGCTGCTCGAGATGGCGTCATTCGTTGAGGTGCTGGGCCAGCTCGGATGGTACTTCATGACTGTGATGGTGGGCCTGTTCCTGCATGGTTTCGGTAGGGTGATTCATGACGCCCCAAGTAAGCTGTCTTAAAAAGTAAAAGTAAAAGTATTCATTGCTATCTCCAGGAACGATTTCGGTAATTTTCTTCTTAACGACCCGAAAAATGGCCTACCCGTTCATTGGTCAGATGAGTCAAGTGCTCGCGACAGCTTTCGGAACCGGATCCAGCTCGGCCACGATGCCCATCACAATTCGCTGCCTTGACAATATGGGCATCGATCCGCGCGTGACGAGGTTTGTCATTCCTGTCGGTGCCACGATCAACATGGACGGCACGGCGCTGTATGAAGCTGTTGCCGCTCTCTTCATTGCTCAACTACGTAATATTCACCTCACCTTTGGTCACATCGTTGCTGTGAGGTAAGCGTATGTCAGACAGAGCTCAGCTGAGCATGTTCACCATTGTGTTTCTTTTATTCTCAGCGTGACGGCCACGGCAGCTTCCATCGGTGCAGCTGGTATTCCGCAAGCTGGTCTTATCACGATGGTTATGGTGCTGGACACCGTTGGTCTTCCTGCCGAGGATGTTACTATTATTATTGCCGTCGATTGGCTACTGTGAGTAAAACATCGCAGGCAAACACACCTTTGGCAAGGGTGATGGTAACAACAATATTTTTCTCATCTCTTCCTTCAGCGATCGATTCCGTACAACTATCAACGTGATGTGCGATGCGCTAGGAACAATTCTCGTAAATTACCTTTCCGCGAAGGACCTCGCCGGTGATGCCAACGGACGGGTAGGGAATTGCATTTAAACAAATCCTTTTTTTCATTTTATTTAAAGTTGTATCTCCGTGTTGCAGCTCGAGCTGGCTGAGCCACATGAATTGGTAGAGCTGAGGCCAGAACAGAAGGAATAGAAGAAACCACGGTTTTCGCTGGATTAAAAGTAACATCATCTTGGCTCATCCATTTTGACGCATGATTGTCGTTTCCATCGCGTTCTTCGCCGTTCGTGATGGAAAAGCATACGTAATATGTGAGGCGAAAATTAGCATGAACCTGACCAGAGAGAAGCAACATGTCCACAGGATCACTGGATGGCCTCGATACAAACACACGGGACGATCAGGGGGAGGCTGGCTGAAAAGATCATTCGATACTTATGAATTCGAGTGCACACTGCCTCCACATCTGCGCGTTGATAATTCAATCAAGCAGCCATAGCAGACAAGACAATAGAAAGAATCGTAGACACTCGGACAATCGGCTTCGAGAGAAATAATATCGGGATCGATCAACGTTACTAGAGTAAGCTATAAAACCAGTATCTATTTAGAATGTAGCATCGGCCATGCACACGCATCAATACAATACCGTACAGAATCATAATATGAGAAAAACAGATCTCTCGAGAGTAGTACCCAGGATTCAGCTACATGACGCGAGGTTTTGCAGGGTCACGGACCTTTACGATCGAAAGGTCATTTGCGTTTCTCTACGAAAAGGAAACGTTTTGAGAATATTCTTACCAGACCAGTAACGCGTAACAAAGTCCTATATCGATGTCTATGAACCGTTAGTGCATTAGGAATGGTGCGATATTTTTTTTCCTTTGTGTTCTTAAGGCATGCTCAGCGGTGCCATGGGGATCAAACTGGAACGATATCCACTTCACGATCAACATCACCAAGGAACGATAACAACACTATCATACAAACTCTACCTTTGCTAATTATTTCACTCCCATTCATTGAACGTAATTGTAAGCCCTTGTTCTGTTTTTGGTTAGCTGTGGTTCGAATTCAAAGCAACAGCTTTGCATAATGCGTATGTATTGTATTCCGAAGTGCTAGATATAATCGCTTTGGAGTTGAAACGAGATCGAGAAAGATAGTTTGTATATTTAAAAAAAACTTACA
The DNA here is from genome assembly GCA_034621735.1 of Anopheles plumbeus. Classification (NCBI taxonomy): domain Eukaryota; kingdom Metazoa; phylum Arthropoda; class Insecta; order Diptera; family Culicidae; genus Anopheles; species Anopheles plumbeus. The sequence continues at coordinate 25,006,103 of JAOEFI010000004.1, forward strand.
AATATATTTTAATGATTAACTTTTTGTACTATATTTTTATTTCTTGCTTTGTTTTGATATTTGTTGTAGGGCTTTTGTGTTCACATGAATTGAAATTCTAACTTCGACTATTTCTTAGCTGTTATTTTCCAGAGGAACGAACTAGTTTAGATGTTTATTTAAATGGTTTCTAAGGGTCAAAACCAAGGCATGAGGTTCATGCCGTAAGACATATCTTACGTTCTAATTCGCTCGGTATGATATGGCTGGTTGTTCTCCGTTGCACGATTGATGTATCGGACAAAAACGGAAACGCCACAGAATTATCTGTCGTGGTCAGCATTGTGAGGTATTGGCTGAAAGGAAATAGAAATAAGATGCTTCGAGAGATAGGGGCGAACATTGTTATATATGATGCATCCTGGACAAACTGTAAACAGCTATCACTCAGCAGAACCATGTGTGAATCTTGCTTATCGACGCTGTAATTCGCGAATAATCTCAGTAGTCATTAGAATGAAAAATAGAGTTGGCAGATGAGCTATCGTAGTGAAATACAGTTATACGTTTAAGAGTAAAAAAACACAACAACCATCTTTATTTGTTTATCGTTGTATCCATTTCTGAACGAAGTGTAAAACGAAGATGGCAAAAATAGAAATGTTTTTGGTGTACGCAAATCACCACCTTGTTTTGACTCGTCAGAAATAAGCATCTAAAATGACACCGATCAAGGATGGATAGCACTTTTGTTCGATTTTCTACATTTTGTGGTTTTTATTCATAGTTTTATTCATGGATCGCAAGTCTATGTTTGACAATTCAACAGAAAAGAAAAAAAAAGTCAAACCAAATCAATTATATTAAAATATCGACGTCCTGAAAAATGTACCGCCAGTAACTTTTGGCGTTTCTTATATTAATCCGTCGATTCGCACGTCTGCCATATCAGGCGCTCTTCGTAAAAATCTATAACTAATTGTGGGCAATGATGCCTGGCGACCTTGGATTTCACCAGCTGTGCCTTGTCCTTGTCTTTCCATTGTATTAAGAAGAGCAGCTCTTTGTCGGCCTCTGTCGCTCCCAAAATCTTCTCGGCAATATATCCTTTTTCGAACCCAGTCTGATCGTCGGTTAGTTCCTCATAGGCAGTTTTGTCATCAGCTGCGTCGTCCATCGATTTTGGCTTGCTTGATTTCGATACATTGTCATCACGATTATCCTCGTCGGTGCCCTCGTTGTCGTCCGAATCGCCGGTCTTCTTTTTTTTTGTTGTCCGCTTCTTCGTGTCCTTTTCCTTCGTGCCTCCCTCTTTTTTGCCGGCATCTGTGCGAGCCTGCTCAAATGCTTTGATTAGCTCTGGGCAATCCAAATTTTCGCGTGGCTCCCAAGAATTTTGGCTGGAGCCATAGCCCTTCCATTTGAGCAAATACTCAACCTTGCCTTTACGCTCGCGGCGATCCACAACTTCCTCGACTACATATTCTTCTTCGCTGCTGCTCCCGTCTGCACCAGTTTCGTTGGAAGCTTTGCGTTCTTTTGTTCGCCCCATTGTCTGCAATATGTATTGAATTGTATGCATTTTAATGGAAGGTGATAGAATATATCATACGTTGTTTTATGCGGCACAATAAATGCCGATAGACACCGTAAACAGCAAAACAAAAATTAATCTACTAACGTATGTAGTGTATATATATATATCTTCTTACATTGTGTGCGAATCTTCGACCAAAAACGTTTTCTGTACAATAAAAATATACGTCTGCACAAAAACTTTTCACGTTTAGTTCTTCCGCTCTACGTTTTCGGTATCAAGCAAATAACGCAATGATGGCTTCCCTTGGCTTGCCGCGATAATGAAAAAAAACTACAGTTGGGTTTACAGTGGGAGATTGAAGAGTACCAACGATTTCATGTATTTATACTATACCTTCCACACTTAAATTCGTTGTAAAATAATGTAAAAAGCGTGACACATTCGTCAATATGGCAAAACAATTGACTGAGACACAGACTATTTCCGAGAAGATAAGATCTAGAATAAAAAGCCATTCGATAACTTCGATATTCCATAACGAATTCGTTTCTTGCCTTTTGATGATTTTGCAAAGCTGTTGTAAGGTTTTATTACCGTTTTTTAAATTAGATCTATTTCGTTTTATAGCATTTGAACATACGATATCGTTACAACGAATTCGTTGACTTGTCCTACTAATACAGATTCCTCAATAAGTTCTAACAGTAAGTTCAACGGTTTCGCTATTAGTTCTAGTAGTAATTGTTTTATTCCATCTTTTCCTGTTGCTTCAAATATACTATGGATTAAATCATTTGTTGAAAGGTGCACTAATTAATATCTTCTACCAGCATTCCTGTGTCACTGGTCGTCTCTAGATCACAATACATAAAAAACAATGAAAAAAGCTGTTTAACTCAGTAAAATAATTTAGATTTTTCACATATCCAGAAGAATTCTTTCAGTTGCTCATCGACAGCGTTTGTTGTTTGTTATTCCATTCCAACCTGCCGACAAGGTTTTACTGCGTGAAAAAAAATTACGAACCAGTGTTTTGAGGAAAAATTGAACAAACAAGAAACAGAACAACGCTTAAAGCTAAGCCAAAGGCTTGTTATGGTACAAGTGACCGGAAAGAATAGAGCTACATGTTCAAATGGTGGACGTAGATTTTCCTCCGAGGACACTACTGCTAACTTCACTATTGTCCACTTGCTCGAGGTTGATCAAGTTCGATGCTACCGATGATGACGAAGACATGCTTTTTGTAGGTATCGTAGATGGCAAAGCTATGGACGCCTCTGTCACACTTGAAGGTGAAAGACTAGTGGGACTGGATGAAAGACCCGTCGACTTTTGCACGGTATTAGCTAAGCTCATGGATGGTGGCGGCGGTAACGGTATTGCTGGACGTTCCATCGTCATGGGAAATCCTTGAAACGGTAATATGCCGTGCTGCTGGTGGTGATTATGATGACCGTGACTATGGCCGTGACCATGCCCGTGATGATGTTGCTTTCCGGTGTTTTGTGGAAATGACTTAGGGACTGTATTCTGACGGCTGGAATCGGTTGTTTTCGATAGCCGTTCACTGAGCGCTTTCAGTGCTATTTGCCTGAAATGAAACCACGATAACCACACAATCGTGAATTTGTTGTCCAAGTATGGCGTTGCAAGTATCTTACCTCCTTCGCTCCATGTCATGCGGGTCCACGCCTGGCAAATGTACACTAACAGATTGCAGTGACGATGCATTCGACTGCTGCGGGCTTAATCGTTTCACAAGCCCAATCCGTAGGCAACCGAAATACACAGGATTGACAATGACGGCGATGAATGGTTGCAGTACGTTCGGGAAGAAACTTGCGAAACGGAAATTTTCTGCACTGTCCCCACGAGTCCCGTTTGAGTGTCGTTGGTAAAACCGGAGATAAATCCAAGAAACATACAGCCCAGAAGCGAACATAGCCGGATAGGTGCCGTCTAGTAGACCACATGCCCATAACAAAATCGATGCCATCACGACTGTCAGTGGTACATTTCTGAAACGAATAGACGTTTGAAGCAATTTTAAGAATAAAGGTGTGTATTTAAAACGATTCCAAGAGCATTTGACAAGCTACAACAACTTCATAAATATTATGTATGAAAAAATTGCCCGTTTTGATAATTTAAAAACATACCTATTTGAAAATTTGCCCAGAGGAGTTCTGGCAATCAGGTGGTCGGGCATTATTTGAGTGACGGCTACGCTTATTGCTGTAAAAAGGGATATCATTACTACCCTGTTCTTGTGCTAAGACGGTTTACCAACATAAGAAAAGCTTACCTGCATTCATCCCAGCCAACCCATAAATACGAACGTTGAACAGAATCTCGGCATCTTTGGTGATCATTGAATAAAACAGATAGTAGAAGCTGGTCAAAACTGCCACCCCAGTGTTGGTGATAGCGAAGTAGTGCAACATTTCCATCTGTCCCCAGGACGGTTCGATAAGCTTTCCACACAAACCCACGGTCACCAGGTCCACCAGCACCTCCCAGAAGTGCTGCTCGATGAAGAAGTAGGTAAATATGGTCCACACCCAGAATGTCGGCGGCATTAGGTAGCCGGGAGTGACGCACAGCAGCACAGATATTCGCTCGGAAAAGGAAATCAAATATCCGACCAACGTTGCAATACAGATGAACTTAATAGAGGTCGACGTACTACCCAAGAGCGCCGACATTTGCTGCCGGATGTAAATTGCATTGTTGCTTGCCATCGTGCTGATTTGCGCGACCCGCCTGCTGGTAGAATACAAGCCGTTCCCTAGGCAGCTTGTGTATGTTTCACACGGCGGAACACGGCCGTTGCCTGCTTACATTTATGCCGTGTCAGCAGCGACGGTACAAACAGCAGCCGCAGCAACAACCGTGTGGCCAGGACAGCCCTGTCGAAGTAATTATCATACAAGTGTTGCACACTGCAAAAAACCTAAAAGCAAAAGCACAATCGGAGAAATACTAGGATTTTCAATACCTAATAACAACGAATGTTCTGCTACTTTGCAGTGCGACTTTCGGACCCGATATGAACTATGTTTTCGTTTTGCAAGAACAGAAAATAAACCTAATGACATTTCGACTGTCATCAGTTATGTTGACACTTGCGGGAAAGAGAAAGCGGGTGCGCGGAGCAGAATAATTTAAACTGCCAGGTAGGGACACAATTTTCTTGCAGTATTGTGAATTTTGGATGGAAAATCTGAGGTCACATAATTTATAACATATATGACTCTGCTTTCTACATTTCTCAATTGATAAGCTTAGGGAATTCAAATTACTTTCAAATTAACACGGAAGAGTCTAATGAGATCACTAAACTAAAATATTTCCCATGAGTACGTACTTGATTTGAGCAGTTTCTCACAAGCATTGCTAGCTCATAATTAGATCACGTAACACTTCATCTGCTTACCTTCTGCTATCTTACCTTCGTACGACGGATGAAAAAAAGCAAGAAAATTGGAACTTTATATTTCGCCGCTGTTGCTGCTGCAATTGCAAAAGCATTGCTTTTATTGAAGCGATAGCTTAGTAACACCGACAATCCAAGACGTATCGAATTATGTCATCGACAGATTTCATAGACAAGAGAAATGTAAAAACAATATCGTAACATACAATAACCAACAACCCGTCCTATGAATAGGTAAAATCATGTATAAATTGTCATTTGGTCAGGCGAGATTAAAAGCAACATTGTGACATTGTTCATCCATGTGGATACAATTCTATTTGTGCGTAAGCTTTTTTCTAGTTGCAATAAGTATAAATAACCTTTCCTAGCATTTGTAATACCTTCAAACGATTCAAATCAAATAGAATCTTGTATTTTCTTACGAAAAAAGATTCAGTGTGCTGTATATAAGATTCTCAGCAGGACGAGGTTTTGGTTTTGCATACGTATGTTGATACAAATTTTATAATAAATTTTGTTGGCATTCGTATTTGTATAACTGGTTCGCGCATCTAAGTGTCATCCTTTTCGTCCCTGTTCCTTCCCTACATTTGACTAGCGAATTATCACCATTGAATAACATCAAAAACCTTTAATTTGTTATTATATAGATAAAAAAACGATCGCTCCCTGTAGTTAAGCCTCCATTTTTTAAATAACCACCACCTAGGTTGTATTATTTCGTTTGCCGTGCGCTACCTACATAGTGTTTGATGAAGTCGTCGTTCGTATTTCGGGGTTACCTGCTTACGTGTATCCGTGTAACCTTTCATAGCCGCGTGCCGGTTCAAAAACATTTACAGGAAATCGACGGTACACAAGGGCGACGTGTCATACAGTCTACCAGACCCGGAAAGACCATCTGCATCAGCACCGGCAGGACGATCAACCACAGTGGACGATGTAGGTGACGTTGGTACTGGCAAGGAGCGTATCGCGTGCCCGTGAATATCGCTGGATCAGGATTTTCCGTTGCGAACGCTTGCATTTGCGGGAAATACAATGTTCGTAGTGGAGCGTTCCGAAACTGCATCTGCATCGGCATCGTCGTCGTCCTCCTCCTCCGGGTCGTCGGGTGATATCCTAATCGCTTGGTACCATTTATTCGTCAAATCTGCCATCTGACTCTTGCAATCATGCAGTTCCTGAAATGATGAAAAAATCCAGTATTTTTTATTGCACAACGATCTTTTTTTTTTTTTAATTACCTGATGCGTAAACCGTCGTGTAAAAAACGGTGTGAAAAATTTGCGATCCCACCGGGCAAACCCTCCAATTCTGGACTGCGTAAAACTGACTTCCTCCTCCTCCGTCAGTTCGGAAAGGTGCTCCGAATCGATAGCCTGGCCCCATTCGCGCGTTTTACTCAACGACAAAGCCTTTTCCTTCCGCTTACGTCCAGCGCGTCCAACGCGAGATGTCCGCTTTATCTTCTTGCCACCTTGGAGATATTTCATCAACGGCATCGTTGAACCACCGAAGAACAGTGTCGTGAAGAGCACAATAATGAGCGTCGTAGTGATAACGACGTGGCGCGATTCTTCCGTGGAAAACTGCATGTGCAGTGAGAGTGCGTACGAAATGGCACCCCGAAGCCCCGAGAACCACATGATGAAAGCCATTCGATTTGTGATCTTATGTTCGCGGAACCGGTTGACCAACCAGGCTAGAGGGAAAATGTTGCAAGCGCGTCCCAGCAAACACAAAACGATCGCCCAGATCACGAACGACAGCTCGCAGCGATGCTTGAAGGAGAAAATGGCCAGCCCGAGGTACGCGAAAACGCAAGTTTCTGCGATGAAGGCGAGGGTACGCATCGTCTGCTGCATCGTAATTTGCGTAACGGTCGAAAGGTTGAAGTGCGTATAATGTGACATCACGATGCCGCAAAACAGTATCGCCATGATGCCGGATAGGTGGATACCCTCGGCGAGCACGTAAGGGGCATATGTGAATACCAGCATGAAGCCAAACTCGAGCGAAGGATGCTTTCTTAGATCGATGTGTTTCAGCAGTAGTGCGCTCATGAGCGCAAACACAACACCAATGCCGGCTGATGCAAAGAACATCATGCAGAAGGTGTTCAGGGCAGAGAAGATCGACTCCCCAGTTCCGCCGCTTGTGCCCGACACCATCGGCATGACTGTTGTCGTGAGAACGATGGAAATGGCATCGTTTAAGATGGACTCACCAAACACCAACATGTTTAGCACGGGATCTATATCTAGCGCGTGGAATATGGCCACCGTAGCCACAGGGTCGACAGCAGAAATTAGGGACCCAAAGGCGAAGGATTCAACGAAATTCAGCCGATATGCGACCTCGGCCAGTCCGAGTAGATATACGCCGGATCCGATCACCAGCGCAGATATGGTAGTTCCGATTATGGCAAATACTAGTATGGATCCAATGTTCTGGAAAAAGTTGCCTTTGTGCAGATTGTATCCCGATTCGAAGATGATGGGAGGAAGAAGCACCAGAAAAAAGGCCGTTGGCGAAAACACCTCTTCCCGCTCCCAGTTGGCGATGTGTTTGACGGAGGAAATGTTTAGGATTAGCCCGATCAGTGCGCCTAGAAACACGACGACGATACTTTCCGGAAGATACTGGAAACCAGTCTGCAGCATCATGTGTATCAGCAAGATACCAAGGGCGATAACGCAAAGAACGAAAAAAATCGACATCGAACTGTAGTGCTCCTGTTCTACTGCACTCTTTTCCGGCGACATAGTAACCGATGGCGCCGTTGTCTGGTTGCTACTGCTGTTGGCGGCTGTGCTGACTAGTGTGTTTCCAATCAGTACTATCGTTGATACCTTCCCAAAGGTGCCATTCCTTCCATCTGTAGCAGGGGCTGGAACGGGCGCGGCAGAATCGGCCAATACTCCGCCGCCGGCTGGGACGGTTGAAGATGCATTCGAATCGATCTGCTTCGAAGCTGCACCAGATGCCACAGCCATAGACCGGGGTACCACGGCAGCACGATGGACGTCCACGTCAGAGGCGACATTATAGAACGAGGTAAACAGGAATGCACAAATCACAAGAAAGTAGATTGCTGCCGTCTTCATAGTGTCCTTGAAGGTTTGAGTCATACTACCAAAGTATGTACCACACTTTATCTTTTTTCTATTCTAACCCGTTACGGTGGGCTGCGTTTCCAGTTTTCACACGTATCGAATGTTCGCGAACTGGACGAGCAGAAGGTAATGCGTTAAGCGACCCGGCTGGCGGTATAGTTTAACCGTATCTACGCAGTCTGCCCTTGCTTCACCCGGCAGTACACTTCCGTCGCCTCCTTACATTTATATCGAGTAAGTAGCAACAACCGTGTGTTGCCAGGACAGCACTTTCAAAGCGTGTATCATACAAATGATGCACAGGGCAGGAAATCAAAAAGCGTAAGCACCACCCCACAAACACTGGGATTTTCAATACCATATGACTACTATTGACTACGGATGCTCGACTGCTTTGCAGTATGAGACTTGCGGACCCGACGAACTATGTTTTCGTTCTGCAAGACCAGTAATGAAGAAAATAAACCAGATGACATTTGGTTTGTCATCAGTTATGTTGACTCTGCCTGAAAGAGATGCAAGACGCATCGGTGGAAATGTGAGGCAGCGACTACAGCACGAAGTATTTGAATTCAGCTTCGCAAGATGCATCGTTCGCATTTTTCAAAATACTAATACGGAGTCAATTTACAGAGGTTGGCGCAGAAGCTTATGTTCCGGAGAATACTGATGCTATCTAGAGCGATGCAGATAGCGACCATAAAAACCTATACCGGACGGAATCGATAGTGATGATCCTGAAGAGGTCACCGCATCTAGGCTAGACACAACAATCAAGTTCGTCCGTAAACATGGTGCCAGCGTTTTTTGGGAACCAGCTCAAATCGAACCATTCCAGAGATGTACGAACACTCCACAAAACCCCTTTCGAATAGTGTTCGAAACAAACCCGATCCGTTGTGAGGAGTTTTGGTAAGGTTATTTTTAGAGCGTGATGCTATTTTGGTTTTCCGGAATGAGGTATTTTTATCGTGGAAAGTTTGCTTAGTTCAGATCTTGATTCTAGTTAGATTAAATTTAGCGGTTGAAACGGTACAGCCACCTTGAATTTTTAAGACCGTATAAGCTCCACAACAATTCTTGCTTTCTTGAGCGAAACATTTTTGCATATGAATGGCACGTGGTCGCGTGTTTCATCCACGTTGCGTTCGCAGTCGATTTTTTTCTTTAAACGTCTCAGCTATCAATAATCAGGCGATTCTGAAGGTATGGGGACTTCCGTGAACAAATGTACATGTTACTGAACCTGGTGTTGGTGCTGCCGTTTTAAATGTTTCTCCGGACACATTATAAGTGTTTTCGTTCAATCTTATTTTTGCTGGCATTGGTCGACTCTTTGGTAGTCCGCAGTTGGGGTCAAGCGTGTTTTTAAAACGATTGAAACAGGCAAAAATAACAAGAAAATGATGAGAAGCAGTTTGCCAAGCACAACAACATCATCTCTGCGTCTGCGAGACACAGGAGGCTCGAGATGCAAGGGGAACTTATTTTGAATCTCTAACCTACGGGCTCGGAAATCCCTTATCAATATACAAAGACGTCGACGAACGGTAGTGACCAGGCAGAATTGGTAAGCGAAATTCATACCAGCTTTATAAAATATGCCAACATCTGTTTGTGCCCAATCAGTTGAAGCAAGCTCTCCTAGCCTGGTGCATCTCGAGTGTTCAGTGGCTTTATTTGGTTTCCAGAACATTTTGTTCAACCGTCGATTAGTTAGTAACTGCGAAAATAAATGGTCTAGAGCAGTTTGTGAAGTCCGCGCGCGTATAGTCAAACGTGTTTGACAAACATAAATCTATATTTGACGCCCGTGTTTGAAGCATTTTTTCGGCACCGATTTGAGCTGAATTGTTTTGTTTGATGTTTAACGGTCGGTCACCTGAAACGGATACACCACACATCAGACAAAACAATGAAATACGACTTCTCAAAGCGTATATGATTGGTTAATCCCGACCCGACCCGACTGCCCTGAGCAACACGCCGACCAGATTGAGTGGGAACTGTCAAGCGAATTCGGTGCGCTCACAACAGAAAGCGAACAGCACGTTCTCTTTTCCACAAACGTTTGCGAAGTGAAGACGGGCCGGGCTCGGAGTGCTGCACAATATTGAAATTTTGCTCCCTAAATCAGCTAAAAATAGTGAAACCCTTCATAAACGGTGCTCCTGGAAGTGCAGTGCTATAGTTTATAATACGAAATTATATTCGTTTCGATCCATAAAACCACAGCCTAAAAAGGAAACCAAATCAGCTGCATCGACTAGGTGGACATCAAAAAGTGTTTTCTGTGTATGGTGTTCTATTATTGAAAAGTGTAGTGATAAGGTGATAAAAGAGTGATTTTTTCGACAACATGCCACTTTCCAAGAGCAACGGATTTGCCGCCGGTTCCAACGGCCATAGCGGCTATGAAATGGAGGACGGATGCTCCTTCCTCTTCACATCTGAGTCGGTCGGCGAGGGGCACCCCGGTAAGCAAGACGTTTTTCATAGTCTACGCGCTGGGGGAAAATGATGTCGTTCCCTTCCTGCATGGCCTTCGTACTATCGTCGATGAGTCTAACACCCTGCATGCACATTATGTCGGCGGTAGTGTGGTTACTCGAGGTGGTTCTTATTTTTAGGTTAGGATTGCGTTAGAGGGTATTGCTCGATCAAAATGTCCATCCTGCGGCAGTGTCTCGTGCATGGCAAGGCGTGTATTTCTATTTCCCTGCGTGTGCAATACACACATAGCACCTTCTACATAAGATCGGCGAGCATGTGAACACGAATGTAAAACGTGCAGAAGCTGTGTTCGGCAAATGCCAAGGAAGAGAAGACCCAGTTTTCGCGATGCGCAGGATTTTTTCATCTCTTTACACTTTATCGTTACGCAATTTTTTAGCACCAGGACGGGGTATACCAGAATGACTATCATTTCTATAAGAATTCCCTGCGTTAATTACATCGTACGTGTTAAAAACGATGTTGGCACAATAGCAATAGGTGTTTCGATTGGAAGGGAACCGTATCATCAGATTGCGATGGATGGTGCAAATTGGCAAAACAAAACAACTTAGCCTCGGGCAGTATAGCCGCCTGTTACTATGGAGAATTCTTCCATGAAAGATTACTTTTCCACTATTTTTGCTTGTGTGCTGTAGTAGAGCAGTAGACTGTAGAGCAATTGTGGCGGGGCAGGGTATTGATTTTTCTCCGACAGGGCTTGGGGGCCTGGGTGAATAGTTTACATGGGATTTCCCGGTCTTGCATCATCTTATAGTGGCGTGATGCACTCATGCTATCACGCTCCTCACACTTGGCACCTGGATGAATAATCCATTACTTCTTTGGCGTTTTCAAAACAGAAAAACACGTGGACAGGCGTTTTACTGCGCGCTTCTGACCGAGTCAAGAGCGACAGAACCCACCGGTATGCGCTGCGAGATACCCATACATACGTAGATCATCTATTCCGACAAGTTTTCAGCACCGACGAAGAAGAATCGCGGAACCGCGTGTTTGCCCTTCCGCGTATTGCTTGAACAGTAATACTTGGACGACTGGTTTTTATCAACCGAAAGGTGTTCAACAAAACACACACATGGCAGCACGCGCGGCTGCGTTGTGTGCGTCTTTTGTGTGCCCATTCGTTCGAGTGTGTGTTCCGGCGTGTTCGACAGTGCGAATGTTTATATTTTTTCCGGTTTTCTTCAATGTTTGGTTTTTCTTACTGGTCGTCTTTTTCTACTCTATCTTCTATTCTTTTGCATACTCCTTTTCTTTGCACGAGCTCCAAAATAGTGTATTAATCGAACCACTGTACAAATGAAGTATCAACAGAAATATGAAATTTTCTAACATTTCTTTGACATTTCAGATAAAATGTGTGACCAAATCAGTGACGCCATACTTGATGCACACTTGGAGCAGGACCCCAATGCCAAAGTGGCCTGTGGTAAGTGTCTCTATTGTGCAAATTATTTGCTGGCAATGTCTTTAGACATCATTCTCTTTCCCGTAGAAACGATCTCCAAGACTGGCATGATTTTGCTGTGCGGGGAAATCACATCGAAAGCAGTCATCGACTACCAGCGTGTGGTCCGCGAAACCGTTAAGCATATTGGCTACGATGATTCGTCTAAAGGTAAACGTCTACTTGTAGCTTGAACCGAAGGAATGAGTCCTGCACACTATTCCCCTGTCTTCAATCTTCGTTTATATTCCCTGTTTCTTCCCTAATCTTCTACAAAATGCTTATATCTATTGCCCGAATTGTTTGCCGTTGGGAAATATGTTGTATTTGCCTATTTTATAAACAATTTTCGTTTGTGTTATCATGCTGTAATGCAGCGGTATGGAAGTGAAATGATGCCTGTCCTTAACGTGGTTTCCATCATATAATGTAGGTTTCGATCACCGTACGCTGAACCTGCTGGTTGCGATCGAACAGCAATCGGAGAACATTGCCCAAGGAGTGCACATTGATCGCGATGAAGACAGTGTTGGTGCCGGCGATCAGGTACGAGCTTTTCTCGGAAGGATCTTGCACGAGGCCGCGGATGGTTTGGCTGCATTTCCGTGGCTTGTCTTGAGCGTTTTGGGGTTCAGTTTGTTTCGGTGCCATATCGTTCGTTAGTTTGGCGGCGACTTTGTTTCGATGTTCATCGGTACGTGCCATCGTTACAGCGCCAATCATAACATCATTGTCCATCTTTAACCCTTTTTTCCATACCGTATCCATATTATCGATAGTTCCCATTGACTGTTATTATGGGTGCTTTGCGCCCGAGAAAGTTAGATTTTCTATTCTTTAATTGATCATCACGAAATTTTAAACATTAGTTTTCAACAGGAATACGAATCTCCCTGATCTATCAATAGTTTTGCAGAGGCCGAGGAATTGCATGATAATGATGAAATCTATTTCAACTATATCTGGATCAATCTGATAATGAAAAGCACGTGGAAAAACATGCATGCTCCTGACGGGTGGGGTTTCCTGCAATCAGCTAGCATACGATACGTTTTTAGATTAACGTTAGGATGCGACGATTCGATTTTGATTCCTTATTGATATACATAATGCTGACTTACTTCCTTCGTCTACGTGTCTATGTTTTGGTTAGTCAGCCTGATCAGATACGAATCAGACGCTAAGCGAGTCTTCTACTACGAATTCCTTTCCGGTTCAGGTTGCCTAGTGATAGGCACGTGGTGTTGCTACAGTGAACGGTCAGGGCCACCCTAGCAGACGTTCACGATCAGTCCCACCTCTTGTGCTAGGGTCTAGACAATTGTGACGTCAATGAGACATTCGATCGTCAGTGGCTAAGGGCGGGTATGAGTACTTCTACTATTTGGTTTTCTTTTCCAGTGTGTAAATGTAAATCAAGGCTCGACAAATATTTTTTGCTGACCAAAAAGTGAGTTTCCGTGACTTATGTCCTAACTTTTGTCCAGGGATTCGAGTTGCAATAAGTTTCCACCAGCCGCCTTCCCACCCATATCGTCGTTGTATATTCCCCACCAATTGCCTTTACACCTTTCTGAGCGGTTACAGCACATTTACTGTCCATTAAAGATCATATTTCAATTAATTTTTCTTTCACCATTTTATCTCTTTTTGCATGCATGGAATTTTCGTCTCGTTCTCTTCACATGCAACGTGCACAATGATTGGGTTTCATTGCTCATGAAATAAATAAAATGCAAACTATTACATTTCCTTCGACCGTCACGTTTCGCAATTGCGAACGGTGGGATGGATACAACCAACGAATCGTCCATTCCTATAGGGTTCGACTATAAAACCTGCAACGTATTGCTCGCCCTGGACCAACAGTCTCCCAACATTGCCGCTGGTGTGCATGTTAACAGGCCCGAGGAAGAAGTCGGTGCTGGCGACCAGGTTAGACAATAATACAACGTGGCCTCTTATATTTAATTCTCTGTTGGTGGCCAGTGTGTGTAACTTTGTTTTACCTTATGCGATTCCTATTGTTTAATCATATGACATCATTCAACACATAGACTATATACGTTAGAGGAGGTTTTTTTCCGTCTTAAGAATACGCATGACACTGTTCTTTCTACTCATTGTTTTCGCGGTATCTCGACATATTAACTAGAAGGAATGATTTGGAAACAGAACTTGGAGATGTTGAAAACAGGCAAAAGTTGATTGCCAATATTCTTTAAATTCAAATTACAGTTCATTAGGTTCTTTTGTTCTGACAAGTTTCTGTCTTTGATAACCATCTTTGAACATTCTTACAAAATGAACCGGCGGTAACTACCGGTTCATAGTAGCTTAATTTGACATTGATTGGATACTAACAGTAATTTTAGAATGGTAGATTACATGGATGCTTCATGCTTGAATTTTATACCTGTGCAGTAACATGGTTGAATTGTTTTGTCATGCTTATCTATGCTTTCTGTGTGCTCATTTTATTCGTTAACATTGTTTACTAATTTAATGGTTTGGATGAGAGAGTCCTATAAAGAGAGTTCGGAGTCGACTTAAGACGAACCAAGAGTTGGTTATCAATTACTTCATTTAGGCGTAACGCGCCGTCTTCGTTTCCGTTCAAACGTTGACGTGTTTCGCAGCGAGAGGCGTATGATCTGGAAGATGAAAAATCACAAATAATCAAAACTGCTCTAACCCACAGATGTTTGTCAAAACACTCCTGCCCCGTTGTTGATGACTCTCTCATACGATCGTTGATGTAACATTATATCAGTAAAAAATATGGGGGGATGGGCCATTCAAAAGCGATAAGCAGCAGTCTGCGTATGGATGATTGAACTATTGACTTGTTGTTCCAGCAGGTTCGATGGTAGACGAAATTTGGACCATCTGAATGGATGTTCAACATAGTTGTTGTGCTAGCTAACGAATCCAAATGCGTAAAAAACAGACCTTTTTAGCATTTCAGTGACCTTAGACTATAATTTTAGAACGCAACAAAACGGTTACTAGCACATGAGATCCGCGTAGCTGTAGCTTATTCGAAAATGTTTGGCCCCTGGGACATGTTTGAAATACTAAAAGGCTCAGCTTATTCCATGCTGTGTTGTTCGTTCATAGGGATTGATGTTCGGTTACGCTACTGATGAGACGGAAGAATGCATGCCACTGACTGTGGTGCTGGCTCATCGCTTGAATGAGAAGATCGCTGAACTGCGCCGCAGTGGCGATTTCTGGTGGGCCCGTCCGGACTCGAAAACCCAGGTCACGGCTGAATACATTTTCGAATCGGGTGCTTGCATCCCGCAACGCGTGCACACGGTTGTCGTTTCGCTGCAACACTCCGATAAGATTGTGCTCGAGGAGCTGCGCAAGGAGATTATGGACAAGGTGATCAAGGATGTGATTCCGGCGAAGTATTTCGACTCGAACACGATCGTGCACATCAACCCCTGCGGTCTGTTCATCATCGGTGGTCCCCAGGGTGATGCAGGGTTGACCGGACGCAAGATCATCGTCGACACTTACGGAGGTTGGGGCGCTCACGGTGGCGGTGCCTTCTCCGGCAAAGATTTTACCAAGGTGGATCGCTCGGCTGCGTACGCTGCCCGTTGGGTCGCGAAGTCGCTCGTGAAGGCGGGCATCTGTAGGCGATGCTTAGTGCAGGTGGCCTACGCCATCGGTCTGGCGGAGCCACTGTCAATCACAGTATTCGACTACGGCACTTCGAAGTACAGCCAGAAGGAACTGTTGAAGATCGTCTCGAAGAACTTCGATCTCCGCCCGGGCAAGATTGTGAAGGATTTGAAGCTGCGCACGCCATTCTACCAGCGCACCAGCACCTACGGTCACTTCGGACGTCAAGGATTCCCGTGGGAGGAACCGAAGGAACTGATTGTCGAATGATTGAGCATGGATGCGGTCGAGCCGCCGGCTTTCGTCGATAGAACCGGTTACTGTCCTATAGGCAGTACCGCCACTACGTCGACGAAAACGAAGGCACCTTCCGCGGAATCGGAAGCGATTGCAGGCGCTTCCAAAAAACCCAAACTAGAGCTGTAAGCCTGTCTATGTTCGATTTGTTCCCTATGCTATAATTTTTCTATGCTTATATTCAGCATCAGTGATAGGTTATTAAAAATCACGAATGTTTATTTTCTACTCTACTCGATTCCCCACCAAATAGACGATCAGATGCTCATACATCTGGAAGCACAACTGCATTATTTCTGATGCCCAGCTTATATTTTCCCCGATTCATAAGAATCCAAGCAATAGCGAATAGAAAGAGAGGGCCCGTCTTCATCTTGCGATCAGCGCTGACAATGATTTGTGATGCTGTCTGATAGGCGTTCCCATGGCGTGTTAGGTTAAATATGAGTACAGATGAGTACAGAGTTAGCAGATGAGTACATCGTCTTGATTATAATTGCAAAAGTAATGTTTCACTGATGAACAGAATGCAGAAAACGCAAAAAAAATCATGTTGCGAGAGCATGCGACTGGTAGATAAGCGCCAACAAGCAAAGCTTCTACCGATAGTCCTAGAAGCTAGAAGATGTGCACTGACATGAATGAATCGAATGAAACCGATTTAACTATAAAAGCTGTAAACAATAACAAGCAACAGCTTACGGGAGCTAAACCTAACCGTAAGAACTGTAAAAGTACGTGGACCTGTCCGCAACAATCTAACAGAGCTAGACCATTCGGTTGGCCACAGTAGGAATCCGTTTCAGATCGAAGTGCGCCTCCGGAATTTCATCACCGAGAGGCAGCTGCCTGCTGCAAAACTTGTTGTGCGGTGTGAAATAGATTGTCTCTCTCTTCTCCTAATGCCACTAAAAGGATGGAAGCTGGGTTCCCTGGTTAACGACATTTCAGTAGGAACCTTTGTCATGTATGTAGCGAGGACGAAAATGGCGCACTTATAATGCTGCATTGTGAATAATATGCGAATTCATTCTACGAAATGATGCTACCCATGGAGCCATCGGCACTTTAGGAAACTGCGTTGAATTTGGATTATACAAGCGAAGGTGTGTTAGTTTATAAGCTCCGCAACAGGAAAATGGCGACAATTATTTGACCAATTTAACAATTTCTTTATCAACATGTTTTTTCCGTTTTCCTACTCTTCGGAACATGCGAATGTTTTATCCCTTGTAATATTTGCAAGCATTTACGTTCAGATAATTCATGACATAGGCGTGAATTGAGGAAAACTAGGAGAGTTCTATTATAGAATGGAAGAACTCAGTACATAGAAGACATAGATTCTAGAAGCCTGAAAATGATTCGAAATGAAAAGATATTTTCTTGTTCTTTCATTCGTGAATTAGTGGAATGATTCAGTTTTTAAGAATTATAGAAGTATTCTTTTGCAAAGGATTGCTGTAGGGTCCTATCAGATTAATCGTACTGCCAGTAATGCTCCATCGATGCCATATTAACCACATTCTGTACAAACTAATTCAAATTGTTCAAAAACTGCCATCTTTCCAGGTATGGCCGAGTTAAATGCCTAAAGCTTTTGTGGTTTTAGGATTTAAAATCCATAAATTTAAATTCTAAGAGTACGAAATCACGTAATCGAACGGTTTGCAGCACTTTAAAACTGGCATTTGCATAGACAGCCGCAATGATATGAGATTGCATTAGAGTAGAGCAAGGGAAGTTCAGAAATAGCCAAACGGGCGGCCATATAGTTCACACAGCCCAGACCGCTCCAATAATTCAAATTCAATGTAGTTTTATCTTTTTCATCAACTTGCACACGTTTTGTGTTGTGTTTACGAAAAGGATTTTATTTGTGGAAAAGAGCTTTTTCGAAAATACTCCGGTCAGCGGAATGGTCGAAGGGTGCATCTCGGTACAACTAAAAAAATAAGAAAAATATCTGAAAACAGAAAAAAAAGAAACTTAATAAGAGCAATAGAAGGAATAACTTGTAATATGATGCTTCTACAGAAGACGGAATTATGTACACAACTTGCACAACATTCGGTCAGCTTGAGGGATATCAACCTCTTGCAGTGTACAGGAAAGGGAATGAATTTTGTCATGCTCCAATATGCGTTCCAATATTATTTTCAGATGAGAAAAAAGAATAGATCGTAGAAGAATAGCGATTGGTATCATATTTGAATTGCCATATTTTAATTTCAAGAAAAAAAACCTGGTGGTGCCAGGTACAAACTAATAAAGCCACTTTCATTTGAAGTACATCTTGTGAAATACTTACGTTAGAAAGCTACATCAATCACTTCAGCGATGCAAAATATATCTGTAGGACAGAAAAAAGCACATTTTAAAGAACACTATTATTTTGCACATAGAATAAAGGGTTTAGAAGTAACACCAGAAAATAAAAAAAAACATTAAAAATGAACACAAAAAGAAATAAATGTACCGAGGCACGCTCTGTCAAGTAAGCGGTGTCCAGCAAAAAAAAAAAAAGTTTAACATAAGAAGCATAATAACGATATAAAAGTTTTAAAATAGATTTCTCTTGAATTTGTTGTCCAAGAAGCAGAAGGAGATATCGAATGATTGAAATACAAACTTATTCTGTCTACTCACTTGATGTTTGCTAATTCATATATACATGTTTAAATGAAAGAATGCAGTGAATTAGGTATGCTGGCTTCATGCTTATTGAAAGCGAAGTAATGTTTTAGATGTTTTGCTTTCCGGCTGCAAAAGAATACCTAGCAAGGCAAGATAGCGCCTGTAAGTAGGCAAGTACTGTTACATTACAGTAGACTGACGGCGGCGAAACTTATCAGTAAAACCTTAGCGTTACCATACATAACATCAATGCAAACATTTGGATATGTCCGGATGAATTTCCCCTTCTTTTTCCTATTTCAAACATTTCTCCCTTGATTTCAACCGTGAAATGAAAAGAATCATCAGTAACTATTTAAATTTATATTGAAATTTTAATCCATTAGCATACACTCGACCACGCTGTACCACAGCTTTGGAGAAAAAGTAGGTTAACAGATAAAATTCCGGTCGTCTAAAGGTTCAGTTCTTTGCATTCAACGGCTCATAAGTTGAGGATTTCCAAATAGGAAACCGAAACTCTCGGAGCCCAGATTACGCTCATCAATCAAGCTGGTAGCGGCAATTTCCGGTGCGGGATATAGCACTCAAGATTAACTTGTTTTAGTTGTTGTCCTCGGAGACAATTAAAAAAACGCACATGCATCGATCGATGGATACGGTCAGTGGGCGAGGTTAATGTTTTAAATAACTATTATCAATGCAAATTTCTCTGTTTGCCTAAAAGTGATTCACAGATTCACAGGCGAAGACGAAGACAGATTCGAATAAAAGTTCAAGTTCGAACAGGAGGAACAAGCTTTTCTACCACTCACCTTTCAACGACAAGAAAATGTCTCGGCAAAACGCTACAACACTACAAGATATTCGCATAACCACCGGCACAATTTAGAGGAAGTACACGCGAAGATGGTAAGATGGTGCTTTATTTTGTTATGATTGCAGGGGTGCGCAACGAAAAAAAAAGAAGTTCGGAGGGCGCATCGCCATCTTTAATCGATCCGCTGGGTTCAGTCGGTTGAAACCGTTACTATACCCTATACCCTGCAAGAGTGACGCCTCGCGGAGAGTCGCGCAGAGTTTCGGGCGATGAGATTAGCCGGCGCGTTCCGGAACGTGTGAAGCTGTTTAACGCTACAATGCAGCGGGCGGGCGTGATTACGTGGCATGGCGATGATAATATCAATCGCCGGGTTTGATAAGCATGTGCTGGTCACAAGAGTTGCAGTGGTTGGGCGCGCTGCACCAACTCGATGGTGTATCGCGAGAAAACGGTCCCCGTGGCGGAACCA
>JAOEFI010000004.1:25037889-25065977 GCA_034621735.1 Anopheles plumbeus
GGTTTCGACGGTTTCGACGGAGTGAAATTCAAATTTCTAACCCATGCGTCATTTGTGCCATTTCCATTTCGTTCGCGAACCGCACAATTTCTCGGCTGGACGGTTCTACCCACCAATCACCATTAAGCGGGCGGGTACGTGGGCTAATACGTAGCCAGTTTTTGTCGCAAATGGTCCAAAGAAAGTGGTGTAGTTTCACTTTAATTTGCCTGCGAACTGCTCTGGGTGCAGGTTGGAGGGATTATTGTTCCCCACATGGCGCACGCAGTGTGTGTAACCCGAATTGCTGGCGGGAGTTGCGAACGGTACGGGCTGAAGCTGAAGATGAAGCGACGGGGTCAGCACGTGAGCTCTCATTACGCGGGAGAGGCACAGATTTAATCGGACGGCGAGCGGTCGGATCCTGAGATTAGCTCGGTCTCGCGGTAATCGGTACCGGGGTCAACGAACGCATGGGAATAGCGCAGCCAACGGACATCGGCCGACAGGACACCGGAGTTTGGAGCCAGTCGTGGAGGGCAGTCGCCGTCGAGTTCATTACCATGAAGATGCGCACGATTGGCAAAAACGCAACCATTAGCCGCTCGCAGTCGCAGATCGGGCTGCGTGGAAATGTGAGTTTCGTTCTGGCTGGCGAAGAAAATTACTTCCCCACAGCCACATTCCCGGGCATGCTATCCCGGTGGGGGGTTTTCCCCAGGGAGAATTTTTCTTCATTTTTCGCAAGAGGAACACGCTCCCTTGGAATGCTTAGAACGGCAATTGTTTACATTTTATTCAAATCCACGCCGGATCAGTTGCGCGAGAGTCGCTCCTGCTTTTAGGGATGATACATCTCCTTTCGTTTCCTGCAAACAATGGAAGAAAATGTGACGCAAAATGTGGAGGCAAATGGGCGAGCAAATTGATGCGTGAAACTCCCGCTGCCGCTTTTCGGGAAGCGAAATCAAGCGCATCAATGCGCAAGCCCAGATCCCGGCAAAGCGCTGCGCATTCATTCGGTTCTCGGTTTCCGCGGTTTTCCGACTCGCGGCCGTTTCTTCCCGCTCAGCAAACACGCAACGCCTAGCAAGACGCATTAGAAGTCGCAAGCTCCACAGCACTGGACCATACCAACGTGTGGGGCCCGGCGCCGAGCACCTCCCGTTCAGGGTTCCTCGTCTTTCTTCCCCTAAGACCTCTTCCGTTTGCGTCTGTTCCCGGTGCAATCGGTTCGGTTCTCCGGTGTCGACGGCCTCGGACGCTCTTCCCTTCGGGTTCGCCAGCTCGCTCCGCCTCCGTGTGTCTCTATTAGCACCAGACAGCGCAGCGCTATGACAAACATCTGCTAATTGGCTACGGTTTTCGTGCAGACGGTGTAGATCGTTCCGTTGTACGTCGCTCGCTTCCCCACTTGTTATCTTTTTCCGGTTTCCGAACGGCGTCAGATTTCGTAACGAAGCGGGGGGACAATCCGTGATGGTAACATTTTAATTTAAGGCAAAGCTACTGGCCGGGAAAACAGGTCTAGCTTATGATTAACCTTCCCTCGAGTGTGCACCATGCACAAGCAACCGACTCTGGCAGCGGCGCAGTGATGGCGTGCTGCGATATTATGAATCTCTCATGAAACACACAAACAAAGTATTCCCGAAATACAGGAACGCAGCAGCCGCCCGCTACACCTGTGTGAACCCCGTCGGTAATGAGTTTCGCAAATGCACATTTGAGCAACGTAAACGAGTTCTTCGACTGCGCATCCACACCCAGCGCGTTTTCTTTCCGTTTTCCTTCGTTCATTCTTCAAGCTTTTGCAATTAAGGAAAACATCGATATTCATTAGTTTTTTACCTTCTTTTTTTCTGCTGTTCCAAATTGTTTCCATGAGTTGCCTTTGGGATTCTTTCGTATTGCGATTTTTCGGAATCCCCCCCCCCCCGGACGTTCCCCCCATGGGGAGGTGGAAAACGAAAGAGCAAGAAAAAAGCACATCGAATCCTCTCTTACTGCTGGCCTTCCCAGTAATCTGAGCGATCGTTCCCAGCTTCCTTTGCACGGTGGAACAACCAAAAATTTCTTCCCGCGTCTTCCCGAAGACCCTTTACCCTTGCGTAGCTCATTTCCATACGCACGCGTGCGCGCGCGCGATGTATTATTGTTTTCCCGGTTTCCTCGTCTAATGATAGTTTGATACCCTGATTATGTTTGTCTAACGGATTCGACCGCCTTCTCGCTCTCGCCCTCTCGTGTGAGTTCTTTCATGCTTTTTTGTGTTCTTGCTTTATTTTGGCGTCCGCGCACATGCGCTAGGGTAGGGGTTGGTTGCATGGAAGTGCCCAGCCACGTCCGGGCGTTCGGTTCGCGCCGTTTGGCTGCCGCCGTACTTGTTTGCTTCCTTCTCGAAGATCTTTCCGAAAGATCAGAAGATGCTCGCCCGGGTAGATGCATGCACACTTACGGACTTACACACGGACGCGGACTCTCGATGGCCGGTCGGTGGGTAGTTCGTTTTTTTCCCCCTTTTGCTCGGCCAAGTTTTGTTGATTTTCGTTTTGGGGCTTAAGAGGCGTCGTCCGGTGGATCATTTCGCTCCCCTTGCTGCCGGACGCTCTCTCTCTGTTGGAGTTTTTCTGCCTCCATCGTTTTCTCTTTGCCCTTCTTCGTTTTCTCTCTCCTCTCTCTCTCTTTCTTTACCTTGCTGCTCTTGCGTTTGCGCGAATTGTTTCGGTTTCGGTGGCTTCTTGCTTACATTCTTGCACACACGCATCGAAGGTTTATGCACTGCGCCCTACTCGCTCTTCTTCGTCTATTCTCTCTCTTTCTCTCTCTCTCTCTCTTTGTCTCCTTCCTCTTTTTGCACTCCTTCTCTCGGGGCGCGTCTGCGGGAGCTTCCTTCTCGGGGGGCCGCACGGAGCGTGGGGCACTTTTCCCCATCATCGGAGAAAATCGGAGTTTTCTTTCCGCCGATCGCGAACGGCTCGCGATCATTCGTGCTTCGACCAGCACACTGTGCAGCCGAAGAAGAGGCACCATTCCCGCGGACTTGTCGCGCTTATCGGGTTTTGTCTTGTGTTTCCGAACCCCGTCCGTCCCGCCCGCGGTTGTGATGAAGTGATCGATAGGACAGAATATCGGCTAAGCTGTGAATATCGGTTGATCGGTGACC
This sequence comes from Anopheles plumbeus, assembly GCA_034621735.1. Classification (NCBI taxonomy): domain Eukaryota; kingdom Metazoa; phylum Arthropoda; class Insecta; order Diptera; family Culicidae; genus Anopheles; species Anopheles plumbeus. Next base: position 25,041,035 of record JAOEFI010000004.1, read on the forward strand.
ACGCGAGTGACAAGTGAGAATAGAAATCGTAGCAACAGAACGGCGATCACACCTAGCGATTGCGACCTGCCTGTAGTTTTTCCAACTAATCACCAAATTTACTTCCTCTCGGGATGGTCGTGTTTCGGTCGGTTAATTATTTACTGAGATAATTTTGCCACTGTAATCGTTCACAGAAGACGAATCCCGCGCAAATCAATCCACGGAGGCACGAATATCGCAATGATTGATGATGATGAAGTTTGCTATCGACCGTACGCTAATGTGCCGCTGCCCATGTTGTGTTCTGGCTGTCGTACCGTTTAACTGGAGATTGATTCAGTTCGACGCAGTGAAGACGCTGATCTGAAAAACAGATTGAAGCGAAAATTGAGTTCAACCTTCTGCGCGGTTCCAGCATTCCAGTCAGGTGAACGCGAAAGAGTGCTCGGGAAGCTGCTGGCTGGCAGCTGCTGATTGAGTTTTTTGTTTCTGTTTTGCCTCGGCGTGCCTTGCGTCGGAAGTCAGTGTGTGCTTTGGAGGTGAAAAAGCGAAGTGGCCGGTGTGCTCCGAGGTTGTGTCAAGTGTTCCGAAGTGCCCGTGAAACGAACCAAATCAGTAGAGGATTTTCGGAAAGGGCCACACCCTCCGGAGGCTCCAAACAATGATCAGCATGTGCCTTAAAGGAACGACGGCGACTGTACCGACAAAACCCGCGGCAGCTAAAGGATCAACCATGTGGAGGGTTCCTTTCTTCTGGGCGGCGTCGTTGCTGACGTTCTTGATGTTGGCGCAATTCCCGTTCGCCGATGGATATCGCATGCAGCAGAGCCGTAAGTACCTGGGCGGGGGTTTGGATTTAATGGAGCTGAATTTTATGGACTCTTGGTGGAGGAATAGCTTTTTACGGCGAAAAGCCGAGAGATAAACGATGTGATGATATTTTATACACCAGCATTTAAAGCCATAAGATGGTGATGAAGAAAGGTGCAGATAAAAGTTTCAATTTTAAAAGATGTTTAAGTATTCTCAAGTGTTCAAGTATTCTGAGGAAAGATAATCAATTTTTTTTTCATTTTATTACAACTCTAACTTTTTGCTGTTCACTGCCCTTCAACTTTCCGTGTGGCGAAATAATGTGCAAAATTCTGGAAGTTTCTATCATTGATGATATCAGTTTGTTCTTGTAATAATTTGCCTCAGACTAGTGATCTAGTTTTTTTGGTCTAAAGTTATTTTTGCCAGTTAAGGCACATGGTTGGCATTACTTTATGTTTGCTTCTAGCGTTTTAAAGCTATAATCCATTACAGTGATTTTGAGGTATACTTTAGTTTCTGATCTCTTGGCAAAAAGAAACATTGCTTTATTATACTTGCAGATTTTTGTTCTGACATGCCCTTTGAGTGGTTGAAATGAATGTCCGTCACAGGGAAGTGGGCGAAAACAGACGGACGGAAGAATCTCGTCCCTGAAGCGTGGCTACCGGAGCATGAAGCCCGAAACCCGAAAAACCGAATCCGCCTCGCCTGTGGGTGGATAATTACGATGAAAGAATAGGGCGTTGTACAAATTAGTGTCTTTTGGGGCTGCTGTAGAGTCGCTTGTTTCATGTCAGATGCCCTGTCGGATGTTGGCCCGTCTTGACAGCAGCTGGGCGTCGTTTGAAGCCAGAATTTCCCAGTCTAAGTGCTTAGCCGTTTGGAGATGTTGTTGATTGGCGAGTGGGAAAACAAAAAGTGAAAAGAAAAACTCCTCCAGAAATCGGAACGAAAACAGGCAATAATCAGCATTAGCACAAACCCGCAGCAACGCCTTCAGATGCCGAGTGTTCTTTGGTTTCACTTTTTCCACTTTAAAAAGCTCACAACACAATGACTGTTATCTATTGCTTGCTGCGAAGCCGGCGCGTTAGAAAGTGGCAAGAACACACACACAAGCTCATCGTTGTATGACCATCGCTGGGGGGATTCGATGGGGCTCAGCGTGTGCAATTATGAACGAGTCCCGTTCTCGTTATCGAATGTGGGCAGATGATCTCTTGCGAAGTGTTGCGAACTGCTGGTGCTGGTCGTGGCAGACGGCTGAAAGCGCGCCCATGTTAATGATAACTGAATAACATGCTGTGAGGCATGTTTAACCAGGGACGCTGGAAGTTTATGGAGTCACCCTGTTAATTGGAAAGCCTCGTTGCATTGATGTTCGCCCGGCTGGTTTCGGGTGATATAATTAAGACGGAAGGTATTTACTGCAGGCAAGTGATCGAATTAATTTCCACTGCGATGCGATTCGTTCGGGTGATCGTCGGAAATAGGTGCGGGGAACGATGTTCGTTTTTTTGTTGCCTTTAGCACAGCAGAAGTGGTTCCGCTGGAGAGGCGGAAGAAGGAACGTCGTTTTATGTTGTTAATGATATTTTCCGACATTCCTCCGTGCCGCTAGTGTATCGGGGAGTATCGAAGAGCTGCACTACCGTTAGAATTATGTTAACAAGCTCCGACTATTGCCCGGGAATGCCGGAGCTACCATCGAAAAATTAAACCACTCGAGCCGGAATATCTGGCATATTTCTGGTCAAACAGGAACACACGACAGCACACGACGACGGCATATGTGCTGGGCTCCGAAAAGCACTTTCACACTTCCCGTTGCTTCGATCCCACGGGAAGCAGCGCGGCTACCAGGCCAGGCAGGCAGGCAGGCAGCAAGCAAACCAGGGCAAACCCGGTTGGCCGATGGGTTTTTGTTGTTATTGCTGTAATGGCGATTATGGGCGAACAAAAAAAGAAGGGAGGAAAATTAAATAGCGCAAAACTCCGCGCGCAAACATATCGCGCGCAGGACGCACGGGTAGCAAAAAGCAAACCGAAACTAGATTCAACGCACGCGAGAGTAGCAAGCTAGCAGCTCCAGGAGGGAAAAACCTTGCCCAGCCAGCACACGAGTCCAGCCGTGGCCCAGTCCTCATTTCTTCTGCGGCCGCCCGGGACATCATATGGGAGGAAAATTGTACAAATTAATTGAATACAAAACATCTCTCCCCTGCTGCCGGCTTTCCAGCCAGCGGGGGGAAGGTTGGTCCTAACCTAACAGTGGAGCCTGTTCGGGGGGATGGATGCGATCGTACGTACCCCGTCGTATGCCACCGAAGGCTGCGGAGCCCGCTGTGAAGTGGGTCATCCACGGTTGCTTTCGTTTCAATCTACTACTACTACTACTACTACCACCACCATCACCATTATTCGACCGATCGGAATGCTGTGAGCGTATAGCATATCATCGTCCTTTCCGCGTTGCTTCGCACCAGCGTAATCGCCGATGGCTCCGTTAAGTGCCCGTTCGATGGCTTGTAGCAGGTCTTGTTATTTCTTTCTCCACTACAAACCGCGCTGAATGCATTTAGAAGGTAGAGAGCAAAAGTAATTCTGAGCCGCGCAATCGTTAATTGAATCTTTCTTCGCTTGGTCCACGGTTTCCGCGGTGGAAATGCGGGTACGCGAGTGGCAGTTCCATCCAGGCGATGTTTACGCTGTGTTACTCTTCGGCGGCCCATCAGGGAGTGGTTGAGGGGCCTAGTTACCACTCCCAGCAGGTGAAGGCGCTGAAGGTGAAGATGACCCGAATCGTAGGGGAAGTTGGTCAGTAGAAACGCATCCGAACGAAGCCGAGGCAACCGGTTACGCAAAGGTTCTTCTACAATCCCCGTTGACGGATGAAAACGAAGAACTTCAACGATCGATCAAGCGGCGAGCGCACTTGTTCGTTTGATTGTTTGTTTGTGTTGCCTCTCTCTTTCGCCAGGTTCTCTCCGGCTTGTTATGCAAGACGGTCCGGACGGTGTGAAAGAAAGGCTTCCTATTGTGCTGTGATGGATGTTGTGAAAATGATCGCACATGATGACATGGTTTCACTCGCCCGTGCGATGATATGGATTAGCTTCAGTTGCATCAACTTAGCTGAGTGTTCTTCCTCTTTGGCCGGGCATCGATCAGCAAATGTTGAAACGTAACAGCTCCACAGGTTGTGCTGGAGAAGTAGGAAAAAAACAGTACATGACCTGTATTTTCCAACCACTATGGTGATGAATGGAAGGCCACACAAACGTACTGCGCCCAGGGTTCCAAATACTAGAGCACCCTGCCGGCATCGTCGAGAGAAAAGTGGTCCACCAGGGGTGGACGTGTTGGCAGCGAATGCAAATTAGTTCTCGCGACGCGCCGGCGCAACGGCCAGCAGCGCAAACTTCATTTCACTTTGTTTCGTTTCGTTTTGCGGGCGCTTGCCGGAACCGTGTGGCATGGCCAGGGTAGCCAGGGCAGATAGGCTAATGAGTACGGGTGGTGAAAAGCTACCGCACGGCCACTCCTCCACTCCACTCCGTCCAACCGTCGGCACCATTCATGCTTAACATATTGGCCGTTTGAACGACGACCAGCGTTGGAGAGTGTGAAATTATCGTGTGCTAAATATTATTATGCCCGCGCGTTCCGCGGCCACCCGCAGGGCCGCACCCGCAGTCGCTGATGACGATGGAATGGTGGTGGAATTTTCACTCTTCTCCGTTTTTCTTCTTCCTCGGGCAGGGTGTGGGTCTGCAGCCGTTGGTGACAACGTGCTCAGCCCAAATTGGGGGCGCGTGAATCGGCGGGAGACGGGCTGGATCCGGTTGGGGACCGGGAAACAGGTTCAGGAGACAGGAGAACATTATGTATTCCGATGACTCAAATTTTCTAAAGCTTTACGCTGTGCAGTTTCGCCCTCGAGTGCCGAGGCATCCGAAGAGATGGAACACATACGATGGGTCGTCTTCAAGTGGACCTGGCGTCTACAGTTTTCCATGTAGCAGCGCCCCATTCGCCCTGAGGGACCCTTGAATGGGTACTTTAAATCGATAGCTCTTCCGGACCATTATTCCAAGTCCCGCGAATAGCCCATGTCCCTTCGGCCATGGCCGCTGAGGGCGCTAAAGTGGACCTTGAGGCGGACACCGTAAATCGAGAAAAACGGGGAACATGTTCAAGACGACGCCTCTTTTTAACGGCCCTATCTTGTGGATTGGTTTGATGTTGGTTTTTAAATGTTTTTGTACCAACGTTTACGGTTTGTGGTCTGAAATTGGGGCCGGACCCACTTAAATCTGTGGTTTTTTATAGAAACAGTGAAAATGTTGTCACAAATAAGAACTGGTGATAATGCATACAAATGATATTGAATGATCATGCCTCCGATGGGAGTTTTTCAATCTTTAAAACAATAAGAGAAGTTATTCACTTATTTGTAAGTGAGTGTTACACACCCATCGCTTGATTATTTGTGCAGCATCCGCTTTAACAAAGCATCGGGCAAATTTTAACCACATCAGACGACACGTTCAACGCATGAAAAATGCAAAAAGAGAATGAACATGTTTGACGGCACATGTCAGAATAAATTACACACACGAAACATCTCATTTCATATTAATCAAACAAAGTAATTTAGATAAACGAGCGAAGCTAAAAAAAACGAAAAACGGGAACATTCCCTGTCTGCCTTGTTCCATGCTTTCTCCTCGCAGTGCCATTTCACTCACCGGTGCGCGGGCCGAAATGGCTTTCGCTTCCTGAAAGCATCAATTATTCGGTTTGACATGCTGATTTTTTTACGTTCTGCCGAGACCAAATAAAAATAAAATGAACCGCACGAAGAAAACCCCAATCGGGCCCACAGAACAGCGGGCACTTAAACTGCTACCTCATTGGCGAAAACATCATCGCCCTGCCGGACGAGGGCAGCATACTTTGTATCCCGAAAACCCGGCAACCCAGGCTCGGCCCCAGTTGCCTATTTAGCGGCATCCCGGGGAGAATTGATTTTGTGCTCTAATGACAGGCCGGCCCGCGGGTGGAGGCGTCTTTCGGGAGGGGCCCGTCGTTTCAACACGCCCCCGGAATGGGCCAGGCAAATCGCGGGAACAAAGACGCACGCAGGGAAGCGGCACGCGGTGCCTCCGGAAGGGCATGGAGCGCCGGCGTGGGCAAGGAGTCAAGAATGGGTTGCGGTGTCGCAACAAGAAAAACAAACACCGACACTTGCCGCAGGAAAGTGAAGTGAAGCAGAAGGAGAAACTGATTTCAATGGGGGTACGTACGGTTCGAAGTGAAAGAACACAAGCGAAATCGCGGCTACAGGCAGCAGGCGGCGAAGAATGTGGGGGGACCCTTCCGCGGGACGTATCACCGCAATTGGTTCCGTTCGCCGTAGGTTCCTGTTGGTGGGGCGTGGAGGTTTCGCAAAACTAGGACACCGCGATGAGTGGGCAAATTAGCTTCGGTCTCTCCGTGTGGTTCAGGTTGATCGGGTCTTTGGATCCCTCTGGTACGATGGGGCGCGCTCTTGGGTTGAGGTCCCGCCTCGGCACTGTCAATGTCAGTGTCGACAAAATATAGGTTAGGTTTATCCGTTGGAAACGTAAGCTTTCCTCTCTCTCTCTGTCTCTCCTTCTGTTCTCTATCTCCTTCCTGGTCTATGGAGCACGGAGGCCATCTGTTGACTAATCATTTCGAACGATCGCGCCCAATCAGGCATCGGTGGAGGGCAATGGTATCCTCGCTGCAAATTCTTCTCTGAACTTCGCCACTATGATCGCGCCGGTGCAGTTCGATGAACCTGTTTCGGTGTGACGTAAAACGACGGCGGAACATCGCCATCGCCGTCACCGCGACCACCGAGGGAGGAGGGCACAAACTCGTCCGGCTGCTGCGGCGAGGCCTTGATCATGGACTACTTTCGCACATTATGACCCGCATCGCGGTACCGGCGAGAAAGGCCGAACCGACCCACCGTCGGGGGCCCGAATGGGTCAAACTTTTGTTGCTCGATTCGGTTCCTTCGCCTTCACCGCGATTCGTTCCGGAGTGCAAGCTTGTTGTCGCTGGTTTTTTTTTGTTGGCTTTCGGCTCGTCGATTCTTTGCATTGGAAAGCGGGCATCCAATGGATTGATTATTTTGTGAATACCCATCGTGAACCGGAGCGGGCAAGGTAAAGAAATCTAACGGGAAAATAGCTGAACAACGTTCGATAAACGATCGTGGTGGAGGAAAATTTTTAAACACCGCTCCAGCGAGCGTCCGTCGACTGATCGTTAAACTGATTTCGTTTTTCTTTACCGCCGTTGCTCATTATGGGGCTGGAAGATAACCAAACGCATAGGTCCGCTTCGGAAATCAGTTTCTCCTAATAATCACCCGTGTTTTCGGAAGGAGGTTTCCAAGGAGTTGTGGGTTTCTCACGAACAGTAGAGCATTTGCTATCTGCAGCTAATGGCGAAAAAATGTTAACGGCCAGAGGCGAAAAATGTGTCACCAAGGTGGGGATGATGTTAATGATGACGAAGGTTATCGAAACGGGTTTTTTCCGCGCAGGATTTTGTCACTTCTTGGGCTTACATTTTTTCCTGTCTTTCGCGGTGTCAATAACCGGCCTGATGGTGCGGTGTATAGTGGTTTTTATTTGCTAGAATGGTTCGGCACTGGTGGTTCTTCAAAAAATTCAAACGCATGTAGCCGGAGGCTATTGTTTGAACTATTCATGATCCTGTAGCTGACCCTTAATGATGCGTAAAGGTGACAGCAGTAACATAATAGCATAAAACATTAACGGGATTTATGAATGCATATCCATCTCTCATTTCATATAAATCTTGTAACGAGATACGGCAAATCTTTATATTAAAAGAAGCTCAGGAGTTTCCCTGATTCTGAACTGATTTTTAACTCATTTGCCCATTTTCGCAGGATCTAGTTGCTACTACAACGGAACACACTTCATGGAAGGTTCAATCGTGCCAACGATGGAGCCCTGTCTCATGTGCAAGTGTACGGAGAAGACCCTTATTTGCGCGCTGAAAGTCTGTCCCGGTAAGTGCTGCGCGTATTGCATACTGTTAGGCGAACTCAGTTCTCGCAATTCGAACGCTTCATCAGTAGGTTTCAATTTCTATCCACGTTTATACAGAGCAACCGATACCACCGCCAAGAGGATGTATTCTGGTGCACAAGAGCGGTTCTTGTTGTCCTTACTTGCAATGCTCGAAGTTGAATTTGGCATTGAAGAATCATGGCGATCGTAAGAAAATACACTTTTTGGATTATTACGAAAAGGCTGCCCAGGAACGGTTAGACAATCCGAACTCGTACTTGCGCCGTTCGGACGATGACGAAGTGGAGGAAAATGGAGGTTTGTTGAGGGTTACTCATACATTACTTGTATTCATTTAATAAATCTATACTTTTCCTATTTGTAGCGTGCATTGTTAACGGAACGGTGTATAAATCTGGCTCGGCTATGATCAGCTCGTCGCTATGCTCGTACTGTTACTGCATTAACGGTAGGCAGAACTGTGTGAAGCCAAAGTGTGCTCTACCCAACCAAAAGTGCGCGCCTATATTTGTTGACTCGACGTGCTGTCCTATTCGGTACGATTGTTCTGGAAAAATTCCCTACAAGCAACAAACCGAAATCGACCAGCCGATCATTGTTCCGAACAATTTGAGACGGATAAACAACAAACATTACCAGCGCATGTCGGAGCGAAGAGGATACCGCAGCAATGGATGCACGGTCGGTGGGCAAACGTATCCAGATGGCGAGAAGATGAAGTCAGAAGATCCTTGTGAGGTGTGCTTCTGCATTCGAGGGCAGCGTAAATGTACACCGAAGAAATGCGCTCCCCCAATCAAGGGCTGTACGCCACGAGTACCTCGGGGAGAATGCTGTGCCGTACGATATGATTGCAGTGAGTATTGCTAGAATTTGAGTGATAAAAAAGACTTCTTACAAAGTTTTTTTGTTTGTTTCGTAAACAGAACATGGTGAGCCGAAACCCTTCGGACGTAAAATGGAGGACGAAGAATCGTTCGACTTTTTCTCCATCCTCTTTGGGCCGGATCCGGACGCACCGAAGGCGGATGCGAAAAATGCTACCAACACCATAGAGGTACCTGTTACCGAACCAGCTCCTGTTAGCACGACTTCTGAGAAAAGCTTCCTCGACTTGCTTCGCGATGGACTTGATTTCATCGACGATGCTGGCGAAGATGAGTTGCTTTTGACCAGTACCTCATCACCAGAAATAGCCAAATCAACCACTACCGAGTCTGCTCCCGAGTTGCAGACCGTAAAGGTAGAGATCATTCAAGAGCCGCAGGCGATCTACATCGAAAAGCCTGACTTTAACTTTCCAGTGAGGAAGTATTCTCCAGTTCCGATTATGTTCAAGCCGCTGCCCAAAATTCCGAACTTACTACTTAATGAACCAAACTTCCAGAATCTGGAGTCTGATTCGTTGTTGAAAGAAAATCCAACGGAGATTTCTAACTCCCTCGTTGAAACGACAATAAAAAACGAACCCACAACGGATATTTATGAGGACAGAACGGAGCAGTCGTCGGCGGCTACCTCGTCTATATCCATAGAAAGGAAAACTACATCACCGTCGACTACTGAAAAACAGCAAATTACCACGACAGATGCTCCAGCGGAAACTACGACTCGGAAGGAAGCCACGATAACATCGACAACCCGAGAATCCACCACAATATCATCTACTACTCCTGGTACCACCAGCACTGCTGCCACAACGTCGTCGACACCACCGTCCACTACTACTACAACTACTCAAATGCCCCAAGTGGCATCCACGACAACTCCTAAGCCACGAACAACAACAACAACAACGGAACAACCCATTTCGCCATCAACAACAACTTCAGTTATGACAACTTCTGCTAAGACGACTCCACCAAGTCCTACGATTACATCAAAAGTAGAACTACTAGAGATGGCTGAGACAGGTGTACCAACAACAACCTTCATTCCGGCGATAAACGTTCCCGTCTCTACGACACAACCTCCATTAATTTTAATGAAAGTCCCGGCAAACGTTCAAGCGTACTTCTCTTCACCTGTGAATACAACGAAGTCCATTAGCGTTTCAGGATCTACATCAGTTCCATTTATTTCAATGGAGGTCCCATTAAGTGTGAAAAACTCCTCTATATCTGTGAAGACAGTAGGTGAAATGACCACGACAAGACCAACTACATCAACGACCACAATATCGATGCCATCTTCCAATCAAACAACGACCACAACGTCGCAGAGAATCGTTGCATCAACCCCTAAGAGCGTCAGTTCATCCCCCGTAGATGTCGTGATCACGATCGACCAACTCGTTGATAAAGCAACGGTGGAAACAATAATCAATTCGTTGAACGCGAAAATTGAAAAGGTATCGAAAATTTCTTCTCCCATCACTACGACGACTATTGCCACGAAGCGGCCGAACAATAAGTTTGTGGAATTCGCCCCGGAAAAAATACCGACGACTGTGCTATCTAAAATCGAGACAACGACGACGGCGTCAATGGAATCGACGGTGATGGTGAATGATGTCACTACGCAAGGAGTAATTGAAGTTGACGCCCCGACAACCATTGAACCTCAAACATCAACCATTGTCAAAGAAGATACTGAACGACTTACGGAAGAGGTTAGTAGCAGTACGCCTAGTGAAAGTGAAGAATTTTCAACGATGACATCTGATGTACCATCTGAGTTGTCGACGGCGGGAGATGACGGCTCTGAATCTACAACGGATATTGTATTCTCAACAACAACCCCCGTTGAGGCACTCCAAGGCGAATTGAAAACGGTAGTACTAACCGCAGAATATAACGACACAACCACTTCGATGCCACCGACAACATCTGTCACCCCTTCCAAACCAACGGTATCATTGACGCGTCCATCCAATCCTATAAAAGAGAACAATCTACTATCAGTGCTTCTAAGTGGTCTCTCCAACATTTTCGATGCAACAAAGAACGATTCCGGAAAGCAGTCCCAGAGGAATCGTACCGAATATCGTCCTACTGCACCTAAACCTATCCCAATCAGTGGATTCCATAAGGTCAGTAGTATTCCCTCGATTTTGGAGTCGGACGTAGGGTTGGACTACGATGAACCAACGTTACCACCAAGTCTGCCTAACTTGAAGATTATCCCGTTCCTTCCGACCGATGCTGTGAAGAAGAATGATCCGTTAAAGCCGGCCAAGATAGTACCACCGACATACACGTACTTCAAGAACCATCCAAACAACTACCCAATCGTCAACGATCCGTACGAAACTCCGACCGCTTATGGATTGGGAAATGAACACGAGATATTGCATCCCGGACTGTCGTACAAAACCGCCGCTAAACCGATCGGTGAGTACGAGTATACGTACGATCCTACGATCAATTATCCGGCTCTGACGGAAAACTACGACATCGATACGAAAAACGGGTACTATAACACCAAGATTATTCGCGATAAGTACGACACGGTGGATGAGACGGACTACGACTACGATACGGATACTATTCACAAATATTCGGAGCTACCGCAAAAACAAGATTTGTTCCAGAATGAGCTAAAGAAGTTTATACCGACCAAGTACGAGGTGCCACAGGAGGGAACGTACGTACCGGTGTATGATAAGTATGGGGTAGGCTATCCGGAGAAGAATGTGTACTACACGAATCACAAGGAATTGGCGTATGGTGGATCGAAAGTGGAAAAGATTCAATCGAGCACAGATAATCCACTGTTCCGCATCGATGGTACGGATACTAGTGGATTTTCTCCACCGACAAAGACGGAAGGTAAGTTGATAGCAATCACATTGGAAGAAATTTCAGCACCTTAACATCGCTTGGATCTTACTCACTTTGCAGGTGGGTTTGTACCAAAAGAGCCCAGCAAGGATGAGTTTTACTACGACAATTACGGCACTACACACTCCCCGATTGAGCTGACTTCGGACGATCATCATGCAAAGTTACCATACAATGCAACACCGACTAGTTCCTATGGAGGTAAAGCCTTTCCTGGTTGGTTCGATGATGGTTTTTAATCTACCTCTTCTTGTCTTTTTAGCAACTCCAGCAATTCCATTTATCGATGTGATTCGTACTGAACAGGCGCCCCCATTGATGTCACTGATCGAGGACAAAGAGAAGCTGTTTTCCACGTTGCAAATGAAGAAGACGTCAATCGAAGACATGCTTGGTGATACGAGTGAAGGGGACGACGACTTCGAGAAAGACATCATTTCGATTACAACCGATGTGAACTATGTGTCCTCCTCGGTGGACGATATTGCGGTTACTCATCGGACCACCCCGTCGAAGCCAAATTTTACCGGTTTCGACCTCAATTTCCCGGTGTCTGTAGATCATACAGCGGAACCTGTTTCACCAGCTCCAAAGCCTGTGAAAACAAGTGGCGCGGAACAGGAACCGGAACCGAGCGGCATGTTTAGCCTCGAGAACATGCTGAACTACTTGCTTCGCGAAGAGGATCCGATCAGCGAGAACAAATTAAAGAACGCCACTAGAAACGAACCCGCATCAAGCCTGGCAGATGGAATTCCACCCTTCAAAACGCTTCCCTCTCGGTTGACAGCAGTGTACGACCCTTCGGTTGGACTCGAGTCATCCCTGGGAGATGTAAACCCTGCTTCGGACGAAGAACTTCATGACGGAACAGTAACGCTTAAAGTGGAGAGCGCCAAAAACGATACAAAAGCACTCTACCGACCATCGCTGTTGGATCTTCCGTTCTTGAATCCAGGCTTTCACACGAAACCAATCAATCCGCCGGATGCTAACGCCGAATCGCAAAACGAGTTGGATCGCTATGGCTACAGTACACCAGAGCACCGAACCGACCAGTACCAGGTGATTGCCGGAAGAACACCTGTTGTTAACAACGTACATTCGTACGTGGTTAATCCGGTGGACATTAACAAGCTGAAGCAACATCACTCCGAAGGTACGGCCGAGATAAACATGAAGTCGAAGGTGAAGGATACGGTCGGTATTCTGAAGTTGGCTGGTTGCAACATTTACGGCCGAATGTACCGGGTGGGAAGAATCATTTCCGAGCTTTCCGGTCCATGCCTGGAGTGTAAATGTACCGAAGTCGGTGTTCATTGTACACCACTGGACTGCCGAAGACGTCGATAAAACGGTGGATCCTTTTTAAGGAAGTTGCTTTTAAATATTCCCCTCATTAGTTTACGCAAGTGTGTATGGGTGTTCGGAAGTATGAGTATGAGTATTCTTAAGTTAGTGAATGTACATGACAGTTTGAAATCCATCGAATGAAAGGACTTTTGCATGGAAAATGAGCGAACGAGAGTTACTGTGATTTTCGTGATATTAATCTGTAGTTTTAAGCACAATGGCGCCAACCTTCCAACGAACAAGCGCACAACGACGGATCGCGTGCAGCTCAAACTTTTAAGAAAAGGACGAGAAACGAGTTACTTCAGGATAGTGTAGCGACTATTTCATTTCCTTTCTTTTGAATTCATTTCCTGGTCGGTTCTAAGCCACGGGTAGAGCTTACCTACCTTTAAGTTGATTTGGTACGGCGCCCAGAAGCGATATCCGATTTCCGACGCATCGTCCGGTGTGACTTGGATATCTCTTCCGGAAGCAAAGTTTCCAGTGAGGTTTTAGGTTTTCCACTGTAGGATACGGTTTCGTTTAAGTACTACGTTTTGTTCGGATATAAGAGAAAAAAAAGAGCGTCCAACAAACGTCGAATAAATATGTCAAAAATGGTGTCAAAACTTATTCCTTACTGTACAATGGAAAATCATTGGGTAAATTGCGAAACTTAACTTATTGACTATGTGTAGGTAAGGTGTAATATGGCTAGAGGGTCTAGATCACATTGCTCCGGTTGAGATTGTAGAGCACGGTAGCTCCTATCCACCCGAAGAAGAGCGCTATGGCTAGGTAGCGCAGTGTCCGGAAGATCACGATCTCTCCAGTCGAGCTTGGCGGCACCTTGGAGCGGTAGATGGCGAACCCGAGTAGTAGACCACAGATGGCACCACTGATGTGGGCCGCCACGCCAATTCTAGGCTGGAGGTTCCCTTTGGTAAGGCAGTGTCGGATGGAGTACAGGACGTCACTGATGCACAGCACCAGGACTGCGAGCAGACGGTAGTAGCGATAGGAGAGTGTTTGAAAGTTCTGCAATAAACACCAACGGTAGTTTTAGAGATTTTCTTGAAGATTTGTCCTGGCAGAAAAACTGACCATAATGATATGTGGTATGTGACTCATTAGCAAACAATAGACTCCGGCGGAGGCTCCCACCATCAGCGTTGGCTCAAACACGGAAGCACCTATCCCGCCGGCCAGAATGCCGGCAAAGTATACCAGCAACACCTTGTCGTGCCCTTGCTCCGTTTCCAGAGGAAAAGCTACAAGGATCTGCGAATAGCACAAAAGGATACGTTGCATTCACGGCAGTCCAATGTTTCGTTTCTGTGGCCTACCTGTATGATAATGTTGAGCACCAGATGCACGCTACCAGCGTGAAGAAATGTATAGGTTAGAAAGCGCCAAATCTGTGGAGAAGAAAAGTCAAACACACTTCGATGGAAAGCTGATCGATGTTCACTCACCTCGTACTGTTTGATTGGAGAGAAGATAAGCTTTTGATAAATGGCATCGTTGTTGAGAGTGAAGACAGAAATCTAAGCGAAGGAAAATACGGTTAATTGAATCTATATGTCTTCCTGGTTTGTAAAATTTTGGAAATACTCGTTATAGGGTGGGTAAGAAGGTATTGAAAATTAACAGCAGATTTCTACATCACATTTTTCCATTCTCCAACGCACCACACATTGTATCAGTTTCATAATGAAGTAATAACGACCCTCGTTCATCTCCAATTCCTCATTCAGTGATATGTTCTAGAAAATCGTTTGCTAGGAAAATGATCATAGAGCGAATACAATTTTCCGTCGCACGCTCCACTCGGAACACAGTCTCATGAACCCGGAAAACCCACTCGGCACAAGGCAAGGCCGCTTTTTAATGCTTCACCCGGATCAATGGCCATGTCGTTAATTTCTCCGACGCGAAGCAAATAAAGTTTTCCCATGCCGTGTGGCGAGCGGGCGAAAAAGTGGAAACGGATTGGCGTGGCTCATAAATATCGAAGATGGTTTGAAGAACCGAAGAAGAAGACTGTCAACGGGATGCGCGGAACGTGGCGGTGGTTGATTTACGTTGGCATACGTTACGTTTACGACCATTACGACGTCACTGTGGAGGAGTAAAACTCATGAAACCCCAAAACGCAAACCTAAGGAAGACCATCTTTCGTATCACATTTCTAGAACTCCCGCCTCCACCGGGAACGCCATTTGTGCGTGGGTTTGCCCGAATGATGTATTCTAGCGGGTTGGTCCATTTATTTGGATTGTGTTTTACGGTTTTCTAGTCTTTCCGTAAACTATTTCCATCGCACGGTAGTGCCTTGTTTCGTGGTCGAAGGGAGGCAAAGGGACTAACATACGTTCAGCGAGTAACCCAAACGCGTGTGACGCGATGCTCGATGATTAACAATAACAGCGCTGTAAATGAAAATCATGTGTACAGTTTGGTCAACCTGATTGGCCGGCGGATTCTTCTTTCCGGTGTAAGTTGATACCGGTTCTTCCGAGGGTCACGCGGGTGGACACACAACAAGGCAACAGCTGTAACGTCACGCTAACTGTGTCAAACCCCTCAGGTATTTAATATTTCTCCTCCTCCAACAGCCCGCACTGCACGGGAAATTAAGTAATCGAAAATCAGTTTCATGTAGCGTGGAATGATGTGGAAAAGTGTAGCAGGAAAACTGTTGTTTTCCACTCGGGGTGGATAGGTGCATGCCCCAACGGGAGCAGGACGATTGCACGTTCTAAGGCAACCAACGCACGAGCCCGACAAACGCCGGTGCATGGAGTGAAAAATGAAAAGTTTGTTGAAGCAGTTTGCTGGCTTTCGTCGCGTGGTGAAGCCATACCCATCGTCAGGGTTACACGAGGAAGAACAAAGGGCCGGCCAAGCTGGGTGTTCCACTGACACAATGCACTCGCTGGCGCGCTGTTAAACACCACCAGCCGAAGGGCAAATCCCTTTAAATCTCGCCGCTATTCGATGCGATTCATTGGCACAGTTTTGGCTCGGCCGCACAACGGAAATCCGGCAAAGTAGGCTACGCCGGTGGGACTTCTTGTGACAAATAACGGCGGGCTGGGCCGTGCGATCACAGTACTTGAATGTTGCAGGGTCTGGCCGCTCTGAAGTACCGAAAACAAACAAGGTGAGGGAAGCTGAACCCGCACTCTGCGCCATCAGACAAACGGATCAATCCGATCGATTCGGTTGACGTTTGGCGCACCATGCAAGTGCGTTGTGTCGGGTTCGCGTGCGCTGCCGCACAATCGATAGAGCTGTACCCGATTGCATCGGCATGACCCGGTCGGGCCTGCCCTGTAGTGGCACTGGCTATGAGGCAGTTACGAAGCAGCTGATGGGTAAATATTGGATTTTGAACGTTGGCTTTCGACGTTGTTGCGGCCGTGTCGACGTTGCTCCTTTGTTTACATTCCGCTGCAGCGCGCGTGCAGCTGTGGGGGTTAATGGGGGCGAGAGGAAGTTGCCGGTGCTACTGCACCAAACTACCGTGGTGTCACCTCAGTAATTGACAACTTTGATGCACATATGGCCGGCTGGCATTCGGTCGCGCGAGTGCCTTCCGTTCCGTTTTCACCTGCCGAGCGCTGGCTACCAGTTGCGCCAGTCGAACACCGCGGTCGTGTGCCTTTTTTCCCTTTAGGCACCCTTCACTGGTACCTTTTTGTTGGAGGTCGCAGGATGCGGATTTTCCCTACAAGGGAACTGGCCCCACGAAGCACTGCACGTGACAATCTCGCGCACGTCTCATCAATCACAAGCGAGGTCGGGCCGCGCTGGGGTGCTGCATTCTTTGCCCGAATCAAGAACCAACCAAGACGGAGCCACCTGGGGTCCGGTTGCGAAAACCGGAGTCTGATGCCGGCTTTCCGCGGAGATTATGCTCCAAATGGTGGTCCATCCTCCATGCGTCCCTGTCACCCCACCCATAGGCGTCTGTTCAATCAAGCCTAAAGCCTGCATTTTATTGCAATTTTATTCAATCATTGTCTTTCCCACTGCCACCCAACCATAATTACTCTTGTTGAGCTCGGGTCAATGTTAAGATGAGGTTGGAACGGTTGGAAGGTAGGACCGAGACGACAAGGAACGATGGTGAAGGGCGCGCATCGAATCGGATCTGATTAGGGCCACGTCAAGAGAGGCTCGATTCCTGAGGGGATGGTCGGTTAGAATAAGGTTTTCGACTTGAGTAGTAGAAGCCTATGTTTCGGAGGGGATGTTTCCTGCACAAAGTCAAACAACATGGGCAGGAACTATATGCCAGAACGTTAGTACGGGGGAAGCTAAATAGATTCGGAAACATTAGGGACCGTTTGTATCCGAAGTCGTTTTTCGGAAAAGAAGTTCTTTAAATGGTGAGTTTTTTGCCATCTTCCTAATTCCTTCCTTTATTCGGACTCTACTCAACCCTGTAGACCCTGTTCCTGCACCGTGTATTATATTTGCCCTCTCATGTTGCCAAGATGCGTCACAAATATTGTATAGGGGGGAGTTTATCTTGAAAAATATTTACAAAGCATTGTGGTTGAATTTCTTTTCTTCGAAGTGTATCTCGTGCAGTATTCTGGGACGGTATCTTGTGCAATTCTCTGATGACTCATGGTAAAATCATCGATTGAGGAAAAAAAAATCATCAAGGTTTATTGCCGTCCGTGTCAACTGGGGTACGGCTGGTTTGACGAAAGGGGGGCACTTAGTGAAGAGTCTCCGATGCAATTCGTTCTGGTTGAGTGAACACAATGCAAATGCATCACTATGCGTAACGATATTAAATAAATTAATCGCACCGCAGAGAATGACGTGTATGTGTGGCACAGATTCGCAGAGAGAGTAACAAATGGTTTCAGTTGTTATTACAGATTACGGCCACATGATCTGTTTGCATTGCCCCCGAAACAGTTGCTAATTCCGGCTTATGCTGTAATCATGGCATTCAAATGTAAGTTTTCTTTGATCGGAGGAGGGCTTATATTTCATGAATGGGTTGATGATTTATCACAAACATGGCCGTTAATCTTCTCTCGCACGCTTTGTACCAGTTCTCTTGATTCATCTTACACCACGCCAAAATCAGAAGACCGTCGAGTGTGTAAATCTGGTGCCAACAAGTCTACGGGAAGGGTTGCTAATGGAGGTTAGAAAAACGTAGCCAGAAAAGGGATAGCAGCGAAGGCGCGAAATAGTGCCGAAAATAGGATGCAGCATCCTGCTTGCCGTCCTGTTTACGACGGTCTTCACAGACTCTAGGCTCTCTAGCAGTCTTCTTCATCTGCAATGAATTTTCCACATCGATTTTTTTCCTGTTTTCCCCGAGAGATCCTTTTCCACCCGACACGGTTACCCTCAATCGGTTGATGCTGTCGCGTCGCTACACGTCTTTCGGCTGCGATGCGGAAAAGCGTGTCCTTTTCCCGGGGTATCTTTTTTCTGGGTTAATGTGCTCCCCTGGCCAACACTCGCACATCGGGATAGGGTGAGGGAAATTCTTCCACCGGAACACGGGAGCTCGTTGAACCGTGCATAGGGAAAAATCAGGTTCAAGGAAAACAACAGAAAAAATCAATATTCCCGAATGCAAGGGATAGTGGGATCGGGGGGACACATGTGCGGTGTGTGGGTGTGTGATAAGTATGGGTTGAAAAAATGTGTGTAGAGTTTTTGCGCCAGTAATTGATGGGGTTGTTTCGTAAGTTCGCCCGGAAGTTTGTCCAGAGTGGTGGAAGGGTGTGTCGGGATTGGGTTTTGGTCGAGAAAGAGTTTCTGGAATGAGTTGGTGTGAAATGCAATCCCGTGACCATCGACGTTTATTTTGGAAAATGTGTTGATCAACAATACAATTTGTTGTATTTCTTTTGAAATCAAACGCGATTTCCAAATTTATGAAAGTATAGGAAGCAATCGATTTTCCTAACCCATATTTGATTTGATTTCTGTTAGCACTAATAAACTAATTCTATTCTCAAGTAGACAAGCCAAGCGGCGTCCCCATTCCAATTAACCGTAGCCGAAACGGCCTGGGGCCACACTCGTCGACCTATCAACAGTTTGATTTCGACACCTCAAACTCAAACACCCTCCCGAGCGGACTAATTTCGTAAACCCAATCAAAAACGTCTTACCTGCAGGGCACTGACAATCAGCAGACTCCATGGCACGACCCAAGGACAGCACTGACACAACTGGAGCAGCCTGGCGGCCCGCGTCTTCCCGCCCGGCTGTTTCCGCTTCCGGCGGTTCACCTTCCGCAGCTTGTCGACTAGTTTGGCATCGCTGTGAGAATCATCGTTGCTGCCAGCGCCACCGGCCGACGCGGTCGAGCTGCCTGTTGAACTATCGGTTGACTCCGCACCCGGCGTGACCTCGCCGGTTCGGTCGCCCTTCCTCCCGGTGGTGGCGGCCGCTGCACCTCGTTCCAGGTCGATGGCGAAAATGTGCGCTTTTGGCGCTTCCCGGGAATCGCACAGCCGTTCGCACTCCAGGCTGGACTCGCTGCCGTCTTGGGCCACCGGCAGGAACGGCTCCCGTTCCGACCCTTCCGGCTGCAAGCGCTTGTCACTTTCGATCCACGCCAGCTGACAGGTGGCCGTGCCGGTTGCTGCGGTCTTCCCCCGGTGCACCGGAGCAACCTTCGCCGATTTTCGTGAATCTGTCATTCTTTGGCGGGCCTGGTTTTTCCTTGTTTTTGTGGATGTCTACTTTGGAGATGATTCGCTCAAAAATCGCGCTGGCACTCGGTTTGGTTTCGACGTTCCTTGGAACACTTTGGCACTTTATGGTATCGTCATGGCATTGCATTGGTAGCAAAGGTCTACTTTGTTCGCGTTTTTGTTCTTGTTTGCTGCACTCTGCCGTCGGTGCAGAGCCGACACAGTCGACGCAGAGTAATCGCCCAGAACAAACCTATCTAATCAATGTCCCATCGGCGACTTCGCAGGCTTGTCCCAGTTCTGCTGATTAGCACCGAATGGGTTATATTACTTACGAATCGGGGAATCAGGGTGTTGATGTTTTGCGGCTGCCTTAATCGTTGGGACGTTTTCTTCCGTATGTGACGTCGAAGCCGGTAGCTCAGTATCCGATAAGAGTGCCCCGAAGAGTCGTAATTCACCTCTAGAGATGGGGCACGTTCGGTTTGCTAATTCTGCCGCAGCTCACCCTGAACTTCACGGTTCAAGATGGCAACAATCTAAGGGAGGGCTATTTGGTCCATTTACATTAGGATTTTGTGAACGTCTCCCTCTGAGCACGTCTTTAGGGAGCCGTGGCTTTACCGCCGTCACATCTGTCGCGACCTTGTAAAATCGGCGGATGCGACAAATAGACAACCCGATCGGAGCGACTGATTAATGCACGGACGGGCCACGGGTTCGGCGGGGCTGCGGTGCTATCATGTTGCCCGGGTGGTCACCATTTGGTTCCGGCGCGGGTTCACGACTCGGCGAGATAACCTCAGCGTTGCAGCTGAGACAAGGGATAGTCAGCAGATTCGCCCGGCCGGCTTTGGCGCTTTGTCGCTGGTGTCGTTGTGCCGACGATTCGCGCAACAGCCCGCTTCCGTTCGCCGCTTTGATGTGAATTCTGGAAATTGATAATGAGAGCGTGAAACCCAATGAAATGCCAATGCACAGAAGCTCGCGTCGTCTCGCGAATCGACTCCACGCGACATTTATTATGTTGTTTGTTTCGCAGCGACTTTGGAGAGCCAATTGTCGTGCTAGGATGGTGGTCCCAACGAATACCGTAAGGGCATCTCATTTGTAAAAGTCAGCATAATTAATTGTAGGTAGCCCGTTGGATATATTTTCAAGGCACGCTACACAATGTTTACATAAGCTGCACTAATGACAAAGAACAGTTCTACATTCCTCCCGGCAAGACCGCGGCCCTTCGGGTGGAAATATAGGCCCCCCCGCCTGCCCGTAGCTTTTCCTTTCAATTGGAATAACATTCCCGCGCTGGAATAGTTGGACCACTTTTAGAAGATAATCAATTACGGTCAACCGCCTCTTGTCGATAGACTCGAAACAGATGTGTCCCGATGCAATCGCGAGGGCGAGGGCGAACTGTTTACAGACACCTTTCGGCTCAGCTCGCGACTAATGGGCTCCGGAATCGGGGCCGCGCCGTCGACGTCTTCGTTCGCTACTGGTGCAACCGACTGTCAACTTTCCGCTGGAGTAAAAGTGGAGCCAGAGGGCAAAGGTTAAAGAAAATATCGTTAAGCCGCATCGACAGATTTCGTCCGTGACACACGGGCCGGCAGTTGCTGGTCGTCATATGTGCGATCAGGATCGGAGGTGGAGGGTTGGTTCTTGATCCAATCCAAAACGAAGATTATTTATAGAACTTTCATTAGTATCTTTAAGAGCACTCGCGACGCCGCGGGTTGGCGAAGGGTCCGTGTTTGAAAACTCATGGAAAGCACATCGTGACGTTTTGTCGATGGTCGTCACTCGGTGCTGCGATGGAGCAATGGATTGACAGCTGATCTAGATTTCTGCGGTTTTTTTCGGTGCTCCTTACGAGCGTACCACAATTTCGTAATGCCGACCGGCCGTATGTCCTCATATCGTTGCGGTTTGACTTGGCGGTGGTCGCGAACGCACCTGTCTATCGAGACGCATTTATTTATATTCTGGCACGATCTTCCCACCCCTCCCGACCCGAAGGAAACCGCATCATTGGCATGCCGTCGGCGGCGACGCTGTAAATGACGAGTGTTTAGCATCACTTTTTGACTCCCAATTGGGACTCCGACAATGTGAGGTGAGCCAATAGAGGAAAATGAATGTGTAGTGTTCGTGCGTGTATTTGATGACATTTCGTGCCTCTCGCGCGCCAAAAAATGCCAATCATGGGAAATGATGTGAGGGTCTTTTTCGGGCGAGCCATGTTTTTTTACCATAGTTTAATAGTTCACTAAATATGTCGTCGGCGGGTGATTCCTTTGCCCACTTTGTAACAAAAAGTAACCACAAGTTTCCATTTCTATGAGCAGCGTGTGGCGGGCACGGACATGTGGAAATAATTGTTCCGTGGCGTGGTTTGCTGCTTTTTTTCCCGCTTCGGTTTCGTGGTGTGACGAATGGTAATTATTGACACGTTTTGGTGGTAATTTGTCATTGAGAAGACAATCTGCCCGGGGCCAGCGAAGGCCACTGGAAACCCCTTTCCATGTGGCGTGTTTAAATCGATTCGTGCAAAACACAAATCTCTGCGGCTGTGTGACAAATCATTGACATCGAAATCGAAATGCATCCGCTGACCTTGTCTGTATAATTTTTTTTAAAGTCTACGGTCGCAAAAGGCGAGGGGCGCAATCGACTTCAAAGCAACAAGTGCTGATGCCGAAGACTTCTATCGTCGTGATAAGGAAAACTCTGGATGGCAGTTCCTAGCGACCCGAGAAGTGCATCTTTTGCGAGGAGAACAAGTAAAATTTGTAAATCTTTTTGTTCGATTTAAAAATGTAGTATTTTGTTACACGGGAATGCTGGAAGCATATGTTTTAATGTCATTTCGGGGATCGTGTGTTGGCACCACTTCACTTGGTGAGCAATAGTTGGGGTTATTCAACAATATTTTAACTGGTTTGTAGTACAGTTTTTAATAAGAACGTACAACATTTCACTCGCTCCAGGAACCAGCCACGTGCCGTCAGTTCCATGCGAGTTAGTAAATGTTACGAGCCGCAACCGATCGAAGTTTACAAAACATGTTCCAATAAAACAAACAGCAGTGGCGTTTTTTTCCTTCCCTCTTTGCGAACAATCTAAATAATCGCAGATTAAAAAAAGTGTAGAGTTCGATGGGATGAAGTGCACGAAGAGATGGGAAAGATTCATCAAACCCTTACGAACGATTGGCGGCACCAGTGTTTCTATTTCGGTGCGGTATCGCTCGAAAGATCCGCTATCGCGAAAACATTCTCCTCTGCTTTGTCATGTCTTCGATTGCTTTGTCGAGAACCCGCGGAGCATCGCAGGCGGTATCTGTTTCATTGGACTGCCCCAAAAACCAAACGTCGGGCTTCAGTGTCGTAATTATCGGCGTTGGAAAGTCTGTTGGCACTGGTCCAATATTTGCCAGGCTACAGCTACAGCTGGAGTTCTGTTTTCGATTTTATCACTGTTCGAACGAATGAATTTATCTCGTCCTATGGGTAACGGGTCGTTTGTTATAATAATGTTTTGGATAGAACACCTTTTTTTTCTAACGCAGACGATCATCATCGATCGATGGTTTACCTCTTTATCAAAACCCCACAAACGCACAACGGGTGAAACGCAAACGGTCCACTTGAAATCACCTTTTTCGTGTGTAAATTTCTGCGCACACTTCGCATCGGCTTTCGCGGGTTTCGCAAACGCACCACCACCAGGCCTCTAGAATCGCGTCACACAACGAATGGCAACAGTTCACAAGAAGAAAAATAAAATGGGAAATCAATTCACTCGTCACTCCGTCTGCGGCGATCCGCGGGGTCGCCCGAGGATGCGGCGTTTCTTCGCTCGAGTGATACGCGCTTCGACAGTCCAAGTGCGGAATGGTGGCGCGTCGAGCCGCGATTTGCCGTCCGCGCTAGAACAGCGTCCAGAGTAGACTAAAGCGTGTGCCGATGTTTAGTAAATCTCTGCGGCCGATCGATCTACCGCGTGTTCGGTTCGGTCTGGTCGCACGCTACAAATATGAACGCACTGTTTGTCGCGCGCGTAGTTGGCGCGACACTTTGTTTGATTTTGCTACTGGATGCTTCTCCATCAGAACGATAACAAATATTTAGAGGAATCCTTATTCGAATGACTTATCGAATGACTTTCTCCCGAAGGATTAATACAACTATCCTCGCTTTAAAGAATGTTGTTGCAAAGAATTAACTGTAACCGTTTTGAATCCAGCATGTACGTCAACATAACCAAACCACACAAAATGCGTGTCCCAATTTAGTGTATAGCAACGGTTGAGTAGCTATTTTTGGTTAACGACTAAAACCGATTTGCTTCGCCGTGCCGTGTCTTTCTTTCTGGAAAAGCAATATCACACCCGCGGCGCGATGCAACGCTACGCAACACGAACGCGGCGCTCGCAGTTTAATTTGCCGCGCAACAAACCCTGATCGAAAAAAGGCAACGTGCTGACTCGAGCCGGTATTCCCACGACAGCAAGTCGACAAAACCTTGCTGTTCGACGGGCCGTTTCCGCGTCCGCAGAGAATGGATGCACTTCTAGAAAGAGCAACCACACGCAGAATGTGCAGTTTGAGGGGCCGGCGACCGATTCTAGTCGCGGGCGGTGGAGCGAAGCAATACGAACGGTTCTTTTGGTTTAAAAATATACCCCAGTGGTCCGCGAGGGAACCGCGCAGAACGTCAACCACGGCACCGCGGGGGAAACCTCGGGTTCACGTACGCAAACCGGCAATCCGGTCCCGGTCGGAACGCGGTGGACGTTTCGGGGACAAGTGCCAAAACGGACGATGGCACAGCGTTTCTTGATGCTCCCGCGGGTTTCACGCGTCTTCCATCCACGGGAGACGGTGGCGGTGGGCATGTTCTTACCATTTGACGACACTTGTTGGTGCAAAGTGTTATGCTGCCCGATGGCCGACAACTGCCGCCGCCTAGGGGACCGCGCAGTGTCGCTAAACCGGAAACTGCCCGTGGGCGATCATCGTGGGAGATTACATTAACGGATTGCGGCACTCATTATGGCCGCGCCGTTCGTCGTTTTGCATCGGATTGGGAAAGTGTTGAAAGCTGAGTCTAAATTAAGTGCAGGCGGCCAAAACTGGGTTGCCGCTGGTGGCGATATTAATGACGTTTTTGGTGTCGGTCTTGAAAAAGCTAAGGAATGACCGTTTTACGATTAATTGTGCATTTTTTGGTA
>JAOEFI010000004.1:25109842-25120959 GCA_034621735.1 Anopheles plumbeus
TTTCGCAAAAGGGAGATGAAAAAAATCATCATCCACTTGGGAATGCGGATTTTCGGGAAGCGTTTCGTCGATGGGATCGACCTCTGATCGACCGGATGAAGGCGACGAAGTGAAGTGGAAGTGAAGCGCGCGGAAAATAAAACCGAATCGAGAATAGCCTCCACTATGTAAAGCGGATGTAATTTTCGTACCATTATCGACTGCCAATTAATTACACATGGCCAGCGAAGGCTTCGTTGACAGCATGTGTAAGGAGCGGCATATTTCGATCGAAAATGTATCGTTAATTGCACGTCGCGTTGTGACAATGATATTTCTCCCGTGGCGGTGAAATCACAACACGAGTTGTTCGTTTTTCTTTCTTCGCGTGGCGGCGGCGGCGGCGGCAGCAAAACATAATACACCTCATGGAAATTGCATTCCACCGCTTTCTCGGAAACCGTTGCGGGCTGCTTCAACCTGACACCGACGAACACTTACCGGCGAGAACCGCCCCGTCCGGCCCGATGACATTTTGATGCGTTTCGAATTATTTTCAGGAGAAATTCCTGCTTGCATATTCGTGCGTTTCATGTTGCAGGTCGTTTCGTTTCCCTTATCGTGAAGCGGCATTCTCCTTTTCGCCAATGCATGATCGGTGGGAAGCAAGGCCTGGAATGGCATGGTGGACGCACGACGGACTGCAGACTGCATGTTCGGTTTTCGCTGACAGTATTTAGTTGCATGTCTGCGCGGTGCTGTCCGCAGTGGTGTTCATTTCATCCCCCGGACGAAACGCAAACTGTTAGTTACGTTTACTGCTTGTATGTTCTATATTCTCAAGTACCAGGTTAGTGCATGAGAAAAAGAGATGGCTGCTTTTTTATTCAGTACTATTTCTTCTGCCGATAAGATGAAGCTGGGTACCTGTCCTGTTTCCGGCAGGCGATGAATGATGCGAAATCTTTTAAATGGGACACTGATCTTGTTCAACAACGAATCCCAACGCGACATTTCGAAAAGTGTCGACATACGCTGATCCGTCAATCGATAGAATTTGATCCGTACGAGCAACGTCTCAAAGGTCCTTCAATAAATTATCGCCTACAGCATTTTCACTAATGGCTGTTCGTGTGGTTTTGTAGGTGTCACATAGAAGACACACCAAAAAAATGGTTTGTCTTCGAACGTTGGCCAATGTGTTTCGTCTTCGAAATTGGATCACATTCCACTGCGATGTTGTCTCAATACCAACATTCAACATTGGGCAGGGGCAGACCTCTCGCCCCGACGACCTGATGCAATGACTACGTCGTTGAAAGTGATATCGATGATCGGCTTAGGCCACGCAATGCAGCCGACCCCAGGGGCGGTTGTTTTCGAACAAATTAACGTAAGACGGCCGATCGATTGAACGAACGTCTGGCGGAGGAAAAACTCCACCTTAACTACGCCGAGTTGGGGGGGGGGGAGGGAATTTGACGGTGGGAGAGGCGAGAAACAAGATCGTATTAGTGGGTGGGGGCAACAGTTGCAATACATCCCACAAACTGTCTGCAGATGATCTCTTCGATTGATGTGTTGTGGCCGTAATGAGCTGCGGAGATGCTTTTCGCTTTTCTTTGACCGCGGGGCTAGGAAAAATAAACATTCCACCCGGAGCAGCAGCATGTGTGTCTGCCGGAAAATGAGGGGCAACTTTTTCCGTGCAGTGAGACAGAGAGAAAACACACCCTCGTTGTAATTTGGCCGCCTTTTTCCTCTACTTCGACCGGTTGTAATTTTGTTTATCGAATTTTTCTGCTCCACTTTCTGCGACTTGAATTTTGCAGGCCGTTGTTTTTGTTTTTGTTGGTGGAGAAAACACGAGTTCTTTCTGGATGAAAGCGAAATGGCGTGTAGCTGCAATCTGTGCTACGAGGTTTTCGCGGAAAGTAGGCAATAACGAGGAATAGAATAGAGATTTCTCCGAAGGGAAGTTCCGTGTTGAATTTTCGCGTCTTTGTTCCATTTCCGTAACCAGGGAGAGAAAGACGGAGCGATCAGTGTTTAGAGAAAAGTGTGTATAAATTCGCATGCATCGATCGTGTTCGAACAGTATTGGGAAATGTAAACAACGGTTTGAACAAGCTGTCCGGGCAGTAGATGTAGTGCTTTATTTCGATGCTTCGAAGGGTCGGTGGAAAATTGACAGCCACAGACCGCCCCTGGGGAAACAGTATGGGTTCGTTCGATTCCGGCGTATTGTTTTGACTAGTCGACAAAATGTTGGCACACAAGGCACAAGGGAGGGCCGCTGACGGAAGGCAGCCAGTGTCTGGCAGAAGTTTCCCAACGGACCGCCCGAGTGGATTGGGTGGTTCCGCTGGCGATGAAAACCTACTCGGGCAACGTGTTGGTGGGAGCACATGCAGTCCGATTTCGTTCTCCGGCCCTTTTTTGTGTCTGCGGTTTAAAAATCAGCCTTCAGAGCCAGACCGAACCGCAATATTTGCGAATAAATCCATCCCTCTCCACCACCGTTTCAATCCGCCGGCCCGCGGTTGGAGTTTATTTGCGATCCGTCAATCGCGCCCTGCCCGACAGCGTTGAGTGGAATGAATTATTTAGTAACCGTTCCCATCCGACGGCCGATTAGCCCCAATCAAATACCTTCGACATTTTGACTGTCGCCTAAACGCTAAACCACGGTCATTAGCGCACCGATGGGACCGTTTTTGCGTTGCATTGTGTGTGCGTGTGTGGTTTTAGAAACCAATCAATCGCCCGGCAAGTGATTGTAAAATCGCAGAATCGCAGAATCGCAGCGGCACTGGGCACACTGTGGAAAGTTATGCTAATAATGGAAATAATTGTCAGGGCGTGTGTCATTTCTCGTTTGATTGAATTTTCAATTAATGCAACGCCACCCGCTGTCTGTGATCGCCGGGTGGGGAGGGTGGGCTCCATATGCACAAAATAGTGTATTATTCTCCATCATGCCATCGACGAGTGGTCTGTCATGAAGTTGTCATCCGTACAGTGTCCGTCCGACGCAGGTCGTCGTCAGAGCAAGGCGCGTTCCGAAAACCACCTTGCTTCCATTGACGGAGGCAAATTTTCCCGACCGTACGCCACTTCCATCATCTGCCACGTGAAAATGTTGGAAATTGCATTCTCTACTACTACAGAACCATTACGGACGCTCTCGATGGTGCTCTGCGATGAGCGACTGGGTTGTTGTGGGTCCCGTTGTGAAAATATGTGCACGTTCACGGCCGACACGGAAAATGCGCGCGTAGTAGGCGCTGCTTGCACAATTTCCACGCAACATTGCGTTTAGATATTCATTATTGCGCACGTCGCCAACGAAACTTTCCGCATTCCGGCTGCAGAGTGTTGGTGCAGTTTCAACAGCTGCTGCTCTATTCGCCGACATCGGTGGTTTATTTTTTGTTGTTGTTTCGCTTCTCACTCTCCGCTTAGCGAATTAAAAATACTTTTCCAACCAACCCACCAGCCTGTGTCTGCGCTGCGTTTCCTTCGCGTGACAGTTGTCCATCATCTGGTGGCGAATGCGCATCACGTAACTTTTTTTTCCCGACGTAGGGAGATTCTTCGACCATCTGTTGAGGACGAGAGGTGGGGGGATCGGGATAACTACGATGATGATGGTGACACCGTTGACGAAGGGAAATCGTTTGGCTGATACACGATGTGACGACTAGTGGTGTGGAAATGAATATTGTCAGAAGAGAATCCCGCCTTTTCACTGCGATGCTCGAGGTTTCCTTTGGTCAGTGGAATCCCGCAATGGAACTCCCCGAGCTCAATTCCTCGGGGAAAAATGAAGTTAAGACCGCGGCCGTCGTCGGCATCGAATGGACATCTAATGTGTGACCCGCAACGTCGTCACATGATGCTCGTTGCCGGCAGCACCATAATCTTCGGGAGCGATCCACCCGGTGGAACTAACTCCATTGAACGCACTTTATTCAATCTGTTTCCCAGCCTGGGGACGATTGATGGCGACCGTTTCCCACACCCCCGAACGGGGTAACTCATAAAATGTCCATAAATGCCACGCTGTGACCGGATGGGGCGGCCAGCGCCAGCGAGGAAAACCACATCATCGAGGAGGTGTTTTCACTGCCATTTCGGCTCGTCCGCGCTCAAAATTCGCCCGTGGGTTTTGCTGCTTTTCTCTCCCTCCCTTTCTGCAGCCATAATTTTCCTAGTCATTTCCACTTGAAGCTGTCCGCCTTCGGGGGTTTCTTTTGTAATGATTGGCCCTCGAGAGTCCATTAGATACGCAGAGACGCGAACGTGCGCGGTGAGAACGGTGCCTACGTCTTAATAGGGCCGTACACGGCACACAACACAGGAAGGGCGGCATTAGAATATGAAATTATATGTGCACTAAAAGCTCATTGCTGTCTGCGGTCATGAATGCAACGCCGACGGAATCGCCGAGTTATGGATGCACAATTGCAGGCATGCATCGGAGCGCGGACGAAACCCGTTGACTCGCGAATCCATTTCTATGGTTTTCTTTTTCTGCGTCACTGGCGAAAACGTGTCCCCTCGGTGTTCCTGTGGCACGACGCTCGCTCCTAGGCGTTTGTAAGTACTTTTTAATAATCGGCACAATTCCGTGTGCATCGGTAGGCGTCTTGAAAGGCATTGCTTTTCTGCGTTCTCCCTCTGCCCCGGTGTCGCTGTGTCTAATTCCTAATGGGCGCTGGAGTCGCGCTTTCAGCCAATGGTACTACAATGATGATGGGGGATGGAAAAAGGCAATCACCGCTACTTGAGACGCTGGAAGTCGAATTTTCGAACGCACCAATCAAACGCCGGCGAAACCCGGGCGAAAACCGTTTCGAGTGTAGGTTGATCTTCCCTTCCACAGTGATTCTGCGTAGGGTGGCGTTTGGGGTGGGAGTTGGTAGAGTTGATGGCGGTGGGCGATGGAGATTGCATACTGTGGAAATAAAGTGGCCTAGTTTATGATCTTTTATGGCTTCGGGTAAGGCGCTCCCGCTTGTTTCTTTCCCGCGGAAGCGACCCGATTCGATCAAAGTAGGCTTAATTTCAATTTGGCGGATTAGACTAGTCGGGTTTTGTGAGAAAATTGTAGTTTTGGAATAATATTTTATTCATGTTGCGGGCCGAACCACCTTTTTTTTCTGCTTGTAATTTCTGTCTGAATTATTCATTCCGAAAAGTGATACGCGATTATCGAATTAGTTTCCTCGAAGAGGCTTGAACATAAGCTTGACGGTTTAGCCCGTCACCTCTTGCGGCACGAAACATAATCAATGGAAAGCAAGAAAAGAAAATGTTGTTCTTTTTGCTGATAAAACAGAAATAAATCACCCAGCGTTATTCTCCATAAATTCTGTCCTATTAGTCCTCGATTGAAAAAAGTCGAACCGATTGGCCATTAGGTTTCGGTATCTACCTCTGAGGGAAATCCATAAAACCTGCAGACTGTGAAGGTGGAATGGCATTTCGACAGTTTCCCTTTTTTGTGTTCTCCTACCTAACCGTCATATCAAACTGATTAGGGGTGTTGTTTCGAAGCCCACGGTGGCCCCGTTGAGGGTGGATCCCTTCAAATGGATGCTTTCTCGTAAATTAACCCCATGTGCCGATGTGTGTATGTGTTTTTATTCGTATGACCAGCGAGTCCTCTAGGTCGTCGTTTTGATTCGATATCGAAAGCGAACGTCACGGTTCCGTCAGTGGAGAGCGGGTGCGCCTTCGAACCAGCACACACCGGGAAGCCGCGCATTCTCGGCCGGAGGTCCAATCAGTCCGAGCGATTGTGGTCTCCAATTCCGGGAGTCACCCACCGGGTAGAGGTTTGACCTGGAAGGCCAGATCCGTTCACATTTGGACAGATGAGGCAGAAGCATGAACTTCGGTTTTTTTTTTCTGAGCTTCATGCGGGTGGCTCTCGGAAAAACCACTGGAAGAAAAGTAGGTCTCGTCGTTGGAAAGTTTCCTGACAGCAGAAGGGTACAGAGGGGTTAGAGTCGTTGGAAGGGTTGTGCCTTTTTTTGTCGTAGGCGAAGGGTCAAGCAAGCGTCTGCCGTCTGTCCGATTTGTCGCAGGAGTGAAGCACGCAAGATGCAGCTGCTGCAACTGCATCGGTTGGTGGCCGACCGTGACCCTTTTTTCCCGTCGCACTTCTCCATCCATCGCTACATCTGATGACCAGGTCCACCTCGGCGGCACAGGATGTAATAATAGTCGTTCCGAGACATCGGCTCGCTTCACAAGAATGTGACGTTTTGGAAAGCGATTTGTTGTCCGCGCGAGAGACGCACACAGCATGAATCACATTAATTATCACCCGTCGCGCCAGGGATCGGAACGAATCGGAACAATTTGTTCTCTCGCGAAGAGCGGACGGGCAGCAGACGTTGGTGTTGCAGAAAGGGACCGCAGTTGGAGAGACACGCGTACTTCTTCGAGCTTCTGCGATCGATACACAACGTTGAAGAAGAATTGTGCATTGCATCCACTGTGCAGCTTGTCGCTTCAGCTGCAGTTTTTGTCATTGATGGCAGCCTACGGGTCGTCGCATTTCCCCCTGCAGCTTCCTTTGATCACTTCCGATCGCTCGATCGTCCGAGCTGTTCCGTTGAGGTCCGGTTGCGACGTGCGCAAATCGATTGCAATGAAGATTTATGACGTTTTAAATGGATGCGCTTTGTGATAAATCCACCGCGGCGCGAGTGTTGGCCAACCAATGAGGGGTGCATCGGGGGAAAGAAAAAACAATGTTCGATTACAAGGACGCGTTTTGAATCTCAGGCGCCACTGAGCTCGATGTTCAAGTGGAGGGAGTGAGATAAAATTGAAAGACGATGATGGCAACGAGATGTTCCGACTAAAGACGCTTGTCGTGAAATGGCCGGTAGCCAAGCAGCGGGCTTGGGTTGGCAGTTGTACAACAAAATACGGGTACAGCAAATCGCAGTCTTGCCGAATGACGAAAAATGGTGCAGTAATTATTTTGAAAAATCTTCTTTTTCTTTTTTTGCACCGCTGCAATTCGCGCACGCGATCGACGCGCGTGTAACGACGTGGTATGATGCTGTACGCCACTTGAGACTGTAGTTGAAGTAGCAGCCCTGTCGCCCCGGCGGAAAGATGAGCAATTGGCATCTCGCTCCGGGGGTGGTGTGACGGCGGGCTGAGCTTTAGTCATTGACCGAGTGGAACGAGAAATTTGAGATTGAGGCCACATGAAAATTCCTCCGCAACTGAGCAATCAACCACCCGCCGGTCCCGGGCGGGCGATAGTGCCAATTCGAAAGGGGTAGGGGGCGGTTATGAACTTGGCAGACTTGGCAAACGAGATGCGCTTGAAAGTGAAATGGATTTCGTGATTCTCGGGCATTTCTGTCTTCTCACCCACCCACCCACCTCTTGCTCTCTGTATCATTTCTTCTACTTTGACTTTTCCTGCGGCGGGGCGGTGTGCGGCGTTTGACATGCTGACTCCTCTCGGGGCGCAGAAGAAAGAGAAAGGCGCGCTCCACGCGGCCGCAGGAATGTCCGTGATCAGATCAGATGAAAGTGCTTGGCGAACGAAAAGGTCGCGTTCTGTTTCGCATCACGATCACATCACGGTCGGCGGCGTTCGGGGGCGCAGGCATTCCATTGCTCGGAAACTCGCAACCGACAACTTTCGATACGCTCTCTTTTGATTCTATTTCCAATCGACATGGTAATATCTCGTGATCCCGGTTTCGCAAACACACGTCGGACTGTGTGGCGTCGTTCGCTTCTTGTAGGTTTCTCTATACTCCCACGTCGGCGCGGGTTTCTTTGTGCCGATGCGTGACGTAGGAAGTGGACCCACAGTTTATTCCGGAGCTAATTAAATCAATTATCAACAGCTAATTATATGAACCGCAGCCGGGACGGCGGAATGGCGCGTGCTGCTGAATCACGGGTTCCGCGTAAGCCGTCGGTGGTTTGCACGCGTTTGCAAAATCTTGCACTCACTTGCGTGTAACGTGACAAATGGTTGAAGCGCATTCGGTTGTGATTAATCAGATCACATGGTGCAGCACCATGACGATGAATAGATGACGACCCCTATAGTGATGTGGGGAACCACTTTTCTTGGGACGTGGGTTTTGCGATGTGCAAGCTACTTCTAGAAGTTTTGTCAAACGAACACTCAATAGGGCTACCTAGGCAACCACTTTCACCGTGGAACTATGTGTAAATGCATTACAAGATAGACATCGTATTCATTGCTATGACACCATGCGAAAACTGACGGAAGAACCACGCGCCAAACCCTAAGGAGTAAGATCGTGCCTGCTCTGCGCCGAATACGAACGGAATATATTTTCGTACGCTTGGAGGTCAGGAAACGCACCACTTTCACCATGGCAACAAATTGTTCCGCCAGCTGCGTAGAAGGATGCCCCGGAAGAATGTATGGCCGCCAGCCGCCCTCCGAGACAGTAAAAGGGTGGCCTTTCTTCGATGCTGCAAAGTTTCATCTTGGGACAGACTTCATCAGCAACATTCTATCCTTTCTTCGTTCTAAAGGCTGGAGATGAAATGGAAACCAAGTCTGTTGACTCTTTGAGCAGTACGCAACAATTACCCTTCTCCCAGCGCCGTCGACAATTCGCAGGTTCAAACTATGAACTCCCACAAGATTTCCCTTCTTTGACTCGAAATCGCCACGATTGCTGGAGTGGTCCATGAGTGTTGTCGGTCGGTCGCCAGAAGGGGTTATGTTTCATGCTCCAACTCGACCACTGAAAGGGGGAGAGTGGGGGACACATACACTTCCATTAGAGTCGGAAGGGCAGCAGCATGAAAAACCACAAATCTACGATGCTACAGAAGCCGCCGGAGACGAAACTGTGACTCGCCTGGCGGCTTGCTGTGGATGTTGTTGACTTTCGAGTTGGGGACGACTTTGTAATTATTATACGAGTTTGTGCTTCACTCAGCTAGATTCCCGGTTGTATTGCAGTTGCAACCGCAAGCGGTGTAGTTCGCGTGCTTCGCACCAACGGCGGGTTATGAATTCCGCTGATTCAGGAAATTCTGACAGTTATGTTTCACGGTGTGAGCACAAAAAGAGGCTTACGGTGGCTGCTAGGAAAATGACGAGACAATTCCCGTCTCTCAGACAGTGGACAATGCTGGGAAGCACTGTGGAAAATGTGTCGGTGGTTGGCCCAAGCAGGCTCAAAAATTGCACAAAGCAGGATCGGTCCCAGACGGGCTTCCGTAGGGAGAGGGCTCCTCTTGATTCCTCCTCACCGAAGAATGGCGAAGGCAAATGAGTCGAATAATTATCGCCATGCCAAACAGATCCGGAACACTTTGGTAGAGGGATGCGGATTCTGGAAGGAGAAGCATTGCGGTTGTCTGATGTCATCCGTACGTGACTTTTTAGTGTTTATATTTTTATTTCTACTGCATCAACGCCGCTCAGGCGCACCAGCGCGTCTCTGCGTGTCCTGGATTTGCCGTGTAAAGTATGGAAAAAGGAAGAACCTTCCCTGCCAAGGTTGGCCGATGTGAGAAGACGTCCGTGCAAACGTGTGCAAGCTTGCAGAATTCACTCTACCCATCGTCGCCGTTCCTTCAGCTGCGACTCCTGCTCACAAAGATTTCTTTGTGAAAAAAAAACGATGGTCTCTGCGTGCCCTTAGGTCTGTCTGCCGGTCGGATGCTGGTGGGGTTTCTTCTTCTCCCTTAAACCTCTGCCCTTCGGTAAGTCTTATTCAAATACTTCTGCAAAATAAATGAATAACTTCCTGTTCCCGGTAACAAAAGGCATGAGGGCTGTTTGTTGCTGACATACGCATTCCATTCGCCATGTTGTATCGTAGCTATTTGCGCAAGGATAAGGACTTTGTGCGAACATCTGTCGCCGGTTTTGGTGAAGGTCTTGCAGGTTTTTTGCACAATGGAATATTTTATATGAGACTCTAAGAAGGTATCCAGGACACAAATGCAAATAATCTAGCAAGAGGGTTTAGGTAGATTTAGTGGATTGTTCCGTATTAGTTTCAAGATTACGGCGGAAAGCGGATGAAGGGAACTAATTTGCCCAGATTGCCTGCGCAATTTGGAACCATCTGTCGTCACTCTTGATGCTGACAGCATTGTCCCTAGATGAACCGTTCCGGAAATCAATTTAGAGTCGATAACAAGTACAGGACATTTAATTTACGAGTCATTGACCAAACATGGTCAGTTATTGATGGAAGACGTTGAAATATGATCAAGTAAAGAGTTATTTTTAACCATCCTAGTTCGCCAGAAGTATCTGACAGGAGGGGAAACGTATGTCTTTAGGAGAATCTGTAGCAACGATTTTCCGGTCACGAAACAGGGTAGATTACATTCTTCATGAATGGTCAGGGAATTTTCGCCCTCGTTACGTAATACTGGTTCCTCAGATGATAGTATCTGATTGGCCTTGTAGAAACCATAGCACAGTCCATAACTGTTGAAGAAATATGATCACGTGCATTCTGAAGCGAATCGTTCATGAAGAATGAGGTCCTTGAAATCACTGACATCGACTTTTTTCTTGTAAGACCTATATCCTTACCATCGATATGTTTAATCCCCTCCGTAATGTCATAATCCCCTTCTCGATATACTGCCATGATTCTGCTGACGAATGTTCATTTTTCCATTCCGTTATGGTATTTTTACAGGTAAGCTCAGTTTGACATTTGGATGTCTTGCGGTCGATAACGAAGCCATGCCGGAATAGTATCTGGTCGTCGTGATACGTTCCGGTGGGTGTCATATTCATTAGCCGGTCTTGGGTAATTTTCTTCCTCGAATCGTGCCTGCTGCTTTGTCTGCAATTTTCGATCATCCGCAAGATTCTTCGCTTTCCCACTGAGGTTTGCGTCAAACGTTTGCTGCTTAAGAACTACGGGGCAATCTTGTGAGTGAAAGTTTCGAAGGAAGATACAGCCGAAGACCAGGACAATCGGGAAAAGTAACGCAAAAAGTGCAATTTCGGGATGGACATAATGGGGATGCAATCATCCCGCGAGGCGTGCAGATAACTATGGTTGGAAGTCATCCCCCCTCCGAGGGGTGGTGATTAATTTAACTTTTTGCGAAATATCTGGAACCGGATT
>JAOEFI010000004.1:25157158-25170562 GCA_034621735.1 Anopheles plumbeus
AGTTGGCCAGTAATGACATTTCCTTTTTAAGACCTCCGCGATTAATTCCCCAGGATAATAATGATGCGAATAGTGTGCTACGGTGCTGTTGATCAGAATCCAGCAACCTGTCCAATAACGGTCCGTGAACAGAAAATCTAGTATCAAGACCTTCATACAGGTGTGCCAGAGCTGGCCTGCTAGTTAGTGGTGGTGCTTCGGCTGTCGAAAATGGGCATATTGAGAGGAAACTAGTTTCAGCAGCGAGAGTTATCGGTTCCAATCAACGAAACACGTCACCTTCGACCAAGGGTGGCCCCTCTGGTGTAAAACTATACCGAGTCGTGGGGTTGGAAATGCAAAGTG
The DNA here is from genome assembly GCA_034621735.1 of Anopheles plumbeus. Taxonomy (NCBI): domain Eukaryota; kingdom Metazoa; phylum Arthropoda; class Insecta; order Diptera; family Culicidae; genus Anopheles; species Anopheles plumbeus. The sequence goes on from JAOEFI010000004.1 coordinate 25,157,504, forward strand.
GTTGCTCGTCGGTAATCTTTTTTTTACCCCCTTAGCCCTGTGTTTTTATACCACCTCTTTGGGACTGCTTATCAACCGAGTGCGCCGAGGATAACTGAATGGTGGGGAGTGCGATTCGTTTTGAATAATTATGCTTAATAACGAATCCGAACCGAACCTCCTGCATGGCCATGTGCTGGGTGGGGGTCGTAGCACGTAGGGACGCGAATGGTGTTGGTGAAACGGTTTCGTTCAAATTACAATCATCAGGTGGTCATCAGGTGATAAGAATCTCGTTTAGTGCCTGAAACTCGAACCCTCCCGACGAGGTCAATTGTAACCTTCATAATTGGGGAGTCCTGCCATTCAAAGCGCCCTTGGCCCCGGCACAAAACAGCGCCGCGTGAGGGCTGCTGCGGAGATCCCTCACCCATATGGGTGAAAGGACGCGACAACATTGCAGCGATTAATTTTCAGGTTAATTAAAACACGAATAATTTCTGTCATTAGACTTTAGCGCTTAGCGGCGAGAACCCTCCGACGCGGATCCTCTCGCGGGCAGCATTTGGAGTCGATTAAACTCTTCGGGTGTGCTCCCCACCAGTAGCTCTTCAGCTCTTCAGTGGTTGCCCCAGCACCGGTGGCGACGCACTCGGCTCTTTTTACTTTAATGATGGTGATAAAAACAGCAATCACTAATTGACGATAAATGCCGAGCCGCGGAGAGGGCTTCTGGAATTGAGCAAACCTGACAATTATGGCGCGGCTGGATGTGAAACGTGGTAGCTGGTTATGCTCTCTTTCCCTCATCGTTCCTTTGGGAGCCTGTTCCTCTGAAGCATTCCGGGGAACGTCTGCTTGAAGGTTGTTTTACTGCCGTGTACGACAACTCCGCTTCTGTGCTCGGCGTACAGCAAAGATCCGGTCTCTCGCGAAGCCTAACGATGGTGGCCACTCGTCAGCGTCGTCTCGAGTTTCGACCGCAAGAGCTTCAGCTTCCTACCGGCCAATCCACCTTTACCAAGGGCCGCGACAAATCTGGTCCGCTTTATTGTCCTGGACGGCTCGGAACCAGCTGAAATCTGCTGGAGCAGGATTCCAAGGCGTAATCAGAGCGTGAAGGATGCTTCCACCGCCCAGGCGATTGTTGTGGAATTGTTCCGATTGTCACATGTCACATATCTGGCGGGTGATCTGGCAGAGGCCAAGGGTAAACCTAACTCGAAGGAAAGAAAAACCCCTTCCGGAAGCTGTGTCTCGGAGAAGTCAGTGCGAATCGAATGCTGTGTTGAAGCGCTCATTTCCACGCGGTCCGTTTAGGTGTCTTTAGTCGGTTTCAAGCGCTCGTCAAAGCTAGAATGATCTTCATTATTCCACCACCGTGGACAGGTGATTTACGATACCGCGGTGCTCCAGCAGCGACAACATACACTCGCTAAATCTCCGTCAAATCCGCATATTTTCCGCACTGCGTGACATCCATAAATATGCCAGCATGTCAGAGTGACGGCGAGAGTCGCGCCAGCGCGCAGAAAAAGGTCAAACGCCTCGTTATGATCGCCTCGTGGTCCGTAGACGAACGGCGAGACAAGCCCATTGAATACAGTTAGATGTCGGGCGACAAAGTCCGGCGAAGAGTCTGGCGAAACCAACGGAACTGGTGGCGGTCAGTAGAGGGAACGCTCGAAACAACTCTAGCGATTGTTGTTTGAACGATTGCATTTTTCTGTGCACTTATGCGCCTTCGGACAAAAGAGGTCTACAGTACCGTAAAGTCAACATTTTCTATCCCCTCCGTGCATGTGTCGGACGATTCGTGCTGACTGCTGACTTTTAGCGCACAAAACTGTCATAACGATCGTTAGTCGTTAGTGATCGTGGCAATCTCGAGAACGATAATAAACGATAATTATCATAATCTCTCGATTGAACTATCTCGGACTCAACTAAACGATCAACGAAACTGGATCGAAGATAAGACGATGTACCGAGCAGTAAGCCGCAATGTACACAGCTCGGAAAAAAACTCGTCTACTCTACCAACTGCAGCCCGGAGTTGGAAGGATGTTGATTCAATTAAAATTGTACCGTTCTTGTGTGTCGCGGAGCGCTTGTCTGGTCCTATACCGCCTTTCGTCTCCTGCCCTCTGCCGTCAAGAGCTTGCGCAGAGGCAACCACGCGGCGCTGCCCTTCGGAATGCTCCCGTTTTCAGCGCAACGACCGAATGGCTAACTAGCCAACCGGACCAGAAATGATTTATGAAAGTGTACGCGTGAGCGGGAGTCTACGAAGGGGACATCTCTGCGGGCCGTTTCACTTATGATATTGCACCGCACTGTGCAGTACAGATACGTCTATTCCCCACCCGTTTCAATGTAAATGGCGACGAATGGTAATGAAAATCACACCGATATCGATGACAGAATCACAACGCAAAATTCTATTAAATTGAAACATTGTCTCACGTTGCGACGAAGTGAACAGGAGATTGCGTACCCTGCATCCCGATGCGTTCGTAGGTGTTTTTTACCGACCTTGGTGGGACTCTCTGTGCGTATCCATTTACGGACAAATGCAGCGCGATTTTTCCGCCAATGGTCAAACGCCGGCGAACGTTTGTTTCGATTAACGCTGAATTGGAGATTTAGGGCTTATCTCCGTGCCAGCCGAGAACCGAAACCGTAGCCGACCTGGTCGATTTCGCATAAATCAAACGATCTGGCGGGCGCTAGAGTTATGCTGAGTTTTGATTCCCTGTACATGGGAAGGAAGGGCCACTGCAGCTCTGAACTAGTGTGGGAAATTGGATGCATAAACCGATGGTAGGCGAATGAAAAAAGTTTACAGAGGGTGAAAGCGATGGTGGGAAGACGGGCGAAGTGAAGAGAATGAGTGAGAGAGAGAGAGAACGCCGGTGGTGTTAGAAATGCGCATACGATACGAGATTATGTATGAGTGCGCTTAACCGTTCGGTGATTGATGGCTGCGACAACAGGCCACCTGATGGGGAGGGACGCGGAAAAAACCACCCAGAAGGGGGCCGGGTATGACGCTGTAGGGTGGCTGAATTCGACTCCTCTCCCCCTCGGTGGAAAACTGATCTCGCTCGGAGATGGATGGGGAGATGATTTTTTTCTCCCTTTTCGCCCGGAAGCGGCCAGCCATAAATATGGACATGGAAAAGGTTTTGACACGACTGTGTAATTTTTGTCCTGCTGCTTTTACTACCGCTCGCTGGTTTTCCTCGTCCCTGCCAATTGCCAGGGACTAAAAACGACGAATATCCATGGAAAGGTGTTTTTCTTCCTCTCTCCGTGGGCTGCGATTGCCGAGAGGAAACTTTCACTTAAAAATTCGCTTCACTGGTTGAAGCATATCTATGCACCCATGTACCGTTCAACTGTGTATGGATTGCATGATGTTTTCATGTCCCCTCTGAGTCATTCCCTTTTTTTCCGCATCCATCACTTCATCCATCTGTCCAGCATTTATTTGCCTATTTATCATAATAATAACAGCTCTTTTTTTTCTCTTTTTCTCCCCGGTAGGTAAGTGACTCAGGCTGTGCTTCCACCGATTCCTTCCACCCCAACACCGCACCTGTTTGGTTTTTTACCGCGCCTACGGGTTTGCTTTATCTGCGCATAGCTTTAAGGGCAGCACCGACGGGGTTTACTTCTTTGCATGCATTTGTGTGACTGCACCTTGCCGTAAGTAATCATCTGTCTTCGGGGATGTAATGGTGCATCAGCACGTTGGCTCGTCAATGATCATCGACGGTCTTCGAGATCGCGGGTTGCGCGCTGTGCATTGAATGTCTTTATGGTGCGCTTCGTTTCTCCCTTTGGCGGTCCGCTGAAGAACAAAAACAAAAGGCAAAGTTGTTGCATACTGGCCTTCGGGTGCGTTTTCACTTTTCGTTTCCCAACGAGACGAGACGCTAAACCTTGCCAAAAAGCCGATGTCGCTCGATGTGGTGAATGATTTGCAAGCTGTGCTCTGTTGGAACGAAGGTTCCACCTTTGCATCCACACAACGTCACAACGTCGGTGATCGTCGTTTCACTTTCGCCTTTTTCGCCGGCGTCCGGGAGATTGATGACGCTTCCTCGCCGATGACAGAGGGATTGACTTCAATGGAATGGAACACGATTTACGACCAAGACTCCTACTAGTCGCGCCGGACTCCCCAGACGCCGCCGATTTGAATGGCCCCGGGAGGGAAGCCGGAAGATGCATTTCTCCCGCGCGGTGCATCCCTTGCGAAGGTGGCATGCACCAACATCAAGCTCGTCACCATCGGCGTCGAGTGATGGCCGACCGGTAGTGGTCATGTTCGACCTGTTCTACTCCTTCCGCCTCGATCGCCTTTGACGGACGGTGGCAGACGACGATGGATGAGTTGATCTCTGACGAGTCGCTCGAAAGCGAGAACCGTCTATGGCCGCGTACCGAGTCAGTGAAAGTTATGCTGGCCCCCGAGGTGCAACAGGATTGCAGATGCGTACCGAGAACCGGCTCAGTGAAAGCCGCTCAGGCGCGTGTAGTTTGATAGATGCTGGTTTAATTTGGTAAAACATTGAAGATAGTGAAAGCTATTTTCCATTCCAAGCAACTCTTTTGCATACGTATTTTATGCCCGTTCGAATTATTGTAATTGTTTGAAATGTGCTCAATGCATTGTCCTGGTATGGAGTGGAGTTATATTGCAACACTGCGATCGACAAGATGGCAGATTCATCAAGCATATGAAAGTGGAAAACTCCTCTTCTAATTGCCGAAACCCGAAACAACATAATAAAGTAATTGGAAACAGGCCGTCGGTATGGTTTCGTAATCGGCCAGCCTTATCTCTGATGACTAATGTTGGAGTTCTGCCCACATCAAGCTTCTCCGTCCTTCTACATCATCTTTGTGGTTCTACGGCCACTAGCGGCCTCAATTAGTTTCCCTCATTGTACTGCCGGAAGCGTACGATCTTTTCGCCTGTGAAGGGTTAGCAGGGTACAGCTCGCGAAGAATAATAGTTGGCTAAAATCTACTCTCATTGTGGTCAACGTTCTTGGAATTAGTGGCGATTCCCTGTAGCCGCCCTCATCCATCCCATCCCTCCACAGTGACCAAAAACATATCCTAACCGATTCATCCGCCCAGATGAAAACGTTTTGAGCGTACAAACTGCAGCTTGTGGTCCATTGAAATTAATGAATGAAATTTATTTAATTCCACGAATCCCGGACAGAACAAGCATCGCAAACCTTCACTGCAGCACGTGCACGTACACTCACAGAATGTCGAAATGAAGTGTAAATCGTTGCACATTTTTCGTTTCCCCATGGTTAAGGCTTCAGGGTTTTTTTTCGCCGAGAACGTATCGGATATCGTTTGCTCCGGAGGCGTCCGCTCTGTAGGCAGAAAGCAAACCACCATTGTCGACTTTTCTCGCGGACATTAGGTCGTTTTTAAGAAAACATGTAGCCGAAAAAAACGCACATTTAAATTGCCACACGACTCGAGAACATCGACGGTCAGGTCACCGTTTCGGCTGATGAGGATATCACTAATTATAGTTACACGGTCGAGTTCATTCTCGCTTGAGCTCGTCCACGACTCGCTTCCCATTCTGCAGACTTCCGGTCCGAAAGAGATGGGTTTTTTTGTGTGTATTCAAACGCCTTCGCTACCCTTCGCGGCTGCAACGGGCCGCAAACAACGCATTTCTTGCATCGTGAGGATCGCGCGTGCTTTGTCGCATCACGCGTCGCGCGATTCTAATTAAACCGTTTTATCTTTTCCTTTTTTCAAGTGTCGATTGCGATGTCCCACTCTTCCACTGCGCTCGTAGCGAAAGACGTGACATTTAAAAATTAATTGAAATTGAATCACGCTCAACGCGGTACATGACTCGCGTACGTTTTTTTTGCTACTGACTTGAAATAAAATTTGAACATGATTTTTCCTATGCCCACAAACCAACTGTTCTAAAGTAATGCCCACCAGACAAAGTCGAAAGAAGGGGTAGTATTTGGCAAATTAACGTATCAGCACTTGAACTTTTATTCTAATTGAATTCACACTCGCCACTTCCCTGGCGATGGCGGAGTAGTTGGTGGCATGAAAAACGGCCGAACCGCGGAGTCGGTGACATATTCTTCATTGTTTTCCCTATTTGGTCCGTCGCGCGCAAGAACGGAACATTTTGCTCAGTGTGCAGAGGAAAACGGAAACAAAAAGAATGGTGCGGAAACATGGAGCGCCCCAATACACACCCCAAGAGCCCCCATGTCCTTGGGGACGCGCGAAATCCATTCGACAATGTACTTCTATTCCAGAAGGCGCAGTGTCACGCAGAACACAATCGAGAAACACGCAACGCCTACACTCCGCCAGACACCTACACGCGAGACACAGTTTCATGTGCGCCAACCGGCAAAAAACCGTGCTCGCGTATCTCTACGTGCTCACTCGCGTCTGCTCTCGTACTACAGTGTGTTGTTGACGTCGAGCTACGGTTTGGAAGGTGATAAATAATTTTCCATGTCCACGTTTTGAACTCCTCCACTTGCAGCTTCTGTGCTGCAATGCCTAGAACACATAAGGGGTGAGGTTCTTAGTGCTGATGCTAGATGGCGAACACTTTTTCTGGTATACGGGCAACGGGGGCCTATTTGACGCTACTGTTGCCTTCCCTGGGTTATAAGGGGGTGTTATGAACACGAGGCACTTATGTTCTGAATGTTCTAAAAATATCAGCTTAAATTACTGCTAAACTTTATATAGGCTCCGGCGAAGTTCGAACACACGATATCCTGTTTACTATTTACTACAAAACTATTAACAACCAGCGAAAAATAAACGCGTTCGATATGTGTGCTATATATTGATTATCCACTAGGCAGCAATAGATCAGATCCCATCCCAAGTTCGATAAATAATCTTTGCAAGATTTTCTCCAATTGCTTGCAACTCCGGTCGCTTTCCCTATGCAACCGCCGCGATAAAGGACACCATAAATTGGGGAATGATTCATTTTCATATTTTCGCATGATTTATCCGGAAATTTATGGCCCACTAGATTCGAACGTTGTTCGCAGCGGATTCGGCACTCGTTTTCGAAGCGATACTCTCGTTTTGGTCGTTTTCATTAGAGCAAATGAGATACAAAAAAAACCAAAAAAAGCTGCGATTTTTCTCTCTATCCGATCGCGGAAAGAAGTTTGGTCATGTTATGATTTCCCGTGCAAATTTTTGGAATGTACAAAAAGTTTACTTTCGGTTCGGAGTTTTACTCCCGTTTGTTGTCTAACGGATTGGAAGGATCCATTCGGAAAACAACGCCCAATCCTTTCATACACACACTTTTTCCCCAAATGCAACGCGCGCAAGCATGATGCTGCACTGCTGCCTCCTCGCTAGTGCTTATTTGTTCAATTTTGAACGTTGCAAATTTATTGGCTCACTTTCGCTTTGTTGTTCTGCCCCCGTCCACTCTTTTCCGTCCATCTCTTTCTCTGGTTTTCGCTGCTTCTTCCTCCTTCGCTGCTTGTACCTTGGAAAGACCTTGGATGTTTTGATTTTTATTTCATGCAATTTTTTATTACCTTCAAAAACCCTCACACCAATCATAAACAGTCCAGACACACGGAACGATATGCTGCCCTGCCTACGGGTGGACGTTAGAAGGCTATTAATTATGCTGAATTGACAGAAAAGTATCCTTCCGTCGCGCTTGATGCTTCCGTTTCCGCTTCAGTTTTGTGTCGTTTTTCGGAAGCACCAGGACGACGCTCGTTGCCGGCTTATGGAGGATAATTAATGACACTTGAATGATGGTACTGAAAGGACGCCACCGAGCCGATCCTTCGATGTGTTCGTGTTTATTAAACGTTGTATCCAAGCTGTGTCGATCGATCGAGCGCAACGTAAGGGGATACCAGCAGAGGGCTGTATAAATGCATTCAGTGGAAGTTTAGCTGCAGCTCCACCATCAACTTCGGCTTTGTGCATGCTCTGGTTTTCCCTCTATGTGTGCAACCCATTTGTGCGTGTTTCATTATCGTTTGGTATCGTCGTATCGCATGGCTGTCCTGTCCTCGCCGTTTTGCATAATCGAACCGAGGGCACAGGGAACGCTGGGCGACGGCGGAAACGGGCTTTTGGTGCGGATCAAAAGTGCCAAAGTGATTGATGATGAAATGATGGGTCAAATTTTCCTTTGATGAGTTGCTACTCCAATTTGCTTTGATTTACTGAACTCGGCTGGTTGGCGGATGGCAGGAAATTGGTGCCTCTTATGTCGTTCATAATTCAGCGCAGTCCATCGGCGGGATTGAGAGTTGTAATTTGCCTAAAGTGCAGAGCCTAATACATCCGTGTCATTTCCTATCAGCGATGGGACAGTATTTGGTTTATCCTGTCAGAAAGGATCCTGTTTATCATGACATTAAACGATGGCGAGCGATCCATTTGTTGTCGTGAATCGTGATCAAAACGTTCATGGGTGATTGTAATTTAGGATATAATAATCGCTACGATAGTATCTTGCTTCTGGCAAATCGACTTAAAGCAAATATTCAAACATTCTCCACAGCAGTATATTGAATGAGAATTCTATGTCTTTTTTCAAATCAACAATCGTATTTCATGGCATAGTTTAAAGACTTATTTTCCCGTCATTTCACAAACATAAAACGACAGACACGAGGGAAAAACCATAAATCATTAAAGTTTGAAGAGAAGGAAGAATACTCGATGTCGATGTGAGTTGGGGTCTGGCAAATTTTGCATTTTCATTCCTGCTCGAAGCAAGTCGCCATTCGGACTTGAAAAAAATCGAATCGTGGTGCTTGTCATTCGAATGGATCGGATCGGATTACGATTCTCAAATGCAGAGTCAATGGCACCAATGGTCGAGAACTAGCAGAAAAAGAAGAAACGGTCTACACGCCGAACTTATATTGAACGAAGAAAAATAATCAAGCTCAACTTCAGTCGGAGTCCATCCGAGAGTAATTTAATTCAACATCGTCCGCCCTCGCCGGTCGGTGGACGGTCCTTTTTTGGCACCGCGTGGGAGTCGCAGGAGAATCGGTAAGAAAATTCCGCCGCAGCTTCACTTAATGACATAATCATTAGCAACGGAGACGAAGAATCGAATATTGTTCGAGGTGGTTCGAGTTAATAATCCGGTTACGGACTGTTTCCCTTCAGAACGATGCACGGGAATCGAAATGACTTGACCGGTCGGTGGAGGCTTTTTTGTTGGCTTGTATTCTTGAGGCTATAATATAATCGGTTCATGGACCCGTCGCTGATGCGGATGATGCAATCCGATTTGGAATAAGCTTCTTCGACGGTCGATCGAACGGAAATGCATCGAACCGAATGCACACCAAATTCTTTACTCCCACTACCTGTCTGGAGTTTCGCTCTATGGGGTCAACATTCTGAAGAGCAAGGTATGGCCTAAACGCAGCATTTTGAATGAATCTTTCATTTGCGTGCGAAATGCAATTAGATCATTTCCGGGAAGAAAACGATAAAATGGAAATGAAAAATCAAGAATACAATCGCGGGATGAGCTGAAGAAATAAACAGCCTTGAATTTTCATCTGCAGTTGATTACTTTACGAGTATGCTTCGAATTACGCGAGTTGCGTGACGAAATAAGCAAAGTGTGCGCACATTTTTTTCCACATGCCGTCCCAGGCATTTGCATCTTCTACTCCACACCATATTTCCATCCGATCGTACGTCATCATCATTATCGTCAGCGGGCGTGTTTTTGTGCGCTATGCTGCGCGTAAATTTTGTGTTTTGCTTCAGTTCATTGGCAAATCGTAATTAAATTGCTTTAAATATCGAGCATTCACAGCAGCAGCACGTGTTTTCGCATCCGGCATTCGCCGCAATGTGTGGCCCCATTGTGGATGCAAATTCATTACCAATGAACGGAGGGAAAACCGCCACCGCTCACGTTAGCCGCTTTCATGGCGTGGAATAGTTTTCCCCAAAAAAGGAAAACACTCACGAATACTTGTTTTTGGTTTCGTCTTTCATCTTCGATGAAGTATCGCGGTTTTTATCACCGAAAGCACCAAACTGCGCTTTGATGATGCTAGAATCGCGAAACCAGTTGGCGTGGTCTTTTGAAGTATTCTCTTCGCGTCCGCGCCAGAGGAAACGCGCGAGTGCTGCGGCTACGCAAAACATCGCCGAATCGCTCGCGTAGGCGACCCGGAATCGAAGCGAGTGTTTGGTCAGTTTTGTAGTTTTGAATAATTGATTTTTCGTGCGGAAATTTCAATTCAAACACCCACCCGAAGCGTCGCGCCGTGATGGTGGTTTGGGCGAGAGGATTAGCAAGCGCGGAGTGTCGTGTTATGCATTTGCGTATGCGATTCCATTTTTCTCATATGTTTTTGTCATTATTTGTAGTTGCGTGGGAGCAGTGGGCGAATGGGTTGCGTTTGCGGGGCGATTTGTTACGCACACGCAGCCAGTGAATGTTTTGTTTATTCGTGGGTGCAACAAATTTGAAATAACATAATATTTTTAATTGAATCCCCTCTCGCACGAGTGTTTTCTCGTTTATTATCGCACTGAACTTCAGTCGTGCTATGAATTAATTGTTGTGATCATTGTAAGATCCGTAAAATAGAAGTCGTATTTCATTGTATTGATCACATGTCTTCGGCGATAAACTGTAAAAGCAATCGACATGGATTCCGCATCTGGAAACGATCCAGTATAGTAATCTAAATGTGCCAAACGAATAGTTGCGCCCGAGTGCATCGAACATTGCAATCAAACACCGATCGAGCATCACTAAACGGCCCGTTGATTTTCGTACCGTTCGATATTGCGACAGCTACAACATTGAAATACAATTAAATACGACACCATCTTCTATTGCGATCAAATCGCTTCCACCCCGCATGTTGAATACGGAAAAGAAATTCGATATGTGAGCTGTCCCGCTTCCATTGATTACGCGAATGACAGGCACAATAAATGTGCTTGCTGGAAAAGGTGTCAAGAGTTTACGCAGCAGAAGATGTCGAGAGGGAAAACTGGATGCAGGAAACAAGAAAACCTCAGCCAGCCGTAAACGAATCGGATAACAATCGAACATCAATAATCTGTGGCGTAAGTGTGCGTTCTGTGGATGTATTCTCCGTTTAAAGAAAATACAACTTGACACTTGGTGAGCTGTTGTGAGCTTGAGCATCACTCAAACAGCAATACTTTACCATCATCCCGATGTTCGATGGTAAGGAAGTCGGCTGAAGGGATTATGTGACAGCTGGATGTAACTCGTAATCACCGGATGGCGGCATGTCCAAGAAACGTCCTGGAAGCCGAAAGAGAAAAAACGATGCATGGGAAAACTACAAACAAACTGTCCACGAAAGCCAAAATGTTAAAAGTTCAACGAGGTTCTGAGGACCTCCTGTTTACGAACAGTGTTGCGAAGGATCCGACCTAAAGGTTATTGATCGAATGACGTTATGTTACAAAAAAGGCAAACTTCCTTCCACCAAACACTGTAAGTCCGTAGCAGAGTCCTGAAAGCGTAACAATAAGTGGGAGTCAACAGAGAGGCACTGTGTCAGGACTCGGTGGACGAATCCTGGCGAAAAAGTGTGCAAAAACCCGGATGCTAGTCGGCCTCCTCTTTGTCCTTTGTTTCCGGTGCCCGGGCCGAACGCCTGTGACAGATGATGAAATTCGCAACCGCTCGACCGTAACGGAGCACGTATAGAACGAATGTATCCATCAAGCGCGTCCGAGAGACGCAGGATCGGTTCCGAGCATTGTCATTGCCACAACTGCACCAACTTGCCCTGAGCCAGCTTCAAAAACTGGCCAAAAATAACGACAAAAACATGCCAGTTCGGTTCCAGAGGGCTTCGGGCAATTGCCTGGCAACATCCCTTACCGACCGGGAAAAGCCACGCTGAAGCGCCTGGAAGGTAGGCTACGCAACGTGCGTGTCCTCATTCGCACGTGTTTCCCGGGTAGATTTGGGAGAGGAAAAAGCAATAAAGTGTCACTCCTTCAACCGGAAATGTACAACGAAATGTGACGCTGACACTTGCACTGACAGCTTGGGCAGATGAGGCCTCACACGACGCCTTCTGTCGAGTGTCATTCGAAAGCCTCCCTTAATGTGAGACGCTTTGTGTCGCGAGCCAACTCTGCCGTAGCAGCAGCAGCATATCTTAAGCTGTGCATTGGAGCCCAAATCATCCATCAGAGGGTCATAAAATCTGGGTGTTAACGTGTGAGAGCACAGAAGAACGCGCCGAGAGTGGTCGTGGGTTAATATGTTTATGCTAATGCGGCTGGAATGTGGTTTCTCTGGCAATGCCGAGATACTAACTGGACGAGCTTTTCACACCGAGCCGTCGTCAATATATGGGCTCTTAAACGAAACAGGCGATAGAGAAGCGCAGTTTACAGTTGTGAAAACTCACAAAATTTCATTAGCTACATGCAACCTGTCGAACGCGAAAGTTCAAATGGTTAAATAAGGCATTCGTGAGCTTCGACGCGGCTACGCTCTAAAGATGATAATGACTCCTTTCCGATAGGAATGCGTACAAAAAACAACCGAATGAGTTCCAAAACGATCGATCGAAACATAAACCAATACATAGTGGACGTTTTAGTTCCCTCTTAACCATATATCAGGCAAACTGTTCCTGTAACTTTTCCGACAGTATGTTGCTATTCGTGCTCATTATTCACTTTCATTACATCCTCGCCGGAGAAAGGAATTGAAGGTTCAACATTATCCATTGACGAGACTTTCCATTTATTTACCTTCGATTGTAGTTTGCATCCGCCTCAAACACTTCGCAATACTTATGGTACTCGGAGTCGTGCATGAATCGAATAAATTGATTAGTGGAAAATATAGAAAACATGACGAAGGAATAAAAAAATCACCCTCCATGAAAGAGTCTGGTACTTGTGGCCAATCTAAGGGGCCCTTTAGATGAGGAGAATGGATAAACACTAACGAGGTGCACCCCGATGATCTGTTCGGCCACTTCAGCAAATTGTTATGACAGT
>JAOEFI010000004.1:25181847-25222955 GCA_034621735.1 Anopheles plumbeus
CCCAACTATACAACATTTGTGAGATTCATTGTGAGCTTTACTCAGTTGGGGATTACATGAAATATATAATCTTGCAATCAGCGACGTCTTCAAAATAGTTGATTAAATTATTTAACTATGTTATCTGCCCACCACACTAATTTTGTTTCGTAATGCTTCATCAAGATCTCGGGGTTTCGGACGATGTAAACTTTATTTCTAGACTTGTTAGTGTTTCTGTAAGTAGATTTAATACTGCCCCGTAAAAAGTTATTAAAGAAATCAACAACTTCGTTTCATGAGTTGTCCACTTTTGCCATCCAATTTGTCATACGAAATGGCCAGTACTGTAACTTTCATCTCTTGGCATTGGCTGAATTTTCTTTCGGATAGTAACTTTTCCCGAAGTTTGTTACTTGCCAATTGTTTGCACAATTCCCATGACAACAGAAACAAAATGTACCAAGAGGAAGGCAACCGCCCACCTGGAACGATTTGCGAGAGTTTTCGGCGGAAAGAGTAAACCACATTCTTCTAGTATTGTTTACAACCGTTGGGTTTGGGGTCGAAATGTAGGCTAGATGGGAGAAGGATAACCCTGCAGCACGATCATGTAATGTCTGCTCCTATGCACTTCGGAGCAATTGCACCAACCACCGATGCCGGGAATAACTTGTTGGCGAAGAAAAGAAACACTTACCGGATGTGGAGGAAAATCTAGAAAATCGGCGTTCACAGTTGTGCCCTTGCAGATAGGAAGAAAAATGAAGAACCTCAACCGTTTGCCACCACCAAGTTGGGTTGGTCGGGGTGTAGATGGCGTGGTGACTGTTTTCGCTTTTAATTAAAACTTGTACAATTTTAAAATGTTTTAATTGATAAAACTCGACCCACTACAATCCGCGCGGCGCGAGCCTGTTGTAGGGAAGTGTGCAGCAACGCTGGGCAATAGCTTCGCTATGCTGTCGCTTCTCACTCGCGTCCTATGATCGTCGAGCCTTGAGCGGCACCACCCCCGCAAGAAGACAGTTTTCTTTGGGTCGATTCGACGGTTCTTCTCGCCTACGACTGGAGACTCCTGCCACACGCTGGAGCTACGCAAAAACACGAGGCAGCTTTGTGCAACGCTTCTGCAGGAAGTTTGGTTTCGTTCGCGACTTCCTTCCCTTCCGACTGCAAGGCGTCTCTCTCATTTAGTTTCAACCGAAGGGTCGCAGTCTCGCGACAATTAGAGAATTCGTTTCTAGAGTAGATACACACACCCGAGCGGGTGACGAACTGTGAAGGCAAATTTAAATTAATTAATTCGTTTACTTAAGAAGTGGAGACGCAGCTACAAGTTCTCCGGCCTCCGCTCAGACAGTGCCTTTCATTTTCTTTCCATCTACCAATCCCGTCCCTCTCGGAAGGAATGAAATTCATCATCATCCCGCGACGGATGCAACGTGATCCGTTTCAGAGCGCCGTCAAAACGGATTGGGCCGGGTAGACTATAGTGTACAAGTTTTTACAGTAATTTGAGTCAACCCGGCGTACCCTGGCCCGGCAAGAACCAGTTGCCTCAAAAGATGGAGTGGAGAAATGTCTAGTTAAAATGACACCATGGAGTTTATTGGACTAAGAAGTAAGGCTTCCTCGAGCGTTGTGTGCGTTGGTGGCGAAAGTCTGCTTCCAGACGGCGATTTGACTCCTTCCGCCTGAATAGGGCCCTGTTGGAAGTCAATCTTCATTTCGGATGTAATAGAAGGAACTACAAGCTTGTGATTGATTGCTGCTTGTTTGGATGATGGTTGATTTGATTGTGGCAATTAACGAGAGGATGCAGCCCTTTTCTAGGCAGCAGCCAAGGAAAGCGTAAAGTTATGCAATTTGTTGCAATGTAAACGGTAGTATTTAATTCTAGAAGACGACAAGACGACATCTCATTGTTTTTTTTTTGGATGGAGTTATTTGTCAAACAACTTTTTTCAATTCATCCACCAACTTTCATCAACTTCAAAAACATCAACATCTTATGTATTGGCTGTCGAATTGATCTTCATCCTTTCGCTTGCCAAAGTCCACAGAAGTGGCAATCCAAGCACAAAAAAAAACTATGTTGTGCAAGTGCCATTCAACCGCACGGTCCGACGGTTTTCCTCTATCTCTCGTGACCTTTTCTCCTTGTGGCGTAGTTTGTTCATTCGCACCTCATCGATGGTGTTGACGCGATCCGTTCCTTGCTATCGGATTTCCTTTTCTTTCCGTTGCGTGATTTGCGATTTGCGTCAAGGTGTTGCGCTGCTCGTGGCGTTCGTGTATCGTACGTCTAGAATTTATTGAGCGAACAGACCTGTGGAAAGTGTCCCTCCATCGATTCCCGGCTGTTCGTTTGGACGCGTTTCGTAAACTGCAATAAAAATACCGTATCTTCACACCACATAACTCTCTCGCCGTCGCCGTACTTTCTCGTAGACACGCTGCCGAGCGAAGGAAACCGGCCGTTCGCACGAGAAATGGTGCATTAATCGATCGATCAGAACAGAGAACCGCGAATCAGCCTCAGCCCCGTGGTCGCTTCGAGGTGTTTCGAAAATCATGTCGTGTCGGCCGAAAACATCTTTCGAATGGTTCCTTCACAAAGGAAATCGAAGGCAAACCAAATTAACCCCTAGCGAATTCAAAGCTGCAGCTTTCATTTTCTAATTCATTTCCGGTAGCTATAGACGTCTGTTTTGCTTTCAATTTCCGCTCCGGGCCACCTTTTCCTGGTCGGGAAAGCGTTGACACAATTAGTGTGCGATTTATCCATTGATATGCAAATCAATGCTCCGGTGGTTTCCTGCTTATGCGCCTCTTTATGATCCTTTGTGGCTGCACTATCAAATCATATCCCAGTGATTAATGGCTTCCAGAATGAAGCCATCCCTTCTATCCTTTGGCTCGATGTTCGTCGTCCACGTGTGTGTGTGTTCCCTGTGTCCGGTCAGTGGAAACATCTTTTAAGCAACCGATGGAGAAAATTCCTCCGTGCCTGGTCGGGGAGTTGCTGTGTTTGACTTTTATCACGTGCTCAATTTGGAAAGCACAAAGTGTAAGTTCAAAAGAGCGAACCATATGCTTCCCGGCCGGGCCCGATGGTACGGTTTCCGGCATAGTTCTCACGTGCCATCCATAAATCAAACATCCAAATGGTGCCGAATTTATAATAAAACACAATTTTCACCCAGATATTGAGCTAACTTTTAGCGTGCAGAGAAGAAACGGGGGGGTTTTCCTAGGCCGGGGTGGAAGCTGGAAGTGATAGATGTTTGGCCACATATTCACTTTTTTTTACAGTTCAATAGCGCAAACATTCAGTTCCCAAAGAGAATCGTGTCGTCTCTGCAGTCTCGTCGTTGAATCATAAATTTTCATAAAATTTTGTCCCATATCAACTTCGGCGGAGGTCGAAGACCAGTGCCCACGGAAACTGTTTCCCCCATGAAGAAGAAACCAGAAATGCACGACCGCTCCCGTGCAAGCTGCTGCCGCCTCCTGGGGCTGACGGAGAAGAAGAGTCGAAAAATCAAAACTCTCGAATTGTAGGAAATGCAATTCATAACCCCCAAAGGCGTCTGCATGAAAACGAAAGATAACAACGTTACTAGTTTACTTCGCAAGCCTCGAGAGGAACCACTCAAGGGGCAACATCTTGAGAGCAGGAAAAGGTTGGAAAAGCGAGACGGTGAAAAAGAATCCTAAAAAATATGAAATGCAGATAAAATGGTCGTGTCAGTGTTGTCATCCCGTTTCCGTGCGCTTGCCGAAAGTGTGTAAAGAAGGAGGTGGAATATTGAAGAGCACAACATTTGAATAAATCATGTCAAGGATATTTCCGGTCACTTTTTCTTTTCATCTAGCTGATCCTTCGTCCTTCCGCTGGTTCTAATGGACGACGATTGCGACTTTGGCGTGGTTTTTTCTTCTTCAATAATCGAATTACCCGCCTAGCTCTTTCTCTCTTTCTCTCTCCCGACGTATGTAGACGACGATATGTAGGGTAAATTTGCATCATCTAGGAGTATTTGAAAATCAGAGAAAATAGAGTACAGTATATTACATCTTGGAGGCACTTGGATTGAAAAGCTGTGAAATGTTTCTGCATAGTATAGCATAGAGTGTTTGTGGTGTGTTAGATCAGCCATTTAATTTGTCTGTACGGTACGGTCGATGGTTTTGAAATTTACTGTTGGAGCATTGCTGTTGGGTAAGTGGTCGTGATTTGGGCTGAGTAATGACACTCCGTTCGGGTTTCGGGTTGATTTCGAATGGTGAACAGTTTCTAGTACCACGTTACTTTCAAAACGGCATTGAAAATGTGTATGTGTGTTTGACTATGGATTGAACCATTCAAGTAATATTGCAAATTACTCATCTAAGGATTCTTCCCTTTGTTCCATTGGGAAGCACAAAATGCGAGTTGAAAGAGAACTACCACGACACTTACATGACCCTAATAGTCGATTGCTCTCCCTAACGGAACTCTACATACCCTGCAGAATGAATGCTTAAAGTTCGTTCAAGCGTCATCAAGGAAACATTCCATCGAAATTTAAGCCCTCTTTTATCCTGGCGTCGTTCAGCACACCGATTCATTCATTCGGGAGTGCCGGGTGTTAGCACTTCATTTGCCGACCTCTCTCGCCCCGGAAAAGCTTCATTTTCCGCATACGCAGACATTGGCGCAGTCTGGGATCAGCATGGGAATCAGCATGTCTTCTGGCACGGAAGAAGCGAACGCTGAGGCCGCATCGCTACCTACCATCTGCGAAAGTGTGGTATTATTTGCCGTGCTGGGGAATTTATTTATTCATGCATGCATGTCTCTTTATTTATCTTTCCCGTCGATTTTCCACCAGCTCCTACGGTGAGAGCCAAAGTCCTGGGTGGTGGAAGTAAGCAACTAGGATCACAGGGAAAGCTGTAGGAAAACTGCAGCAGTTCTGTTGGGGGGTCAGTGCTACGGTCTGGTATTTATAATATTTCCTCTATTCTCGTTGCAGTGATCTACGGCCAACGTCGTTGGAGAAAAGCCAGGAAGTGTGCCGGCTCCGGATCTACGAGGTGTACGCGTGGGGCGTTCCGCTGGTCATTGCCGGCGTCGCGGCCATCCTGGACAACCTGCCGGACAGCAACGATACCTACTTGCGGCCCCGGTTCGGTGAAGCAAAATGCTGGTTCTATGGTGAGTGAAACGTCTAATCGCACCAACAAATTCCTAACCAATTCCATCAGCAAGGTTGGTTGCATTCAAGGCTGGCTGTGAGTCCGCAGACTCCGTCACCAGCACCCACCCCTTCTTGACACAGTATCAACCCACCAGCGATGCAATCAAATCGGCTAACATTTCATTTCATTTCATTATGGTAATTATACGAATCAATAAGAAAGGGGAAGCCAGCGCCTACGGAAGTTTCTTCCTGCAAGTCGCGCCTCCAAGCCTAAAAGCATACCTCGGAGCTTCCTCGAGCGCATTGTCCTACTGGTTCACTAGCTTCCGATTCCATTTTCACGATCAATATTTACCACAAATATCCCTCTGTTGTGTTGGACTGCTGCGGCCATCCAGACGAGTCAAGATTAAATTACTTCTGCCACAGGAAACAAGGTGCCTTTGAAGCTCGTGACGAGTCTTCCGTTATATGTGGGTTGGCATAGTTCCTCTTGCACAGCCACAGAAAGGGATCGTCTGCGGAGATCGTGTGGTTTGCTCTCGAGAAAGAGAGACGAGTCGTGTTCATGAATTAACAGCATCGCTCAAGATGCTGTCTAGACCCGGTGGGGACATGGAGGCACTTTCAGGAAGGAAGGACTCGTGATGGATGCATTCCGACGATTGTATCCCATTCATCATTCAAAGTACTCGTAGGCGTGACCGTCGTCGGGCTGAAGCAAATATTTGAGCAGGATTAAAGCAGTTCATGGAGGATGCCCATTAGAAGTATACTCGCATTGATTGTCCATAAACAACAATCATCAGAAAATCTTGTATGCAGGTGGCACACGCCGCATGCTTTTTCTCATGTTTAATTTGACTACAACGGGTTTGGCCGGCTCTGACTTTTACATGGCTTTGGTTTTGTTTTTCCATGTTGTTCAAAGTGTAAACATGCTGTAAAGTGTGTGTTCAAATGCGAAATAATTGTAATAGTGATTCCAGTGTTCGGTAATGTGTATTGATGTGAACAAGAATCAACAATAAACCGAGCTACCTGACTTATGTTTTTTTTTTCAAAGAAATATGTTGTTTTCATACATTGCAATGCAGCATGGCAAAGCACTTCGTTCAGGAATAAAACCCACGACCCCTCTCATACCGGAAGTCAATGTTTCTGTTGGAGTGCTTCGACAGTCCTAGCGCGGACGGGTTTGTTTTGGATCGCAGGATTCGTAGCTTCATATCCGAAGTGCAGCATGCAAAATTAATGACTACACTCTCGGTCCACGAAATGGTTTCTATCCAGTCAAGTTCGCTGTTTAGAGATAGGACAAGATTCACTATGTTTACTATCCGAGACTGAAGGGCAATGATACATGGTACATATATACTACATACATGCTCAGCTCGTGAAGAAGATTACAGAGAACGTAGAGCAACATGAAATTATCATCAGTGTAACCAATACTTCTTCACAATGCTGCCCACAATTGTTCTTCTTCAATATTTTTTTAAAATGTAAATCGACAACAGAATGTTGCTTTCTAAAGTCGTTTAAACATGTTGATGCGTTCCTTTTTTTTGTTTTATCTTAATTATGTTTCAATGGCCGTCCTCGACATTTGAAACATCAACATCCAACAGAATCAACAATCCATTTCGCTACATCGCTGTTATTACAGCTCCTACAACTTGTTTTGTTGGGGAAAAATTAAATGATTACGAAAAATTTCCACGGTAGTACTTCCATCCGTTTCCAAGTAAACAAAGTTCGTGACTTTGTATCTGCAACTCATGGTGTAGAGATTTGGAGCAATTCAATATATTCCGTGTTCTACGAACGTCATGGAAACTACTCCTCGGAATCGATGTTCCGATTTGATCTAATTGTCGACTGATTGGTTCATCGTTGAGATAATGTCAGTACTACTGCCACCTGAACGGTAGAACTGTCGGATGCACTTTGTCGGATGAAGCATCATTTTAATATTCACTATCATTACTCATCTCCGTAGGGGAGAGATTACAAAAAAGAAGGGACATTGTGGTGAAACGAAAGGTCTGCCCATGCTCAAAGACCAGCATCATCATCGTCATTACCATGTACACTCTGTGCTTGCGAAACTGAGGCGGGTCTAATGCAACCCGTAGGACAGACGGCGAAGATAAAATCCCGGATCTATCGTACGTCGTAGCAGACGCAGGTACGGTGCAGGCTTAAAATAGCTTCGATGGGCGGCTGGCAGTAGGCGCGGAAATGCCCCAAGGCCAATCTGCTGGTCAGTGAAAGGAGCCTGTCCATCCTGCCCGGGCACCTCATGACGAGACGACGAGACGCTTTCGTCCGAGACGAAATGGAAATCAATCTTCAATTTATCACTCCTTCCTCCTTCGCCCGCGACGGAACCGGCTCTCTGAGGGGTGCCTGGCGATGGCAAATTGCGCCTGCACCCGGTGGGCATCGGCATGTTTCCACCGACTCGAGCGGGACAGAGATTTGCGGGAGTAGATATCAATTATGAACGGAAATCGAAGTACTTATCAATATTCAATCGATGACACTTTCACTCCTTCGAGTAATGATGATGCTAATACTATCGAAGGCGCTTGATAGAAGGACGTCTAAGGCTATCATCCTGTGCCTGGGACAGTAGTAGAATCTCGATACGATTGCTTATGCCATCGCCATCCAGTGTAAGTGTCAACATTGCTTAAGTGTTGAAAGGGTTCTCTCCACATGATCTCCACTTTGTTGGCACGATTGCGAACGACCATGTTCATGGACTGCAAAATGAATCATTTCATTAGAACAGAGACGAGGATTCGTTTCCAGAATGTGCCGTGGCATACAATTATGCTTCGAACGTGTTTCATGGCATTTTTACGAGCTTCTATAAAACGTATGAAAAGGATTGGAACTGAAGTATCGCTGCGCTGCAAAATCGAATCTTTCACTGCCTAGGGAACAGATGTCGATGAAGCCATCGGTTTCGCTAATAGCATCGCCAACATTACTCTCTAACCATCACCACCCCCTACCACAACGTACCGGTGTCGGTGCCTTGTATAAGGGTATTACACCACCCATTGGACGTCTGCGGATTTTACAGCCAGTCCTTAAAAAGATCCCGCTCCGTGTTACTCGACGACGAGATAAAGTAGGTGCCGGCTCTCACTGTCGGCTTCTGCATGTTGTTTTGCCTTTTAATTAAAAGGGGCAGCTTTCTGTCGCCGCGATCGCCAATCCTGCCGTACCGCTTCCTGCGCTCCGTGTCCGTCTTTGTGTCCGGACAGTGCAGCGAAGAAAATTGGAGTTTTATTGCCCGCCGGCAAGATTTGCTGCTTGTCGGGTGTTTGAGCTTCCGATTCCGAACCTTGTGCCCGAACGCCAATTTGCACCAGTGGAAAGCACTGCGCTCTCCGTGTTGTCCTATCGATAATGGAAGGACAGCAATGAGAGGTGGCTTGTTTGCGGAGCTTGCGGAGGGTGTGCTGCTAGCGCAGTCGGCAGGAGGAAGCGCAACAGTGCAGGATGCTAATCAAAACGCTTGCGGCCATCCGTAATTGGCAGCGAGCGAGCACTCCAGGAGCCAGTCCAGTTACAGTGCGCGCCTGGTCGGGCAATGAAGGGCGGCAGCTAACTTACCTCGACTCGGGGTCGAAACGCAACCTCGGAGGGAGCGTGGGGAAGGGTAATTTAAATCAAATTATACGATAAATCTAGCCCCGGCGTCTTCTACCATGCGCACAGTACCGCCAGTCCCACCGTCGCCGTTGCGGTTCGTTGGCAGGAAAAGTTCTGTCGATGTGAAAAATTGCGTGAGAAAGTGAAAATTACGAAACCACATGTCGGTTAGACTCGTTGGCTCGTGCAACACTTCGCTCTATCAGCTCGCTGGTTTGGATCGATCGGTGCGGGCATCCGATCGCAGTCAACTAACCCTGAGCACCCCGACGCATAACAAGCGACCACAGTTGCAGTTCAATGACACTGAAACATCACCTGCACTACACCCTGCGATTCGGAGAAAAGAAAAACAAGCCAGGAACGAAGGTCCGAAGGGCATAAATCAGCCAACACCATCGCAGCAGAAGCATTAAATATTTCTCACTTTCCGCATTGCGAAAGGTTAAGGTCGTACCCTTCTGCTTACCTAGCAGCGAGTGGAGCTTATGGTGAAACGGAATGATCGAGTCCCGCATCCCGTATATCCCTTCGCGGTTGCTTTACTCACGAGTTTTAGATTTCACAGATATTTTGAATGTTGGCACGACAGAGCAACAACAAATTTCACTCCAACTGTACAGCTGGCAGGGGGAGCGGGAGTGCGAGACAGGAGGATCGCGTTTTCTCCGGACGAAAAGGGACGTTTCGCGATCGAAAAATAAACAGCGAAATAAATCAGCGCAAGCCGGAGCGGGGCCGGTGGAGGCGCGGCGGGACATCTGAAGTCCAGAAGAGAACGTAAACACATTTCCCTCTTAATAAATATGTTCGCGATTTTGTTTGGCCACATTAAGACGCGGGGGGAGAGAGGCGTGCGGCGAGTCGTGCCCGGCGGCATGTCAACCGAACGCTGGAATGTTTCATCGGAAGGGTTTATAAATTCTGTCCGCCAGCGTCCGACAACAAGGGCCGGGACGTCGATCGGTGGACCCACTACCAGACCCCGGCCGGGCGCCAGAGTCGTCGAACAGAACTTGCGTGGTACGAGCTGCGGACAGGCGGCAAATTTAATCCATCCCAACAAGCTGCTGGCGAGGGAGTGTTTCGGAAATATTTTCTCCTCCGTTGCCCGCCGAGGCCGTTTTCCCTTACGTTCCTCCCATTGCCTTGCTGGTCATTTCTCCAACGAGCAATAATTTGATTTGTCTTCCCCCGGCTCGTAATAAAACTACGAGTTGGAGTGAAATGAAGCTGGATCGATGCCAGCGACAACGACGACGACAACGACGACAACTACGGGGCCTATGATAGCCGATGCTTTTGCTGAATACGGAGCAGACTTTGGCCTGATGATGTTCATCGAATGTCTGTTATTTTTCCCATTTAGTTTTTCGGGTCAGTCTCACCAGTATAATTTAGAAGCAGTAGTCCCGGTGCCGGCTGTCTACGGACGACCGGGGAGGGAAGTGGATTATACATCCGCCTGATGATGTTCAAACATTGGCGTAGTTTGCATCGGAACTTCGACCACTCAACGTTTTACCGAAAAGCGTGGGAAAGGTGGCGGTGTGGAGGAGATAACAAGTTGATGAAAAATGGATGCAGTTCCCTGTTGCAGTTGCAGGCAAATGGTTGACATTTTCCGATGCCGCCACTGACATCCAAAATGGCAAACATATTGGCACTGGATAAATATGGAACAGGAATTTTGGTACTTCATCGCTCCTCACCCCCCGTCATCCTCTGGCTTTTTTTTTGGCCCGCTGCCCAAATTCAGTGGTCGACTCGATCAGATCTGATCTGAAACCATATTTGCCTATTGGACGGCACACGCGAAGTTTGTACAAGGGCTCGAATATGAATAAATCAACGTACGACAATGTTCCGACGGGTCTCATGGTCGAACTCCACCAGTTCTGTGCAAATGTTGCGACAGGATTTTGGGTTTGATTCCGTTCGTAGTTCGCCTGCTGTAGGATGTTGATTTGGGTGGATTTATGTCAACTTCGATCGGGGACCAACACGAGCCACGAGCATAATTGAATCATCCAGCAGTTTTAAAATGGTTGACGCGAGATCAAACACTGCTGCCTAGTTTGGTTTAAATGTTTGAGGCTCATGAATGATGATCTCTTCAGTTGAATTATTTATTTTCTCTATTCTCTTTTTTTTTGGCACAATTTTTTGCGGCCTAAAACCTCCGCGGGTGCAGCAACCTTCCACTTGCTGTCCACTTTGCAAATAGATGATATCGTTTAGCCTGAAATGGAAAGTGCCTCGAGAGTGTAAAATGTTATCCTCACGTTTCCGCCACGGCGCCATGTTTACTCTCGGCCAGCGTACTTCATAGCAATTCTTTCCGCTAGACGAGGTGCAATGCGGCACTTTTTCGCTTGCTCCTTAATTATGGCCATCATTCAGACGTTCTAACGGCTCCAGTCGCTTGGCTTATCCGCGCCCAAACGGCGCCCAGACGCGAGGACTGTGAAGCGCGCTGTGTAATTATAACTTTGGAAAATTAATACAATCTCCAAAGTTCGGCTGCAAAGCCGACCGGAAGAAGTTTTTTTTAAACGATGAGCTGAGAATTATTATTGGCATTCAGCATCCGCCACAATGATGCTGGAATGGTTATGCTTTAATTTTTTTTTGCTCTACAATACAAGTAGTAGAAATTATTTTCATCTTTGCCCGCTCCATCGTCGACATGAACGATCCGGTGGGTGTTCGGGGGTGCCTTTGTGTTTGGGGGCAAATAATTTAATCATGATTTATTCATCACTTTACTCTTCCTTCGGCCGCCAGTGGCCAGAAGCTTCCAATTAATCGATCATTTAAACGCGACCACCGTGGCAGTTGCACAAATGGAGCTCATTCGAGGGAAATAAAAGCGCGACGATGATACACCACGCAGCCATCGTCCGAAGGAGAATTACGGTGGAAAGTCATGCCACAATCCAGTACGTTCCGAATCCGCCGGTGATAGTTTTCGTTGATGCTGGTGAGCGCTGGACGCGCGTGCCATTGGGAGGATGCCCGCGATTATGCATCGGATTACCGTAATTATAATTGTTAATTGGGCAACTTCATTATGGCAAATTAAAGCATTGCATGCATTGAGTGGAGCAGTGGGCACAAGATTACCATATCGTCGCGCCCGTAACAACAACCACGACACGACGATTACTGTCGGAGGAAGACTCCGATCGAAATGATGCTCTGGGGAAATCTCTTCAATTCTGCTCCTCCTGTCAGACGGAAGCATTTCAGTCGTAAAAAATTGTAATTAATTTTCAATTATTCAGCTAACGTTTAAATTTATGAGACGATGGGGCATAAGCCGGGTAATACCACTTGAAGCTTGGCCACCTTTGATTAATCTTTGCTGCATTAAGGGTAATTTAGTGGCGATATCGTCCGTGCGATTCTATCGCCCAGAAATGATGTACGCGTCCATCGATAAATCACTCCGCGGTTTCGGCTCGAAGCGGCATTGTACTAATCTCCCCGTGGGGGCAAACTTGAGAATGCTTTAATCGCGTCTAATTGGAGGTTAATGTGTGTAATTTCTGAGTAGGTTTAAATGCGGACGTCTTAAATTGTCTTTTCTCGAACGCAGACGCAGCTTCCATCGCACACGAGAAAGAGAAAGGGGCGAAAGACGCCGCGTGCGTTTCCCGAGCAGGCACCTGAATGACACTCCCGCTGGAAAAAGGAACCATTGAAAATAAAACATAGCCCATCGAATTGCGCCATTTATGCGCCATCGCTCCTAACGATAATGGGACAATAAACCCGGAGCCACACCTCGATGTTGAAAATTCATCTCACGTACCATTATTCAGCCTGCTCGACCACGATTGCCACGGCGCGAGCATAGCCGAACATGGTTTTGTTATGCTGATTATTACTACCCCGGACGCCCCCCTTAAGCTCATTCGTATTTCATTCGAAGCCTTCGGCAAGCACCAAACACTCAATAATGCTTTTCTCCTCTTGTCTTGTGTGTGTATTGAGCGCGGGAAATCAAGCACGAGGTTATTCGACGTAGATCGGCGATTCTGTAAGCGATCGTTAAATCGTATCACAGTCCCATAACAATCAATCATGCTATTGTTTAGAATGCTTTTATGATCCAGACCGACCGTACGAAGTGCGAAACGGGGAGAAGGCAAACAGTATCGAAACATTTGCTCTCGCCCGACCTGTTGCCTTAGCTTTCGGTTTAGCTGTGCGACAGTTTAGCCAACATATCGATCACACGTCCACCGAACGATTAACGAACGAATGGTAAGGGCTGTCTGCGGCAGGGCCTGGTGGCTACTAACCGATTTGTTGTTATCACGTATCTTTTATCGCACTGTCTAAGCCTACGCGAATGTAGGTTAAACCCCTCCCAGCACACATGTAGCGGTGGTCGGTGGAAAACGGTGCGTTCATCTTTCACAGGAACCACATGGGGTGCCGAACATATCTCCCCCCCACTTTGTGTGTCGATCCTGCATGGGAAAGGTGTTCGAAATCTTAGCCAAAAAAAGGCACCCCTCCATGTTTTCTTTTATACTTTTCTTTCGGGGTGGCAGAGAGCATGTTGTGCTCGATTCCAACCGCATGTTTATACTCGCGGGTGTCTTATGACGCAGTGCGGGGTTTTCTACCCCATGAATCTGCGTAACAATCTCATCTCGTACCTCTGTGGCATGGCAGAAACTTCAAGGCGGGTCAGAGTGTCCGACGTGATGGTATTATCTCGCGCGTCGTTGGTTTACGACGTGATTTGGTTTGTGCGATCTCCAATTAGCATCTTTCCACCTTCCGAAGATACCGGATCCGAGCTCGACGACACCAAACGGAAAGAAACGCATAACTTTCCCCGGTCCCCCGTTCACAGTTCTCTGCCGATGAAGGGCGGAAAGAAATGTGCTAATCTCTCGTTCAAGCTTTCGACGATCGTTGCGGTCTAATTTGCATGTAAAAGAAGACTAGTTGCGGTGGTAAAAAAAAGCGCTAGAGAAATCGACATATCGCTCTGTTTAGGAAGCGAATATCTTTGAATCGCGATGCTGGCATGCGGAATGGTGGGAGCATTGAAACGATTTCACATTCTCCAACCCAGCGCCGGACCGTACCGTAAACGATCGAATTTTTCCCAAGGTGACGGAGCATCAGTTCGACAGATGTCGTTTTGGCCCGGTTTTTCTAACACCACCATCTCGTCTTTCACCTTCGGTAGATCAAATATGTTTTCACTTCTCCCTCCCGACCGGTTGCTCGAATTGATGTTTGTTTTTTGGTCGCCTTTATGAAGTTGTGTTTCATCGTTACACGATCGGTCATCGGATCTTGATCACGGCGCATTAATCCGTTTAAAAACTTCAGTTTAGGAGCTGTGGGACCTCAGTCGGTGAAGAAAATTCATCAAAGAGAGCCGAGCGTCAAGCAGAGACGATTTGAAATGCGAATATGCGAAAAACGCGATTGATTAAAATTAAATGACTGGCGGGTTTTTTTCCGTTCCGCGTGATGTCAAGCTTATATTGGGTTCTTTCTATTTCTCCTAGAAGATTATTCAACCGTCTCATGCTGTCTGACGCCAGCTAGATTCGATTTGCTTTTGTCGTCAGATTTTCAATTTACACTTTTTCCCCGAAGCCGTCTGGTTTTTTGAAAATAAAAAACAAAGCGGAATTTGAACCCCACGTGAAACTCAAAATTTGCCATGCCAAGATTTAATTAAAACTCTGAGTTTCGTGTTTGTGTCGTTCGTCATTTTAATCCCTTTTCTTAGCTCTATACTATAGATGAAAATTATGTTTACTTTATAAGGTTGTTTACTCATATTTGTTATAAGATACGAAGCAAAAGACAAAACCCCAAAAATTCCCCATTATTTCCCAAGCATATGCGAGGTATTCCATTTCCGTTAAACGATAAACATGGGATGAAATATAAGGTTTCCAGCCAGCATAAAGACTAAAATCCAGTTCATCAACAAGACAAAAATGAAACGTGAAAAATACCTCCAAAATTGAGACCAACCCTCTTTTTTGTGTGTCGATCGTTCCGAAAATCCGACCGACCTGTCCCATGGCTGTTTGTCATCTGGCGTTTCTTGCGTGAGTGAATGAATGCGGCGCAGAAGATGTCAACCGAGAGACAATAATCGTAATAGCCCCGGTGGGAAATGGGTCATGAAGTCAGCGAGGTTCTTTTCGGTAGGTCGTACTGCTTATCTTTCTCACTCCGATGTTTTCTCCGATGTTTTCACAGACTGTCATCCGGTACACATCCGGTCGCTTGGAAAAATCATTCGGCAGATGCAATTATCCGCACGTTGCCAGAATTTCAACTGGTGTGTGTGTTTTTTCGCATCATTACGGTCATCCTCAACGTCCTCCAAGGGATCGAGCATTTTTGGAATTTGCAATGGACCGCTCATATCAAGGGCGTAATTTGCAACATCCGTTGAGATGTTTTGGGCGAAGAAATTGTTCCAATGTCTCGAGATGATCCAATGAACTATGTTTTCGTTCAAAAATGCATGCTACCTTTGACGACTGTGGGAAATAAAGCATAGGAAGAAAATATATTGCTTCGAGTTTCTCGACATCGTCGAAAAAGAAGTGAAATTGGACTCTTTCCGAACTCTGCAATCTAAATGCAAATCGTTGCTTCAACTCTGGAATAAAATTGCTACACTTAACAAGATACGCTGCACCAGAAGAACTTTGTCCTTTGATCTTGCACGCTCATTGCGTCAGAAGAAAATTGCAAACATTTTCCATATTTTCGCTCTGACGGACGGGACGGTCAGTCGGCACCAGCCAGGAACCATGAAAAGTTGAGCCGTTTTAAAACCTGTCTCACAAATCATATCGCATTGTTTTGGTAACAACTTTCTACTGTTGCTTCTATGTTCTACTTGCATGCTTTGTTGTCTGCATTATGTACTCTTTTCTCAACAAAAAAAAAATCAATCGGATTCGGATCTCGGATCGGAAATCTGAATGAAAATCTGTTAAACATCAAGCCGGGATCGCATAGCATGGACTGGATAAACTAACCCTAGCCCGTGGCTGCATAATAAAACTCTCGACAATGACGCTAAGGAAACTGTAGTAGGATGAGGTTTTCGGCCATAAGATCTCGAAATAACAAACCAATCTTGAAAGCAATCTTGAAAACCAAAAGCGAAGAAAAACATTGAGAACATTTTCGTACACTTTTGCATAAAGTCAGGCACCTCCACAAGAGTAGAAAAGGCTACCGATTAAACTAAACAAAGCTAAGGAAAAAAGGGTGTTTCGGAGATTTCAAAAATGGAACAAATGGTAGTGCTCCATTTTTCTTCTTTGTATTGTACAGATCTTCGTTTGTTGGAGTGAGTTTTCTTTTTCCAGAAAAACATCCCGATCCTAAAGATAACATGAACGCCTGAGTTCTCGTAAATCGCAGATCTGCTTTTTGTCCCTTTCACTCATTTTTCGTCAGGGGTTATTTTCGAGTTCATCATCATCATCATTACTCAACTCTCCCTGGGCCCGCTGGGTTGAAGAAAACGCACATAGGATGGGTGAGTCCATCCGTCGACGATCGTTATCGATTCCGGAATGGAAGAAATTTCGAATGCTAATGCCGCCAGTTCCGACCCTCTCAAAAGATGTTGTCATGACGAACGCAGTTTATGCTATCTTCCGGCGACTCGTTTCGCACGTTTACCTACTAAGCGGTTGTTGATGGAGCTGGCCACAAAGCAGCATGATGTTGGGTTGGGATCAGTAAGTCAGTCACCAAAAAGAGAAAAACAACCCCCCTCTTCGGGTCGGCAACAATGTGCGAAAAGTGAAATGGTACATCATCCGTCCTCGCAGGAAAGCGCCCGCTTCCTATTCGCACGGTACACGTGATACCGACCGAAGGAAACAAACCACTCGAGCAGCCCCCCGACGATCACAAAAATAACGGAGCTGATAGCTAGCTCGCGATCACGGGATTCCGAGCGCGGGGCGAGGCACAACTTTGACACCAATTCGCGTGCAATGCTGTCAATCAGGGGTGGATGGAAAACGGCAGACACCTCTTCCTTTGCCACGCCGCGTTTGAAGGAAACCGGACAGTTGGAGGAGATAGTGTGTAGAAGAGCATGAATGAACAAACAAGTGGTAGATTGCAGATCGCTGATCGACACCGAGCGGACCGCGCATGGAGAATAGATGTTTTTATAGAACAGGAAAAAGGACAAAAACCATTGCTGAGCACCATTTTAGCGGCGTTGGCATAAGTGACGATGCACATTAAAAATAGAATCATATTCATGGCCATGATTCATAAATAATGTTCCGTTGGAGTTGATGGCGAATCGAAAAGGAAGCTGGGTGGGGGGGATTTATGCGCCTATGAATAATTATGAGAAGAAAATTGCATTTCAAAGGAAGGATTATAATTTAAATTACTTCGCATATAACATTCACGAATAAATATGGTTGGAATAAATGAGTTGGTGAAAAATATCTCCATGTTATTGTAAAACGAAATGCTTCCAACTTTCTGGTTACTTTCTAATATGCAATCTTTGAAAATCGTTAATGCTTCTCTTTATGCTTATCGATTGCATCGTCTTCAAAACTTCCTTCTTTTTCCACCTCCCTTTACGGTCTGGAGACGAAGCCGTGTCTGTGACAGACGTTAACCCACTCAGCTCAGTGGGAGAAACACTGCAAAAAAAACCTTTTCTTTATACACACACCTGTTGTGCTGTCGGTTTCTCCCAAGCGAGCATCAAGGCGAAAACTGCCGCGGGACAGTTTCGAGGCCGAGCGGCGTACAACATTCGTCCGCAAGTAATGTTCGCGAATTTGTAATGAAGATAACTGTTTCCTTTATCTCTTTCGCGGAGCTGTTGGCCGTCACCGGTTGGAATCCAAGTGAGCTGAGGCGAGGAATGCTTCCCTTACTTCCCGCCCCACAGATGAAGGGAAAGTTGTCACTTTTTGTCGGCACTTCTTCGAACCGCGTAACTAGCTTCGAGGGCACCTTACCGTCTCTCAGGCCTTAATTGGCTTGAGTCTCGGGGTCTCGTTGTCTTACTCGCTTTTGGAGTCTTCTTTTTTGTCACTGCCATTTGCCGGTTGATAAGGCCCCGGCTCTACGATCTGTGTCGAGCCCTTGGGTCATCGCTGTGATGGTACATAGGACCAAAAAACCGCCTCCGGTATGGTTCGCACAGTGTGCGGTAGGTTCTAGGGGTCGCTAGGAGATAAAACAACGAGACAAACAACACATAAACTGGCGGAACTCCCAACTCCAACGCCGACGGATTCTGTGCCTGTGCTCCGAGCACGCCGAAACCTTTTCGGCGGCCTTGTTGCAAAAGTTGGCCCCGCTTGCGATGGCGACGCGTCGACTGCGGCTTGATTTATGGACGACCCGCAGTTTGCCCCATAAATTTTACTTCGTTTAGACGTTTGGACCGTTGTCCATACACAAACCGCCCGCCGGCGGTAGGAAAGTTGCCTTCCCGTTCCTCCCGGTTAACTTCCACCGGCGAAACATGTATGGTTTTTTTTTAAATTTAACCGTCGCGGGAACATAACTCCCGAGTTTTGGTGGAAAAAATGCCCGGAGGTGAGACCGCCGTGAACCCTCCCCGTGTCGATGATGTGCTAGCATGAACCGTTTTATGCTATCTGGTCGGTCTGCTTCCCGTCCCCTCCAAACCAGGCTGCTCCAGTGAGTGATCGGTGTAGCAACGATTTATGCGCGTTAACGAAGCAACGGTGAAACCGTGAATTATGACCCATTTGTATGCTCGTCTCAATATTAGTTTTTGAGCACAACTCACAAACTCACGGCTCCTAATCGGATCGGATTTCATCCACTGTGTCAGTGAAGTGCTCCACGCTTCTTGATACTTCGATCGCAACTCCATCGGCAAGACGCAACAATGAACCCATTCCGCCTTATCATTCGTTCGATTACGAGTGCGTCGTGGAGGAAAATGTTAGCAAGCACGAAATATGCACACGCCAGACCGAACCATAAGAGCATACGCGCACTCGAGAACGCGTGTTCCACCTGCTGCAACCGAACTAAACCAAACATGCCATCGAGAAACCATAAATCATGGCGTTCCACTGCCTTTGTTTGCCGCGGCTTTACGGGTGTGCATCTTTAAGGCACAAAACCACTAACCGCCGTGTTCAAGAATTTTCCACCTAAAGTCTACCGCCACGGCTCGTTTGAGTCATTAATTTGTGTGATTCGGCCGACCGATTCGTTGATAAACGTGATGATAATTGTGCAGCCGTGTAAACACCAGTTCCGCTTCCCTTTCCCATCGAACGTGGTAGAAGTGTGCGCGCGGGTACGCAAAACAACACGTGCAAGAACTTCACGCACAAGCCAGCATTGCATCCTAAGCGGGGTTGATCCGTCCCTATCACATAGCTGCAGTTTGATTCAATTAAACTTGTAATTAGTGACCCGGACCGCCCTCCGCCGGTGCCTCTGGTTCAGCTCTCGGCGTCATGCATCATGGAAAGTGTTAATTGTGACAGCCTTTGGACAGGGTTCAACGATCGTCGCAATCCCTTAAGTGATAGAAGACATAAAGATGTTATCAACCAGTAAAGAAGCATTATGTATTGCATTTTAGAATGATTTAGATTGTAGAATGAATGATTGCATTTTAGAATGAAATTAGTAATGCATAATTTCAGTTTCTTCCCATCCTTCATTTCCGATGCTGGAAGATTTCCTGATTCCGCATTCTTGAAATTAAAGTTTTGTTGAAGTGATTCATTTATTGAGGCTTGGTACCTATTCGGTACGTGCCAATACTAAACTCGCATAGGGCACGTGCGCTTGTTGTTGGAGAATGTTTAATTGAAAACATGTTATGTATATCGGAAAATAAATAAAACGCCCTTACCATCGTTTACCATGTTTGTGTCTACCAGCTTTCTCATGTCCGTGTCCGTGGGTTCCTGATTCTATTGGATAGTTTAGGGCGTGTTGCCGGATATAGCAATATGCCGACAATGATATCCGCCGCGGTAGCCCACCACAACACTGCACGGTTGCTGTAGTGGTTGGTGTGTTCGACAGAATGACACATTTTACGTACACTGTTTCGGCACCGTCGCTCTTTATCCTCGACGCCGCACCGAGCTTCCGGTGGGAAGGTTGTCTTTTTGCGCGCCGGCCATGTTCCGCCCAACCTGAAAACAACCTGCCCGGCTGATTATGTGCCCTTTTCCCATCTCCGCGGAAGCTGTCGGTCCACACGACACGACACGACACCCTGTTGTATGCAAATAAATAAGTAAATATGACAATGGTGGACAAGCGGCAAAACAACTTCAGCTGCTGTCGTTGCCGTCTTAACTGTTGGAGAAGTGACAAAACAGCATCCATACGGAGAAGGTTGATGACAGTAAGCGCGACTTTGGCGGTTAATAACCGAGGTCCTAAACTGGAGGGAACAGTGTTTGCGGCTCAGATCAAAGGTTGAAAAACTACACTCGTGAACTGAAGTTGGACGAAACAAATATCCCCTCGTAAACTGTTTTCGGGTTTGTAAATAAAATGCTGGCCGTTTAGTGTTCTATGTTTTCTATTTTCATAAACATAACAACTGCATGATTTACAGACTAAAGAGATGGATGACTTTGTATACTTCTTTCATTTACTAAATCTCAACCTATTTCGCTTCTCTGCCAACGCTACAACTTGACCAACTGTTCGATGCCCCTGTGTTCTTTGAAAACTTGACACTAATCGATAACAGTGTTAGAACTCAGATGGCAAAGTGGTCGTATCTGTGATCTAGAAACCACAACACGATGAAACCAAGCTGCGATAGCGATAACGCATCTACCACAAAACCTAAAGTACAAATAGTAAAAGTACATTTTTCCTTTTCCGTTACATTGCTCGTCACCATAAATTCAATTTCATCGATCGGTAATTGCGTTTGGGTCAGTTTTGTGCCACATAACTTTCTAATTATGTTCGCAGCCGCGAGTGAACAGAACGATGACAAAAGTGGCCTCTCGCCAGCATCACTTCCAGCAGCTTGCGCGACGATCGTCATCGTGATCATTAGTGAGTTTAGCGCGCGTTAGCAGCGACGGCCGCTTCTCGGAATGTACGCAGCATCAACCTTGAAGGTGGAAAGCGACTCCAATGAAAACTGAAAACTGTGTGCGCAGACGAACGCAATGGCTGTGTCGCGTTTCTGCGCACATTGCGCTTTTTTCGCGGCGTAATAAGTTTGGTGATTACTTTTTAGGTTCGTGGAGAAATTGGGTCACTTCAGCTCAGCGCGCGTGGTCTCTGCCTCATGCCCGGCGGCCATGGCCATTCGTTCTGGCTTTCTTCTGCCCCGCCGGAGAAGGGAGGCAGAATCGACTTTCGCTTCATTAAACTTCATTTTCGATTACCGTAGACGTTTAATGGTGTTGGGGTACGAGACGAGGATTTATGTTTACTGCCCGCAAGCGCCACTGAAACATACGATACCTGGCTGGTAGGTATGAAGATTTACTGTTGTTTTGTACGGGCGGCTCCGGAAGATGTCGATCCGTCGATTCGATGGGAGTTTTTCTAAGCTTCCCTCTTTGGTCAAGGTCGTCCCGATCTGGCAGGCAAACGAGCTCATTAGGGTAGCCTTAAGCGCCATCCTGTAAGCTGGCCCAGATATTAGACACTGCTAGAGGAGTCACGCCCTACCAAGGCCTCGAACTACGGGCCGAGGGATGGAGAAACTTTAATTAAATTATCATCTTCATCCGGTTGTGGCTACCGGAATGGTTTTGCCTTCGCTCCGGATCCGGTCTCTTCCGTAAACTCCGTGAGAACTCGGCGATGTGATGCCTGGGCTGCCGTTTACTTTGAATAATAAATTAAGCCCGACGATTCGCGTCCGATTATCAGCCTACCCCTGGAGGGCATTCGCTGACCAACTGCTCCACATTTCCACGTCCGTCCACCGGATAATCAATCATCGCGGAGTGTCCAGTGGCTCTCTCCAGTCGGCGTTCCTTCCGATTTTCACACCCCAAAAACTTTCGGTTTTTTTTTCGCTCTCGAAACGGATCTACACTACTGGTGTTGGTCCGGTGTTGTAGGTTGTGGTTTTTTGGTGGTGAAGTGTCGATTTTACCGATTTTACCGATTTTACTTGAATTTCCCTCTCATTGTCTTTCGAAGCGTCCCATCGGCTTTCCCCATCCTCAAAAAACCGGGTGCCTTTCCAAACGGTTGGGGCAAAGTAAAACCATTTTGCTGTCCGCTTATACAGCTGCTGCTAAAGCGTCAAGCATGAAATTGGATCGAAATGTGTCCACAAGGTGTTTGATCTCTCCAAACTGGCACGCGTGGTGTGCCCGGAAAGTGTTATTCGGCCTTGAAATTGGCTCGGTTTTTCTACCCCGTAGCCCCTAAACCCTAAGCCTCAGTCCATGGGCGTAGCTAAACGCTCCGAAAGTGTCGAAAATGGCCCAAAGGCATCGATCGCCATCCATAATCGATCGAATGACGCGAAAATCGATGTTCACTACACAGCCCGTTCGCGTGGAAAAGCCCGATCTTCAATCGGGGGCTGAATTTCCAGGCACAAAAAGCGTTAATTCAAAGAGAGAGGGAGAGAACGAACGGGTGGCCAGGGCACGAGAGAAGGGCTAGGGCAAAAAAGTTGTCCAGGTGGAATTAAAAAGGACCGATTGGATCGACGGCGTCGTCGCGATTGACAGCTGCTGATCTTGTAGGATGATCGATGATCGGTTTCGGCGATCGAAAAGATCGCAACATCGGAGGCGGGCAGCAACATAATATCGCTGGACCGCGCGATGTGTGATGGTCAGCATCGAATTAATCATCGGGTGCCGAACGATCGTCCGAGCTCCAATCAATCACGTCTCCCGCGTGTAGATTCGCCTACCCCGGGCAGCCCTCGACCAGGACCTTGAAACAAGAAAAAGGAAGTAGTTCGAAAAACAGTGCGTGGCTGGATTCGCACACTTCCTTCGGGACCGGAGAGCTGGAAGAGATGCGGGTTTAGCAGTATGGCCAAAGGCGTGAAATCGATTTAGCTCTCCACGCGACGCTGGTGTGTGGAACAGGTTGATGATTGGTTGATGAACATTTCTATGCTTTTCATTCGCTCCACGCGAATTTATGTGCGCGCACTTTCACTGCTGCTGGAGTAAGAGGCGCGACCGATTCGAGCTTTACTCCTATGAGCGGGTTTTGGGATCTCTCCACCTCGTCAAACTCGGCATTGTAGCCTTCAAGTAAGGCGTCGGCGAATGACTGGCACCATAATGGTGCGTTTTCTCGATCGAAACATAAAACCAATCGAAATGTATTGGACGAAGCAACAGCGAAGAAACTCACCGAATCTATTTTCCTCGGGAAGATGTCTGAAATCGTTTGAAATAAAACTTGTAAGAAAACATCCCGCGACATTATGCACACAATGTAACACAATTTCCAAACTGTGAACTGCTCTTGCTTCAATGGCTTCGCAATCTCTGATGCAGCTTCCCGTACCAATCGAAACGATGCACATCGAACATTTTTCGCCATTCCTTGCGCATTGAAACGCGATATATTTTCGATTCAATTGAACTTTCGGGCGGCTATGCTTCGCGCGACGGTGTCTGGTGTCCTGGCAACCAGCATCGGATGACAAAACGGTGGTAAATCGTCCTCGCCAGCCGTTTTCGATTTCTTTCGAAGCGTATGGTGAAGTAGCAATAAATTCTTCCCTGAACGCTTTCGTTATTTGGTGCTCGATGTACGATTGTAAACGATAGAAATCTATTGTGAGCCATCGAAACTGGTCTCCAAGAGTTACTTGGTTGGGAAATTGTGGAAAGTGTTAGCCAAAATCCCCACCTCCATTCGTACACAAGATTACCAACAGGTGCACCGGAATGACGAAACAAGTTGAATATCGTTTATTTAAAATTCTGCATCGATTTTCGATAGAATGTAAATATTTCCTCTCCCACCACCTCCAAGCGACGAAAGTAGGAAAGGAACTGATTCCGTTTCCAATGCATTGTCGGCGGGTGTCTTCGTTTCATCAATTAACAGTTCGCCAATTCGTCCAACAAAGAAGAGAGAGAGCATGAGCACCGACTGCAGGAGTAAAGATTTATTTGGAAAACAGCGTACCGGAACTGGCAGACTATTTCCCGTTGAACGAGAATCCCATTTTCGCGTCTCGCTGCCACTTAAATCCCTCCTTCCATCTCTTCATCCATCGTTTTCTATCGTTTCCGTTCGTCTGGGTGTTGGAGACAATGTAAACCATGCCGTATGCTTTCGGTTTGTTTGACTACCGTACGCCACACCATCACGGACTATCAGAATGGAAAATCTAATCCATTCAGGATGTCTGAATACAGTCTGGCGGGCTCCACCCGGACTGGCAAAGAACGGAAGTGAGCAAATGTTGCGAATTTATTGCCCTAAGACAATGTGAATACAATGTACTGCGTGTGACAAAATTGAAAGTCGGAATCTTTCAGTATAGTGTTTCGTTGCTTCGTCAACTTGATAAAGTAGTAAGCACTCGTTTTTGATTTAGATAGAGGAACTTTGCCAACAACGTCTTGACAGTACAAAAACTGAGAAAACGAAACTTGAAATTTTCTTGATAAATCATGTTCATCCCATTCTACTGATTGGGAGTGCCCTACTTCAACTGGCGTTTTCGACAACCCCACGAGGGTGGAAAAAGCCACGGAAGCATTAAAACGATGCGGTGACCACGTCGAACGCGTTTGATGTCGACATAAATCTTTATTTCATTACCCATGATGAATGATTTTACACCTCGGCACAGAACGGGAGCAATCAGAAGGGAAATCCCCTTCTGATTTGGCCTAGTTTTCCTCTTTCGGGTTTTCTCTGCTGCCGCCCGTGGGATGAAAAATACGGTCAATCTTGCCGCAAAGAAAAACAGAATGACCAGGTCGTCCCGGCTTGATGGGAGTTTGATTATGGTCGCGCGGTGGAAACGGTGTTGATGCTGCGATGTCAGCGTTTCGAGCCGGATTACACCAGTCCCTCCGGGTGAAGCAGCCGTCGTGCGTGCAGTACAAACCGTGCATAATATTTATACAGCTGCTTTTCAGATGACGCCGGCGGACCATCGCCGACACCCGGAGATCGTCACTTGCCTGTGGTTCATTTTATGCTGATCGCGCTTTTTCTGTTCTCTCTCCTCTCAACTCTCTATGTCTCTCGGCCACAGGTAACATGGAAATGCTGACCTACTTCTTCGGGCCGATCGGAATTCTGCTCGGCATCAATCTGCTACTGTTCGCCTCAACCGCGCGCCAGTTGACCTGTGGCCTATGGAAGCGGGACGACGTCAAATCAACCACGGAACGGTAAGATCATTTCGCGGCCCATCCGTCTCGTTTTCTCTTCCTCTCTTTCTTTCTCTCTGTCTCTCTCTATATATCTCTTCCTATCTGTCTCTGTCACTAAATCCACAACAGCAACTGGCTTTACTTTGTGCTAATTGATAGATAATAGCACTGGTCGGTTATCGTAGCTTAAGAAATTCACTGCTAATGATCTGCCTAACGCTCGACTAATGCATCGAAACGAAACTAACACACAACCTATAAACGTTGTGCTTATACTACCTGCAACTCGCCATTTTTGATAACCTACGCTTCAAAGGACATTTAGGGGATTTGTAGGGCATGCAGGGATCCATTTTCAATTAACCTGCTATAAGAAGATAGAAAAAGAAAGCAAGCGCTTTGTGTCTATTGATATCTTCTTAGAGCATCACGACATCGCTTGGGATCCGAAATTGGATTGGATTCCCCTTCATGCTTCCGGTTGATCTGGGATTGTTTTTGAAAAATCTTTCACCAGTCATCCTAAATCGTTACAAATGGATTC
Source organism: Anopheles plumbeus (assembly GCA_034621735.1). Lineage (NCBI taxonomy): Eukaryota > Metazoa > Arthropoda > Insecta > Diptera > Culicidae > Anopheles > Anopheles plumbeus. The sequence goes on from JAOEFI010000004.1 coordinate 25,207,605, forward strand.
AATATATCCCTTTTCCAGAAAAGCGTTTTCCTTCCGATTCCGTTGCTTTGCTTTCCCGATCATAATTTGTCGTAGGGTTGTTCAAATATTAGTTCCATTATAGATCGGTGGTAAAGCAAACCAAACCAAACCCATGGCCAGCCGAAAATCACTTGTGCAAACTTCACTCGCACTCGCAATTCGTTCCGTTTGTTCTCTCCCGGAGGGCCGATAGGGAGGGGTAGTTTCGATAGCTGCGACTCTTGGACCGGAAAAATTCGTTTCCCTGTGGAAAGGTATTCTGCCATCACCATTTCGCTCGTTCCCCTCGCTATTTACTCCTCACACGGGGGGGATGAAAAACAGTGTTCAATCAGCAGAAAAGTAGCAGCACAAAGATGGGATGCACGGTGAAAAATCGTTTACTGCAAAAAAAAGATCCCTTTGCAGCTCTTAGTTGGAGGAAAGGAGTTGGAAACATTTTCCCTTTTCCACGTCCGGTTTCGATTGAACATTTTTCCCACTGCCTCATGGCTGCCCGAAATAGGTCAGCACATTTCAAGTTTTCCTGTCGAAAGCAATTTTCGATTTAGAACTAACTTGTACAAAAACCATGCCACTTCATCGCTTGCGTTCGACCGAATCCTCTCCCGTCGGGGAAAAGAAGAAGGCCCCCCAGTCGTCGGGAAAACCTGTTCCCTCACTCCAGTGCAACCGATGCAACCTCTGGCCCCCGACGAATTTATCGCCATCGTCACGTGCAACCTTATTTCCGGCTCTGACAAGTAGTCGATTTTCCGCCGGAGGTAAAACCGTCAGTACCAAAACTTTCTCGGCTCCAGTGGTTCAAACAGAAATCATTGAACACAAAACAGTCGTCCTACAACTATTGGCGAAGTGCCGCCACTCAGACTCGCAGCTAATGGGTGGAAAATAATTAAAACCCCCTTTCGCAGTGAAACGGAAAGGCTCAAGTTTTTCGTCATTTATTCATTCCAGTTTTTGCGAAAATGGTTTCCGGGGCATGCTTTCGTAAGCGACGAAAAGGTTGTTAAATTTCACTACTTCTGTTCCAACACTAGCAATGTGTGGCGTGAAATTCAAATAACCGAGGACTTTGTAGCGCATGGGACGTAATTTTTCCGGGATGGTATCATAAATCTCGAACAGAAACGGTTTAATTAGCTACAATTACCCGAGCCGAGCAATCTTTTACTGTCACTGGAAAATTAATTGCCATTTAATCAAGTGTGTTATTCGAACCGTCTCGGGCTTTTTCCGTACTGTCGCGGTCCACAGGCTGGAAAATGTTTGCCCGTCACAACATCTAATTGCACGGGTAATGAGAAAACGATTTTTTCAACTCTCTGAAATTGAAGGAGTGAAATATATTCGCCGGTTTTTTTCTTTGAAAAGAACGAAGTGCTCAAGGTAGTGCCAAGAAAGAACATGGAAAACGCCTGACTTTCTGAAAACACGTCTCTAGTGGCGTCTCGAAAAGTGAAACAAAATCGTCGCTTTTCTTCACGTCCGTCGGAGGGAGGTCCTTCTGCCGCGTGGACGCTTTGGTCGGTTTTTCAATTAATTTCAAGAAGCCTCTCGACTGTCCTAACGTTTTTGTCCCCCTTTGCGGCAACGAGTAGAGAATCGAATTGAATCATCGTTTTTATCGGAAAACGTCCTGTGCCCGAAGAAAACACAATAATTTCACCCGAAGAAGTGCATTCAGACTCGAGAGTGCAGTTGCTCTCCAGTTCCGGTTAGTTTCTGCTTCAATTTCCCCAAACTTCAGAATGAAGCCGAGCGGTCGTTGATGAGCTTCTCGGTGCAGGATGAGCAGACTGAATCATCATTTGTGGCTACCGATTTTCCGCTGTGGGCTGATGGTGCATTTTCACCAGGGCCCGTCGATGTGCACTAGTGGAAAAACACGAAACAATCAGATTCTAATTTTATAGGTCCGTTTTTGTGCAGTTGTTCGTAGCAGCCGTTCAACAACACGCTTTGTTGCCACGCTACAGGAAACGGAAAACCCAGCATGCATCATTATGGAGCCACCCGGCACAACCCAACGACGATCAAATTAAACAAAGAGCTGATAGGGACAATCTAAAACAATTTTTAAACTCTCAATATTAGTAGCACATTTCCATTTTAAAATAAGGAACGATTCTTCCACACAACGGTAGACATTTAATCTCTTTCGTACCTGTTTTGCTGCACAACAACATCAACACAACATCATTCTACCAACCATTGCATAAGTGGAAACTTTTCCTTTAATGTTTGGAATTCGTTGTCATAGAGCCATTTCCAAAGTCATTTCCCGGTAAACTTGGAAATTCAACATCAACATCACTCCTAGAGCCTCTTCGGACAGCATCCCCGGCAACGATGGGGTGCCAGATCTCGATGAAAGTCGTTAAGGGCTCGGAGGTGCGCAGGCCACCGTGGTGGGGTATTGTTTAAATTTAATTTCATCACAGTTTTCCACCGTCCAATCGTTCAATTAGGCCTTGATTTGTCGCGGAAAGGAGGGTGCGGAAAGATTTTCCCCGTGGTTGTCAGGGCCAACGGTTGACAGAACTCTGTAGCAATAGCAGGAGGTGCTTCCATACGCTCACACCACACACCCCCTGTCATCGCTCCGCCAGCTGGTCACAAAAACGTTCGCTATCGTTCTGATCCTCAGCCGCACTTTTGCCAGGATCGTCAATCCGACGACATCATGAAAGTCAAGAGCCAGACACGACAAGTACAAGTCGTTGCAAATTTAGATTTATGGAAGCGAGCAGCCGCCACTGGGAGGGTGCAACCTGTTCCGAGGGAAATGTTCCATCGATAATGAACCCTCAGCCCTTCGGGTAGCTGGAATCGAACCATTAAAGTCGTACGAATTCATCGCTAACGCTTCGAAGCTTGGTCGCCAAATGCTGCCTGTGCGCCAATTTGCTCGAGCCCACTACAAAGCACACCATCGTAACCTGGATCGAATGAGCCGAATGAGCGATGGGACAGTTTTCCCCACTTTTCGCTCCACGTTGGGTGGCCCGCGTCGTCGTAGCGTTCAGTTTTCCCGTTCGGCAAAAGATCCAACGGAAATGCGGACCACCAAGAGAGCGGCCCGGGAACCGTAATGGAATCACAAAAATCTGTATCATTTCGAGCGATAGTTTTTCCATGTTAGCGTTGTATTTTTCCTTGTTTTTTTTACCTTCTCGCCTCTCTTTACGAGGATTTATTGCAACGTTTCTTCTTTTTTTCTGCTCTCCCTCTTCTCGCGAACGTGGCCCATTTGGAGCTTGTTTTATCTATTTAATCCCCTCCACCAAGGTGGCTCTCATATTTCCGGGACCGCAAGGAAGCGAACGTTCCACGCTAAAGGACGATACTGCACGCCATTTTCTCGGGCGCTCCATTCGGGGCTTCGCAGGGGCCACCAGAAAGGAAACCAAACCACCAGATGTCGGTTACCAGTGCAAACCGGCGAGACGGAGAAGAAAGTGAGTGATAAATCTAATAGGAAAATGGTAATAAAATAAAACATACCGGGAAACTAATGTGTCCCGTTGCACGCCGGACCGCCGGACGACAGACTCCCGCGCAAATAAATAGAAATGGAGACAGGCACACAGTGAAGCCGGTGTGGTGGGAGGAGGAAACATAGTTTGCAAAAATTATTGCAACCCAAGGGATTGGGACGCGGAACGATACTGGCTTGCGTTCATGTTTTCCACGTACATACGGGGTGGTTCGCACGGGACTCGCTTTATCCGCGGAGGCTTTGGTGTTTGGAGGTTTTTATTTTCCATTTTCAAACGGCCAGCGTTGCCAGTTGCGTCGTTGTTAGTGTCCTGGAGATGTAATGGGCGAGGCGGTGCTCTAGGTAACGTTAATGTGTGTAGGTGGGTTGCGTTTGTATGTAGACCGGTTACTTTTTGTTATGTGTCCTTGCTACCGGCGCTGTGCGTTATGTTTCGTTTCCGGCATGATTTAATGACCCACCAACCCCTCGTCGCCCCTTATCCTACCCCCCCCTCCGCCCCTCTCTTTCTTTCTATCTTTCTCTCTCCCTTTCTCTCTCTCTCTCTCTCTCTCTCTCTTTTCCCCCTCTTTTTCTCCCTCTCTTTCTCCCCCGTGTATGCTCAGCCGCGGTTTGGTTTCTTCTCCCTCTTACAGTGCCGCCCTAGGCCGCGTCTGCCTCAAGCTGGTGGTCGTGATGGGAGTCACCTGGGTGGCGGACGTCGTCTCCTGGGCCGTCGGAGGACCGACTTACCTCTGGATCGTGACCGATCTGATCAACGCGCTGCAGGGCGTGTTCATCTTCATCGTCGTTGGATGTCAACCGCAGGTGAGTGTTCATTTCTTTCCGCAGGTTTCCCTCTAGCAGATGATGCTTGTCCCGATCTCGTCGAGCGTAGATGGTTGTGGGTGGCTCACCTCACGGCTGATTAGTGATTTTTACTCGGGGTTTTTTTCCGCAGTCGGAAGGATTGACTCTTTCAGCCCTGATGGCAGCTACCGGCCGAAGAAGTATAGTGAAACTGAACCTTCTGAAACTGTACATTGCGCTGAAGTGACCGGAGAGGTTTGAGTTGGTACCTTCAATATTTTCTCGCACAGCTTAACGACAAATCTCATCCACGATACGCTTGTGCATTGAAATTCACGATTACGAAAATAATCGAGCACCAATCGGAGAAACTGAAATTTATCAAACATCTTGTAAAGGTTTATAACTTTTTCAATCCAAATGAAGTTGCCATCGGCTACAGTCGAGAGTGAGCCAAGAGTCTTCTCTCTGTGCCAACGATCACCCTTCTTTGGTTGACATAACGAGAACTAACCACAACTGAAACTAGTGTCCGCCACGGAAACACTACTTGCTTATTTGGCCTTTGGCTAAACCGCAAAATCTCATTTGGCATCATGTCATCCCGAACGTTGGATGGTGTCCAGCATAAGGAAAGCGTTAGCGGAGTATCAGCCTCTGGTTAGAGACCACGTTCAATTGAAGCCATATTAACCTTTCCTACGAACGGTGCTTTATGCCCCTTTGACTGCTCGCACCTTGTTGATCATGGTTGGAGATGTAATGAAACATGAAGGGAACCGTCCACCAGGCAACATAATATTTTCATAAAAAGTGCAAAAAAAGAGTAACCAAATAACGAAAAGTTTACACTGCGGAGCCTCAGACAGTGGAATGCACTCAGCTTTTCGCACCTGATCCTAGGTGCGAAAATTCGCAGGCTAGTAGTAAACGAGAAACACAGCCTGACTGCACCCCAAATGGTTCCTGACCATTCATATTCATTATCCTAATTTCAACGCCTGCGTCCGTGGTGGTGCTTCGTGCGATTCATTCGGTGCACTCTCGTCCCTGTCTGTGGGTTGGATTCCGGTGAATCCAAACACACGAAAGGTACGATTAAACGCCGGAGGCCCACACAAGTCGTGCCGGCCGCAACAGATCCTCAACATAACTCACCACCCCATGCAATGGAGGTGAAATCAAAATTTATAACCATCATTTCTTCTTTTCTTTCTCTTTCGTTTTCTCTCTTCTCTCTCTCGCATAAACATGTGATTTCCGTCGTAGGTCTGGGCCGCGATGAAGCGCCTCTGGAACTCGAAGACGGGTCGGTCCTTCACGAACACCACGCACGGTCCGCAGCACTCCAGCTCCTCGCACGGCCTCCCGTCGATGGGCGAATCGATCACGAACAACACCTGCACGAACAACACGACGACCACGACCTCCAACCGCGTTCCGATGGAAACGGTCTGCTGAATATAGCTGGAGATGGTTCCGCTGCCGTCGCTACCGGAAGAGTCGGCGCCAACATAACGTCGCGCCCGCCACGGAACGCAACGCCCATCCCAGTAGCAGCGACAAGGGTCGACAGTTGTCGGCGGTGGGGGAATTGGTAGACTGGTAAGAATCCTGCAGCAGAGCACCGCTGCAGCAAACGACGGTGGACAAGATTGGAGACGGTGACTAGACTAGGAAAACGGGGAGATTTCGCGATCGACAAACGGACATCAGGACGATCAGGACGATGACAGGCAGCACAATGAACACAATACCGACGAAAACGACGGCGAAGCGCGAATGGCGGGCTTCCCGGCGTCGAATCGACGATGGCCAAGCTGTGAACGACGAACCGTGCCTTCGGCATGGTGCGGTCCTTCACGGATGGTCGGAAATATGTTTTACTCAGTTGGCCTATCACATCATGATTATGAACACGATCGGCTTGATGCGATTTTGAAGATGGCTTCCCTCTTCCCACCCCGCCGGGGAAGGGTTTTCCTTTGAAATTGGCGTTCTTCTTCTCCATCTTTATCTGATGCGCTTACAACAAAGCCAGTTCTACCGCACGCAGTGGAAAAAGTATTCATACAGCAAAGGACTGCCAGAACAATGTCATGAAACTTCTCACTCCGAATGCTGGGTGGTGTAGAAAACATAACGGGAAGCAGTTTACGTTCCAAAAAGTCAAAAAAAAAAAACGAGGGACTTACTGACACTGGAGGCGTTTGTTTGGGTCTGTCCTATCTTTTTCGCACTACAGTTGTGCTAAAAGTTTTAGTATAAACCTTCACGAAACGTATACTAACGGATAATAAATAATATTTAATAATGGAACATCATTCTCTCACAATTCATACAGTTGCACCAAGATGCACCATTACGCGACAATTTGCATTCGTAGCATAGGTAAATTAAAACGATGTATACTACAAAACCCGATAAACAAGAAATCATTACGCGAATCGTTCTCACTCTGAAACTCTCTGTAGCTATGGAACTGTGGATGGCAGGAATTATATCCTCTTTTTTGTAAACGCAACATTTTTACCAAAAACATTATCCAAAAAAACTAGATGACAACATTTTGTGAACATCAACGATTACAAGAACTAATCTTTCAACCGAAACGTTCTCAATTGTTTGGCTTGAAGAGGGCGGCCTAGGAATGTATTTTCCCTTTGATTACAATATGTAAATTTTTTGTTCATTTCCAAATGTTGATACGTAACCCTTGGCTACGTTAAATCTTCTTTGTTTTGTGTACATTTTATGGTCATCTAATGCACTTAATGCTTCTCTCAAGCAGCAGCGAAGTAATGATTGTATATGGTGATGTCTGAACGCCTGAGGATGGTATTCCGGTTTAGTTTTTATCTAGCTTTCATTCACTCGATCACTGCCTGTCATGGAAAGCCAAGTAAAGTAATACTGCGAACGGTTATTGGGCCTTTTCGTAAATCGGCCAGGGATCCGAAGAAGGGAAACGGCCGGCAGGCAGGATTAGGCAATTGTTTAGAGCTTTACCTCAATGTAAGATATCCTTGTTTTCAGCATGCCACTTGCGCTGCTTCGTCGTATAATTTGTTTGCTTGTAATATGTATTTACTTAACACTCACACACTCACCTATTTATGTAAATATTGTAGAACTTTTAAAATAAGTGACACGATTCCTCGTTTTCGGTTCTTTGGGACTTGGTAGAAATGTCTTAAATATTTCCTTACTCAACCTTGGAAACCATAGCGGACAGGAGAAATCAACTAATTGCCAACTCCACTTGAATGTGCATATATTGTAGCGTTTCGTTCTATTCGACTGATCACGATGCACTATGGAACAAGCAAACTATGCTACTACACGTACTCCCGAATGTATGGGAAGGAAGCCCGTTTGATATCGTGTTCTTTTATAAATACATATATGAAATGTGTTAATGATAATAATATACTAACGACAGTAGCGGACGATAAGGTAGGAAAGACGAAGACGCACGAAGTAATAACGCACGCGCTTGCATTACGAATTCGGAAACATCAATGTTTTTAGAGACGTTTACAAAATTATATGCCAAACGTGAGCATTGAAGCGAGAAAAAAACACACACAAAATCGAAGCATATTACAAATTCATCAATAAAAACGCGATCGTACAAAGGTATGTACTGACAATTGAACAAAAAAACGCCCACCGGAAATGAAAGCAACGAGCATCGACGAAAAAGATAAACATGGAACACAGCGAAGAATAACTGTGGCAAGATAAACTCAACACTACAATCGATACTTTTTAGGTCATTCCCTTTAATCGACACTTTGAAATCGAAACATATTAACACGGATTAGCGAAACGTTGAATCGAGAAAAGGAATAGCAAACTGTTAAGCGAAGTAGCAGCATAATCGGAACTTTTTACAGCTACATTCTAATCGCGCGTTTATCTCGAAGGTGATAGCAATATAAATAGAAGCAGTGCAAATCAATTAAACTCTTCTCCAATTATGCTAAAATGTAGTTAATCAATTCGCGATATAGATGCTAATTCATAGGTTCGAGGACGCGAAGGTACACCAGCGATGCAGCCGCGAATCGGGAGCATTTGCATTTAGCCGATCGGGATCGAAGCGAAATAAAATGGGAGAAGTAGTATTTTTCCACAAGCTGTTTTTCAACCCCGTCACTTCTTTGCTCCTGTGCTGCAATCAGTATAATGCAATCCAAGGGCTGAAAGAGAAGAGCGTTGAAAACTCCCAGCGACGCTCTAAGATGCGAAAGCGCGTTCTCACGCCGGCAACAGCATAAGTAACGCAACTGTTCGACATTTATCTTACTTTCCGACGTGCGCACCATCATCCTCCCCCTACACGCCCTCCCGGGAATTCTCTTGACCTACCGTAAGCGTACACACTTACATTTTCCTGCTCACCGATCGAACTGTTTCTGGTAAGCGCGTCCCGTTCAACTGAACGATAAATCAAACGGCCACCACGACTAGAGGCTGGGAAAGGCGGTTGAAAGCGGATCTTTTAAGAAGCGAACCAACCAGCTTTTCCCCAATTTTCCTTGGTTCATTTTTGCCTCACGGTATTAGATTGCCACTGCCAACAGTTTCCGTGTTTTGTTTAGAGGTTGTTCAATTTTTCCGCATATCTCCTCTGGGCGTATTAAAAAAGCATAAATGATTGAAAGAATAGTCCACGGTCAAGAAAACCATCGAATCACCTGAGACAAGCGGGTGGGCATAATCGAATCCCAAAATAAAAAGCGCACGGAAGCGCATTTCAGAACAATATACAAATCAATAACGAGCGAATAAAAATCCCTTATATAGGAGAAGAAGGTGGGAGCTTATGCAGTATATGCAGTTACTAATACAAGCGCAATAAAATATACATCTCTATACTATTATCATGCGAACAGTGTAGCGAAAAAACGAAACATTGGGCGGCCCAATATTTGTGTTTCTGTAACATAACATCCGCAATAAAGTGAAATATTATCCGAACCCAAGCACAATGAAGTCTCATAGAAGATTAAAAAAAGGTAAGAAGGTAATATTTTCCAACAGTGCAAGTTATGCAGCTCTCTCTTTATTGGTTTATGTTTCTATGTTCGTCTTCAAAATAGTCAATCAGACTGGATGAAATTAACGTGTCAGAGACGTATCCGAAGGATCCGAGATGTGAAAAAAAACCCTGAAAATCTTTCACTTTCGCAAAAAACTTCCTTGAGACAGTTGCGTCATACAGTTGTTTGGAAGGCGTCGGCAGAGCATAAACTGCATGCTCTAATCAACTTGTCAGCCCCGCATCGGCGACTTGTTCCATTTCGGTGTGCTGCTGGCGCCATACCGTTGACCGGATCAAGAGCAATTGGATTCTATCATAAGCTGCTGCCGTTGTTGGTGCATATGTATGGTTGGGCTGTGCGTTCGTGGATAATTATGCATCCGCCGCCGCGACGCGAAGATTGCGTCGCATGACATAAGACGACGATGACGGCGGAGGAGTTGGCCCGTGGCTCATGCGCGACACCGTACAATTAGCATAATAACAGCTGGGAAGTACCATCCGTTCCGTGTGTGCAAGCGAGTTGCGTGAGTTCGCTGTTCTCCGCCTCTACGGCGGATGCAATAATCAACCTCTGACTCCGTCACAAATGGCGACGCGCTGGCGGGAGCAGGTGGATTGCGATGACGGATTTTTTTCTTTATAATAATTATTTTACCCCTCCCCGAACCGAACCAGCTGTTTCTGGAAGCAAGCCTCAACGAACGCGGAACATTATGGCAGATAAGTGACTCACACACTGATTCAGTAACGTTTGCTTCCCCTTCAACGAATACCAGAGCAGCCAACGATTCGCCTCGTTTCGAAGGACGGTTCCCACAACAAGGCCTGTCCGCATCGATCATGCATTGATAATCGATCGCAGAACCCCGGCGACGAATAATCGTCTCAAGCGCGCTACTAATACATTAGCGACTCTTCCGAACGGAAAATCAATCACAATATTTCACCGTCACGCGGCGCCATGAGCCGATCATCGATCGCCGATGACGTCATCGATCGAATCAACCAGAGTTGAGATGATGGCGCACAGTGGTCGCTGTGAGTTCATTGTTTCTCTCTCCGCTATACTACCACTTGCTGTGATCGAATCAAAGCTCACACTCTCACTGCGATCTACGACGCGTCGCTAGAATCGGAAAAGATGATAGATGATGCTGGTGGGATGTATGTTTTGCCTCGGGGGCTAATCTGGCCGTCGGAATCGGAATGCCAGTAGGCGCGTATATCCAGTAGGAGCGACATGTATTTTTCCCCGTTTCGTTCGTTCCCTTCCCCTTCACGTAGCGTTCCATTTCGCCCCACATACAAATACTGCCCGAGGCCACCAACACGCGCGTGCCTGGCCACCGACGTTCGTTGACCGATAACGTCTCAACGTCGCAGCTCGACAAGCTGTTTTCACCCGGGGGTGCATTTTCCTTCGGAACCTCCCGCCGATTTGGCTGCGGGTTGATTCTCTCGGAACGGGGCGAAAATGTGAAAAGCCCAAAAAAGGGCTTGTCAGTCTCGTGACATGTAACTGAACTGACATGCAAATGGCTGCAAACGCTTATCATATGGTCCAGTGTATGTGTGTGTGGGCTGCGTTTCGGTTTCGTGTCCTCCCGTTCACTCAAATGTCAAGCAGTGTCTCTTTTTGGGCACCCGGCCCAAGAGTTTGGTTGATGCTATGTTTTGTTCGTTTTTCCGACGCCTTGCGTCCGAACCTACTGGGTGGTGCGGTGTTATGGGTAGTGGGGCCTTCCCGGGAATTTGATGAATGCCAACAAACGCCACAAACGGCGCGCAACTCGCGACACGAAAGTAAAACAAGACGCACCAAACGTCGTGGGGCTCGCGCCCGCTGACCTACAACAGAGCGAAGTTCGGAGGAAACGTTTGCGGCGCCAACAACACGCACGGCGCGGCGAGACGTGTACGCATTTGGGGAACGGCCGAAAATTTTGCATACGCTTGCACTTTCCGTCAAGGTTACCTGGACGCAGCGAAGAAGGCGAGTATAATTGCGGTCCGAAAGAGGTGAAGAGACGGCTGGAAACCTATTTAGCTTTCTTTTGCTTACTTGAGCGTGAAATTGGCTTCAAGCGGGCCTCTGGCCGTTGCGTTCCACCCCAAAAAGGGCCACCCGTTGAACTGTACAAGTGTCCTTCGGTATTGCAATTCCTCCATCCGGCCTCGTGCGCTGGGGGTTTTCCCAGAGTATCGCTCCCGCTGTGGTTCATGTCCGCAGGAAGTGGTCGGCTGCAGCGCCAGGCTGGTAGGCGCCAAGAAGGGCAGTTCACATATGTGCAAAAAACATTGAAAAATGTGGGAATAACATGTACCGGCATGTAACGGACCGGCCGCTAATCGTGCCCTGGACGCTTCGGGACAGAACTCCATTTACGCATACCATGATCTTTATACGTAGAACGAAAATTGCACAATCAAGCTGCAATGAACCTGCCCTGGAAACTTTTTGTATGCTCTTATTTCTATAAACCTTCCCTTCAATGGCTACAAATTTGAATTTTGCTTATATATGATCCGAAAGTTCAAACGAACCAGAAACTAATTCTTCATCGCTTGAAGAAACAGCCACGTTCGCTTCCCTGACAGTGTGTGGCAGCAGTTGATAAAGGTTTTGATTAGCGGATGTGTGCTTTATTGGGCAATTATGCACAGAGGCGGTTATGCCCCGGCAACAAACCGTGCCAAATTGATTCATTGAGTGGTGCTCGGAGTGTTGATAGGAGGACACATTCTCTGCCTTGTGAATGACAATTGGGACTGAACAATGGAACGACTGCGGGCTTGGAATGGACGATCCAGACGAAGGTCGTAAAAAGGCAGCTCTTGCAGTGTGTTTACTTGAAAGGCCGGCGGCATCGCACCCACTGACCGATTTTCAAGAAGGTCCAAAGCGATCCGAAGACACTGTCGTCCAGCAAGCCCTCTCATAAATCCCGGATCGACTGAGGGAAGAGAAGAAACAATCTGTCCTGACCTAAAACCGATTCCGTGGAACAACAAATCTTTCAGTCGGCTTACCATCTTAAACCCTCTTCGAGCGGCATGCAAATCTAACTGCGGCAAAGAAAGCGCATCGGAAAGGGTTTTTTATGTTGCCCTCTCGTCGCACTCGTCCTTCGGCTGCTGCTCGTTTCTCCTGCAATAACCGTCTGAACGAGGTAGAAAAAAACCCAAATCGCAATTGAACAAAACATAAATCGCCGGTAAAAAGTACCCAACTGTCGTAGGAGAACTGTGTTCCTTCGCCTCCTGTTACCGCCGCCGACGCCGCCACTTGCATCCGGTGCATCGGACGGACGACGTTAGAAACAATAAACATAAAAACATAAAGGCGCTTGCCCTTCCTCTGCTCCCGCCGTCCTTCGGTCTGTGCCGTATTGCAACAAGAGGATATTTTTTCTGTACCCGCTGCGAGTATTACCGCCTGTTGGGAGGGAAGGTACGTATGTTTCGGAAAAAAGTACGAAAGAAAAAGTGCATAGGTATGGGAAGAGTAGGGTGAGAAGGGCGTGGAATGGCGCTGGAGAAAATAAAACATACAATTTTTGCACAGAGCTTGCTAGCAGCATACACACACATTCGAAGGCAGACTATGTAGAAAATGCCTCGCAACATAACCCGAGCATAAACCGAACGTTCTCTTTTTGGTGTCGATGTGAGAAACGGGTGAGTAGACGGCCGAACCGGTGAGGCGTAAGGTAGAAAAGAACAGCATGCCACTGGTGAGACGGAGAGTGAGAAAATAGCTTCCAAACAAAGTACATTTTTATTCGCTTTGTTTTACTGGACAGTTGTCCGTACCCAACTTTCATTTAATTATTCGTCATATGTATTATCCAGCCGGTTTATTGCTATGAATAATGTTTATGCAGACTGGCCAGCCCGAATTTTATGCGTATTTATGAATAGTTGATTACTCAGCGCAATGTGAGTGACAGCGACGGCAACAGTGTGCACTGGTAGTGGTGACATCTCCGGTCAAGCCGTGAGGCTGCTACGCTCGCTCGCGCTCCGTCGAATTCGTACGTTCAGTCCTTCGAGAAGTCATTCAATGGTGCGGTGTTGACGTACGTTCGCTGCTGCATTTTTTGCGAAAAAATCCGTGTTTTCCGGCCCCAGACCTACCGAAACTGTGCAAAGCGTGTGCGTGAATGTGTCGTGCGCCGAATGAGACCACTTTGCGGCGGTTTCCGGCGAATTGGCCAGCGGAAAATGTGAATTTCCATCGTCTCCGCCAAGTCAACCCAAAGCTCAATCCCTGTTGAAGGCAGTGCGTGTGCGATGATGACGGCTGCTTTACTACCGTCGTCGGCGATCGTTTGGTCGCTTTGAAAAGCACGGGCGAGTGAAAGAGATTGTGTACCGTGTGTGCTCGGGCGAGTGAAGCGAGCCAAGTTCTATTCTTCTCCGGTCAACGTGCAGAAAAGGAAGCAATCCTTCTTGTTGGAAGCGAATTAGTTTCTGCCAGTGTCGAAGCTTCAGTTTTTTTGGCTGAGCAACGGCGTGCCGTCCGTGTTGTTCGGCGGTGGTGGTCCATCGAGTTGAATGTGTTGGCCTTTGCGGCAGAGTGGAAAAGTGTGGGAAGGAGGGAGCAGCTCGGCAAATCGCGGTCTTGAACGTGGTGGTCGTTTGGTGATGATTCCGGAGGATAAATAGGAAATTCAAGTGTTCTTCGGCCGAAGCGACGTGGTGTTTAGTGTGCGCCGCGTTCCAGTAAATCACAGTTCTTTTGTGTGCAGCCCTGCGGTCGGCGCGTGGAATACGTGTTTTACGGTGTGTAAGAGAAGGAGAAAGCGGTAGCCTCGACAAGTGCGAACGTGATAGCATCCTTCTCCGTGGAAGCAGGATGAATGCCAGCCCTGTGCAATAGCGAGAGTGTGACACACAGCTTCTGCATACCTCGTCGTGGTAGTAGTGGTGGTTCAGGGTGAGCAGTGAGCAGCGAGTGAGCAGTGAGTAGGCAGAAGAAGCGTGACTGTGAATGGTGAAAGAAAGGCGATTGATCGAGGAGAACGTTCGTCAGTGTTCCTCACCGCGCGATCCCCTTTATGCTTTTCGCTCTCTAGCGCGGGCAGGCGAAGATCACCACCGCAGCAGAAGCAGCGCAGCAGCGCTAGATGAGTGTGCGTGGTGTGATGAGATTTAAAGATGGCGGCAACGAATAACAGGCGGAGAGAAAGCACCTTATCGAAATTATCGTGCTCGCGATGCTGCGGCGACCTGTTCGGCTACTTGCTGCGACTACGCGTCAGTCCGGAGGAGCTGGAGCAGCGCTATAAATCGCGCGAAATCGACAAATTTCTGGAGAAGGATAAACATGCATTTCGGCGACAGGTACGGGGAGAGTTACGGGGCAGTTGCGTTGCGGGAAGGGTTAATCAATTTCATCCGGGTACAGTCCAAAGGGGGTAATTTATAGTGTTGCATGGCCTTCCGCTAATTACGCCGTGCCCTGTCTCGCTTTGGTGCATGTAGGAACAGTCCGACCGAGTCCGACCGAGTTTCTGGCCACCGAGACACGCTGGAATGCGCTAAACAGATCCGTTTCACGAGCTGCGCCGTAATCAGCTGATTGGCTGATGAAACGGAATGGACCGTCCGTGCGGCGTGTATTGTTGTGCAATCGCGACCCAGGACTGTGCCGTGTGGCATGGGTCGAGAAATGGGTCTTCCGAAGACGGCTACGTGGCCGCCGTTGTTTGAACCAAGTGTCCAAATGAGTGAATCATGCCGCGATGACGTTCGCACCGGTTTAATCCGAATCCGTGTGTGGAGCGAGTTGGTCGCTGTTTCTTCTCGTTGCTTCGACAGGGACCACTCGAGCCGTGCCTAACACGAACTAAAACAGCGATCAGATAGTCAATGTCTTTGCGATCTTCCCGAAGTTGGTTATTTCTCACGGTCATGGAGATTTCAAACGCTCTCATCGTTCAACCCATTGGATCTTGCGATAGTATCAGGACGCTATGGAAAA
>JAOEFI010000004.1:25230084-25264778 GCA_034621735.1 Anopheles plumbeus
TTTATCACCTTGCTTTCCTCGAGTGGTTTCTTTTCCCACAGAAGCCTGTTAGTCCGGCGATCGTGGTACTAGGAGAACTCCAAACCGAAGTGAACATATTAATTCGCATTGAATTTAAACCTGTGTGTGTGTGGCAGTAGGCAAAATATTTAGCCTATTTTTCGTTCGCCAATTCCAAACAAACAGGGTTCCAGGTGCTGCACATCATTCGCACAGGGAAAGAGGGAGGAATCTCATGTTACGATGGGGATGGTCGCGATTCTCCGGTCGTATCAACTGCACCGGCCGGCAGGTTGTGGCGAACGGGTCAAGTAGACAGAAGACGGTGCCCCGGTTGATGAGCCCAAGTGCATCGACTTTCCTCTAGCCGGTTGTTCCGGGGCATTCCAGTGACTGCCATAACTCACATGATCATGTTTTTGCGCGCGCTCTCTCTCAAGTCGCTTCCTCAAGCAACGTGATGTTTCGTGTGGGCCTTTGGCGTCGGTGATGAACGGGGATGATGAAGCGCGACGGATAGGCCTTGACCCAGAAAGTGAGATTTCTACTCCGGTGCAGCCGCCGCCGCCGTTGTGTGTGTGTGTGTGTGTGAGTGTGCCCGGGCAAAATGTGCCTGTCGGCATTCGTTCGGCGGCGGGGATCGGCACTGCTGATGGATGGAATGCTGCCCGTCGGTCGATTGAGGTTGATTGTTTGAAAGTGAGGAGTCCGCGAGTGCGAAAAGCGCAGCCTTGCCTCTTTCGGGTGCAAAGTCGGCGCAACAAGAAAAGAAAAAGAGCATCTGAATCGCAACTGAACTGAAGGAGAGATATGTCGATTTTCCCCCATTACCAGCGCGATCATTCGTTCGGCGGTTCGTCGGTTTGTTAGGGCGAGCGTAACATGCCCGAAGCGGGAATAGATTTCCTTTCTGGGAAAACCACCCAGGGCGGCAGTGCCCTTCTTCGCTTCCTCGCACCTCAGACGAGACCTTATGCGTGAACATGGAAAAAAAACCAACGCAACAAGGACTTCGGACAACGGCGAAACCGTCTGGCAACAATATTTACACAGAAATTGTTATCTTTTCTGCGAGCTCTAGTTTTATGCTCGCGCCCGTTCGAAGTGTCGGAGAGTATGGGATAGGACAAACAAAGTGCAGAAAGGAGAGTGTTTATTCCAGCGCAATGAAGGAAGACATTCTCGGCGAGGCAGCTGCGCGAATCGATTGGCGAATAATACATAAATAAATAAATAAATAATCTCGATTCCAACACTTCTGCGATTGTGGCACTAATTAAATGAAAATTGTGCGCGCACGTTGCCACCGTGCCACGCCGCCGAACCCAACGACCGAGCGGGGTTGGCTTGGTTGCCGCCAAGTGACGCTGGATCCGGTTTTTCTCGATCGATCTCGAGCCTTCCACGGTGCGAAGAGAGAGAGACAAAGAGAGAAGACGGGCCAGGGGCGACGGGGGCTGCTGTGGTGTGCTTAACATGCGCAATGTGATGTATATTGCATGCCACACTGAGCTAGTGTGAGCTGTTGGACAAACCGCTGCCACCACTAGCCACCACCAGCTGGGTTTCCCTCCCCAGGAACTAGCGAACGTATCGCTGCCAACATTTGCGAATCTCGATTGCTGGTGGATTCAATTGCGAAATCGATTGATCGTTTTCCCTGGCTGCGTACTACGTAGGAAGGCCCCGGGCGCGATCGAAACGGACCACAAACGGTGCGTGCATTTCTTCACTCAAAAACGAGAGAGACTTGCCTCCCGACGGCCAGATTCTCACGGTCATGACGGCAGCGAAGTTTTGTAATTGATGCACTTAAGCTTCTTAAAATGATAAACAAAATCCCACACGTCCAAAACCGTCGCTAAAGTCGTCCAGTGCACGATTGCGAAGTATGGTGGTTTTGCTTGCCCCGTTTGAAAGCAATAAAACGGCTTTCCGTCCACCGTTTGTTTGTGTTGCCATGCCATTGCGCGTACGCAGAAGTAAATGAAATAAATAACGAACGCAACGGTTCACCGTTTACTGCTGCTGATCCGACGACATCTGGGCTGCCGTCGACTGACGTCTTTCCGCGCGTCAAACCGCATCTTGGAAGGATCGCCGGGCCTGTAATGTGCTCGCGTTACGTCGATGATATGTTAGCGCACACAGACATGGAGAAGTGAGATGAATCGATCCCGTGTGTCCTAGCGAGGAGGACGGACGGAAGGAGTGGGCATTTATGAAACGATACAAAACGTCTATTAGCGGCACCATTCCTGGCGTATGTGTGTGGTGGCTGTTCCGCGCGGTGCAGCAGGACTGCAACGCATGTATTTAATTTCAATTTTAATTAAATTTATGACAACCTCACTGAATGGACCCCAATCGGGAGTGATACAACCCTAAGCGAGATGCTGGCTACGATAGAGTTTTTTATGTAACCTGTCGATTCCTCGCGGACTTTGGAACACCCGCAGAACTCACGGTCCCGAAGTCGAGGCGCGAATCTGAGCAGAACCTACGCGGCAATGGCGTGCACGGTAAACCACGGCAAGGTGTTGCGCGTTGTTGATCCGTGGACGCAACGAAGGCGGTTTTCGCCTCCGCACGGTGGGGTGGGGGCTTTACTCGATTGCGGGCCGTCAGTGGGCTGGCTTTTCCATCCCTTGAGTGGCGGTGGCGACCGTATGCGAATCGTATGGCGGAATGGCAAAGTAACATATTAGCGGCAGCAACTACTTCGGCGACGACGGCGGCACCGGGCGGAAGAACGGACGACGAACGTGTGCGTGGTCACATGGTTGCTGGCTTCGTGTGGGAGAACAAGAATCCGTCTTGGAGATTGATGTTGGTGGCAATTACCACGCTGGTACTTGATACTTACCTTCCGCTGCTTGACAGATGAGGGATAAACGGCGTATAAATATGCCTATTTAGTGGAACAAGTTTCGTTCGATAGTGTGGGACACAGCATAGCGTAGCATAGCAGGGGCGCACAGGTGGAAGAGAAGTTTTCTGCGTTACGAAGAATTTACACACACGATAAGTTATCATAGATTGACGTTAAGTTATGATAACAATTTCAAATCCTTTCTATCTATTTCATTTTACTTTTTGAAAAAAGTCGAAATGATTCCAATAGTATAAACACAAATCCGTTACGAAAATTCATCTCTAAGGCTACTGCAGAGAAGAAATATCCAACCTTGCCCTTTAAGCCGTGTTATTTGCATTTTTTAATTTAATTATCCTTTCACCGCGGATATGCAAATCACGCGGAAAGTGTTCGTAACGACACAACAACGTTTCGGTCGGAACCCGAACGGATTGCAAGGCGATAAGAAGGCAGAATGGTGGGCCATAAAATCCATCGGCGCCCTCCGCCTATGGAGGAGTCGACGGTACGAGACGATATCGAAGGCGAGAGTGTTATTCGAATTATAATACTTGTGATGCCTTTCTACTGATAGACTGTGTGCGCACATAATAGCGGTCGCCCGTCTGGACTGGAACCTTCTAGCTACGGGACACCGAGCCCTACCGAGCGCCCCGACTCGCCTAGAGTGGCTGCTTTTGGCTGGTGGTTTTATGCGAAACGAGTCCTAGACTCCTCCCCGACCGACAGCTGGCAACGAGGTAAGGCGAAACCGGGTGAACCGGAGCTCTGAGTTGAGGGTGGCGCTCCGTGCGGGCGATACGCGGACTCGAATCTAGGGCAACGTTCTTGCCAGGCCCTTGCAGATTGTTTGCGTAAGATTAGCCGCCGGATCGTGTGCCGCAGCGCTGGTGACGTCGCCGTGGTGTCGATGGCGTGAACGGCTGCTAGTTTTGAACGGAGCTCATTATTCGATCCGTTCCGTGGCGCGAAGCTGCTGAACTCTGATGGTGGATGTGGTTGCCTTGGCGAACCGAAAGCCGCTCGTTAATTGGGCGATTATGTACTCGATGTACTGCTCCAGCAGTGGCCACAGTTTTGAGTCGCTTGCCATTATGTTACCAACGATCATCAGCGGCGATTGAGACTACATTTGAACACTCTCTCTCCATTTCCGAGTGTTTGCCTAATGCCCGTGAATGCCAAAGTGTTACTACCCTTTCCACTTCAGCTCGATTACATCCACTTCTCGCGAGCCGAGCTTATCGACTAACTACCTATTCTTTTTCCACTTTTAGAGTGATTCTGTTAGTTATTTCCTAGATGAATTAGACCGGATATCGAGGTTAGATTATATACCCACCCATCGTGATATTTTGCACTGTCGCAAAGCAACTAAAGGTGTATTTGAGTTTACGATTAGGATACAGGTAAGATCTGCGCGGTGTGGCGGTTGGCGTGGAACCGTTTGACGGCTCTCTCCCTTTCTCTCTTCTCCCTCCAGAACATTCCATTTGTGTTCGTCGACGTCGGAGGACAGCGGACACAGCGCCAAAAGTGGACCAAATGCTTCGACTGCTCCGTCACGTCGATCCTGTTTCTCGTATCGACCTCCGAGTTCGACCAGGTGTTGGCAGAGGATAGGTAAGGGGGCGGGCGGAACCGGACCAGAAGAAACGGTGCACACTAACAAGGCTTTTCGTTTTCGCCGCAGGAAAACCAACCGCTTGGAAGAGTCGCGGAACATCTTCGACACGATAGTGAACAACATCACCTTCCAGGGTATTTCGATCATCCTGTTCCTGAACAAAACGGACCTCCTGCAGCAGAAGGTGAAAAACCCGGAGACGGACATCCGCTGGTACTATCCGCAGTTCACCGGCAACCCGCACTCGATCCTGGACGTGCAGAACTTCATCCTGCAGATGTTCATGAACGTGCGAAAGAACACCAAAACGCCCATCTACCACCACTTCACGAACGCGGTCGACACGCAGAACATTCAGGTGGTGTTCAGCTCGGTCAAGGACACCATCCTGCATCGCAATCTATCCGCGCTGATGCTGCAGTAATCTGCTGCTCCGTCACTCGCTCGGCCGCCGGCCGGTGTTGGGTTGGTCGGGTTGTTCCCCCCAACTTTTCATTCGGTTCCGTCCCATCTTTTGTCAATACCGATACAAAGGCAAACACACACACACACACATCCCGTTCGACGCGCTATTCAGACCAGGCATTCGAGGAGCTGTCCCTCGAAGGAGGGTCGCGTCCCGAATGAAACTGTCTGTTTTCCATCTCTAGAGTATCTCTAGTGTTAGGAGATATAATCGTCAGATTCGGTACAGCTAAACGAAGCGAACCTCCTTTACCTTCGATAAAGTCCATGAAGTTTGCGAATTGAAATAAGAAAAGAATTTCCCAAAACGGGAACACAAATGGTCCGTCTTGCACTGCTTATGTCTTGCGTAAGAAATACAGGAGAACTGTCGTAAAGAAATATGCATCACATAACTAAGCACAGTGTTTGAATCGCTTTACAAAATATTGGAGCGTTTTTCAAACTCTAATTAATCACAATTAATTTTGTTTTTCTTTAGGCCCATCCGTCACCCGTCAACTTGATCGATGATCGTTGTTCTGTGTTTACACCTTAGCTGCCATCTTTACAATTAGTTAGGGATCAATCTGGTTGAGTACGATATTTATTCGATTCGACACAAACTCCCATGCAATCGTAGTCCTAATCATCCTAACCTTAAACCACCGCAGGATTTCACAGCAACTTCTTGACTCTTGTGGCAATCAAAATTTGCCAAATCATTGTCGCTCTCATTTCGTATCATCTTTTTTTAACGGTTCCACAAACTCTTGCGCGAAGGACATCCGAATGAAGAGTCATGCAAGGAACGTTCAATGACATGAAGAAACGAAACATACGGACGTCCGATGAACGGAATTATGGAATGGAATGCGAAGCAACAACAAAATCACAAAAACAACGCACAATTTACACCCAAAACCAAAAACTAATTTTAATCTTAAAACATCAAGCTTATGGACCACATCTATGTGAAATAATCAATCATAGGGACAAAAAAGATGAAATTATGCAAGCAAGTATTTAAGAAGAAATTGAATACTATTTGTTGGAATCCAGAGAAGGAAACAAAGTAAAAGAGAGAGAGAGAGAGAGAGAGAGAGAGAGAGGGAAAGAATACACTGCTCGGATTAAAAGCATAATAGTAACATCGCTTGATCAATATACATACTCCAATTTTAGTCATACATCATTGCCATATGCGTCGTTTACCTTTCGGTACTGCGTGTTGAATATTTCAGCGCTTCATTGTTTTAGTGTTTTGTTTCTTTTTTTTCATAATCATCCGTTATTCGTTTGTGTATGATATGTTTCTGTTGTTTTTGTACATCGTAAAACCATCACACGAGTGTGCCATAAAAGTGTGTCCACAGGTACGAACAGATTTCTCCCATTTTCTTGATCAATCCGAGCAGTTCCGTTTGGGGGGGCAACACTCCTTCTCCTCTCCTCCCTGTTCCGCAAGATGGCGTTTACGTCTTTCGAAGAATGACAAACCATTGCATACAACTCGCTGATGCGAAAAGATAAGCAAGCAAATAATCACGAGGGCGTGCCAAAAGTAGGAACCATCACGCCTTGTAAATAGGAACCTTAAAATGACCACACGATGTAAGACAAGAGGGATTTCGGTCGTGGTTACGCACTTCCACCGTTTGTAGCATTTAATCCACAGAAGAAAACGAAACTCAAACACGCGGTAAGCAGCTAGGATCAACCGTGAATTCCGAACGCTCAACAAAAGACGGAAACTTGACTTTGTCGGTGCAGGGTGGAGTAGAACATTCCAAGCGGAAGCAGCATGTGCGAATGTTTCACAATCCAGCCCGTCGTAACTGCAATATCTAACCAAGTAATCACTCGACGAAGGAAGGAATCACACCGGAAAGCAATCTACATAGCAGCATTAAAACGAGCATTCCTTTGGAGAGGCGTAAGAAGCGGATGGAAACAAATAACGAAAAACCAAACGAATATTTAGAGGTAGACTACCCGTAGAATAGGCCTGCTGTAAGGGGCGCAGTTTTAGGGTTAGAAGATTCGCTTTTTTAAACGATAGACAATGGCAATACGGACCAATACTACTACTCTACTGATCGGATCGATTGAGAAGAAAACTGCAACTGCGAGGACTCGATAAACAACTCGGTTGCGTTTGCAAGTCCATGCCATCAAGGAAGCAGTAGCGAAAAGCTTTCAACCAGAGAGGGGGAAACGGACATCAAAGACTTATAGAGAGGGTAACGTGCTGCAGCACACCAAAACACCATTTTTGTGATGCCGAACTTCTTTTCGGCATTGCAATCGACGTTTTAAGAGACTACGCACGCCGTGGCAGTGCGCTCGTCCGAGTTGCCACTGCCGCCAGCTCTTGCTAGACATTTTTAGAAGTATCGTATTCGAGAAGCATCCTTTAGGAAGCTGGTCTCCTTTTTCAAGCTTTGCTTTTTTGATACGACTCGCCTTTGCGAACATTTTGTCCTCGTAGAAGAAGGGAGAAAATCGAACAAGTAGTGTAGGAACACAGTATTCGTCCAGCTAATCTCAACCAGAGTGGTGGCGTCACGTTGTACCCAGCCGAAGTCCTAGTGTACAAAGGTTCGCACTTCGTCTGTGTGTGTAAAAGGGAGAGAAAGAGAGAGCGATTCGTTTTCTAGTTTTTTTACATCGTTCAATTATTTTTTTCCCGGCGGCTCATCCGTTATCGACGAACGGATCTGCAGGGTCCGAGCCTTAACTGGAAAATGAAATCTAATGTGGCATCGGGAACATATTGTGTATTTCATGGTTTCTGAAGGCGAGAGGAGAAAAAATGCAACGCCCAACACTGGAAACCAGATGATCTTGTGTAGTATTTATGTGGTTTTTATTACAATTATTATGATTACTCTAATTTCTCCTCCCCTTTTGAAGCGTATGTATGTATTTGTATGTATATGTAAACATAAAAAAAGATATAAGTTGTTGTTCGATGTTACTTTATGGAGATTTTATTTGTATATTGGAAGCCGTGAAATAATACAATACAGGCGAGTTCTGTAGCATAATAGGGAGCGCGAAAGTTGCGAAGCACGATCGAAGTGAAACGATGATGGAAAAGAACGCTTGAAACGACGGGCCCGCAGGGAAGAGATGTAGGGTAGCACGTGCGCAAGTTGTACGGTCATATATACACCATTTGTTCGATGGCAAAATAATTGAATCCAAGAATAACAAAGCATCAAAGAAGGCTATACGTAGGAATACGTGGTTGGACTGGGTTTTATTTCGTTATCGTAAGTTATGAGCTGTCTATCCGAAGGCTTTCCTGTTGAGCTGGTCACTTCTTGTTGGAACAGTTTCAGATAGCTTCGAATGCCACTATAGATTATCACAGTGCACAAAAAGTTCACGTCCATATACCGCACGATTCGTTAGCTGGGAGGATTTCCTTCTTCCCGCTCGCATTTGCCTACGGTTCGTTCGACGCGCAACACGTAGAGATGTTCCCCACGGATGCGCCGTTCCTTGATTACAGTCCCGCGAAATCCACGCCGTTGTACGCTGTTCAATATCTGCTCCGGTTTGTTTTCTTTCAGCAGCAACAAATAGAACACTCCCGTCGGGGACAGAATCCGTTCCAGATCGGCAAGCACGCGATCCGTCACTGCCCTCCCGTCTGCTCCGCCGGCCCACGAGTGTATGAGCGCGTGTCCACCGGACGAGCGAAACTCGTCGACGTGCTCTTCGAGGGAACCATCGTTACTCGGTTGCGTCGGAACGTACGGTGGGTTGAACACGAGCAAGTCGACGCTGTGCGGGCGCACCCCTCCCAGCAGGTCCATGCAGATCACGTCCACCGATGCACGGTTAAGCTGGCTGGTTTTCTGGGCCATGCGGCAGGCGGCCGGGTTGATGTCGAAGCCGATGCAGTGTGTCTGTCCGGCGGGGATACATTTGCCGACAGCGGTGATCACAACCCCACTGCCCGGGCCGATTTCCACGCAAACCAGGGGTTTACGTTGTCTTATCGCATCCTGCTCGTCTTCTAAGGCATCCAGCAGCAAAAACGTATCCTCGGCCGGTTCGTACACCACGTCGTAATCTTCTGGTTCAAACTTGTACGCCGGAGTCTCCATAAATCCGCTTATGTTACCGATACTCACGCAGATGCCTTATTTTTTATTGCAAAACACCGGTATTATTGTTTACATCTGTTTTGACAGATCACTTTGGGTAAAATTTCCAAGCGTTGAAGTGGTTTCAAGCGTTATTCGACGAATTTCCAGTTCGTGCGAGAAATGCAACACACTAAGCCGGTCGCCAGGATGGCATATGTCATCCACTAAAAATGTATATATGCTGAAAAAGATACGAAATAAATCATCCTAAACGAAACAACATGTGGTTTTGAAATTCCGATGCCAATCCGAACTCTCTCGGGCGAAATGGTAAGGAAAAATTTATTCAAAAATTGCTGCTAAAGTAACAGGAGCGCAGGTCACACAGGCGGTAGCTCGATGATGGAGACTTCAACTGACCGTACGGCATAAAGCGACGAACCCGAACAAAAATTTTTATAAATTAATTTTAATTTAAAAAAATTAAAGTTTTCGGTAACCGATTTTTGGCAACAGCTCCTTGTGTTCCTGCTCTCCTGGTACCTAGAATTGAAAATTCATAAAATGTTCGAACCGAATTCGGCTGCACGGCACAAATGTTGAGCCACGTGAAACTGATTTTAGTAACAGGAGCGCAGATCATACAGGAGGAAGCGCAATATTTTTTCATATACCGATTTATACGGTGTGAAATCTAAATAATCGAGATATACCTACCGCTTGAAGAGTACACCGCCGCAAAAGAATGTGGAGTTATTTATTGAATCTGTACGTTATTTATGGATTTATATTTTCTTTCGGTATAAGTTAGTAGAATTGAATCATTTACTGGATTTTTCAGAGGATATCTTTGAAAAAAATTGAATTTTATTTTCGATTTATTCGTTTTTACTAAATTCAATTGAAAAAAACATCGCATGAAGCAGCTGACAAATGTCAAACACTGCAGGTGATGGAACACAAACGCGGTTGACATATGCGAACGTTTGAATTCCCCCTCTTTTCAAACATAACGAACGCCAGTGTGGCCCGCTCGAATTTTGTTTACAACAGCGGAGCGATCAACTAGCAATCAGCAGGAAGAGGCTTCGCTGTTCATTACTCGACATTTCATTGCTAGTCGTTTTACCTGCATGAAGTGCAGCGAAACCCGTCATTTTCGTCAGTTTTAGTAGGCATAGAGAAGACGGGGCTATATTTTTGGTGCATTATCGTGATCGCTTGCACGGACAACAGTTCTAACCTCACATCACCATATCACGGGCGGACTCAGGAAAAGGATAACGAGAACGGTGCGTTTCGCAGCCACGGTGGACGATGGACATCTTCCAGAAGATCGAAAAGATCGGCGAGGGCACCTACGGAGTGGTGTACAAGGCGCGCAACAAGCTCACCAATGAGATCGTGGCGATGAAAAAGATCCGGCTGGAAACGGAGGACGAGGGCATTCCGTCGACTGCCATCAGGTAGGTGACGGTGATCGGTGCGAAAGGGGGTTTCCGTGTGTGCGTGTTCACACAGATAAAGTGTTCCGCTTCTCCCGATAGAGAAATATCGCTGCTGAAGGAACTGAAGCATCCGAACGTTGTGTCGCTGTCGGACGTGCTGATGGAGGAGAACCGGCTGTACCTGGTGTTCGAGTTTCTGTCGATGGACCTGAAGAAGTACATGGACAGCCTGCCGCCGGAAAAGATGATCGACACGGACCTGGTCAAGAGCTACCTGTACCAGATCACTTCCGCGATACTGTTCTGCCACAAGCGGCGCGTGCTGCACCGCGACCTGAAGCCGCAGAATCTGCTGATCAACAAGGAGGGCGTGATCAAGGTGGCTGACTTCGGGCTCGGCCGCTCGTTCGGCATCCCGGTGCGCAACTACACGCACGAAATCGTGACGCTCTGGTACCGGGCGCCGGAGGTGCTGCTCGGTTCGCCGCGCTACTCCTGCCCGGTGGACGTCTGGTCGATCGGGTGCATATTCGCCGAGATGGCCACCCGGAAGCCGCTGTTCCAGGGCGACTCGGAGATCGACCAGCTGTTCCGCATGTTTCGCATTCTGCGCACGCCGACGGAGGAACTCTGGCCCGGGGTAACATCACTGCCGGACTACAAGTCTACCTTCCCCTGCTGGACGCAGAACAACCTCGCCAGCCAGCTGTCCAACCTCGACTCGGCCGGCATCGATCTGCTGCAGAAGACGCTCGTGTACGATCCGATCTTGCGCATCTCCGCCAAGAAGATCCTCGAGCACAAGTACTTCGATGGCTTCGAACGGTGCTGCACTCCTATCGAATAACGCCGAACGTTTACTTCGAAATCAGTCCTATAGTATATTTATAACCCCTTGTCACCCCACTCTTGTTCTCCTCGATCCGGTGCGTCCCTTCAATAATATTATGATGTAAACTTCGAATCTTCGACCATCCGCTTTCATTGTTCCTCCTCGCCTCTACCAATCGACTACGGTCGGTCCGGAAGTGGTTTATTTTTTTTTATTCGCCCGTGTGCGCTTTTTGGTTTTTCCTAGAATAGGTGTAAATATTCGTCTCGCATATCGCAGGACCGACCCCCTACGGTAATGCACATTTTCTTTGCTTACGATTATAACTGACTCGCCGCATGCAATTGTCGCGCGTTCGGTTTAAAGTGGTACTGTACAACTACGAATTATGCTAAAAATCGAGTTAATAAAGAATTTTTTTTGTAGTTAGCTTATCTTCCGTCATCCTTTTCGTTTTGTTGATTGCTATCTAAATGAGCAGCTAGCTAAATGCGAAATAAAAAACTCTAGATACAAAAAGGCTCTTCTGTCTCTCTCATGGCACGGCGAGTGAAGGCTAATCGAAAATCTAATACACCACCTAATCTGATGTAACAACGGGTGTGAGGTAAGAACACACCTCAGTCCCAAGAGCCGACGCTTTTAAGGGTAAGTATTGGTGAATGTGGCAACATTAAAAATACCATGTAAATGATTCGCTTACAGCCTATCGCAATTGTGTGTGACGCCAATGGAAAGGAGATGGTTTGAAATTAACCATGTTTTGAAAGGATCCCACAAATTGGTAAGTAAACGATCGAGATCGAGCGAACAAAGGATGAGACTTAGTCGAGACGTCCCACCCAATCCACCTTGCCCACCCACACGCGTTGCCTTTAAAGCTTAGCTTAATGTAGTTGTAACTAAGTGCGCTAGCTAGTAACAGCCTCAAAAGAAAACACAAACCATGGCGGAATATCCACCTCTAGCTGGGTCTGTTATGGCGGTGCTCACCGCCCGTCCATTACTGCCTCCGCTGCGCCCCCGCTTTGCTGCGTTTCGATGTCCAGTGTCATGGTCCGTCGGATGTCTTGAATCTCCTCGAACAGAAGCGCCTTCCACTGGTCGACGGTGAGATTCTGTGCGTCGATGGAATGATCGTACGGCGTTGGAGCTGGCCAATTGACATCCTCCTCGTAGTACCACACGCGAATGTACGGATGTAGCAGCGCCTCCTCGACCGATATCCTTTCCAGCGGATCGAACGCGAGCATACACCGCAGAAAGTCTCGGGCCGCACCGTTCGTCAGCTGCGGATGGTTCGACGGCGTCTCGTCAAACACGTGGTCGGGGAAGATGTCCTCCAACGGTCGGCCCGGATGGAGTGGTTGGTTGCTAATGTACCGCTGGGTGCTCGGAGTCGTACGTGCGATGAAGTCGGAGCGGGGCGTGCCGAGCGTTTGCACGATTCGCATCCACTGGTCGACGTGGTCGGTCCCGGGGAAGAGTACGCTGCCGCTGATGAGTTCCGCCATGATGCAGCCGATCGACCAGATGTCTACCTTCGTGTCATACTCCATGTTGAGGATGATCTCGGGCGCGCGGTAGTGGCGCGTAACAACGTACTGCGTCATCGTGAAGCTCGTCTGGGCACTGCGCGCCAGGCCAAAGTCCAGTATCTTTAGGCTGCAGTTCTTGCACACGACTATGTTCGATGGCTTTAGGTCGCGGTGTATGATGCCGGCCGCGTGCAGATACTTGATGCCGCACAGCATCTGATAGACGAGGAAGGAGATGCGCTCGTGGTCGAGCTTCGTGCCGATCACATTCCGCAGGCTGCTGTCCATCAGCTCGGTGAAAATGTACACGTCCCGGAACGTCTCCAGCGAACTGTTAGGCGTATAAGCGTACAGTAGCTTGATGATCTACGGGTGCAATGAACGAAGTATTAGTGAACGAGCACGAGTGCTAGGCTATAATCGCATTTTCATATGAGCTGCCCAAGACTTACATTTGGATGGTCGACCAATCGCATCAGTTTAATCTCGCGGTATGCTCGTTTGGCGAAGGTTACATCCTGGAATGGTTGTGAGAGCTTCTTCACCGCCAGCCGCCTTCCCGTCTGCGAATCGATGGCACTGCTGCAATAGGAATCAAAACGGATCATTTCGAGTACCGTTGCGTTGCGTACCGTGTCTCTTTTCGAGGCGTACACTTCCACTTACCATACGGCACCCTGTACCCCTATCCCGATCGGCACCATGTGTGATGTGGGAAAGCGGGCGGGAAGGTTGAATTCGAAGTCGAGCGAGCCGCCCGTTGTGAGGGCATTGTTGTTGGTGGTGTTGTGGGAGTAGGCGGCTCCATTGTCCTCGCCGGATCCGGGAGAATGCATACTGCAGGGGATAGAAGGGATAAAGTAAGTGATGTTATTTGATTCTGCCTACAGCGTATCCTCCTTTCTTAAGAAGGAGCAAAGGTCTATTTTATTAAAATAGTGAGGTACCAGAAGTGATTACCATTACTTAGCAAAACTCTCGCTTAGAACTTAGTAGAACTTTGATGGTTCAAATAAATCTGACAGTGCGCGGTCGAAGGTCTCTGGTCTTTAGAGGGGCCTTCAAAGAATACTTTACCTTTGAGAGCGCCATGAATTGGCCTCTTTTAGCAGTCAATTAGGAAGTCTTATTGACGCCAGACGTTACAGCCGGTCGAACTTCGGAGGCTGTTTGTTTACGCGATTAGCACACCTCACTCCCTCGACATACAGACAACCAGGTTTAATTCATCCCTGTGTAAACGTACGCACCTTCAACTTGCCGCCTGGTGTGACGAACCAGATGAACGAGAACGAAGTGCCTTTGGACCAACCGAAGCAACCGGATCGCAAAACACAAAAGGGACTGGGCACAGAAGAGGTAGCGAAAGGGCAAAAAAAAAACAGGCACACACAGACATACCCGAATAAAATAAAACCCGCGAACAAACACCAAAATGAACTACAAGCTCAACATATCGTATGCAACTATCTCACCAACAGCTGCACCAGGCCGAGAATAGGTTCGTCAAGGTTTGCTGCAAACATATTGGTGACATATTGGATCCGCGAAGATAATGCGGCTCATTCAAGATGACCTCGCCAAATTTATGCTGAGATAAGTACAACCGACGCTCGAGTGAGTAAGACGTTCGAGTAAGCGCGGCCGGCTGGTTCCTGTGGGAGCTGATAAGAAAAAGGTACACCTCCAACCTGTAGGCACGAGACCCGGTTTGAATTTTTTACTTATTCGAAATCTTATCAGGAGAATAACGCGCTGGGTGTGATACGTTGTTCTATTGCAAGTACCCGATAGCTTCGTCGATTGTTTCAAACCTAGGCGCGCTTTTCCGGCTGAGTAATATGTGGCAATCGGTTGATGTAGGTCAGTGCCCTCCTTGTTCGTCATTCGAGCCACCGCAAACGGTCAACGGTTTCCTTCGGAATACGATGATGAATGTTGCTCGAAATAAACCACATGCTCAATTTTTCGCGGACAGGGCCATTTGATAAGGGTGGGCCAATTACCGTGTAATTGGATGCCGATTCAGCGTCATTACTTCATCGGGTGAATCATTCGCCGGAGGCGGGAGAGATAGAGCGAAGCACCGTGCCCACGTGCTGCAGTGCCAATCGGGACCACTTCTGGCCGATAAATACACGTCATGGCTATCGAGCTGGCTTGATGGATTGCCGTGCTCCGCGCGAACGGAACCGCGTAGCAGTGAGAGCTCCGACGAACAAGCCAGCTGTGAGCGGTGAGTGGCCGCAGCATCCGTATCCTCCAACGGGCGCTTTCACTGCAACAATCGAGCACGTGCCACTCAGTGCTTTCGGAGCCGCGGCCAGCGCAGTTGGAGCCAGGAGAAAGAGCGCCCTTCCGTGTGGGTTTACTTTCGATCGTGATCGCGTTTCGGTGAAGTACTCCCCGGCGGCGGCCAACATGGTGTGCGCAGGCGAGTGCAGTGGGTCAAACGCCACCACAGATGGGCGCTCACTCACACGCGAAACTTCCCGCTTGGATTGAACGGTCATTACATCAGATCAACGTGATGCTGGCTGGCTGGCTGCCGCAGCTACCGCTCGGCGTTACTCACTTTACTTTCCGCGAATGGCGCGACGTCATCGATGGAGATTCGCGAGCAGAACACTAAGAGCGCACGGCTCGAGTGTCGTCATCGACGGTAGCGTGCTACACTTCCCGCCGTGCCGCACGCGTCTGTGTGCGGTGGAATGCTGGCAGCTTCCGAATCGTTCGCGAATCGCGCCGCACACTGACACGGACAGCATCACCATTTTTAGCGCCGTTTTGCTCATCCACGGGATCCGCCAAATGCCGTTCGGAAAATCCACGCCATCGATCATCCTACGTGCGTGCCATGCGTGCGTTTATATTCGGCACAGCTGACTCATGGGACTGAAAGCACGCGCACACACGCTGCAAGCGATCTATACCACGTATAGCACGGTTTGAAGCAGAGGAACGAACGAAGGCAGTAACTTCTACAACGGCTACTGAACTACCTATGCGTCAGGGAGGCAAAGGATCACTCACCTTGTCGAGCCGAAAGGTGCGGAGGTGATCGCTGTTGGGCCCAAGTGTGTTGGTGCTGATGGAGCGATGGCCGCCTGATGTATTGCTGCTGTGGTTGGTCTAATATTTAAATTTCACACACAACGGCTAGTCGCGCTCCGGGCGGCTGCCGATATGAAGTTTGATCGATCGAAGGAGCGATCGGGCGACACACGGCTGGCAATGGGCGGGCTGGTGTACGTGTCTATTCGCACGCTTTTGTACGCAGAGATGATAAACAAAGAACGGCCGTCGATCGTTCGATCACACTTGCACCACCTTTTCTGTGCACAACCACAGACACACACCCGCACGGAAAGTCGTTGTTGTCTGGTCGTGTGTCAGAATGTCTCTTCTCCCTTTCGATGAGGTGTTGGTACGCTTGTCGTCAGCAGAACAATAACACACAACGGCTCTCCCGGAGGCGATCAAGCTCCAACGATAGAAAAGAAAAACACAGACTTTCGGGTCCCGGTTCCCCGGCAGAAGGCTTTGTGTTTCACGGTGGTGGCCTACACTCGGCGAACATACGGCAGAACGATCGCGAACGGACAAGACAGCGCGCGCACGGAAACGCTCGAACACAACCGATCACGACGGTGGGATGCTTAAGACTGGCCGTTTGCGTGAACGGGAACGAGATCGTGGTCGGTCCGCGCGGTTCTCGCTTCTCGTCACTCACTCGTACTCGCGCACGCTAATACACTCTCGCGCGGTTGGGACCAAATGAAGCCGCGGGTCTCTGCTCCCAGGCGAGTCGACGCGCGCGCATGGAAAGCTAAGACGAGAAGGGGACACAGTGAGGGCGGTATAGAAAGAGAGCGAACCACAGACCGACTGGGGGACAAGTTTTTGTCCAATGAATCATCCGTCCAACGGCGGCGGACCACGATTGGAAGCTCACCGTGCAGAACTGCATGGAAATAGCTCTGCACGATCTCCTCGCAGAGGATAAGGTTTGGGAACCCCTTGGTGCATTCACCTATATTGGGTAAGCATTTCATGGCGTCGAGCTTGGTGCCGAGCTCTCCACGTCCCACCCCGAGCCGGGCGCCATTCACTGCGACCCGGATGAGCATCGAGAGGCCACAGTTACAAAACCGCGCTTTGCCCGTGGTCTAGTTTCATGGGTTCGCCCAACTTCAAGGGTTTTTTGTTTGTTTGCCTTGCATCATATCGGGAACCCCAGAATCCGCCTGAAATCCGTGTGGGAATGCGAAAGCTCTCAGGCAAAAGCGGATCACTATTGTTTGACGATATCGCAGTTAGGAGCCACCAACGGAGCAATGTTTAAAATCGTCCCTGTTTGAATAAGTTCCAGTGGCGTTGTGGACGAAATACTAGTAGCTGGAGCACGGAACGGAAACAGCCAAGCCAACCGTCTAACATTTGCACAGGCGAGCGGTGACACCATCCGGTTTGCCATTATTATCTAGAGAGCGCTCGGAGGTGTGGTTTGTTTTATGCTAATCTGTTGACGGGCAAGTTTTATGACGATTCCGACTCACCCAGGAAAAAACGTACCTGTTGCTCTGTGATTCAAGTTAAAGCAAACACCTACTGTCCTGAATCTCCAGGATGCAGGTAAAAAAAGGCTTCAATATAGGGTGTGCGTGCGTGTGAGATCATAAAAGTGATCTAATCAGCCCGCACGAGTGAGCGTTGGAATGCAATTTTATTCCAAAAATAGTTCCATCGCCCAAATACCCTAATTTGTACTAGATCCATGTGTTTATGAATCATACCAGTTTGGGGCGGCGTGTTAATGTAAATCCCTTTTATTGCAGTCACGGGTTTCGCGGGGGGCTAGGTGGCTAAGCTAGGTGAAATTTGAAATGGATTTAAAACCGATATCAATTTGGCTCCAATATCGCAAATCGCCTCCTTCATCGCCTGTCTCGAAGCTCACGTGTACGATAAGGACATAGAGGACCGCTTTATCGCACGCGATTCGGTCAGACTTGGCGAAGGTGCGCAGACGATACGAGACATCTAGACGAAGAAGCCGTCTCGATGGAGGTGTAATTCTCGTTTTCTTTTGGGTGCCAACAACGATATCACGCATGCGTGAGTCATTCTTCGCGCACTGTTGAGGAATCCATTGAGCGGGGGAGCGAGGAAGTGGAATGACGAGCAGGATGGAGCGACGCAACTTTATCGTGGCGTCGTCTAATGTGTGTCTGTCTGCCGTCGGTGTAGAGGGGCGCGCACCCAGAGAGAAAAGCCATCCACGTAAACCGGCGGTGCTATGAAGCAGGTTTTCAAGATGAAAAGCCATCACGAAGGCATCACACAGGCCTCCGATCCCGGAGAGAGCGAGATATGTTGTGACTCAGCATCCTTCGTGTCTCACACTCGCGGAGCTTCTCACGGATATCAGTTTCGGGGGCGATTTCCAAACCGAAACAGCGCCCAAATTTGTTCCCAAAGGCAAAGCTTCCCGATGCCTATCGCGTTGATCTTGCGCCAAACCCCCACCACGCAAGACAGAGTGGCTGGCGATCAGCTGGGCGATTTTGTTGTTCGCCCCGGCCCATATGAGTGTCTATTTACACGGGGCTCACCCGCGCCCCATCGAGTGCGAAACGCGGAGCTGTCCATTACGTAACAACGTTCTTTCCGTACGCCACGCCCGCCGCTACCGCGTGCCGCTCGGGTGTTTACGCTTATGACGTCAAAGAAGATATGTTTCGCTGCCACGGTCATGGGCCGCCGTCTCGCGTGCTGGACGTTGATGATTCACGGGGCCTGATCCATACGGTGCGCTAACGAGTAACCGAGCGTGCCGCGTCGGCTATAAATACGTTCCCGATAACAATTCTTCCTAGAGGTTTTCGTATTGTTGTTCGGCCCACTGGCCGGGCCGGTTGATAAGGTATTCTTAAGACGTTTAATCCTACGATCGATCCAAGAGCAAGAGGCCATTTCAGGGTGTCTTTGAAAGTAAATTAAGGGTTGATTTTATTGGTAGTTATTAATTCATTTATTTTCCTCTTTCTATCGCTTCATGCAATCGAATTATTCGCTTTGCTCCAAATCATATACTCTGTGCTAACTGCCTCACAAATCCTACCATTTGCATACTCGATGCAGTACTTGAGTTTCTTATATCGCTCTCGCTAATGGGAATTTGGGTGTTTTTGCACTTACTTGCTTATTTCCATCTCCTGCACCGACATGGTTACTCGTGCATTTTTGCATCTCCTTCCATTTGCAGCATACATTTGTTATACCCTTTCATTGCATTTTAATTTTGCACTTTTGCCTGCGTTGTTGGGATATACTTTCCGGTTTTTTTTAAATCTCCAATCGCTCTTTTGCATTATCATAATAGTTATTAATATGTTTACCACACGCTGCACACTTGGGGGGAGCTGCCACCACCGCAGCTGCATTTACATATATGTGTGGCAAACGTTATGCACATTTCCGTCAATTTCTCCTTCGTTACTAGAACTTAGTTGTAAACCCTAATATCCTTTTAATCATGTTTGTTTGTCTCAAGCCGTCTGGTTTGCAGTTCACTCACAAATAGTTTATTATGCTTATGTCTGTGTATTTTGTTTTTATACTGATTTCTTTCGTTTAATTTTCCTTCTTTTGCACTTGTCTAAATCAAGAGATATTGTTTAACTGACGAATATACACACACGAGCTCCCGTTGCAATTGGGGATTTTTCTATGTGCTTTGCAGTTCCTTCTTTCTCATATGGTATTTGGACACTCGCCACTCTATGAAAGCGGACGTCGGCATACACAGGCAACCGCTACTCTTCGGGCGCTTGATAATACCTTCCTGAACCTGTACTATTGCTATACTGATTTGCACAAATGTGTGTTTTGTATCGCGTGTTCGCTCACTTCGCTTTAGAATGATTAATGTTATTCAATCCTACATAATCGATTTACAAAGGACCAACGCATGACGATCCGAAGGAAAAGCCGATTATTTCTCATTCTGGCATGTTACCTACCGGATGGTAAGGTGCGAAAGAAGTGCGCAAGCAGCATTATTGCTTTATTTGTGGGGATGTTTTAATTCAGATCCTTCCCTGTCTCCGATTTGTAGGAATGAAGGTGGAGGTCAGTAATTTCACTTTATTTGCTACGTTTTGTTTGTTATGTTTGAGATGCTGGTTGGAGCTCTATTTGCATTTCCAATCGCTATGATTGTTTAATCGTATAACCGTTCGTCGTATTTCTTACGTCGAATCTGGACTTGTTACACTTTATGTGGCCTTTTTTTTTCTTTTTCTCTTATTTCACACAGTTTAGTTCTACAAAGTAACGCTATTAGTTGCCATAATGTTTGTTTGAACCTTGAATGCACAGAACAAAAGGTTCTCTGTTTGTTGAAGGGGTGTGTCTCCTTTTCTAATGCTGGGCACAGAGAAAAGGCTCCAGGAGAGGAAATTACTTTTCAATGAGCAAATAAAATGAAGCGATTGTCACTAGGTGTTACTGCTGCTGTTCATCATGCATACTTCTACCAGCGGATCAGACGCAAATATGAAATTGCGAACATGGACACCGCCAATCTGCCTTCGGGTACTCTGTTCTGTTCGGGGTGTTACTAGAGTTTGGAAAAGCTTCTATTTTTATATATATATCCATTTCCACAGGTTATTCTATTTCTAAGCATAGCGCCACAAAGTAGCCCACCGGATCCCAACGGGGATGCGTGGGCCCACTGAGCGGAGAATTTTAAACACTTTTTCTCTTCTTTTCTTCTGGTTCTCTCTTTTATAAAAAGGGCGGAATCGTAAAACTGTACCATCTCGACAATGTGTATCTCGTGTACGCATGCTTACTTTTGGTTTCTATATATCCAGAGTTTGGGTTACTATCTTTTTGCTTTTTGTTAGGTTCATTATCATTTTTTTCTTCTTTTTTCCGTCTTTTTTCGACTACCTGTGGCATTGCCAGCCACGTTTGCGTTCTATTTACTAAGAATTTGTTTACAACGGTTTTAATATTCGATTTTCATGTATGTGTATGTGTAGCACGTGTGCTTTTTTGCGTTTGTGGATAGTGTTTATTTACTTTTCCTACAGTTCTTCCTGTTCCGCCTTCGCTTAGGAAAGTGGGAAACGCAATTATTTGGTTAGTTAGGAATAGAGTTTATAGAGTTGCAATTGTAGAGACAGACTTAAAAAATGTTTCTTTCGCTGCGTTTGAAAGGGAAAGTTGCTTTATAATGTGTATATTATCATTTGTGTTCCATCATCATTTCGCTATCGGGAAGTGTACGACAATTCGACACCTTCTCTCGGGAACAGGCGCACATGTCGCGTGTATCGACGTAGCGGAATATATTTTTATTCGAACTAATCACTCTCATACACAGCGTTGGTTTTCACAAACATCTTTATCATAGCATCTCGTTCCGTTTACGGGTAGAATGGTAGAATGATGTGATGCGTTTACTAAACATTACATGAAGAATGGTGATTGGAAAAGAGGTTTCGCTCATCTTTGACTTTCAATATTATGAGGGTTGCTTGCGTTTTGTAGTTTAGTTTTTTCCAGTAAGTCTATTTCATTATTTTCAGTTGCATTGGTTTGCATCTTCTATGTGAGGGAAGGAAGGACATTTGATATTTACACGATTTATTTCTCTAGATTTATCGTATTATTTACGGTATGAAATTAAATTTGACTGCCTTTCCGACGAGGGCTCAAATGAGTTATAACAAATATGTTCCTCGAACTAATTATTTATACTTGCATTTATACTGAGTCGCATAATTTATCCGTTTCGTCTGTTGCATGTTGGCTGCTGATACCTTTTATCTGACTGTGACTGTTGCATTATGTTTGTTTTGATGGTTATTAAAAAGTGCCGCTGTAGTGCAGATGTGATCGTGTATTTTGCTATAAAACCGAATTGAACATTAATATTAACCGTGCCTGCTTTAAGTACGTTTCGCTTCTCTTTGTCTAGTCTGGTTTTTTGTACAAAGATTCCCAAGTACACCCCTCACAACTAAATGATCAGCATCAAAGGGGTGATTTGTTGAACTGTTCCTGCATGGCAACCAACAATCATCAATGGCAAAGTTAGAGAAATGATAATATCAATCAAGTAAAACATAACTAAAACTTCTAGTGAAATCTTTTCGCTTCGTGTCAATTTTTAGATTTTATCGGGAAACGCTTAACGCTATGGATCATGACGGTACCCTTTATCGATCAGATGATGGCGACAGACATTTTTCCTCCATGTTCCACTTTGCAGCCTGTGGGTATGATTTCTTTTGCTTCGAGTCTTCTTAAATTCAAATAGAGGGCAGTGTGTTTTAAAATGAAGCAAGAAGGAATCATATATTCGGATCTCTCAATTAATCAACAACACTGAATGATCGTTACGAAGTTCAGCCATGTCTAGTATACCGCCTATACTTTGCCCAGAAACGATTGCCATTCTGCTTAGACATCCTGTTACACATGAAACAACAATGCATCGTTTATTATATACTTTCGATAGGATTGTTTCTTTTCGTTCGGCGATCAATAGTTTTTGCGAATACCAACGAATCTGCAAAGTTCGCGGTTGTTTCAGTAGGTTTCCGTCTGTTATTGGAACGTTCAGAAAAGGAAAACTAACATACATAAAATAACTTACCATAGAATGGTGAAACGTGAATCTTGAAACTTCGCTGCACTGCTTTCTTGTCTCCGCATGTGTGCAATGGATGTGGAGCATGTGCGTATGTGAGAAGAAAATACCTTATTTGTATGTTACATTCTACGTCCTAACGTCTTATAGTTCAGCTCCACCTTTCGCGACCAGTATATAGCCGCTTCTACTAAGGACATTGTTCAGGTTGTAAATATCACTTTACTCATCTTTTACTTAGTGTTCTCTGTTTTTCGCTGCACGTTACATTATCCATTTGTTTAGCCCAGTTATTGCACTTAATGACCAGATAGATGGCGCTAGGGCGAGATGCACAGTTGGAAAATGATCCACCATTTCCTTGTCTGACACACAGATGCTTGAAACCATATCACTCTGCTAATGACGCCAATAAGCATGGCTCACATACGCGTCCACACCCAAACGCACACAACGAAATAGAGGATATTTACTGGCACGCGCTGGAACATATGCACTCAAAGGGGCGATGAGGAAGCCGCTGCGACACGGTTCTCCTTTTAGAACCGGTGGTAAGTGTCGTTCGATCTGCACAGTTTTTGATGCTTGAAAATGTTTCGAAACGACAAAGCATATGTTTCGATCTGGTTAACGTCATGTCTGGGGTAGCCTATTGCTTAACTTTTTGTAATGGTTCGATTACCTCGCTTGAGTAAACCAGTGAAGTGATTTTCTAAATTAAACTTTGCAATAAGAAATCATACAATCTTAGACATCTTTTGCCACCGCATACTTCACTCCTCGGCGGTTGATACTGGTGGCCCTGAGGAGGATTCGTCGGGGTGCGGTGATGCCATTGCGGTCGCTGCGTCTGATGGTAATGCTGTTGCTTCGCCTGTTACTAAAGATGACTGTGATCCGGAACCGACGGTACAGCTACCCTCCGGTTTCTACCGTGGAGCACCCTCGCCATCTGCTAGATTATTGCGCGCTTCATACTCCATCACCTCCTGATAAATCAGTTCTTTCCACTGCTCGACTGTGTGCTCGCGCTCATCTACGCTATGATCGTACGGTCCGGGAGCGGGCTGTTGAATAGGTGGGAAAATCGAGGCTCAGATTATTATTCTATTGGACGAAAAACGGGTTTAACGCGAGACACTTACCGCATTAACTTCACTCTCATCATACCAAACGTTAATGTAGCTGTGTACCAGTGCTTGATCCACAGAGATGCGATGCTCTGGATCAACGACCAGCATTCTGCTCAGCAGATCCCGCGCCTGACTAGCCTTCAGTCGATTGTGTTCGTTCGAATCGGTCGGGAACAATACGTCGGGGAAGAGCCGATCGAACGGATATCCGGTGTAGCGTGGTCTGTTCTCCACGTAATTCCGTACGGTTGGTTGTAACCTTGTCATAAATGACTGGGACGGAGTACCCAATTGTTCTGTTGTAATTGGAATGGAATTAGGTATACTTAAATGCTGCTGTTTATCGATATTTCGTACACACAAGACGCTTACCAATGATTTTATTCCACTGATCAATATGATCTGTACCCGGGAATAACACACCACCTCGTATCATTTCACCCATGATGCATCCTACGGACCAGATATCGACGTTCTCCTTGTAGCCCATGCCAAGGATGACCTCCGGAGCGCGGTAGTACCTTGTCACGACGTACGGCGTCATCATGAAAGTCGTACCGGCTGTGCGAGCCAGTCCGAAATCTAATATTTTTAGTGTGCAGTCTGATTTGACGACGATGTTGGATGGCTTCAAGTCCTGTTGGGTGGGAAGGAGAGAAAGTCGAGGCAACACGTAAGCTACACTGGGTTCATTCGTCAGCCTTCTCGCCAATACCTACCCGGTGAATAATACCAGCCGAGTGGAGATGCTTGATGCCGCACAGCATCTGATAAAGCAGATAGGACATCCGCTCGTGGTCCAGGTCCATCTGGATGACCTGACACAGGTTCGCGTCCATAAGCTCCATAACGAGGTACACATCCTGGAATTCTTCTAGTGTACGCTGTGGCGTGAACGCGTTCAGCAGCCCGATGATCTAGGGATAGAACAGATTGGATTGATTAGTTTGATATCACATGCACGTGCACGCAGCTAATCGATATTACACGAGCACACCACCTTTACTTACATTTTTATGATTGACTAATTTCATAAGCTTAAACTCCCTGTAGGCTCGTTTGGCGTGAGTGACATTTTGGAAAGGTCTTGATAGCTTTTTGATGGCAACATTTTGCTGTGTTATTGTATCGTATGCGGCGCTGCAAAGAGAGAAAAGGAAAATCGAAAATTTAGCATTATTCCATTTTCTTTCTGTGGCGGTTTTGCTGCAGACGGGTGAATTGTAAGGTACAGCGATGGGAACGTGTGGGTATCGATGAATTTTGTTAGTCGGAAAAAGAACGATACAAATGCTAATGTTACTGCGGACATCTGCAGCTGCTGGTCAATTGTGGATGCTTAGAGCACCGAATGCCGACACAAGAAGCAGACACCATTGAAGAATAAAAAGCAGATATTACGAACGACAGCGATATTGATTTTCGTGATTTTATTTTCTTGGAAAGCGGAAACCAATAATTTTTCTCCGCAGTGATTTATAAAGAGCAATTATGTCAGGCGTGTGAAAACAGGATGGTCATAACACGAACTCCATTAGTAGTATAGAAATGTAAATCACACGTACGACACCATATTTCTAGATCGATGCAGATAGAATATTCGAAACACAGTATAGTATAACAACATTCGCTTAGCATTTACCAGTAACCATCACCATGCTATGAGGATGAAAGTGTAGTTAATTTTTAATTCGTATTACACTTAATGCATTTGCAATCCGAAACCACGAGAGTGTATTAGTCGACTAAAGTACAATAGGTCATTAATACTGGCCGACTTACCACACCGTGCCCTGCGCACCGAAGCCTTTTGCCTCCAGATTAATGTACCGATCGGGGACTTCGAACTCGGTGTCCCCAAACTGATACCTAACATAATTTGTTGTTTTCTTGTTCATGATTGCAGTGTAGCTGTTAGATTTGTATACTCTTTACAAAAACAATGACTAGATGTAGTGCCGTAGCACGCACTGTGCAAAAAAGCAATAACCGTGGATTTAATCTCAACCAAACTTTCCTTCTGGTATTCAAATCTTTCAGCGTAACACGCATAAACTTGCAAAAACCGAGCTTTTGCACAAAATCAGCTACAGTTACTGCAAATGATACTCGATATCTGATAGATTTTAACTAAAACGAAAAAAATAAAAAAAATATTTAAAAAAATGTCAATTGTGGGTAAAAATTATGAATACAAAAATAGAGGCGGATCGTGGAAAATGGCCAACTACAGCCGAGAGACAATTTCGCTTCGTCGATGCTGTTTTTAATCGTGTCTCAGAGCTCACCGGACTTCCTCCACTCTTCAAAACACCGAACTGCTTATTAAGATTGCCGACAAAGCAGTAGCAGTGCAATATGCCTTTAATTACTCTCCTGTTTGCGATCAATTACTACTCCAGCGACATGTGTCGGGGTGCAGTCGAACGATGTAAACGAGATGATAGGGGATGCAAAGCCTCTGTATGGCCTACCGGAAGCAAATTGGTAAACAATTCTGCAACCTAACACCAACTCCAAAGAGGCAGTCATTTCGGGCTACTAAACCACACGATACAGCACTTGATGGAATCGTAGAGTCCTGACGCCCTGGGACCAGCCATCCGACAGATGAGGGTTTGGTCAATTCGGTGCCTGAAACCGTAAATTTAGGCTAGCAAGACTGAGGCTGAGAGTGAGATTTTCCTGGCAAAAGTTTTGTGCACTTTCCCGGCCCCTTCTACTAGGTTCAGCCGGAACAAGTTTCCATCCGACCACATTACGGTCGTACGCTGTTGCTATAAGACGAGTATTACAATAAAAAATAAGAGCAATTATTACCATCATCACGGCACGAATTCCGTGCAAGAAAAGTTGTTCATACAAGTCTTTCTCCTGTCGTGTGCTCTGCTTTTCCACCGGTCCCGGTCACAGAAACTCATTCATTTCATGGTGCAGCGGAGTTCATGCATAACGCAACATCAATTTTCATAGAATATGTACCCCTGCAACCCTGGAGCCGCGGAACGGAAACCCTTGGTGAGACGATACCGTGCGTGGAAATTGTTGCCAAGAGAAGACGACGGTCTATCCTCGGATTTGCTGCTCTGCTTTTCTTGCAGTGGTACGACGATGCCGAGCCGCCCTGCTGCAATGCAAGCAAATTAGGCGCACGAAATAAGTTCGCTGTCTCCGGAGACAGCGGGCGTGCTGAGGGGCTGGTTTGTTTAAGGGCAGAGATTTATATGGCAATAATAATATTTGTCCACGATCTTTCCCGCTTCGTAGCGATGGAATTGAAATTTTGTGAAAAATATTTTGCCACAGCGTGAGGTGGGAGAAACTCCGAGAAAACCCTGCGAAGGGTTCCTTTGTACTGAAGGTAGAAGATGGGAGGTTTCCACCATAAGAATATGGCAATAAGAAATACATAAGTTAAAAGATTGCGTCCAGGTAAATGCCTGCAATACGCTCTCGATTTCGAAAAATTGATGCACCTTTCTGTTGTGGATATATTTCCTTCCTGTTTTGTTTAAAAATTAAAGCCCCGGCTGCCTGGAGCATTGCATCCTCAATGCAATTATGATTTTATATTTTTGCTTTTCTATCAAACTCAGACGTTCCTCACTAAAAGCCCATGAGAAAATTAAACAAGATAAAACAAAACCTCCAAATCAAACACCCATACCTACACACCATCGAACCTCGGTGCAGTGTATGAACAATTGAGCTACGCGAAATAAAAGTTAGATTTCACCTCAGCCTGAGAGGCATTCCGGCCCAGGAAAAGTATCGCCGGTTATAGGTTCAACTTTCTGAATAATTGAAAATTGTTTCACCCTTTGCCCCTGTAGTACACCAGTCTGGGAGCGCTGCTCTTGGCATAACGGTTCGCTGCTGCTTTTTCGAAACTGCTTCTTTATTCATCAGCTGGTTGGATGGTTGTTGGGAGAGAAAATGGAAAGGGGA
This sequence comes from Anopheles plumbeus, assembly GCA_034621735.1. NCBI lineage: Eukaryota > Metazoa > Arthropoda > Insecta > Diptera > Culicidae > Anopheles > Anopheles plumbeus. Next base: position 25,257,706 of record JAOEFI010000004.1, read on the forward strand.
GGGGTGGGGTCGGATCGGAAGTAGTGTAAACATTTAACCATGGTGTAGGGTAACAAGGCGTAGAGCTGCACAAAGTGCTGGCCAGAAGCCGCCGCGAAAACGGCATCGAAACATTTCGCCTCCTGACAGGGAGTTGGAGAATTAACTTGACGCAATAGGAAACTGTAGTCTCGGGCACTGGTTCAAATTTCGTACCATGCTTGAAATATGCGCGGCCCTAGGAGAGCCGAGTGCTTGAAACATTGCACGTCACACTTGGCAGAGCGTGTCAGGAGATCGAATAATTGAAAACTCTTGTAAATGTTTGTTTCGGCGCATATCACAGTCGATCGACGCCCAATGGCGGCGGTTAATTACAAATGCGTGTCGATCGAAGTGGTGTCCCGTAGCAGGAGGTCCTTTGCTTCTGCCATGAGGCTTGATGTACATCGTTGGATGGCGGATGTGGCGACTGCCACTGTAAAGACATACTACGAACTTCGAGAGCGTTTTTCTTTGGTTAACTCACCATACAATGCCTTGAGCACCGGATCCGATCGGTTTCAAGTTCTGGTATCGCTTTAGAATGGTAAACTTGGTGTCGCCCACCTCAACGGTGTAGAAGGCGTGACGTGAGCTCATGTTGAAGCCACGATGTTGTTTCTCACTTTTTCTTTAATTGTTATTATTGTCTGTGGAAGAGAAGAAGTATAAACAACAATTAGTGCTAAATATCCTGCACAATAATACTGCAGAAAGTATAAGTTGGGTAGGCTAGGGGTTTGGGGTGCCTTGGTTAAGTTAAAACCTTTCCAAGCGACTAGTCGGAAAGATGTTATTTCTTTTCTCGGCGCTAATTTCAGAAACAAGAGCAATGATTGTAATTGTTCACTGGGTTCGTTACGAGTTGGGAATGCGTTAAAACTCTTTCCATTAGGGCATTCTTGCCAAAGTGGGTTTCCCATTACTGGAGATAAGGTGATGCGGGAAATCGGATGGACCTTCCAACTTTTCAGTCCGATTCTCAATAGCTTTTCCTGAAGTGATTAAAAAAACTTTGCTCATTTCATAATAGTTTTGTTTTCCCGAACCCATGGGGCACCAAACGTTTTTTTTGTACAGCTATCAACAAAGAGTTGAACCTTGGGCGCCTTGAGGATGTATTACGTTCCGAGACGACTGCCGGTTCCCAGCTGACCTATGTTCAATTTATTTATTCTGTAGGTATTATTTTGTTATGAGACAATGCTTTTGTGGGGGGCCGTAAGTGTAGCAATTTGGTTTGCGAGACAATCGACTGTAAGAATAGAAACGGTACCAGGCGCCTCCATCGAAATCACAGCCGAACAACACTTATTACATTCGATTAACTAATTATTACAAAAAGTAATCGCGTTCCCATTTCCTGATTGGGCAAACATCTTGTTCGTTCTGAGACGATGAGAAAGTTGGCCACCCTCCTAGATTATTTTTTCCATTACCTACTTTCTGGTTCTAAGAGCAGAACCGAAGAATACTGCTTAACAATTCCAGAAAAGCGAGAAAGCAAATAAAGAAAACCCAGTGACGCACGAAGTGGCGTCGATAGACGACCGGAAGCGATCTCCTCCCACGCGGAACCGTCAAACACCGGTTCCATTCAAACCCGGTTCCCATCCGGCCGGCGGAATAACTTCTTTTCCTTCACCGGTAATCTGCCAACGGTGTATTTACGCCGAAGGCCTCTTTACGGTGCTCTTTTTTGGGACGGTGGCGATAGAAGGCGATCAAATGATTGCGAATCCGTTCAGGGGAGCAACCTCCAAAAAGGGCATTGTGTGATGTACTTGCGTATCATGTGTGTGTGTGTGTGTGTGTGTGTGTGTGTATTGTGAACTTTTGCCCCAGTTTCGATCCGTCCGAGCATCAGTTGGGAATTATTCGTTTCCCTATAGTATGGATGGCGTTGCTCACACATAAAGCTCCTTTGCTCTGGAGTGCGAGAGTTGTATGCGTCTGTTTGCGTTCGTTTTACTTCCAGTGCATAACCGGAACAGGAAAAGGGAGGCTTTCCCTGCTGAAGTTAATGCACGAAAAGCGACAGAGGACGTTTCAAACATGCTCTTTCGATCTTCCGAAATCCCGCAGGGAGCGAACTGATGATTGTGGTTCGTCTCTCCCACTAAGCTCTGTCAACAGCTACTCATTTGCTGGTACAACGTGTTCATGAATAAATGAATTTCATTTCCTCTAGGATTCCTGTGCGAATCCTGTTTGTCGTCCCCACCTCTCCTGCTCCACTAGCTCTGATTATATTCGAGATATAGTTCTACTTTTTTGGTTGCTACACCGTGCTTGCAAACGTTCGTTAAAAATGATTGATTGAGGAAAGTATGAACATTCCATGCCTGGGGGGTTATGCTACGTTGCCTTCTCCCCTTCCGGGATTCAGTTTCCCTTACGACCGGACAATGATAATACCCCATCGGTCAATTCGCCAACCAGCGGTCAGGTTGTCTATTTTCTGTCAAACTTCTCGATCTGAACGAATATGAAATGAACGATCGCCATTTAACGAGTGTTACACATTGGCCCGAGGGATGCTATTTTCACGGTCATGCCCACATTCCCAATTGCCACATCCCATCTAACATAGTATGGGAAGGCACACTTCATCCCCCCTCTCACTATTCCATTGCTATCTTCATTTGCAGACGAATAACCGGGTGGGACAATGTTACATAATAGAGTTGATAGTACATTTGACTCTATGCCCCCCCTTTAACATTTTGTTAGAATGGGCAACATTTTTCATGATGAGTAACATTGTGAAATGATTGTTCCAAGGTTCTTGAAACATTCGCCGCTTGAAGGAAAAGTTCATCAAGCTTGCCTTGTTACGAAAATTTATGGATTTGGAAGTGAATGTAATGTGTTGAGGAATTATCCGTTTCTCCCAAAACGACTGACATAAATCTGTTTCACACATTTTATACCTTACCTAAGATCATTCCATTTATTCTATGCTAGGGTGGACAAGAAGAAGAAGGAATAGGATAGGAAAGGAAGGAAGCATGAAAATGCAAATTAAATTCCTGCTGCGAGCACTTTAGATGAAAAACGACAAACTCATCCCTACCGCAGATATTGCAATGCGAGGAGGATTTGCTGTACGATCTCTTTGTACGAGGATGAACGTTCGAGAGAGGTGATGGAGGGCACAGCGGGAGGGCAGAACATCAGTCGATTTTCCGAGAGGCCAATTCGGCGAAGCTTTCAACATTTTTGACAATCCGAAGGAAGAGTGTACCAAAGGCATAGGCCAGAAGCAGCGAACTGCTCCAGCGTTTCTTTGAGCTCCTGGAACAGTCAACCAATAGGAGTGCGTGTGTGAAGGGCGGCAGTGAGTACACTAAGGGCGATTGAGTTTGCAGAAGGTCTTGTGAAACGATCCTCGCTTCGGTTACTGTGTAGCGAAAGATTGTTTTTGTGACCAACGCATCCGGGCAGTGTTTCCTATACGATGAAAATAGGCACTACTGGCTATCTTTTGACTTCGTTTCGGCTATGGATGAAAACTGGTTCACAAAAAGGGTTCACGAAGGAATGCTAAGAATAGCAGCCCCTGGTTCCCTGCAACTAGTCCTACGAGGGGACGTTGCTCGGTCACTTGCCGGGATTATGGTTAGGATTTTTACACTGAATCCCGACTACCCGCTGGATGGTGATGATGATGGTGATGGTGGACTATCGGAGTCGTACAGTCTGGGCTACGACAGGAGCGAATAGAAAATCCGTCCCTTATATATGAGGCAACATTGACCGTCGCAATATGTTGGTGATGTTTCCTCTTTTCCTTTGCTATGCCGACGGCATTCCTTTCCACGACTGACTGCGTTTTTTTTTCTTTTGCGATGCTGCTGATAACGCGGGACGAAACAAAGGAGACACCCAGGGCAATTTTGCCGCCCTTCCGTCGCGGTCATCATTACCGCGTCCAACCTAATGACCCCATTTGGACGCGCGCTCCATTTGGCCGCGTTCCTCTGCTTGGCCGTGGGCCAAAAATAACACAGCGACATTCCAGAGAACGGAACGTGCCAGCGTCCGGCCTGCCCACTATCACCCCTTCGCCAACGAGTAGTTGTATATTTTCAGCAGCATCCTGGCGCCATATGATGGAGAACTTTTCGTCTTCCACAGCTTCCGCTACAGCTTCCCTCAAATTTTCCCAACTTCATTCGATTCTAGCTCGAGCTTCGAGGACATTGTTGTGTTCGAATGGTTGGACTTTACAGCGCAGTTGCGTTGTTTGCGTTGCTGAAGCAATCCGCCAACAAGCGGAGGACCCTGATGGGAGGATGGTGTGCCGTACCAGCATCATAATCCTAATTCCTCTTTCTGTTCAGTTTCGGAACGGGCGAAAACATGCGGTGGAATTAATAAAATACCATAAAGCTTTGCAATTCACAGAACTGGGAGCGCGCTGGTTTTTCTTGTACGCGGGGTAGCAGCCAAACGCACGTCATCAACCGGAAATTCGGTGGTTTTTTTTTGTATCTCCACAACGAAGATTTATGACTGCGCTGAAACGGGAATATCTAACATCACAAAGAAGATGAAACCCTGCCCAGACTTACGCCACTAAATCATTCTCTCTTCATCCATCCATTCGGAGTGCACCATGTGTTTCCGGGACTGGCAAAAAAAAGGTGAACTGCCTTGGATACAAGGGACACCGCTGGTACGCGAGGTGAAAAATGGCATCATCACTTACCATAATGCAGAAGAACCCAGCATAGTTCGGAAGATGTCAACTCTATGGTGGCCGTCTTTATTTTAACACCTGCCCAAGAAAAAAAACAAAGCAGAGAGAATTAGCAGAGAACCGCAGTAAGCAGCATAATCCACAACATAGTTCCCCAGTTGCTGTGACAGTTTTATTCGTACAAAGATAATTTTCCAGAAAGCCGGTGCATCAGAGGGAGTTTTAAGCTACCGACGTTATGTGATGCAGTTCATAATATCCGAAAGCACAATCATACATTCTTGTCTCTTTCAATATGTATATCACACCGTTTCGAATATAATCCCATATAACAACGACGCATATGTAATATGTAACCTGTCTCCAGCATAAAATTGTTTTGAATGCATCTGATTGGATAGTTTACGGTTTCGTTAAAAGTGACGTAAGGACCAATTACTTCACTTCAGAGCTGCTGGTAACATGAAGGTGATTGTGTGTAGGTGTGGGCGAATAAACATGTTTCCGTCCATTGAAGATCGTTCGATGATGATACCTCGTCCAAAGGATACAATCAGATTCGTTAGCAATGCCAAGTACCTGCTGCTGCTAGTATGGAAATTTATGGCATATTTTCCAACAGCAAGCAATATTTTTGCTGTGCTTCGTTCATTTTTCGCGCAACGTACCGCGGGCTGTGCCACTGGCGAACTGGAGAAAAGAGTGAAAATATGCAAAACGAAAGCCAAACACCACGGGACACGGGAAAAGCTTGTACATATCGTTTTTCATTTGGCCGGAAACATTATTATGGGCGGTTTGCCGATCTTTTTTTTTTGTCAACCATCGATTGATTTTCGTTACCCCTTCCACCGAAATACCCCATTTTGTTATCGACTTTTACAACCCAACCGCATGTATAGCTTGTATCGCGTTCCCAACTACAGAGAAAAAAAAAAATGCGGTAAAATTGCATGCAGAAATGTGATTAAAAAAATCACTACCAACCTATCTGTATCGATCAAATTTGGAAACATAAAGGCAAACCCCAGTACAACAATACACCGAATCTACACGGCTAACGGAAGCGGCTTCTTTCTCCTGAAACAATCGATAGATTGGCCAGCGTAATGTTTCTAGACGCAGGCGACGTGCTGGAGAGAAAATACACTATTTTTAGTGACAGACGCGTACTTGCATCGATTTTGTAACGAAAATACGCACACTCGGGGTCCTGTCGGTGCTCCTTTTTCCTGTGCCGGATGAATACACCTTCGAAACCCATACATAAGCATGAGTGCAGTATACACATGAATCTATTTATTACGCTTTTCCGCACATGATTTCTTTTCCCGAGAAAACTGCTTTACCAAACGGAACATTACGCTTGCCCCTGGGCGAAGGGGGAGCAGGAGAGCGGGCACTGTTGATGGGATGCTGCTCAGAATGCTTTTATCATAATTGAAGTTTATTGACAAAGTGTGCGTAAGTGATGGAAAGAGGACGACCGACAGGCAGTGGCAGGAAGTGGGCGTCTGTTCGTCATCTGCCTGACTGCTGCTGCCAGGGCAAAGGACATCCTGCCATCTAGAGGTACTGGGTAAGGAAATGCTGTAGGGAACAGGCGAATGACTGGGATTCGCAGGTGGGTGGAGGAGTTGACAAAACTTTGCGGATCCACAAGATGACAACTTTCCAAAGTCGTAACTCTGCCTGACGTCGGGCTTCCGTTTTGGCTGACGATCGAAGGATACAACTGGACGAAGCTACGGTTTTCGCTCGCAGGTTTATCGACGTGATTACATATGCCTTGGTTCATAACTTTTTATTACCAGCTTCACACTCACTCCGCCGTGGTAGGGTCATTTGGTGGTCATATTGCGAAGAAATAAAAACAAAATGAGGAAAATACTATTGGTACAAGAGACACAATAGCTGGAAATCCAACCACTTCCTGCGCCAGAGATGAAAGTGGCTGTTAGAAGGAAAGGTCCTGAATAGCAATTAAAAGAACACCTGCTGGCCAGGTCTAAGTAAGGATGTTTAGCTTCCGCAGTGCACGGAGCCAAAGTGAATTAAATTTTACCCAAAACGATAAAGTTGTGGTCAGGGTACAACTACACTTGCTACATTCATCCTGTGTACATGGATTCCAGCAAAGCTCCTCAAAAGCCAAGATTGAATAGTTGAAGTTTGAGAAATCCAAATTCGTGCAGATGCTGTTTCCAAAATGGAGGCGCGTGGTGCTCATTTTAACCTACTTCATTTTCGAACTGTCTGAGCTAAACATATATACCTTGAACCTGTATTCAAACATAACGATACCCTAGAAAGCACTCGAGCGATATGTAATGGTCTTTATTTTGTA
>JAOEFI010000004.1:25277911-25341139 GCA_034621735.1 Anopheles plumbeus
GAAGGATAGTCGCCTGCAGGGACACAACTCCTGGTGCTTGAACAAAAGCGCCCCATTGCACGGGTCCTACACCTCTCGGTGCTGCGGCCAAGGGTTCAATAAACATATGGCACATTGCGTGACCAGCGCACGTTTTTAACTGCTTCGTTGACGATGAAGTATTTTAGGTGCTGCAGAGCTCGCGTTAGGCATCGTTGGGCGAGTCGCATTCACTTCAGTCCTTTGCACGCGACACACGGCGGTCGTACTGCATACATCCGAGTGAGGAAAGCTGGACTCGTACTCAGGCACAGGAATTACATTCCCCCCACCCATCCATTCCACGGCCGAACTATCCAGGGAAACGGAAGCCTGAACGAAAAAGAGCCGAGCGAAAGAAAAGTATATTGAAAATTCATACCACGGAAAAGCGATACCCGGCAGTCAGGCATGTTCTGGAGTGTGCTGTACTGCTACTTTGCAGACGAAAGTGAAGTTACTGAGCTATGTATAACGCTTCTTTTTTCGATGTTTTTTGTGTGTGCACCGTATGTTCTCCTTTCTCATCCAACACAACACACATACCTTCGTTCCAATATTTGGTCAGCTGTTAGCTTCGTTTTGAGACGGAGTTCATTCGCGTTGGCAAACAGTGCGGTACACTTTGCCACGTTTTACCCCCTTCTTGACCACGGCTTGAATTCAATTAAAAAGTTGCACCTCAGCCCTCTAGCTTGCGAGTGAAGAATCTGAGGCGAAGCTACTACAAATTTCTTTAAATGAAACACCGATTTATGCTACACTACAATTTGCTGACCTCTATCGGTCGTTACAAAGGAAAGCCACATTCGCGGTGTCGGAAGGGTGTGCCAATTTATTTTCGCAGCCGTTTCTATTTTCGTCCTTCGCCAAACGGAAGTGCGGAACGCGACAAACAACAACGCATTGTTGCTAAGTTTGCTAACATATTTCTTTGGATTTTTTTTTCTCAATGTTTGACATGTTTGACATTATGTTTATGTTTATTTCTATGTCCTTTCATTTATAGCATCCTCATCCTCGAGAAATAATTACACAACGGCTGCACGAAGCATTCGTACAACTCGAGCGCGACAATTTAATCGCGCGGTGTGCCAGCTATCGTTCGTTGCGCAGACGTACACTCTTAATTCTCGGCTTTTCACTTTCAAGCACTCCCATTCCTTCGTCAAACCAGTAATTAAGTACCGCCAAAGCACTCAACTTTTTGCGGTCGACGCAAATCGCTCCAGCAAACCGCGAAACAGCAAACAGTGTGCTTTAATTGAAATTCTTGCTCCCTTGCTCCCACCCTAACAGTTATACAATTGACATGCTCCATTCTATAATATTATCCATTGTATAATATTAACTCCAACCGCGAACGTTGGTTGGTGCGCTAGCGGCATTCTACGACGAAACAGTACATTGACGGTGAAAAACAATCCGCAGTCCTCGAACCACTCGGCAAAGTCCTGATTATCAATGGTGCAGCAACCATCGCGGTTTGATTTCGAAACGCCCGGCGAAATTCTGGAAGTAGCTTCGGGAGGCATGAAATCAACCCGAATCCGAACCCCCTCTCAGTCCCATCCGCGCTGCTTTGGCGCAAAGCGGCATCCGGGGCATAAAGAGAAGAAAGAAAAGAAGTTTTCCTCGCTTGATAAAATGCCCGATTTTACCAAAGAGGGTGGTTTATGTTGTTGTTTACGTTTTCTCCCTCGGGTGGAGAGGGTGCCAGACTGCAGAATCTAAAATGTCCTCCTAGGACATGGTCGCACAGCGTCAGCTACAACACTGAAGTCATCGAAAACGATTCGGCTGCTTAAGAAGCAAACATTTATTGTGACATCGTGTGCAACAATGCATTTCTGTCTTGGTGGAAAATGGCTTTCCAAGCGCCATTCTTACAGTCAAGCACCAAGGGATGCTGTTCAAACTTTTTACCCTAGGCCCCGCCATAGGCCTAACCGACAAAATACACTTCCACAGCACAACGCGGATATTCTCGCCTTCTGCAACAGACTTCTCCATAAACTAAGCCACCCGAGAAACAAATGGGTTGTGGAAAAGAGGAAAAACAAAACAAATAAATATTCAATGCTTGGCAAAGACTGTGCTGGTAGAGTGTTCGAGGGAATTTTCGAAGCCATGAAGGACCTCGTGCCATCTCACACAGCACTCTTTCCCAAGAGGGTTTTCCTGAAGTGCGAGGATTTGTCATTCAGAGGATTCAAAACACATAAACACTCACACACCGAGAGTGAAATGTAGGACTTATGTGCTTGTGGGGAATACTGTTGTTGTCACGCAGGCGTTTGGCCAGACTTTCTGCAGAATAAGGACTGTGTGGGAGGTGTATCCTGGGAGGGTGAGTACAAAATAGAAAATCATTATCGTCACCAACCTCCGGATTCTTCTCGAGATCGAGGTCAATTGAATAAAAAATAGAATGAACAGCCCCATAATCACCTACAATTACCTGGGTAAAATTAAAAATAGAAGCATCAGAGGAGCACCAGGAAACGACTCCAATTAAATCCAATCCATGCGCAATGTCAGGAGCACCCATGATTGAGAAGCTGATGGGCACGTTGTGTATTGCGAGTTTTCCAGCGTAACAGAAAAGTATACATACACACATACATACATAACTGTTTCGTTTCAACGTATGACGGTGCGGCTTAAATTGTGTTTCCTTGAAGAAGTATCGTCACATAAAGATAAAAGATGACAAAAGTACCTTCTCATTTTCCCATCGACAGTTTACATAAGAGGTCTCTCAAGTACACTAAAATCGTTGCGCTAGCTTAAACGAAATCATCAAACAATTTTGAAAAGAAAATTGCTCTGCAAAATGGTTCAACCACTTTTGTGGTTGTTGTATGATTTATTAACCCTCGTTCAATCCCATGTAGGTTACCTGTTTGCACACGTTTAAACATTTGTAGTGATACTTCTTTTCATTCGCAATAAATGATTCAATTCACAAACGAATCGATTTCAATGGCGTTAAATTTTCTTTCTATCGTCACCACGGGATACAAACGGCACTCCATGGCATGCAAACAATCACGCATCATCAACACTCATCGTATCTATCTACCTGCACAGCCAGTCGCAGAAATTCGATGAAAATTGTCGCTACAGATGCCAACAATCAACAGAACATAACTACCGCCCGTTCATCCTCCCTGCGTCTCACTCGTGGAGTAATATCTGGCGGAAAAGTCAGATTACCATTTGAATGGAAATTTGTTCCAGCGTACATCCCCGTCGCCGATGTCATCAACCTTCTCTCCCCTTCCCGGGCATTCGCAGTTTTCCATCCAACGGCAGTGGAAAACGTCCCCAAAGCTTTGTTTGCAAAAGAATGGACGATGTGCCCTCTTCAGCGTATCCTCCACACTTCGGGAACAGGTTGCTCGTGCCATCGTGCCATGAAAACGGTCAACACGTGTAGATACGTGAAGGCCACACGTACAAACGTTCGAGTGTAAATTTAAATTGCTAGGAAGCACCAGAGAAGCATCGGCGGCATCGACCCATTCGACGAATTCCATCCCGGGGAACGCAAAATATTTCCGCCACGCCAGTTTTGAATCCCATGCCGATTACAACATGCTGATTCGACTGTGAAAAGGTGTCAGGAATGAACTGGGGAACATTCTGCCCACCGGGGAACGGAGGCCGGGCGGGCGTCCCCGATGCCCAGGACGCGGCTGATTTGTTAAGCCGGAAATAAGCCCGAAAACATTGAACGGATGTCGCGGCGGCGGCGGCGGCGGCGGTAGCGCACGTAGCCTTGGGGTGGAGAAAGGAAACAGACAGATTGTTGAAATACACGCACAGCCTCCTTTTCTCCCGCCACCCACGATTGAATCGATCTTATGAATGGTCAGCAACAACCACTACACCGTCCCGCGTTAATGTTTTGACAACTGGCCGCATACACGCGTAGCAACAACGGGGCCGTATTATCGTTCTTTCGATGTTGTTTTTCGCAACGGCGGCATGCGATTGAATTTATGAATAAATTAGCAAATTCAATTTCAAATTTCCGGCCGTCGTTTTCCGATTAGGGACTACGGGAGAGGCCGATCCTGCTGGTCTGTTTTCACAGAAGGGAACTACATGTGCTGACTATCAACTGCAACATACAGTCCTTGCCTTCAGTGGGGCTGGGCCCGCCGGGTTTAAAACCGCATTCGGCATAACAGGATTGTCTCGAGCGTGGGTGCGTGAATTCATTGCCATAGCTATATTTCAGTAAACAACAGCAGAAACAACGGAAACAAACATCACCCCTATTCGTATCTGCCAACGAGACACACAGCGACGTGGACGAGCAAAGTGTGTGTAATTCGCGACCCTCTGTTTGCCGACACAGCTTGGACGTGGCGCTTCCCGGGAACGTTGCGACACCCTCCGGTCGACGGACGCACGCCTAGCAGTTGTTCGTTGCGGTCAGCCAACCGGCGGGGTTTCTTCTGTGTCTCACGGGCTCAATTTATCGGACAAATATTAGCCACCGTTTGTAGTACATGATGACGAATCAGAAGGAGTCCAGCCGACTCTTTCCCGCTGTCGATGGGTCGGGAGATAGAAGCAAGTCTGTCGGTGGTTATAAAACATCGTCACGCAAAATAGTATCTATTCTAATCCAATCGCACTGCCGATCAAACGGAGGGGTTTAAAAGGGATTACAACCGCTATTAATTGCCAAATAATTTTACGCCGATATATTGGAAGAGCTGTCCCGGACGTTAACGTAGCGAAGGCTTTTAGGACGGGTACCACAATAAACATGTAACGGAAAACATTGGTGGTAGAATAACGACCGGATCAACTCAATTTCAATTTCAAAACAATTTTTATCGTAACATAGCGTTACGGTTACTATCTATTTTGATATAATTAAACATAAGAAAAATCCAGATCGTGTAGTAACATCTTTCAAGGAAATAAGGTTAAGACAAATGTAAGAAAACACGTTTATTTCCCAAACCTGCATCAAATTATTCTAGTACCAAAACTGAAACTCACGCAATACATCGATGTACGGTCTATGTAGCACGAAAACGAAATTAGCTTTTTCTTCCGTCCGTTTAACATTGCACCCCGTAACGCCAACCGTCAGAGTCGTTGCTGCGTAGCCAGTCCTGCCAGTGAGAATGCCGAATCATTGCCATTTGGGAAACATGACATGCGCAATACATGTTCTATCGACTCTGCGAACAGAAAACAGAACGCCAGACAGCGATATTCTTTTCGAACACAGTTAAAGGAGCCATAAAATGTCTCCCAAAGCGGCAGCGACGGCCTAGCGTTTGGGAAGGGAGCAAGCAGACGAACTTAAAGGCTGTAGCCTAAAACTGTATTGGGCCCCCTTCAGCCCACCGAGAGGAACGACCGAACGGAATCGTCGCCTAGCGAAGTTTGGCGACGGTTTCGGTGCAAATGTATTACATTCCAGGCCACGGCGCAGGAATGTGGACAAACACTTCTATAACGAGTGGAAAATACAACTTTCGTGGCGAACCGCTTGAAGAAGTTCGCATATTCGGAGCTACGTAAAACGCTGTCTCTGTCAGCCAGTTTGACGCCCGAGGAGCGCACGGATTGCATGGAGCAGCAGATAAGGATTCAAATCATGTCGTTACGTTACGCTCGAAGCTATTTTTAGCCACTCCTTGTACTCCCCCGCAAAACCGTTTCTGAGCCCCTCTACCCGTGTGTAATACAATTATAATCATGCGGCGGCCCGTTCCTTGGGCGCTATTTGCGATGGGCCATTTATCCGCTTCTCGGTCGCGAATGACGAATGCGGTAAAATAAATTCGACCGAAGAGGATAGCATGAAGGATTTGCCAAACTCTGAGTAACTAATCACGGCTTGGAGCAGTTAGGAAACAGTTAATGAGGGAGCCATTTCACTATGCGAATCATTACTCCGTTCTATCAACGGCGCTACTAATTCTGATGAACGAGCAACAATTAACATACAATAGCGTTGAGATTACAGTTAGGATGCGTGGCATACATCGTACTACCAAAAACGTGTCATTCCTCTTATGCTCATCCTCTAAGAAAGGCTAAGTCGCTTAATATTAGCAACCTATTTGTGTTGAACAGACTAAATTATGTTTCTTGACTATGGAAATTCTTGTAGCTGTGCAATATCGCATTTGCATTGAACATTAATGTCATAAATAGCTATGTACATAAACTTCAGTTTAATTGATTCAATAGGCAAGAAGCGAGTAATTAGCCCAATCTAGTCACTGGGTAAAACTAATTCAAGATTTCAGCTTCTTCTTACCGTATTGACTGGCACCAACATTCTAGTAACAAATCATCCCCTGTATTCTTCTCCCCAAGAAGAAACCCCGTGTGGAGGGCGGTCAGATAATTGGCTGCCTAGCGATAGACTACGCAATTACGGCCTAATCTGGGAGTTTCAATCTGATTTTAATTATTCCACCATTGCAGCATAGACACGGCCACTGGCGGCCGACTGCTGATTCCTGCGCCAAATCTGCGCCCCGGTAAAATGGGAAAAGGGATCAGGTTACAGTTTTCAGTCCATCCGGGAAAATTGGCTCAATCTTTCGTCCCCATCTCCTTGGCGCCTGCTACAATGTTATGACAGGCCTCGAGCGACGGAATGATTAAAAAAAAAAACATACCGGAAACAACTTTTCGTACCCCTGCAGCCTGCTGCTACACACTACCCACCCCTGCTGCAGTGCGCAGACAAATGTCGGTGAGTGCGCCCACGTTTTCGATGCAGAACGACGCGCTCCTTGGCCCGGTGCCTAATTCCAATTTGTTTAAATATTCAGAAAATTACTAGCAGATATCACTTCACTGGCGCAGCCTCGGGCGAACGCAGGTCGCACCACTCATCTTGTTCAAGGAGCAAGAGAGATTTTGACACGGGAAGCCCGTATAGCCTTGCAGTCACTTTTCCCGAACCTGCCATTTTCCACCCGATACATCCAACACCTTCCAAGTCGGGCACAATCGTGGGGGAAACGTCTTCTCCGGGTCGAGACGCTGTGACGCCGTCTCCCAAGACGGGTGGTTTGAAAACTTTTGCGACACAAACACATAAAATGCCGCCGTCATGGTGCCGCGTATTTAGCGCCCGTTGTTTTTCGTTGCGGTTTGTTTTCCGTTGTATTTTTCACGTTTGAAGGGGCAAACTTTTATGGTGAAGCCTTCCTCGTTCTTTTTACAGCAACGTTGGGTGGGTCTCGCGTTACGTTGTTCGTTATTTTCCTGTTGGGAAACATCGTTCCTTAGTTTGAGTATGTGGGTTGCTGGAGGTATTTGTTTCGTTTTCCGTTTCTTGCAATGATTTTGTTTTTCATGGCTGGAAATTCCTGCCGATTGATTATGCAACCAAGTGAACGCGAAAGTTTGATGGTACACATACTTGGAAATGTGAATCGCGAAACCAAACCAAATTATTCAAACAGAAAATAACGTTCATTAAAATCGTTAAATCAGCTATGAATACATTACACCTTACATAGGTGATTTCAAATGTCTATCTTTATACTTACCAGCTTAAGACACCCGTTCGTCCTTGCGCTAAATGACGGAAATGGGAAGAATGTTTTTTGCTCTCCTCAGGATCCCAAAATAGTCGCCCGGATGCCACAGAGAAGCTGCAACGCGCAGAAAGAAACACCGGAAACACAAATCTATCACACAGTCAGCTAAATTTGTTTCCCTCTTCGATTCGGCACATCGCACAAATATGGACACGAACCGTAAGCACACAAACTCCGCGCGCGTATCACACTGCTCCCGTTTCCCGGTCTAGAAATCCTTACGCGACCGACTTCCGCTTCCGTTTTCCCGACTCAGCCAACCTCCGCGTACCGGGCGGGCGTGTGGGGGTTGGGGTTGGACTGTTTTAATTTTTCCAGCAAAGGCGCCCCAAACGATTCTGGTGGTGTGTATCGTTAATCATTAGCCATTTCCACCGGCTTTCCTTCGTCGACGGTTTCGCACCTACTGTCACCCTGTTCCCCCCGTTGTTGTTTCAGTGAAGCATACACAAACGTGCTCATCAACAAGGCAACACACTACACGGTACGGCACACACAAACACAGCCGAGGCCGCTGTTTCACTTCGAACCACTACAAACCATCCAAAAGAGCACAGACACGACTGTTCCTGGCTGCGGTGGTCTGTGTTTCACCTACCGTTGCGGTGACGATAAGGATATCGGCACTAGCCGAAGGGACGAAGACTCCTACTCTTGCACACGTTCACTTCCAACCTGCGGCTCAGGCTAGACACGACACGAAACTCGGCACAAGGCGGCACTAGACCACCACTAAGGCATCCGAAATGTACCTTCTGCCGTCGTCCGTTTACGACCGGAACAATCGTTTACTCGTGATGCAACGTTTGCCTGGCTTGGAGTGCCTTCCACTCGAGAGACGAGCGACGAACCGCGAACACCTCTTCTCAGACGAAAAAAGAGTGTTGCTTGGCGTGGAGGATCTTCCACCGTTCCACGTTCCTAAAGGATAAATGGAAGAGAAGATTGCGGTTGTTGTTAGGATACTGCTCACAGTCCCCTAGCGCGTGGGATGTTGCAATACAGGACGCACAGGACGAAATGTGCCACTTAGCCTTATCGGGGAGAAAGCTGTGGAAGATGAAACGTTCCACATTTGTTTCAACTTTCTTTCCCTTCAAGATAGCCCGAACGTTACGCCCTCTTAGGCACGTTCTAAATTAGCGACCCTCATTTACGGCAGGCACTTAAATAGTGCTTAGCTGCGGGGATCTATTACTCTTCCTGCGTGGTAGCACCCTTACATATTAAGGGCGAGAAATGCAAGGAAAAGTGAGCACTGACTGGAGCCGGAAAAAGTGTCAGTAGGTCAACAACAGTCGCACGGATCGTGGTCGGTTACATAAACTGATCGAACGCGAACGGAAGCGTTGCACCGGCCATGGCGTCGTTCGACATCACAGCACAAATTTTATCGGCCCAAAAGGATCGCCGCCGTACCGGAAGGACATTGCCTTCGGTTCGGACGGGCCGGAAGTTTGTTCCATTTATTTCCCTCCGCCGTTGCTTCCGGGGTAACTAATGTAAGGAAACGGTAATAGATATTCACCGAATGAAAAGGATGTGACCACTGGGCGTTTTACAAACTTCCTTCCACACTGCACGCTTACTTACACGCACCCACACACACGCGCTCACACACACACAAACACGCCGTCGCACGAGACGAGAATTGTCACAACCAACGACCGGCAGCAACTATCACTCGACTGAGAACACTACCAATCCTTCTCCGTCGACTGACTGTCGGCGCGTTCGTCGTCCAAATCGTTGGGCGACAGCAGCAGGAGCAGATTTTCCTCGGGAAAACACACGACCCACGAGCCGACGGCGATTTTTCCCGAGATGCCCAACACAGTGAAGGGACACCGCATACCATCAATGAAGGTGGGAAAAAGCTCGAAGGAGTGTTAGTGCCCGACGGTCCTTTCGTCGGTGTGGCAAGCACGCGTCGCATGCTTTCGATCCGATGTATGGGTGAATATAGCAAACGCCGCACCGTATGTCGAAAGGGGGTGCGCACACACCACCACCGCCTTTTAATGTTGTAATGGAGCGCATGCGCACCTGACAAATGCACATAACGTCCTTGTCGAAGCCGTGCTACGATGGTATTGAAAGTAGGAAAATGCGGCTGGCATGATACGCGCGGAAGCCGGCTTTCCCCGCCACCCAACGCTACGATCCTCACCTCAGGAAGCTGGATGTGTTACATCCTGCGTCCTCGGTGGAAAAAAATCTCATCGTCAACAGAAGGTTGGAAGGGGTGTTTCGTTGGGCCCGGAAAAACCTGCGAGAAAATGGGTTTGAAGTTACTTTTTTCACCCTTACCGTATATTTACACTTCCGCTCTGTCTTGCCTTTTCCCTTTTTACCCCGTATGGTTTCGGACCTGGATGTAGAGGACGCGACTAACGTTTCAAACAACTCTTGGGGTTTTTGTTTTTGCATTTGAAGCTGTTACTCCCGTCGGGTCGTTTCCCCCCGACTGAAAACGACACCTTCTACGCCTGCTGGTTACATTAGCCACACCACACACTTCCCAAGAGAGGACTGCGACTTTCACCACGGGTGTTGTGCTCATTAAGTTTTTATTTTCCACCGAGAAAAATGGTTTTTCCGTTCTGTGGACATACTTTTATCAAACAAAGATTCTTAAACCTCCAAAACATTATAAATGTTTCATATCTTATGGACATAGAGAATAGGACTGACACATAGACTACATATACATGTTAATGTATCATTGTTTGTCCAATCTTCTGTTCACAATGTTGTCATAAAAACACATGGCAACAAAACAGTTTTTTTTAAAGAAACGAACGGAAGTGCCCCTTAGAAAAGAAAAATGTCACCGTAATTGCTCGACTAATGTTTCGTATACTTTTTCAGTACACTACGACGTGGCTATCTCCACTACTGTTCCATATTCCATGCACTTCCGCGTACAACTCACCAGATGCAAGATTCACCTGCCAGAACAAGGTTTTTCCCATCGCCAACCACCTTCTCGGCTTCTCTCAAACCTGGTGGAGCCCTAGGGTTTCTTCCTGCGGTTTACGAGAATGACATAATTAGGAGCAAGGAAGCGCACCCAAGTGAGGGTTTCCGTTTCACACGAGCAACGTGAGGCGTTTTGTTTGTTCAACTGTTGACGGTCCCGGCCGCAACGCAAGACACTTGCGTCCTTTCGGCCCTCCGGGGAGTTTACCTGTTTGCTCCCTAACTTTTTTTCTCCTCAAGTTTGACCGACAACGGCGTCACGGAGAAAGGAAAAATGATGCCCCACTTTAGCAGCATCCGATGGCAAGATTGACGGAGATCTCTCTACTGTTTGCCGGCGGAACGGAGAAAAGCGTCTGCGGAATAGTCAACAAATATTACCGTAACAGATACTTTTCAGTTCAAAATGGACGCATGTTGCAGCTGATTCAATTTTACAGAAAGAGGAAAACAAGGAAGGATGAGGACCGATGTGAAGAGTGTATTGGCGAAAGGCAACAAACTGGTATCGAAATTTGATACATCGGTCGCTTCTAGGGCCAATGGTAAATAGTTATCCACCTGTCTCTTCGGTAGGTAGTGCATGTCAGGAGGGTTCGGTTCTGCCGTTTCCCGGTGTCCTCGAAACACTGTTATGTTTTCTTCTCCTCGGTAATCAATATCGAAGTAAATGTATACGCCAGCTGACGGTGTTCGAGCAATTATTTTTTTACAAAATATTATCTTAATAGTCTTTATTATGCAATTCAATTTGCCATAGTAAAGGTGTTTTTATTTGGGAGTAGAGAAACAAGGTTAGTAGAAACCATTTTCCAACCGTAAAATGCGAAATTTCGTCCGTGCCAAAAGCTGCCTAGACGCACAATGGCTACTTCGAACCGATAGAACAACCGAACGCCGCATTCGCTGTATGACGTCAAACACGAAGCGCTTCCAGCATCGATTTTCCCTTCATCGCATACTAGCGAGCGAAGGGCCGTAGTACTGGCCTACAGCTGTAACTGGAGGCTCACGGGCAGCAAAAAGGCCTCTAGTTTGGAAAATCAGCAAGAAACGAACCGAACCGCCGTATGGCGACAACAGCTCGAACGTGCGATGAATCTTCAATGGATGATCAAACGGTTGTCCATCGCAGAGCACATCTTCTCGTGTGGTAAACCGAAGATTCTCTCTTCAAAGCGCGACACGCCATGGCAGTACAGTGTGTCGGAATGCTGCCTCGAATTCGAGATCAGAGGATGCGAGCCGAGAACCCTTGCGAAGGGCTGGAGTGAAAAAGGGATGCTTTTCCGCCACTACTACAGCTACAAAGTGACATGGGCGGGGGTGGGCGGTGGATCACTGCTAGAAAAACCTGTCGCTAGAAGGTGCCGTTGTATTTGTGCGTTCAGTTGCGCCAACGATAACGGCGGATGCGGCATCCTGCAAGAAAAATGCCTTCACCGAAATGCGCTTCAATTTCGGCGAAGCGGAATGTGCTTTGTCTTCTGTCCTTCTCTTTTTTACTGTTGCGTTCGCTGCTGAAGGGTTACCGAAGAAAAGGAATTACTTTTAAACTATTTTATGTTTTTTTTTTAAATTCATTGGAAAACCTTTGAAAGGAAGTTCCTTTTTGGAGCAAAAACCAAGAAGAAAAATTCAACAATTTCTTTCTCTCTCTATCGATATCTCTCTGTCCCTTTTTTCTTGAGAAAGCACAAAACTCTCATGAGATACAGGCCATGAAATTGGAAGAATACTTCAAAGGGTTCGTCTGAAGGAAAAATCCATAACATAAAGTTTAACTACCGTTCTACAGCATGGACGGATATCAACATCATCCATAAACTCGAGGGCACACTATACGGAAGACAGAGGGCACACATTCATTTTCATATGTCACATAAAAATACCTTCTCGCATCAAAACCCTCAGGCCATACTCCCCGCTCGTTGTCTCGGAAAAAAGGGAAGTTCGCAGGATAATTATGAGGGTGTTAGTGAACCTGTTCGCAGCAGTGTGTTGGTAGTGAGACAAAACACAGCCGAAGCGGGCGCACTTGTGTTGGTGGTTTGCGAAGGTTTGACTGTGCAAAGAGCATTGCCATCACCTCAGAATGGACACAATTTGTTCAGAAGGGCTTTGGGCGCACAGATCAATAGCGAATGAGTAGCTGCCGCTGATGGAGCTGTTGAAGCCGTAACCACGCCTGAAAGCAATAACCGCGTACGCACACATGTTTGAACGATTTGGGAGTAGTTGTGCTCGGATTGAGCACACGAAATCCATTGAAGGGACCATGTGGAGCCCTGTTCTAGTACCGGTTCGGGAAACTTTGCACCGGACTAGGAACACCCTGTGCGAAGCGAGTGGTGATGCTGACGTCCTTGTTCGGACATACCATATGAGAGAAGGCGGTGCGTCACAGTGGCCGAACGATAATCGGTCATCTGCTGCATCTGCCGGCGGCGGAAGACAAGGAAAACGATAATCACTTCGTCAGCAAGACTTCTTCGTTCTAGAAAGCAAGAGCCCATTGAAAAGGATTTGAAAGATATCAAAAAGCAGCGGAACACTATCGCTGCTTCACTGAGTAAGAAATACTGCAAATATAAGAACACCATTCATCACCATCAAATTGCACTTTCGGCATTCGCCGTCAAGGCGAGTTAACGAGAGAAAAAGCTAAATCTCTGACCCACTGTCGCAACCCAGCTCCTTTCCACCACCATCCAAGGACTGGCCGGGTAAATTGACTGACACTCAAAGCGAGAAGGATGTAGTATTCGAAGGGTAATACAAATTGATTATTGTTCGACATGGGTTGAATACTAACTAGCTGAGGTAATTTCTTATCGATCTCCGAGTGACGAAGAAACCATATGCAAAGTCGAGTTCACCCCAATAAAGAAAAACTAATCAAACCAGGATGAACAGAACGAATTGTCCTTGTTGTTTTTCACTCCGATCAATCAATGAATTCCTTGATGTTCAGTGTCATTTAAGAACATGGACCCAATGATTGAATCTTCTCCAGGCGAAAGCAACGAAAAAGCTGACTGAAATTTCATAACAGCGTTTTATACAATCGTTATCGATCACGGCTATTGCAGGCGGATCGAAAGATCGATTGCGCATCCACGGTGAGGCATGTAGATAAACTTCATTTCCGGCCCGGTTGAAAGTGGCGATGGCGGCGAAGATAAAGAAACCATTTTGCTTCATACTGCTATGGGATTCGGTCCTTTATAAATAAGCAGATTCCCACCGTGCTCCGCATCATGTTTACACTTAGGCGATTTCGTACGGTGCGTTTTTTATGACTCGCTAAACCACTGACAGATAATCAATATCTCCTGCAGTCTTTGCTCAGTACAGTAGAAGGATCGGAAATGCAACGCACCCGTGTGGTCGCAAGAGTATCTTATCGCCAGCCGAAGGGCATTTCACGCTCAACATTATTTGAATTTCGCAATCCACGCTGGAACAACAAGGTAGAAGCAGGAGAATGCATCCAAAATCGAGACGGATTGGCACAAGTTGCGTGGTGGGTTTTTCCCAAAGTATGTACACACTACTCTAGTTCTGGTAACATACACACACTGACTTGATTAGCTGTGTCGTCGGGTGATAAGAAGGTGAAACTTACCGGGTTACCCAGTCGCGGGCGCGGGGAGATGCTACTTTGACCTTACTATATTGGATTTACTTTCCTGGAGCTGCACAACATCGAGCAGAATGCTTTTTTTCTTTCTAATTCAACCAAACGCGAAACACTTTTTTCCACTTCAAACATACACTTTGATCCACTGCAACTACCGATGAAAGATGAAGGAACAGATGAACGAGCTACTGGCGGGGGCAGTGTCCCATAATCACGGTGCTCTGTAAGAAGCACAGACAAAGGAACTGCTCGCGTCAGCGAGCGAAGGAATGCAATCTTTTTCCGGTCCAGTTTTAGTTAATCGCACACAGAAAACATCACTTTTTCGAACACACCAAAGATTCGTGCAGAAACGGCGAAGAGGACGTGTAGTGTTGACAGTTCCGACCATTGCTCATTGCGTGCCTGTTGGTGTTGGTGATGCAATCCGTCTATTTCGCGGGATTACTAACACTTCTCTCGATATGAAATAGCCTGCTTGTCAGGTTGCACCATGTCAACAACGTTTGAAAGCCCGCCGTTTGACACACGAGGAATAATAACTAGATTAGACGGCTCCTGGTGTTGTCATGCTTGTACCGTAGTTTCAATAAATGTTCTTATGTTTGCACAATGATCGTTGGCGACAAATGATGTAGACAGCAACACAAATTGCGAAAAATGCTAATGACTCAACCTTGTTGTAGTCTAAAAACCCTGCTGGCGCTTTTAGCATCGTATGACGTTTCAAAACCGCGCGCGGCTTCAAGATGAATACTGTACTAGAGGGTTTGCTGTATTCATCTTGAGGGGAACTTTGAATCGACGGTTCGTAGAATGGATGTTTTTTAAATCGATTGCATGATTATAAATATTTTGAATATTACTATTAAATGATAGCCAGTGCATGCAAATTACTTTTCGCCAGACTGTAAATAGCAAAAGTAAATGGGATTTAGTAGGACTGCAAAGTACGATTAAAGGGAAACGTATGAAACACCAATAGCACCTATTGCACAGTGGCATAACAAATGAACTAAATCCATTGTCAAAGAATAGTCTACGATCGATTGAATATTTCTAAAATAGGCATTGCTTCGTCACAAAGGTTACAAAAATGCATCGCCGGATCAATCGGCACCATCGGACAATACCAGCAAGTGAAGGCTGTTGACGCACCATACAATTTTGCCCAATTCTCTGGACGGACAAAGATTTCAAGTTTGAGTTGATTAACCTTCGTATAGAATGTACCTTTTGACAAATTCGATTTCTTATCTCGCCTCGTTCCACAAGGGAAGTGATCAGACTTTGCCCATTACGTGTGAACAAAGTGTCTCCGATAATGAATAGAGATATGAGCGAGCAAAGTCCATGTTCGCTTGTGGTTTTGTTCAGATTTTGAGCAAACTAACTGGCATCATCGTCCAATTATCGGTTCCAGTTAGTGTAAAATAATGTATCTATCGAACTCTACAACAGAAACGCAGTTGGTCGCAATGTAAAGCGCATTCATTTGGTTCAACTGAAGACAGCCGAAGTAAACAGTGAAAACAATCTTCACTGTTCATATTCACCGAATCGCAATATGCTAATGAACGTTAAACCTTGTACCCAGACCGTCTTCGTCGTCATAGCCGACCGAGCAGGGCACGTTTCCCACGCATGCCTTCAGCTAAAACCTCATCCCGCAAACGGAAGAATTGATAAGCCGAAAACCGATTCCGATTTCGACAGCTGCAGGGACGAGGGCATACTGAGCATTCTGGCTCGGCGTCTCCGCCACCTCGACCATTGACCTCCTTCTTCTTCCACACAATCGTGGGCGCGATCGCGGGTGTTGCGGCAACATTTACTAGGCCAATGAACAGAAGGACGCCTGGGGGGAAACCGATGTCAGTGCCGAAGGTGCCTGACGTCAGAAAGGCGTACGGAGTACCGTTCCGTAGTAGAGGATCATGAAAAAATATGGAAAGATGTCCGCAATTACGCGGAAGGACGAGATGGATGGCGAACCCCAGGCGAGCCTATGTGGTAATAGAAATTGTTTGTTTGCAAATCACCGCAACACTGACAACCCACTAAACGAGAGCGTTTCCTTCAACGGGGTTGTCGGCGGACACTGCAGCGCTCCAGCGCTTATCGGACTTCGTTCGCCTGAAAGTGGTGAGCTGCTGCCGATGAGCTACCGTTCCAGTGCAATGATTGTTTTGCTCGGTTATTGATTGAATGGGAACGCACCGTTTGAAAGGGCATCCACGCGGAAGGCAAAGAGCGAGATAAGTGTGCAAAACGCACAACATGCTCGGCATGTTGTGTTAACCCGGGCGATGCTTTTGACACCATTTTCACCGCCAGCGACGCACAGCGTCCCATATCATCTCATCCCATCGATCATCTCATCTCACCTCGTCGTGGTGCTCGAATGGCATTGTAACGATTTCCCAGTAGACAGGGAGGAAACGGGTTGGCGATACGGTACGACGGCATTGTCACAAAGACGATGTAAATTATTGGAAAGAAAGCAGTTGCATAACTTATGACCCTCCAGGTCTTCCCTGGGGCCAACGATCGAATCAGACACAATACTCGCGAACCGACCCAAAACTTGACGCACTTGACTCGAGACACCGTGAGGTATATTAAGCGGTCAATGTCAGGATTAACCTGGTCATTTATTTTCCCTTCAATCTCGGCTGCTGTCCGATCCATTCCCGATCGTCGAAAGCGGAAGTGTCAACCTCATGCTCTACGCTTAAACGGCAAATTCACGGTTGCCCCAGGGTGCTGTTTAGGCCGGCATCCGACCTGACCGCCACCCGATCCCGAGTGGCAGTCTGCGCCCTTAACGTTGTACCATATCATTAGTGGGTGGGTGATGGAGCCGGTTATCGAGAAGAAAAACAAGGATCTACAAATGTATTTCCGATCCCACGGGAAGCTACGTCATACGTCAGGGTTGAACATTTCGAACCAGTATGTTCTTTTTTTTTATTTTCATTTATTTTCCAATAACGTTCTTATTTGACAATAATCGTGATGAATCGCTTTTGCAAAACATTTCCAATCAAATCATTCTCCCCGACTGCAGCACCTGTTGCAAGTCTGTGAGAAGTGATGGAAATTTTCTGCATAATTATTTGTTTGACGTCAAGAAGCCGCCACTCGGCGTGGCATTTCTGCACCGGTTTACTGTGAAGCAGTAACTGGTTTCTAGATGTTTGTGTAATTGATTTACTCCTTTTATGTCGTACTGTGGCTATTTTTAGCGCAATTTCATTAGGCTCAACGAGCTGAACCGTGTTGTGCACACATTGTGGGATTTTTATCTTCTATTGGCAACTTCATAAGAAGTATGACAACACTGACTTGATGATCGAAATGCGACAAGCAACTTCTATCGAAAACCTCGCCTCCTATTGAGGGTCAGGTAAGGTGGCGTTTGTGATCGTTCCTTCGTGACACGCCCAAAGTGAACTGCAAGTCACCCTACTTCGCACAGCTTAGAACACGACAAATACAAATAATTATGGAGTATTTAGGCCCTTTGCGAATACATCAAAGGGGCCCGTCATGATGAATGGATCGCCATGTTGAAAGTTGAGAGTAGTGTGACAGTATTTACGTATTTATTTCCTAGCACAGTGATCGTTTGGCTACAAATAAGTTAGAGAGGAAAAAAGCTGACCGTTAGCCGATAACAATCCGTAGTTTCCCCGCTGACTGTACAAAGGTTCTTGGTACAGTTAACAGTCTTTGGACTTTCAACTCTCATGCACACGCAGTTGATTCATTCAAGCGCATCATATGACGAGTGCTTTTCAAAGCGCAAAACAAACATATGTATGGCATACAGGAACAGCATTGCACACGAAATGTGGAAGCTCACACAATCGCCGCTATTGAGTGCATTTTCTCACGTTGCAGGGTTGAAACCCCCCTCGGGGCGGATTTGGCCCTTGGCGGGATGATTCAACTTCCATCCGTTTCTAGCGGACCGGCAGAGTTCAAGCAATTAGCTCGATCCCACCGCGTGGTGATAAGTTCCGGTTTGACGAGACCTGGCCGACCTTGGACTGCTCATTACCAGCAAACGACTTTCGCCACCTACGGACCATAGCGATTAAGGAAGAATGTTGCTCCGGTTCGCGTTTTAAGGTGGGTTTTACCACGTACAATTTCTTTGAGTGAATCGAATGCTTGAGATAGCATCAAGTTCATGGGCACAAACGACTTGCACGAAACGATGCAACACATTTCACTGATCAGAAAATATTGTACACCTGATATTTTCCCCAAATCAGCCCATGTTCGGCAAAAAAAAAAAAACCGCCCCATTATCAATAGTACCGAGGTCGTGCGATTTGAAATTTGAAGGCGGGTATGAAGGAATCGTAAAAAAAATTGATAGAGCCGGTTAAGATAACGGGGGTTCGTCGTTGATGCGTAATTCCTAACGAAAGAGCCTCGCGAAGAACCACACATACATATGGCATCCGGTGAGCCTGCAGCTCCCGAATCGTCGGTCGGTTATCAATCCATCAGCTGAGGTTCGACGTACGGTTGTGTTATTTTTGCATCCGAGCAATCGTTTCGGCCTCTCTCCACCCGCCGACCCCGGCGTTCTCCGGCGACCCAAACTGTGTGTAAGGCTGTATGCTGAGGTGCTATAGTGTTTAGTGCCCTCGGTGCCTAGTGGAGCGGCGTGCGCGAAACGAAGACAACCGACGGAGACGGCCGCCCTATAGGTCGTCTCAGTCAGCAGCGTGCCGATTGAGCGCGATACGAGACGAACGGGTAGCGCGGTTTGCCGTCACCGATCGCGCTAGTTGAGAATCAGTAGTTCTTTGTCGCTGGACCGGGTTAGAAGTGGACTCGCGCAGTGCAAGACGACGCAGATTTTCCCACAGAGTCGCCAGTTCCTTTCATTGTCCGCGTGTCCGACGAAGTGTAAGGACAAACAGCTTCACCTGTTGAGACGGCACTCACTGGTCTGTCTCCCTTCCCCCGAATGCCCTTCGAGCATTGCTGGTAGTGGTGTTCTACTTCTTCTGGGAGTGCATGAGTGGATCAGCACAGTGCTCGCTGTAGTACAACGCCCTCTCCCACTCACCCCGTTAAGTCAGTGGTAGTGTTCGGCGACGGATTGATTGTGCCGTTTTATCGGCGACGTTTACCGGTCTGAGTTACTAAGCCAAAGTCGCGGGCAGCGCAAATTGGATCGATCCAATCCGGGCACAGAAGTTCACTGGACATCGGTCAGAGTGGATCGTTATCGGCTTTTGCCGTCGGAAATGGTGATCGTTACGCAGGCCATGCAACACTGCTGATTGGCTGGGTACACACAGGTGTCTGAAGTGTGGTTGAGAACAGGAAGACATTTCCCGAGGCAGGTGACAAGTGCTCCCGATAGCCTGAATCACTCTGAACCAGACAACGAACGCCGTGTCGTAGCTTCTTGGTCTACAAAGTGCAAGTGTTACTCTCAAGTGGGCCACTCCTAGGACCGGGCGCGATGGATATCCTACAGCAGGAGGTGCGCGGAATCGCGCTCGCCAATCTGTCCGAGGCACAGTCGGCACCGGTGTACAACCAGACGACGGTGCCACTGAACCGCAAGGATTCCCGAAACATGGAGCAGGCGGTGATACGCAACAACACGGCCAATACGTTCACCTCCAACCACGACATCGAGGGTCACGTCCGGCCGTTCCAGAATTTGCCCGCCCGCGAACCAGTCGACATTCAGTTCAAAGACGTGTCGTACTGCGTCAGTCTCGGGTTTCGCAAAGGTAAGCACCGGGTTCTTAGGTCTAGGCCCTGTCTAGCTGGAATGTAGCCCTTTCCCAATGGCAGCAAAACACGTGACTAGCTGGCCAACCGTTGGAAGCTAAGAGCGTGGTTTAGAGCCACTGCTTCGATGGTGTATTGTGCTGATCGGTCGAAATACTGAATCAACCTGCGGAGGACGATCACCTTGCAACCAACCCTCCTTGCGAATGTGTACTTTCCAATGTGCCCTCGCCCATGTAGGGGCTAGCGTGATTTTAATGGTTGTGTTTTTTTTCTCTCGTCCGTTTGTGTTTTTCTTTTCCTCCACCGATCGCATAGTGATAATCGAGGCAGTTGCAATCGTCACGAAAGACACAGTTTTTTTTGTGCGCGCGCAGGCGTATTGCACAGGCCACCAAAGTCACACTTGGATGTGCTGTACCGGGGGGATATGCGCTGCGCTTTGTGAAACGCGAGCGTGAAACAAAAAACCAACGGAGATTCGCGGCGTAATCGCGGCTTTTGACCGGCCGCGGAATACGATGATCGAGGCGGAAAGTCCGGCAAAGAAAACCGCTCTGCACTACGAGCCGCCGGTTTGGTCATCTTATGTGGCGTGTGTAAGGGTCGCGGCAGCAGGATATAACCCTTTCTTTCCAACATCCCACCTACAGCAACACAAACCGCTTTCTGACAAACCGCCACGACTTCAAGCCAGCCTGTGCAATCGATTTGCATCGATTAGTCCCACGTGTATTGCGCAAAGCAGCTGCATCCAGCAGTTGAGATTGATTTATCCAATTCAGCAATGATACTTCGCCCTTTCCGTCTTAGAATCCGTGGGCGACGCAAACACAAATTCTACTGAACAATCCGTTTCGCTGTAACATTTCAAATGCCAACCGGTTAAAGATCGAACAATGTATGATCCAGGGGAATGTGAATGTGAACCTCGGCAGGGTTGCCAAACGCATACATCCGTGCCGTGCTGTGCCAACAATGTTTATTTTTCTTCGCGTAAGTTTGACGAATTGCCTTGATATTGTAATGCCAAATGAAAGAAAAAAAAACAAAGTTGTATGAGCCGGTACGTGTTTTAGCAAACATCGTGCCCAAAATTAGCATTGCCGTTGCCTTTCCGTAGAACACGAAATCATAATGATTCAGCATTAATTCTTTGGGTATTTATTGGGTAAATACAGAACGTTTGTTCATTTCTATGCAAAAACAGCCGATTTTAGGTGCGCAAGATCTTAGCAGAGACTTCTTAACTTCCTACCTAACCAATATACATACATTTGGGGAAGCCACGAATAGTCAAAAAAAGGTAGACAAATGTTGTTCAGCATGTGTATATTTGCTTCCCTTTTTTCCAACACTTTTTACTTGCCGACCAGCGCTAATTGACTTCTTCAACAAATCATTTTTCGACAACCCACGGCTTTCGTAATACAGGGTTCTCGTGAACCAGCCTCGAGAGCGTTGTTTTCAAGTATTCTAAGCGCACGAAATACTGCTCATGTTCGACTAACGGAAATGTGGTTTACCTTTCCTGAATACTAAGTCGTGTCGTCCGGTGGTCACGGTGTTTTTCTCCACACCGCCAAGATCCACCCGTACGCCAGTGATCATCTAGTGTACTACCGGTTTATGAGCGTGCGAGCGTCCGTCGGACGTGTCCTTGAGGTGTCCACAGGGCAGGACACCCGGGAGCCGGACCGCGCCGAATGATCACGATCACCCTCACGGCGTCCGATCGGCACGCGAAGAAATGCCCCAACAGAGAGAACAACGGGTACCTTCCCGACGCGAGCAGAACAAAGAAAGCCAGAGGGGAAGAAAGAAAGTGATGATAAGGCGCGAAATGAGTTTCTCCGTCTTTCGCGCCCCGCGAGCCGTCGATGGACGGACGCAGCAGTGACGGGGACGATCGGTTTGTTTTTCATTTGATTTCGCACCACCAGCATAAAGATCGCTAACGCGTCGATCGTGTTCGCATGTCCGCCACGGTCAACGGGTTCTCTAACGCCGTTGACGGCGTTGTTACGGGCCGGTAATTTTCTCCCTTTGCAACTGCCGGTCAACGCAGGGTGTAAGCTGTAGGCCCACTTCCTTGTTGGTACGGACGAGCTCTGATTGAGGATCACGCTACGGCACACGCAGCGGCGGACGCGTACGCCAGTGACTCACGTGCGTGCGCGAAACTGCAAGTAGTGAACGGTCGGCCCAGTGACGCCGATGGTGACCTTCTCGGTAGGAATAGGTTCTTGCTGTCGGTTGCAACGCAGTGGTTAGCATTATTAGTGGAGCCTTATTAGCAGAGCCGGTTTGCGGGTGTTCGCACAGCGCTATTGCAATCTATCGTCCTTTAACATTTGTCCTGGCGGCGAATTCATGAACTTGAACTCGCCCGGTGACGATCCCCACTAGAGGGCCAGAGTGTGGAAAAACTATCATTCACCTTGCCTTGATTAATGATTGAATGCTTCACGGGGGAGGTTGATTTTAAATGTAGGTAGGGCTTATTGAATTTTATGGACCGAAATACTTGAAGATGGGAGTGGGCAAGCTGTTCTGAACATTCACTGGGCGGTAAACCAATGATTTCATCAATTCTACGGTAGGGCACGCTCTTTGTTCTACCGAGTGAGCTGGAGACTTACGAGTAAACATACATAATCAACTCCTCTACACAATTGGATAACCACACATTACATTCCTTTCCTTTGACGAATCAACGCCCCATCTCATCCGATTACTTGGCGATAATCGCAAATCAATGATAAAGCTCGAAAATCCTCGTCTAATTAACCTTTGCCCAATCCCGGCAAGTTGGTAATTGGCCATGGTCTTATCTTGCAGTTGGATAAGCTGTCGCTGGTGACTGAAACGTGGTGATAAACCTGCTCTAACCTGCAGCTAGAAGTCCCTTCAGCGGGATTTCGTTGGCTCTATAATAGATGTAATCCCTCCCGCCACTTCATGGTTGAGCAATTGAAGTAGCTCCCGTCGTTTCTATGTGCCCTTGGTTATTATCCCCCGGTTACGGGGCGATTGGGAATAAGTCTTCGTATATTTGTCGCTTGTCCACAGCCCTTCACTGCAGGGCCGCTTATCATGCGTTTACTGACGTCAAACACTAGCAAGCACATACAGGAGCGTGAAGGCCAAACAGGACTACACAGAATCCCATTTTGCTCTGTGTTCGGCCAAACAACTAGCCTGCGATGCTCGGCTGTTGTTGTTGATGAAAATCGCGTAAATAGTTCGACCGTTCGACAACCATCGAAAAGGGACGCAATTAAGTGTTATCAAAAAAGCTATTTAGTACTACTACCCAAACACTTCCATCTTCCCAGTCGTCCGTCTCGTTGTTATTTGTCCTTGTGTCATCTACCTTTGGTCTTCCGGGAGCAAATGTTCAACGTCTCAGCACCAGCACCAACCTGGTGTTGCCACAACATTCCTAGTTTATTGTGAAATTCGTACTTTGCACTGAGGGAACGTAAGCTCCTTTTATATGCCATATGTGGCCGGTTTGCTAAGTGGATCGCAGTTTGTTGTTCTAAAAGATCACACACACGCGCACCCGGAGCACACACATCCGCACGATTTCCGGAATCAGTTGAGAATTGTGTACTTTGAAATCAATGTTTCTTATTTTTTTAAACTTCACGCCCGGGTTCTGTTGCTTATCGATGGAGGCGCCTCTACGATGAACGCAAATTACTGCAACGAGAAGGACGGAAGGTGTGCGGAGGTGGTGCTGCAAAACTCTAAGAAAATCACTGATAAGATACCGGGTGCTGATGTTTCGTCCCACCCGTTCGCATTCTTGGTAAAACAATTTTTGATTGATATTGTTTCTTCTCGGCCTTGGGATTAGTTTTTTTGTCCGGCAATGCCGTCTGTGCTAAGATTACGACTCATCGGAACGTGGTTCGAAACGGTAAATGATCTCGATTCCTCTCGATTTTCCCCTCTCGAATTGCAGGCCAAAAGGAAATCCTGCACAAGGTGAATGGAAAGTTCCCGGGTTCGCAGCTGATCGCCATTATGGGCCCATCCGGTGCCGGAAAGTCGACGCTGCTGGATGTCCTGTCGGGCTACCGGAAGACGGGTGTCGAGGGTGCGGTGTACGTGAACGGGCGCATCCGCAACCTGAACAGCTTCCGGCGGATGACGTGCTACATCACTCAGGCCGACCGGTTGCAGACGTTGCTCACGGTGCTGGAGAACATGCGCATCGCGGCGGATCTGAAGTTGGGCCCGGAAGTGTCACGCCACGAAAAGGAGTCCATTGTATGTAGGAGCTGTTTGGACATCGCCGATTACTGGAACTCTACTTACCGATTGACTCTCCCTTGCGGTCATTTCAGATTGAGGACATTCTCACAGTGCTCGGGCTGTACGAGCATCAGTTCACCATTACGAAGCGCCTTTCCGGGGGGCAACGCAAAAGACTATCGATTGCGCTGGAGCTGATCAACAACCCGACGATCATGTTCTTGGACGAGCCAACGACGTAAGACACAGCACACCGGATGAGTGCATATGAATTAGATACGCTTCAATGTTCGTTTCCTTTTTTGGTCCTTTCCTGCAGTGGCTTGGATAGTTACTCGTGCAACCAGGTGGTGAATTTGCTGAAGCAGCTCGCCAAGCAGGGCCGTACGATCATCTGTACCATTCATCAACCGTCGGCCAAGCTGTTCCAGGAGTTCGACCAGGTGTACGTCCTGTCGAACGGCGAGTGCATGTACCAGGGTTGCACTAATAGCCTTGTGCCGTTCCTCCAGTCCGTCGACATGCCCTGTCCGGTGTACCACAATCCCGCCGATTACGGTAAGCCAGACTTAAGTTCTTCCTTATCCTTCGACCGCTAACCTCTAGGCCTCCGATGTTTGCAGTCATCGAGCTGGCGTGCGGCGAATATGGGGACGATCGGATCCAGCGCATGGTGGTGGAGATGGGCAACGGAGAAAGCACGGAGTGGTTTACCGACAAGCGGAAGCTGCTGAGGCTCGAGCAGCTGCGGAAGAAGTACCCACTGAAGAAAATCATCGAGCAGAATGACGACCTCACGACGACGTCCCAGGTGCATCAGCTGAAGGTGCTGATCAAGCGTGGCATCATAAAGGCAAAGCGAGACGCTACGCTCACGCATTTGCGCTTCGGAGTGAACATTGTCATCGCCGCGATGCTGGGATTCCTGTTCATCGACGCTGGCAACGAGGGCTCGCGCGTGCTCGACAACTATAATCTACTCTTCTCCATACTGATGCACCACATGATGGCCACGATGATGTTGACCGTGCTGACATGTAAGTCAAACAATCTTGACAGCTTTCGCTCCACCCGCCAAGCCGTCTAGTGGTCTCGGAATGAACTGAATGTTAACGTTCTCGCTTTCACCTTGCAGTCCCTACCGAGATGGGCGTGATCTTGAAGGAGCACTTCAACCGGTGGTACACGCTAAAGTGTTACTACCTCTCGGTCTCGATCATCGATCTGCCGCTGTCCCTGATCTGCTGCCTCATCTTCAGCGTCATCATCTACCTGATGAGTGGCCAACCGATGGAGTGGTTCCGCTTCGGCATGTTTTTCACCATCAGTCTGCTGATGGTGCTGATAGCGCAAAGCCTCGGGCTGACAATCGGAGCCTGGTTTAGCGTGGTGGTGAGTAATGCTGCGCCCCATTCGTTATCGGTGTCAATCACCGCAGGTCCCACAGCACCGGATGAGCTGTAATTCAATACGTGGCCACCTTCTTTGTTTTGCCCACAGAACGGCACCTTCCTGGGACCAGTGCTGACCATCCCGATGATGATGTTCGCTGGCTTCGGCGTAACGTTGCGCGATCTACCGAGCTACCTCAAATGGGGCAGCCACATCTCTTATCTACGCTACGGTTTAGAGGGCTACGTCAATGCAATATACGGTGAAAACCGCGCGACGCTCGACTGCGAGCTGAAGCCCTACTGCCACTACAGGTGAGTGTTGTTTTGCTGCAAAACAGCGTAAACCATCAATCTTGTACTCACAGAGGATTTACGGTTTACTTTTTGTATCGTTCAGATATCCGGCCAAATTCTTGTCAGAGATTTCAATGGAAGGAGACCAGTTCTGGAAGGACGTCTACGCCCTCTGCGGCACCCTGGTGCTGGTGCGCGTGTTCTGCTACTTCTGTCTGCGATGGAAGGTGTTATCGGTGCGGTAGACGAATGTTGCTACCAGCGGACGAGAGGTCAAGGCGTCGCCGTGCCCTTGCCACGAAGCATACCGCCGATTGAAGCGCCCGCCCCGACACGAGGCGGAGGTCTTATGTATACCAACGATTTATCCCATAGAAGCTGATCCCGTTTTCTTGCGCCATGTGATGGATTGCGCGTGTGATGTGATGTTCGTTGGCAGATACCATTGTTACTGACCGACCGTGCCCGGCGGACACTACGAAGCCAAAAATGGTTTGCCAAACTATTCGTTCCAATTCGTTGCACAATGGTATCGCGTTGCAACGAGTGCGTACTCGGGCGCGATCGATGATATCGCAGTGCATTTTTATTGTATATAATTGTCCAGAAACTGTTTTCTTTGAGGCCTGCGTGCTCTAGGTTTATTTTCTTTTATTACTGCGAATGAATAACCGATTTCTTTAGCAGATTTCGTCGGTTTAAGGATATTATTGATGATATACCATTAGCTAGCGTAAACCAACATTAGTCATTGAATAAGTCAATAAACACAACACAACCTTTTTACAAATTAATCTACTCTTTACGTTTATCACCATCCTTTGAACTCACGCTCGCGCCGATGATTTAATTACAATCCGCACAACAATTCGTTTGTTTCTACTCATGTTTTGCTATTTGCCGCTAAATTAATTGCAAATTATTCCGTGCAAATTGCAAAACAGCTTCTTGTACGCCAATTATCCATTCGAGTCGTAATTTTACACCCAGTCTTAATACAATGTTTGAATGGTAATGAAGCTGACCCCACGTCATTTAAAGGCAGTTGGCGATCGTTACATAAAACGTGCAATGCTGGAATCGTGACCAAAAGTTTAACACAATATTAAATTCTATGTTGCCGGATTATGTGTCTTTGATTGCGAAGCTGTTAACAGATGACAATTTTATTTAAAAAATTGTTATCATTTATATTGTTACTTCAGTAACAAAAGGGTTTTGTTTCTAATCCTTGTCTTTTCTTCTCACCAGAAAAAGAAAGAGATGGAAGAAGAGACAGCAAGAACATCGCACTTGCAAGTGCACAATTATTGTGTGCTCAGTTTACTTGCATGAATAACTTGCACAACGCATAGAAAACGAATACAAGCTTGTGTACAATTTTGCGCAATGCTAAAGTCACGGTTGATACGTATTGCGATACCCAAAGGACAACTGTTTCGTTCGTAGCAATAAATTCTTTTAATTTCAGGCTCAAACATGGCTTATCTGCCAATCCTTCTAAAATACATACGATGTACTCCGTTTGAAAACAAACATAGAAACACAGTTCACATCATCCATTCATCACGATCGCGTTAATGCTCCACGGGGGCATAAAGATGTTATGGCATAATCCATCAGTAGAAACTTGCTGCACGTTGGCTGCTTCAAGATCGCTTCCGATGCGCCGTAAATGCAACGGATGCACGGCGAGCTTTGTGACACGCTAATTGTTGTTAATGCGAAGGTTAAATGCTACAAAACGATGGTCATCTTACTGAGCTGTTACGGTATCACGATAACGATGCGGCTAATTGTTCCCACTGAAATGAGCACCTTCCGAGGGCTAAGAGGGTGCGATCAGTCGCGATAAATGCTTGTATGTGGGGGTTGAGAATAGGGGAATAAAGGCGCATCGATTTTGAACCAGTAAAAATGGCAACGGCTCGCCGGTGAAAATGGTTGTGTGTGCGAATCATTCCATGCGTGATAGGACGGTTTTTTACAACACAAAGTTCTTACTGACGCGTAAAGGCCGTGTCACTCTGGGCTGTGCTGCATTGTCAAAACAAAATAAATTGCTGGCGCATCGTGAAATCGTTTGTTCAGTGGGTTTACAAAACATTTTGACGAACAGCCTCTGTCTCAATAGCCAGCGGCTATTGTACGCGTTGGGCTTTGATGGAGGAAAACAACAAGTGGCAAGCAGTGGGCCCTTCATTAAATAGCCATCAATTTCGTCCGACACAAAAGAACGCACAAACACGCGAATGTGGTGTGGATAAGCTTCTGTCCTGGTCGCGGCCTATCGAAGCACTAGATTCATATTAATCGCAGTCATTAGAGGGCTGAACATTTCCACGTTCGTCTAATGTTTTGAAACGGATGTTGGTTTTGAACACGCACTAAACATTGCTAGCTCCAACAATTGGTCTCAGACTACTATTATTACTACTACTACTATCGGTAATTTCATCATCAATTGCTTAAGTAAATCATCACCGCTACACTACGCTATTCAAATAACTCTATTCCAATCTATTGCTGACCTGGAGGAGCAAGAAATCCGAGTTTCTGAAATCAAAATTCTAGTTGAAGAAATGCCCGTTCCACGCGGCCGTGGTGTTCGTCGCTGAGTGCTCCTGTATTTTTCCCGCTAGATTCAGATGGTATCTTATCTTGAAGGGAATCACGAGAAGAGATATGATAACCGCGTTGCAATGCAGTGACCTCCAAAAAATTACGAAAATGCACTCTGGAGGCACGATGTTTATCAGACCGGCGTAAACCATGCCAGCTTGCTCAAAACTAGGTGCAATGACCCAAAATAGGTGGGGTGCGTACCTGCGGTAGTCTTATCAGTGTCTCTTGACTAGACGATTTCGTGCCAGACGACACTGGTGTTGCCCGTTTGGTTGGAGACATCAACAAATCATCGCTAACTACCGAAGATTCCGAATTGCAGAACCGGCGCATACTGTGGGAGAAAAGGGCGATTAACCCATCGGGTTGTCGTCGTTGCACACCCTTCTTGATGTAATGAGAGATAAATGCGGTGGATTACGTTACCGCGATCGGATAGGCAATCAAAGGCTTGCGGCTAGAATCGAAGGTAAAACGCACTAGGAGTAGGTGAGGTCGTCGCGGTACGCCCGGCTGTGGGGTGTGCTCTATTGGTTCGTGATCACGCGCAGGCAGTGCGGCACTTGGCACACGGGCTCGAGTACCGGCTGCCCTTGGACGGGGAAAGAACCTCAGGCGAAAAATGGGTCACAGGTCCACTAGACCTTCCGAGGAACAAGTTTCGCAGATAGGCTGCCCGATAGCGCTCGATAGGCGGCTTGTTGGGGAACCTACGCAGGACGCAGGTAGTAGTTATCCTATTAGAACCCCCGCGCCGGGTCAATCCCCGGTGAATCGATTTTGTCGGGGGAGGTACAGTGGTGATTCATTTTTCCGCCCATCGGCTCCTTGCCTTGGATCATCGATAACCGAACGGGCTGGCGCCCGGGCTCTATTTGCATTTAAATAATCAATCCAGTTTCAGGCAGCCCACTGGGCGCGTGGCTGCCAGTTGCTTAATAGGACAGATTTCTCTATCACTCACTGCGCGGTGCATGACATGCCCAGTCGGGGGCTTCGACCGCGTGCGCCTCTATCGTTGCGACGGCCATGACCAACGCACCATCCGGAGAGACTCTGCTGTGAGTTTTCTCGCCGATGCCGCCCCTATGAAGCGAAGGGCTTATCACTCGCCACGAGTCGGACAAACGCAGTCTGAAGTGCAGAACTACAATTGCACAATCGGTTCAGCATGAGTGAGAGGTCACCGCATGTCTTTGACCGTTCTTCGATCGCGGGTGCTCCCTTCGCGAACGTTCGAATTTCGCCCAGGAAGTGAAGAAATGTTTGAAAACATAATAATCATCTGTCGAGTGCAATCAGGAAAATGATGACACACTGCGATGGAGTTCGCTGCAAAGTTCACAGCATTCAGCATGGCTCGCGGAAGGCAAGAGTCGTTGTACTGATGAAGGAGACGCCCGGTAAACATGTTTTCCCATGCCATGAGCAACATGTCGGTGTCTCATCTTTTTGAGATTTCGAAGCAGAGCACTTAGTCCATAGTAAAGTCGTCTCAGTGTGGATGGCACATTATGCCCCCATTGTTGACCAACAATGATCGTTACAATGCTCTACCATTTAGTCTTAAACCAACGATCGTCTGATCGTCGCCCCAGAAACCAAAAGAATAGTGAGAAAACTGTTAATCGTGTAGTTTAAAAATATACCTTGACCTTCGTTTGGAATATTGTTTTTTTTTTGTAAATCCTGTTCTCCGTTCCGTTGTGTTATTCGAAAATGCGCACAAACTTTCACCAAAAACTGCGAACGAAAGGATGGGAATGGCTGAAAAACAGAAGAACCACATTGCACTCGCCCTTGGCTCGATGCATTTCGGTGGGATGCACCGGGCCAGCGGGAAGCGGACACGTGCGAGGGCCATTCGCCACCCGTCCCGATTGGTGTTTGTGCAAGTGAAGAAATGCACGTCGCCTACCTCTTTCACTTCGTTCCGTCCACACGCTTCACGAGTCGAATGCGGACGCCTCCATCTGGGGTTTTCCTTCGTCCGTCGAGATCCACCATCACGCGCATGCTCCAGTAGTGAGCCGTCTCACGAGCTCCTGCTCCCTGGTTTACTCTCGCGTCCGCGAAGGTTTTCCGATCGTCGCATTATAACCCGAACGCAGCGCTCTCATGTCGCGCTGCTATAGCGACTCCGGGCCGTAATCGGATCAGTCGAACCGCACATTTCATCGAGGCAAGACGCGCCGAGTGCGCATGGCAACGTGTTTCGTTCGAGTCGGCCAAATCGAAGCCGGCAGTGTGTTTTACGTTTCGAGTGTAAAACTGTACGTTCGTAGATGATCGTGTGTTAACACAACAACGTGTATTTGAGGTGCGTGTAAGACCAGTTTTTTGTTTGTGCGATAGAACACCCTGTGCCCACCAGCAGTGGCTTCGTTTTTTCAAAGGATGATTTAGTGTAGTGTGCGTATTTTTCGTTCCATTTGGGAATTAGTGACAGTGATTTGTGCAAGTGCCTGTGGTTCACAACAGGCGAACCAGACAACTCAATGAGTGGTTGGGTATTTTCTCCGTGTTTCAATCGATTTACTGTATCGCACGCACGCGCACGTGTAGGAGGAAGTCCTAGCGGGTCTAATATACATTGCAGCCGGCGCATGTAAAAGTGTCTGTAACGTTCGACGGGGCAGAGGTGTGATAATGACAGGTTTAGCGTAGGTTTGGCCAAATTGTGAGTGCACAACGGAAACGATCCTACTGCCACGGTCTGCCATTCTAGCCCCAACCATCACCCCATTCATCATGTAAACAGGAAGACTTATTATGAAACATCGCCCACTTCTT
Source organism: Anopheles plumbeus (assembly GCA_034621735.1). Classification (NCBI taxonomy): domain Eukaryota; kingdom Metazoa; phylum Arthropoda; class Insecta; order Diptera; family Culicidae; genus Anopheles; species Anopheles plumbeus. The sequence goes on from JAOEFI010000004.1 coordinate 25,309,300, forward strand.
CGAATTATGTCTAGCAAAGGCCGTAAAGGCAACAGAGTGGCAACAGTGTGCTGGCAGTCGTGATTGAAAAAAAAAACAGCGTTTATAAATGATCTCTAGTGGACGCTCTCGGTTTCTGTTTACATTTCCGTCGCCGTGTGATAAGAAGCGGAGTGATAAGAACGATCAATTTCATATTCAAGCGGACTCAAGCTGTTGTCACGAAGACTCGTGTTGTTCATCGGCTGCCTCCTAAGTTCTAGTGTCGCTTTAAAAAGATTTCCCATTCGTCCGATGGTGAAATGGAGCAAATTAAAACTTTTCCGGGTGCGATTAAACTTTGCCCCGGCCAAGCCGGCTAGCTTCTGGTCGGTTAGTGTCGCGTCACGTCGCTGGGGGCTTTTTTCGGTTCGCAAAATGTTACCCATTTCAACGCGCGTCCGTTCGACAGTAAATGGAACGGATCATGGGCCCCGAACGAAACCGGTCGCGATCGAAGAGTGCCGTTCCGACGTCGTTCTGCTATGATAATTGGTACTTTTTTCGTGTTGCCATTCGAATAACGCAAGGGGAAGGTCGTCGGTATTCACCGCCCGGCGGCCGAAACCGCGAACCGGCGAAGTCGTGCAGTCCGTGTTTGCATTAGCCCGGTTGCATAAAAACCTTCGCCGATCGTCGATCGCCATCGAGAATGTACTGTTTGAGAACCACTGGATGATGGACGGAGTGGGAATGATGGAAAGAGGGCCGGTTACGCAAATGCAGCAAAAGGCAGCCTCGGGTCTATGCCATGGCAAACGAGTCATGTGCAACACCACCGTTGCATCGTGCTGCAGTAGGGTTCGTTTTGGGTGTGGTGAAGCAGGAGGAAGAAAATAAGGCTCGAAGGAAGGGCCGGGCGGGAGCCACTCGATGGGCGACGAGGAAGGGCTGGCAGAACCTTGCCGGGCACGTGAAGGAGAACATAAACATCCATTCAATGCTGCACGGCACGATGACGGCGTACGAAAGGGTTGCAGTTGCATACGGTGCACAGCTGCATTCGAGTCGCTACTGTGAAAACCTACCGACATTGAAATTTGCAGCCGAGGAAGATTTATCAGTTATTATGGCGGCGTTTGGGACTTGTGGGGTGGCTTTATTTTGAATAACGATCAGCCATCCAGCCAACCGTTTCCATCTGCAACAGCTAGAAGAAGAAGCCAGAGCTGTATACATTTAGGGCGGAAGCTTGTGCCCTTATAGCAACCGTATGCACGTTCAGCGAGACCTTCAACTGTGGGGAAATGCAGTGGCGCATGTCTTGCAAAACGTTATCAACAGATTGACCATGACATTGAGTAGGTGTTTCTGGGACAAAGCTACGAATGGGGGAATTGTCACGGTGGTGATGGTCATGCGATCGAACTCCAACTATTCCAATGGGGTGCTTCAAAAGCATGATGATCGATGTGTTCATTAAGCTGGGCACTTTTGCAGCAGAACTTTGACCTTGCGAATTATATTGCTAGGGATCTCGGCCACAGCAAAAGCACTCTAAAATCCGCCATTTTGAGGGAATGCATTATAAATAATTATTTAAATAGCAATGAGTAACATTGCTTCGTTGGTCCGCAGATGTGTGCGTGGATTGTTGATGGAAGGCGGGCTCATACTTAATTATATTTAAAGCTGAGAGAACATGCCGTACTGTTCGAACCTCTTACGAACCAAAATTCGTGTCTGCTGTAAGAATTTTTAATGGGGAATTTCGTCCGTAAGGTCTAATTAGAATGATTCTGACTACCTTTGCGTTTTCGCAGTTTGTTGATAGAATAGAAAAAAATATCCAATGCTCCAATCCAAAAGCAAAATAGAAAAAAAAATATAATGCTTAGCAAGAGCAACCTTTTATGGTCGTAAGCTTAGGGAACGTTAAAACAGTTTTATGCCCGCTTATGCGGCTTATGCGTGAGTGGGGTTTGGATAGCAGTCAAGGTCAAGAACGTTTCGGCTAATAGTACAAAAAGATTCTGAATGCCCTCTAAACATTGAGACATTTGTTTTATCTATTCAACGAATCTGGGAATTGGCATGATTTCTAAAATGCTAGTTTGTCTCCAGTTATGTTACGTGTGTAACATCCATCATCTTTACGCATCCGACATGGCGAGAGGCTCTCGACACGAAATTTCTATTCTAGTCACGCATTGCACCGCCGTGCATCCTCGGAGCGTGACATTTGCGCAACGGACACTCGATCTCAGCGTTTACAGTAGGGCTGTATCAACGCTATCGACAGAGTTCGTAAAGCGAAACTGTGCTCTTCGCTCAGTTGACAGGAAACACCTTTAGGAAGCGGAATCTTTGTTCGGCAGGCGCCCTCTAGAATGGCAAGCGATTCCCCGTATCTGTCAGTGTAAGGACAGCCCTTTAAAAAGTGCAACTAATGTTTCACGATACGTCTACGTGTAACGGAACGATAAAGAGGAGAAGAGAGAACTCCGATCAGCAGTCATCGATCACCGAGATCCGACCGTTAGATGCCGGAGCGACACGTGGCGATACCCATATTATATCGGGCAACACTGAACGGACACTTAGCGTTGAACTTTAGCTTTCCACCCGACAGTGCATTCGGATGCAAATGTGAACAGCTTCATCTTAATATCTGTAAGAATGACGGCAACAGATTGCAATTACTCACCATTTACTTGCAAAGAACTTGTCCAGAATAAGCTCCTGGAATAATCCAGGATATCGATTCGTGGAACGGGTTGGTTTCGATTCGTGAAAAAGGTTTCCCGGCCACATGATCCTCCCCTTTTGGTTCCCCGTTTTGTATGGGATCATAAGTCGATGCCGTGATTAGGTCATTAGTGCAACAAAGAACATACTTCTCCGGGAACTCGCGTTCGTGCGCGTTCCTGCTTCACGACACACGCTCGCGCAAGTGGCACATTGTTGTCAGTTGCTCCATTGACACGAGATAAGACGCGAGCCGCCATTGCACGAGCAACGCCCCTTCTGTTCCGAATTCTTTCCTCCCGCCGCGCCTACCGGCCGCCCGGCCGGGGTTTGATAAAGTCCAACTCGATTGACAGTGAATCATGACGATCGTGTTGCCGCCGGTTCTAACTTTGCTGACTTTGACCGCGATGGGAGGAACATCCCCAAGGGTAGCAGGGCACCGGTGCGTGCAAAAGCGAAGGGGACCGCGTGATCGGTTGAAATTTCATTTTTAGGTTACTTGTCCGGCTTAACTCCGAGGGAGCTTTACAAAACAACGCCGAAAGAAGGACAAATGCGATAATGTTTTCGCCTCAATTTTCTTAGTCCTTCGATGATCAGGTGCCTTATACAGAGTTCAATTTCGGGTTCTTCGTCTTAGGCTTGCCGGATTGTTTTTCGCCGGGCGCTCTTTCGGCTGGCGAAAGGTGGACGGCAGACATTGGCGAAATCGGTCCGGTGGTGTTAGAGGTCAGCCTAAGTGGAACGAATCGAAAGCGCTGGGCATTTTCGGTAGGAGATTGATTAGCCGGTACGAAAATGGACGGTTTGACAGACGTCTTAAGGCTGACGGAGGGCAACAAGCGACTGTCAGCAGGCTAAGAGGCAATAGCCTTTTCTCGCTGTGCTAATCCGCCATCTGCCAATGCCATCATCGTGACGACAGTATTGAACATATTATCATAAGATACACTGCATGGCTTTCACAAGCCTATAGGGTTTGCTGCTTTATTGGGTTTTTCTTGTATTGTCAAGATTTGTCATATTCCACCATCCATTCCAGTTTCCTCGGGAAAGGCTATGAAAGGGGGAAAATATTCTTTTTCGACGGGTTGATGACTCAACGGTGTCCCTGTATTGTACATACTTGCAGTTGATGTGCCATGCTAGAAAATTGGATCATTACTGCATTAGTACCCAGGAAAGGCTATAATTAGCCCGCCCCGGACTGACCCACTCTGCAGGCTGGAAGGTCGCCGGCGTAAATTATTCACCGTCACACTCGGGTGATGATGGCGAGGAGCTATGAATAACGGATATTTGTAACTTGTGGGATTTTTTCCCTCGCTGTAGGGTGTCAATGATTCGTCGAGGGAAACTTCGCTGCTGCGGGAAGGTCGATCGTTTAGAGAACATTATTAGGAACGATGACATGTGCATCATATCTCACTCAGGGTAAGGGAAACAGGTACGGCTATCGGTATCAGATATTCGACTACATTCTTCCCGGTTCATTAGCGGTATGTGTTAAGGCCGATGAAATAGTCTAACGTACATCTGTTTTGCTTTAATCTGTGCGAACGATCGCCATGGGCAAAATATGCGCGAGAGGAAAATCGCTAAATAATAATAATGTTTGTGTTCCCGCTGCTGACGCGATTTTCTGGCGAATCGATCGAGAGCGAGATTAGCCGCAAACGGGGTGTCGAATCCCAACCCGCCCGTCCTGCTCCTAGTGAACCATCGAATAGCTTGGGATGCGCGCGCCTCATTCCACGTGCCTTTTATCGGCCAGAAATTATCTCGCCTTCTCTATGCTGGCCAATTGTTTTCAACCGAGATCGTGGGATGAGATTGCGGCCGAGTATCGTCAGAGAGTCTGGAACTGCGAAGTAAGCAGCCGCGATCGAGGAAGGGGGGATGAATAGTTTCAGTGTGTTTTTTCACCACAACAAACATTGGTTCGTTCGTGACCCGTCACACGTGGCTGCTCAACATTGCCTGCGGGAAGCGTTGTGTCCTAAGTTCGGTCGGTCACTCTCACTCCGGAAAGCATCGTAGTAGGTTCTGATTGATAAAGTACCGTTCCTCAATTCCAGTGCTATGTTTTCGATTGCAAACATACTGCGGTATGAAAGAGTGTTTCAAAGGAGGTGGAATAAATTTTATTCGGCCCGTCTTCGCGGTGGCTTTGAGCCAGATTTTTCCGGTTTAACATTCACCGACAGAGTGATGCGGATCGTCCTTTCCGGTTAAAAAGATCACGTTGTCCTTCGCGAAGAAAAGAACCCCTACGAAGGGTGATTAATGGAATGCAGAACACACCCGGAACTTGAATTGTATGAAGTGTGTGAATTGTGAGAGTATTTAGTTGCAAAGCGGTGTTCTCATTTCGTTTTTTTTGCGTTTCATTCCAGTGTGAACTGATATACTATTATTGCTCTACTTATTATTAGCATATTTTCGCTCGTTCCTGGGAACATTCACTGAAAAAACTAACACGTACAGTTTGCATGAAGTCACGTTCTGAGGCAGCCTAAATGATGCTAGACGGCGATTCTATGGTGAATTAAACGCGTGTACCAGCATCCCGCAGTGCGCATGTGAACTAACTATTCTGAGTTTTTAGAAGGATAAAAAAACGAGACGTACGAAACGTCGTGAAACTTTGAAAAAAATTAAAGTGACAGTAATTCATCCACCGCCCCCGCATCAACGATGAGCACGCAAAAAGGTGAAATTCGCGTAGAAAGCAGTCGTCTGGTCGCCCCGGTCCCCAGCAAATCGGCAACGATGGCTGCACCGACGCAGACTGCGACCACAACCACAACCAGCTCGTCCGGATTCAGCTGTTGCCCTGCCAACGGGGAAAGCTCGTCGATCGACGACTCGATCGAGCTGAACGACAGCCAGGAAGGAGGCAACAACAACACCATGTACCACAATGGGTTGCTGGAGAAGCAGGACTATCATTTCCCGAAGCGACCGCCGGTCGATATCGTGTTCCGCGATATTCGCTACGACGTCAAGCGATTCAACATCAGCAAGGCAAAGTTTGGTAGGTATAAAGGCGCCGTCTGCGATTATATTCAAATTGGGTTCGGACGATCCAGTGCCGGCGGGCACAGAGCCTAAGTTCTGCCAGCTACGGGTGGGTTTTACTAAAAATAACGAATCAGGTTTTGGGAGTCACTGCGAAACCAGTTTTTTGCTTAAGCATTAAAAAGTCTGCCTTGTTTTTTGAATTGATTGAAACTTCATAAGGAAGAAGAACTGGTCGCGCCAAAGGAACCTCTCCCAATTCCGAAGGGCTTGCGAAGTCTCCAAGTAAAGCCCGGTAGTAGAAAATTAACATTAAAAAATTCAAAAAGGTTGGCACTAAGTGATTTTGGGAGTGTAAAATCTTGTTTTCACAAACAAACGAATTTAGGTGGATGTTTGCTCTAACGATCTTCTTCATGACAACAACATACTAAATCGTTTTTTTTTTTTCAATGATGAAATCATTCGGAACCTGTCCACCAAATTGTGAAGAAGCAACCTAACCTCCATATTGTCCAACTGCGATTACCATTCACACACTGGTTATAATTGCTCTCACTAGGGTGAAATACTAGTTCTCGGACACCAGTGTCGTACAGTATTCCCACAGTCGGCGGTCTCTCTGATGGGATAAGATAGAATATTTGTAATTCTCAATGTAGGCTTAGAATCACAATTATGACCATTGCACAAGTCATTAGCACGGTAAATTTTATAGTTCCCCTTTTCACCATCATCATAACCAGTCACGGTTGGTGCTACTAGTCGCGCGACTGCCGCTGCAACTGCACTTCTGCCCATACACGTACTTCCCCACCTTCTTCTGTGGGTATACCGATAAATTCTCTAATAAATGGCATTACATTACCATCTTGGGCCCGGTGTCAGAGGGATCGTGAGATGTAGACGATATCCGCTGTGGGCTTCCATTTTTTGTTGAGTGTATTGAAATGATTTCATTCGACAGAGCATTCCTGCGCTGGGTAAACAGAACCCATGCAGCTTTGACGAGGATGATGATCATTCACATGCTGGATGTCGCTCATTTATGCAGGATATCCCGTGCCTGGGGGCACGATTGGCAATAGTGGGTTTCAGATCAGCGATGCATCGCACACGTGATCGCGGATTCTCTCGAGATGGTCGTGAGTTAACGACAGGTCTTTTTCCGCTCGTTGCAGGATTTCCTCCTCCCGTTAAAAGGCCGGACACAAAATGCAGACTGTTGCATCAATCTGTTGTGTGATGTGTGCAAATCTTTGAGGCGGGACAAAATATGATCTTAGTAGCTATATAAACACATTTGCGGCCACCAGCAATCTAACACGCGTGCGTGGTTCGCTCGATTTCTCGGCTTCATTTTCCTCTAGGGCCAAGTTTACTGTTGGCCCAAGGTGGTCCAGTGGTGTAATAAGAACGGATATGACCACATCGAAGCACCGCAGAAGTAGATGGCGTGGCATTTTGGAAATGTTAGAACAACTTTACCTCGACTGAAGGTGAATTACATCGTCGATGGGCATGGGATCCTTCGAGGGCATTGGTCTATCGAAGTGCGACGTATGTTTTGTGTACGTGTGATGTTTTGCTGTTGATACAATCCTCTCTAATGTTGAGCAGCGAACCGCACGGATCGGCCAACAGTGAAGGGCCAGACCACTCTCCCCCAATGCTTATGTGTGCATAATGATCGATAATTATAGTGCGTCTGCTCGTGCGTTCACCGGTTTCGTGTACGTTCGCTTGGCATCCAGTCGCAACTTGAAGGCTGAAATCGGGGCCCCTGATAGCACGTGTGTTCTAGTATAATAGAATCAGTGTGAAAAACGAGAGCGAACAAAACCGAAGGGATACCCAGTCACGCTTGGCGAACAGCGAACCACAAATTACGCGGTTTCCTTTAGGCGTAATCTTTCATTAGAGAAAAGATCTACCGACGTTTGGACGCAAAATGTATTGGTGCTGTTCCAATACCGTGCTGGCGCACGATCCGCAAATTTGTGGCAAAGTTTTCGCGGACCTACGTTGTAGAAACGCCCAAAAAATGGTAATTTATTTCAAGTTATAAATTGTACCGACGCATCGCCGGGGATACGTTTCCATCCTTGCGAACGCTTTTCAAGGTGAACTGCGTGGCAAGTGAACGGTAAAAACTGGATTTTTCCAATCTCCCCGAAATCGAAGCTGTTTTGGTAAGTGTATGCGACAGCAGGTGTGGATGCATTGATGGTCATGGCTGTTCGTTTAAACTTTGGGTTTCGAATTCCAAACTTAGCCACTATCCGCCTTTGGGAAATCGTTTTGAATCGCGGTAGGACACGGAAACAGATAATCGGCTTGGCAACACGACGACTTCTCGGTTTGCTAATTTTATGCACATTTCGCATTTAGTTGGAAATAGTCTTGTCCCAACCAGGAAATGTTCCAATCAAGTGAATATTATACAGTCTGCCCTCTATTAATGTGGCCCAGAAGCTTACGAAATGGAATATCAGTTTGTAAGAATTTGTAAATGGAATACGTTCACTCGTTTCTTTGCCGTTTTATAGCCGAATCTTGACCTAAGAAGGTAGCGGTATGTTACAGACATAGAATGAACAGTCATGACCGTTTCGGTGGCACGTTATTTTCGAAGCGTGCATGTTCTTGTCAACTTGCGTCTATGGTAACAATGCTTCTCATCTCATAATTATGCGTTATAGAGTTTACAGGAGCTGCACAATAGACCCTTTCGTCGATCCATCATGCCTCGAATCGATTTGCTCGCATTATAAATCGAAGCAACTGAATAGGCGTCACACACCGCAGTCGTTCATTGACGGCATAGCACTCGACAGTGTCAATGATCTTGAAGCAATAAACATAGCATTCGTATAAGGCGACTGTATCCTATGGCCCTCTTACCGCGCGAACTTGGAAAGATTTCAACACCAACAAGTGTCCATCCTTGGCGCAGTTGTTAGAGTTTCAAGAGCGTTGAGACTGCACATGATGAGAACAACATTTCTTCCACTCCGCCGAAGGTGGCTGGCACGATGTCTTCTTAACGAATTTGATAGGAAAAATAGTTACAGCAGTACAGCAGTAAAGGAAGCTATGGCGTTTAGCGGTTCGCTATTTGAAGATATATTCCATATACACATCACCAGCAACTCTGTTCTCTGCGCCGTTTTATCGCCTACGGATGTTTATGGTGAATCAATATTTGTACCCAACTGGCCGGTTTTCCGTTTTCCATCGCTTCGCTTCACTCGACAGCTTTTGAACACATTTTCACGGGCGAATGAAGATCCCCACATGGTCAGTGGTAAGTGTTCCTTTAGCATTTCCAGACCGGTGATCAGAAGGATCATTAGTGGACTGAACCTGACCTTCGCCTCGATCGGCGTCTGTAGATCGTATTCCACTGCTTGCTTTACCTCTTACTCTTCGGTTACAATAAAAAGTCTCACGACGAACCTATCCGTCATCGTCGATCAGGGTTCATGGAACGGTAAATTAGACTGACATCTTCTTTGCGTGAGCAAAGGCGGTGGAATGAAAGGTACACAAAAAATGCCGCCGCTATGTCAACAAAATGGGCGCTGCTCTTACAATACTTCAATATTTAACCAGTCGACGAGTGCAGCAAAAAAGAAACGGCAATGAAGTGGGACAACATTGCCATTCGCTACCGTTTCTCTAGCGTTGCGACTCGCGGACTCCTGTGAAGCCGCAGAGGCCGCCCGACTCGAGGCGCACACTGAGTTCAATTGGAGTTCAATTAACTCGAAATTGACGAGCAACATGACCTCCACGGTGCCGCAGTAGCCCACGGAGTTGCCGGTTTGGTGTCCTTGCCCGTTGGAGCTGCCACGGGCCCGGTGGCTGTGATGATCGTGAAACTGCAAAAGGACGCAAAATGATAGAAAGACGTTTAAAATGTTCGTGTAATTATTTTCACTTGATTAAGAAGAACACGCTCCACGCAATGCTTCATTGTTTGCAGAGAAAGTTGACGGCGAACTTCGAACGTTTTACGATACAGTGTCAGTTCCTGGGATCAAGGAAACCTCATTTGATGAATGTTGATGTGTGCGCGAATGCACATGCAGATAGAGATGCATTTCAATCCCCTCCCACCGCAATTTGCAGGCAGAAAAAATAGCTTCACCCACCATTTTCACTTTCAAATGCAAGCGACGATCGTGACGGGTTTTTTCATCCCTCCTTTTCTCTTCCTTTTTTTGCCCTCCTTTCAAACCCGCACGGAGGAAGGTATCGGTAACATGTTGAAAACGTGGGAATCTCTGAGAACAGAGTGAATCGTGAGCCCTAAGGGTACGTTGAGTCATCAAAGCACTGCATCAGTGCTTCCTGTCCGATCGAATGCGAATGGTGCAACCGCGAAATGGCTGCGGTCACAAGACATCAACAAACCCCGGGCTGCCGTTCGAAGCTGCGATGGACATCATTACCGCAAGGAAGTCGGACGATAAGGCGGCAACAGGCCGTGACGTGCCTATGACGATGGCGTCGGGTAGGCTCAGCCAACTGGAAATGGCCACCAAAAGCGAAGTTGTGACAGTAAAAATGAGATATTATTTCTTTTCGCAAGTTTGCAGTATACATAAAGTAGTGTCGATTTGGATGTAGTAGGTGTGCACGCTTTTTTGTTGCGGCAATTCACGGTCATGCTATAATGGATCAATTGCCTTAAACATTTCGCCTCTAGCTTATCCAGCGCAATTATTTAAAATCCGAGACCTATGCAAAGGGAAGTTCAGCATTGATAGAACCGAAAATAAAACAGATTAGTGGGAGATGTGTTCGGATGCCAATTGGGTAAACTATAATTATATTCAATGGTATATGAATTCGACAGAATGCTTATCACAATCTTCAACATCAATTATATAGTCTGTTTTTTTTTCACCATAAAGACCAGCAGCGAATGTCTGTGCGAATATTTTTAGAGGGCGTAAGGGATATGAGAAGCTATAGAGGTATCTGAATAAGCCGCATTTGTGTTCGTTGGAGGCAGACCCGTCCGGTCAACATCGAACGTTTAACTAACCGTAGACGAGACGTCTGCATAATGGTCGATGACTTATCGCTTCTTCATCAGCTTGTATCCTGGCGGCGATGCTGCGGCCAACTTGTGTATCTGTTTCACCGCACCGTGGGATAGCATGATTTTACACTTTGACGAGAAAACGGTTGGAATTTCGGTTTGCCGGTTCCAAAACAAGAAGCCGCCGGTTGATCGATCGACCTTCGACGATTTTATCATCATTGGCGTTGATGCGTATTAACTATTTCCCTGCTTTTCGAATCTGTTTGCATTCTGACGCAAATTGGCCGTGCTGGGTGAGCTAACACCGAGTGGAATGTGAATAATGACGGATGCTCGTGGCTTATGGGATCAATCAATATCATTGAGATAAATAATCAACCCGCAGTATAAATAACCTACCACCAATGTCAACCTCTTTGGCCGTCGTTTTGCAGAATCCAAAGAAATTCTACATGGGCTGAACGGATCGTTCAAGTCCGGTGAGCTCACGGCAATTATGGGACCCTCGGGCGCGGGCAAAAGTACCTTGCTCAACATCATGGCCGGTTATGTGTAAGTATGCCGGGCTGCGGCGTCCGTCAGCCGTGCCCCACCCTTTATGTAATTAAAATGGCCTTTTACGCCTTTTACTTCTTTCTCCCACCACAGTTCGGCCGGGGTCAGCGGAATGGTGCAGGTGAACGGGAAGAGCCGATCGCACAACTCGGAAAGCTTCCGCAAGCTGTCCTGCTACATCCAGCAGCACGACGCCTTGCGACCTTGGCTGACGGTGACCGAGGCCATGACCTGCGCCACGCACCTAAAGCTCGGATTCGGCATCAGCATGGCCGAGAAGCGCAAGCTGGTCGAGAAGATCCTGTTCATGCTCGGGCTGGAGCAGAAGGGCAACACGCCGACAATGCGCCTCTCCGGCGGGCAGAAGAAGCGTCTCGCTATTGCGCTGGAGATGATCAGCAACCCGCCGATTCTGTTCCTGGACGAGCCGACCACCGGGCTGGACAGTTCGTCCTGCGCACAGTGCATCTCCCTGCTGAAGCGCCTCGCGCAGGACGGGCGAACGATCGTCTGCACCATCCACACGCCCAGCGCCCTGCTCTTCGAGATGTTCGACCAGCTGTACACCGTGGTGCAGGGGCACTGCTTCTACCAGGGCCCGACGAAGGAGATGCTGCCGTTCCTGGGCGATCTCGGATACTATTGTCCCAGCTACCACAATCCGGCCGACTTCAGTGAGTTCCTGACTGACTTCCTCCTGCACATTAGCCTAAATGTAGAGTTTTTCTAACGCTCTAACGTCTACCTTTCTGCATCCCTTTCAACTCAACTCAACGATCTGTACCGCGTTCCGGTTCTGGGCAATAAACCACCCCGACCCTTCAACCGTGCAGTGATGGAGATAGCGGTCGGAGAGTATGGTGCCGACGTGGGCAAGGTGATCAAGGCTGCGCTGAAGAAATATTACGACATCAGCAGCCGCTGCATCGAGCTGGATTCGGCGTTCGACGATAACGGTAGGTCGTTGGGTTAAATGATTGATCGTCAATATTTGTGCCCTTCCTTTCCTCGATCGATCGGTTCGAAGGCGTTGTTTCGTCTACGAATCCGGTTCGCGGATTCCACGCGCGGATCGACTTGATATCCAAAGGTCACCCGGAGTTTGAGTCGGCAGGACAGCAGACCTCTTTGTTCGCTGCCACTTGCAGCCATTTCTTTCGAACCAATTCTAGCAGAGTGGGAACCATCTGCACGGTTTCGAACGCTTCTTGTACGCAGCCCATACGTCGCGTCAAATGGATTGGATTTAATTGCGCAGACCGTGCTAATACTCTCGCGCGGGCATGGCGGCATTCCATTGTTGCGCCATGTCACTTACGGTGATAGACCCTTAGAAGTTTCTTCACCTCGACTAGATTACCTCTAGTGAAGGAACCTTCAGATCAATCATTGAACTGTCTCCGGCCGATACTCGCTGCGTCACGAAGCCCTGCGAGGCTTCCACAAGACGGAAACCATCCAAATCGGTGGCGCACGGGGAGGCCACCCTTGGTGCACTCCATTTGCGCTCAGGCTAAGCACAGCTTGGGCTTACTTAGGTTTCTGCAACGCAGTGGCATTGCTAACCGAATCGGCAAACATACGTATTGCACACTAATTCCGCGTATTGAAGCAGTAGGACTCTTTGGTCAGAACTTTTCGTTTCCCACATCATCGCACCACCGGGGCACGGTAGTGGTCTGTTGTTTGGACGTACCAGGTACGTGTTTTCTGAGCAACAGTGTACCGATTCCATCACCTCATCCAAGTTTCGTTGTTTAGTTGCTTATTCAAATTTTACATTCATTAGCGCGTAATTAATGGTACGCCTGGGACAGGCCGAATGTCGAACGAGTTCGATCGATGAGCCCCACGTGCGCTAGTACGCCTGGCCGTCCATTCCGTTTCCACGATCCGGCGAGGCATTCTTGTCTTATACTATTTTGAAGGCACCTTCCTGGTGCGACATTTCGCACGGAATATTTTGAACGTCGTCGTGAGCGGCCAATATTTACGCGCCTTTACACATTTCCTCCGAGAGCAGCGAGTTCCGTGTGTGCGAAAAAATTAGTTCCTTCTCCAAAGTGTAATTATTACATGCCATCGAGAACGGTGGGTGTTGTGAGTCATTGCTTGAGCAGATATGCCGAGCTCGTCCAGCAGGTTTTTTGAGGAACACTTCCGGAGAATTTTAACACTATGGATTTGTTGCAACGATTTCCTAAAACTTGCGCTGCTGGTCACACGACCACACAACGAATGACGAACGCGCATTTGTTAAACACAAACAGCACTACGAAGTTAAAAGGCGTTACTGCTTGATCGCGAAATACATACAACAAGGTATTCAATGTCACGAAAATTCTAACAGGCCACACTGATAACATTTGTGATCAGTATCATTCTGAGGACTTCCCTTTGAAGTGTTTTTGAAGGCAAAGGTTGAGAACGTGTTAATTCGTTTGAATGTCTCGCATTATAGACAACTATGAAGCCGAGCTGGTTCCGCGCAGACAAACAAAGCCGGAGGCGTATGTTGACAGCCCGTGTGGCTGCTGCAGGTTCGTTATGTCCAAACAAAAAGGCGCGACCCGCTGATTACAAGTGTAAATTGGTGTGAGCTTTTGGAAAATTCATACACCGATGGTTAAAAATAAACGTACATTTTTTCCGCACCAGTCATTTGAAACGGCGGAGTTTCAGTTCTCGACAGGGGAGCATAAAAACAATCTATAGTGAATGGCAATCTCAGGTTCGCTGTTCGAGAGAGGTAGATGCTGAAGCGTAGATATTTATCTTTTATTTTACCATATTTTAACTTTTTATTTCGTGTCTTTGGTTGCTTCTTTGTGACCGAAATGTTTGGATTCTTCCCAATTTAGATACAGAAAGGTTGAATTGATATTTCTCCGGTATAAATTTGGTGGCAGAAGCGGATAGAGGGCATTCAGAACATTGGGAAAACATCACTTCTTCGCTAGAAAACCATGATTCGATTTCCAGATTGTGTGTGATCAATAGAGTCAATAAATCACTGCACCAATAATTAATAATTCGTCCCTCCATGTTATCTTTTTAGTTAAAGTAATGGAAACATATTCGATTGGCGGAAAGGCAGAAGAAATGCGTACGCTGCGGAAGGAAGCAGATTTAACAGACACGTCCTCCTATGAAGAGGAGGATCTTCTCTCTAAGACGAAACCCGCTTCTCTTGTAATGCAGTTCCTGTTGCTGTTCTACCGAAACCTTCTAATGACGCGGCGAAATTACGTGAGTATTTCCGACAGATGTGTATTAAGCGTTCTCAGATAAGATGGATAGTTTTTTTTCTCTAAAAACCACTTACCACTTAAAATAAAAGAGATGCAGTAAAACATATTTCGTATTGCACGTTCCACTTTTCCAGTGCAATATTCGAAGAGGAAAACGCGAAACTAGAAGGGAACGTTACGCGTTTGATAAACTTGTCCTTTCCACCATTACCTACACTGCGCTCCCTTAAGCTAGTTCTAACGTCCCGTTCGAGCCGTTGGTTTTTTTTGTGTAGTTTATTGACAGTATGCAATTAGCATTGGAATGTTACAATTAAAATTGTTCAACTGGCAGCGATCGGATTGTAATTATATGATAGGTTATTCGTGTTGAATTAGAATCAGCCATTACCACCTAATTTCCACTCACTGATGCAGTCAGAGAATTCACATACCGATTTACAATGCTAGTGTAGGATAATCTCACGAGAGACTAAAGTTATAATACTTGATCGTTGAAAACACTTGACGAAGAAAAAACTTCTGTCACTTCTTTCTTGATACAGCCATGGGGTCCAGAGAAATAGGACATGTTAATGATACACTTCATTTGTTCGTTTTATCAATGATAGTCGTGGCCCTTGTCGGTTAAGGAAAGGATCACAACCAAACCAGGTTACTGGATTTGCGTAGTTTCTAGCTCAAGAGCGACGGTCCAGCTCACGGTTGTTAGGTCATGGCCAGCGGTATCAATCGCTCAAGAAAACGCGTAGAACCTGCGTGTTGGATTATTGTCGTTGTCGATATGATTGTAACCGATTGCAGCTAGTGAATTGTGCCTTGGGATAGATATGGAATCATACCGTTATCTGAATACTTAAAAACATAAGAAAAAGCACCACTCTAATCTATGATCTCTTCTCAGTTTTTACTATGTTGCAGAATCTTCGCTCACGCGATGGTGGCCACCGTCTTCGGATACCTGTACATTGGAGTCGGTCCAAATGCCAACCAAGTGTTGGCGAATTACGTGTACCTGTACGGCTCGATGCTGATGATGGTGTACACCGGGAAAATGGCTGTTGTACTTTCTTGTAAGTATCCGCCGAAAACTATTTTCGTTAAATCGAGCATCCAATTCCTGACCCGCTTTTTCGTTCCATCGTCCCTCGATCGTCTTCGCGGAACGATGCCGGATCGGCTTTCTACCATTAACAGTTCAAATTGAGATGGAATCTCTGACGCGGGAGCACTTCAACCGATGGTACAAACTGGGCCCATACTTCCTTTCCGTGCTGCTCCTTGAGATCCCGATACAGGTAAGCGTACAGTTTCAAGTGAAAGTGTTGCGGCGCGTCAACGCGTTGATTCCAGAGTGGGTTTTTGTGTGGTCAGTGGGTTAAATGTACGCACCATGAATACCGTTAAAAAATCTTGTCATCTAGTCATCATCATGCTCAACAACGTCACTTGAAGCCGTTGAGTGGATTTTGAATAAGGGCGAGCACCGCGGTCCCGATGATTCATGAACTGCCGCGGCACGCGCGATGACTCAAAACTTTTCTGTTTCGCAATGTGATGTATGTATTTCTTTGCAGATTTTTTGCTCCTTAATCTACGTCGTGATCAGCTATCATCTGACCGGGAACTATGTGAACTTCGAGCGCTTCTGTGTGTTTGCGCTGTTTTGCGTGGCCGGTTCGATCTGTGCCCAGGCGTGGGGTTTCTTCGTTGGTGCAACGCTTTCTGTGAAGGTAAGCACGCGTTGGCGAACCTTCGCTGGTCAAAGTCAAATTGTTATGCCCTTCGTGCATTAGAACGTGCATAACATATCGATAAAGGGCTTGGAATCTTCGATTCATATCTGTCGGAGATGGCATTTCAATTCCTATAGCTAGCTATTTTATAGCACCTGCTAGCTTTATAGCATGCTATATAGATGGCGCTGAATTACACCGTCCAGTTCAAATGTGTTCCGTCTCTTTCTTTTATTTCAAAAGCTCGCCGTTTTCGTCGGTCCAATTCTGGCGGTACTCTTCTCAGTATTTGGCTTTTGCACGCGTTACGTTGACATCACGCCGGTCTTCAAGTGGATGTGGCACATCAGCTACTTCCGTGCGAGCTTCCACGGTATTATGAACTCGGTGTACGGCATGAATCGGGAGGATCTGCACTGCCCGGAGACGCAGATCTACTGCCATTTCAAGAACCCCGTGCTGTTCCAGAAGGACATGGACATCGAGCACGTGGACATGCAGTCGAACATGGTGCTGATTACGCTGATCATCATTACGATGTACATTAGCACGGTATTTGTTCTGTGGTACAAATTAAACAAGCGGTAAAGGCTGAGGTTCTTTTCTTCGTCCCCACGGGGAAAGCCACTGCTAGTTTTAGATATTGTACATTTTTGCCGTTTCTTTGCCAATAGCATTACTTTAAGCACAGGTTTCGGTGAGGTAGAATCTTAAATGTCCCCTAACGGTGAGGCATCATTTAACAAGAAAATAAATCTGAAGATTAAACACCGTATTAAAGCGATAGTAGTGCGCACAGCTAAAAACCGCAAGTATGGTGCGTACTCTAAAGCATAATGTAAAATTTGATATACCATGTTTTGGATAAACTTGAGTTCGGTGGAATACGGTAATCACTACAAATAATAGCACTGGAACAAACAAACGCTGAAGGCAAGAAAACAAGTTAACAACCATTTTTATAAGCAATCTACGATATCTGTGATCAAACGCACTAGTAAGGGATTTTAAGAGTTTTATAGACAATATTTGCGAATTTCATAGATATATATTTTGTACACCCACAATTGTACACATAATGTTTCATTGAGCATTGCGCACCACTCGGAAACTGCCCAAATCCACAAGAATGCCGAGCGCGGACGAATTGGAAGAATCTTTCAAATACGTGATAAGCAGTGAGAGAAATGAACCAGGTACGAGCAAATGTACTATGTTTCGCGTGTCTTATATTCGTACGTGTACGTGTAGTTTGACTCATACGTAATGTCGAGCAGTTGTATTTTGATTGAAATAAAGTAAAACCATGCACAAGAATCTTTCATTGCACTTCTCAATACCCTCGCCGTTGTAATGTGGCTTGTGGGATTTTTGTCAAAGGGTTGATTATAAGTGCACGATGGGTTCACATTGATTGTCTCGGGGGCGAAGCTCTTATGGGATGAATTTATTTGCAGGCTAACCAGTGGCAGATAAGCCACGCTTAATCGCAAACCATCCGACGTATAAGCTTACATTTTTCTTTAGCTATTGTTATGAAGTGCCGAACAAGCCGCGAAGGAAGAAATGGCTACTTAGAAGACACTAAATCTAATCGTGCACACACAGAACATTGCTCAGAAGTAACCCACTTTAACTACACACATGGGGGTTGAATGCCACCGAAAACCTTATCGTGTGGTATACATTCTAGTGGAGGCTTTCTAATCAAATATCTGGTGTACCGACAAGTGTGCTTCCACGAGAGGTATAAGTTAGCTTAAGCTCCGGGTTTGTTCACCTTGCTTGAAGGCTTATGAAGGAGGCCAGAAATCATCCCAGAACCTAAAGGACAGATAGGTTGGATTTTGAAAATAACATGTTCATATAATAAAGCGTTGCTCTGTAGATGACATGACGGAAGATATAGAACTGAAGTAAAATTAACTATCTCGCTAAAAATCTAAAGAACGTATTAAATTCATTACACAAACAGTTGCAAACAACTATATTTCAAAACACACATCTACTGGAACGCATTTGACGCACAACTGATTCCGATCTACATTTTCATAGACATGTTCCGTTCGCTAGTTCTTATCAGCCGTTGTAGAGCCATTTGTTTCAATGAACGACCAAGCACTGACTATGAGACTTGCATTGAACTATCGTAAATTCGTTCAATTTAAAAGTTTACGAAATAGTTTTTTTCTACCCCATTTCCAAAGGGGAAATTAAATCAAAGTAAATTTATACACGCGTCGACATGATCCCGTTGATGGCTACGGAAGTTTGATAGCCTTTGTTCGAAATTGATTTCAAGGGGTCATCATTTAAAACTACTTTTCGACTGTGTTTGCACTAAACGAAGACGAACCTTGTTTTGGTTTCCCAATCGTCCGTTGCCAATGAAGTGCTGAGTTGAACTTGAAATCGAATCATCCGTTGACAACGACGTACGGTCTGTGTATTGGAAGCCTATCGCATATTAGCGACAATTTATGGTATGGAGCATGCGCAACATAAATTGATTCGGATTGGTTCAGGTGCACATTGAACCAACTGTAAAGCTTGCCTCAATCGGGAGTAGCACCAGCTTGAAGCACAGCTGATTTCATCCGCACGCATTGGCTTGAAGATCATCATCATTGAAGATCTGGAACAATCGCGCACACTACTTTAGAACTATATGCGGCCGTCCGATGGATGAAACACGGTATAGCGGCACGGGGCTGGCCAAGATAAGCGGCACGCAACTGCCTGATGCACTCGAAGCCCGCGGGGACCGCAGCTTGGGGCGAGATAAGTAGCCTGTTTTGGTATTTGTGGAGCAGAATCCTCTTCCCCGAACGATGTTTGCGAAAACGATACTCTTATCAAGTGTTATGCTATGGGAGGGCACCAGTGGGCCACGCCATAACAAAGGGTCAGCATAGGCGCGACGTCGGACGTGTACCGCTATAGTGCCTCTTTCTGTGCCACTCGATGTCAGTGATCCTATACACACAGTAGAGCAGTGTGCGATAGAGTGTTCTGCTATACCGCCCGGGGCAGGGTATAGCTCAAGGTCCTGCACCGGAACAAGTGATCTCTAAGAGGGACCGTGACCACAAAAAACAAACTTTCTCAAGTCATCCACAACATCTGGAGCTAGCCAAAACCTTCCGTTGCATTCGTTCTAAAGTTTCGTGCACCCGCGACACACGGGCACGGCGGGCGAACCGCGGCACCTATCTCACGCACACCATTCGAGCGGTGGATCTCGCGCCCGATCACAAACCGCAGCTGTGCCGTACGTTCAGTATTGGTCGAGCGCTGAGTGAACGCGGTTTGGTGTCCCTTCACTGTGCAGCCGCGCTCGGATCGGTTCCGCGTTTCGGTGCAGTTGGATGCGATCCATTCTCAGAAACTCCTAGGAATCATCGGCCCACGTGTGTGCGAGAGCTAGATAGAGCAACGGTGAACGCGGTGATGCTGTGAGGGAAACTCTTGTTTGAAATTTCGTGAACCCTTTTTCACAACGCCGCGAACGGCGCAGACCCCACCAACACAGCGCAGCCAGACTCGCTGTCCGTGTGTTCGGCGTTTTGTTTAGAGCGACGAGTAATCTCCTTTGTGCGAGGCTGACTGAGCCATTCGAGTGCGGTGTTGTGTGTGCAGTAAATAATCAAACAGCAAAACGCAAACAGGCTCCCCACCTCCCGAAACCCCCGTGTCCAGTGAACCTCCTTCCCTGCAAAGTGTGGACCATTTTATATGGTTTCGTACGCGGTCAACTTCGGGTCCGTCCAGGTTCCAGCTGAGCCGACAGATTCGCCAGCTGGGGTGGTTGTGCATCGGTGAAGGTCCGTTCGTGCGTCCACAGTAGTGGAGTTCGTTGTGACGACCTACTTTGCGCGAAGAAGGTGTTGTACATTGCACCAACAGTGAAACTGCCGAGAAGGACCAACAGGCGCGCGTTGTATCAACAACGCCCAGTGCTGGTGCAGTGGCGGGAGCAATCCGACGGAGTTGCTGATAAGCGCACATGGCGATCTATTAGCGTCCTGCTAGGAAAGAGGACAGGAAGCCTTTGTCTCGAGTGTGGTCAGCCGGAGGAACCATTCGCCCGTAATTCAGCGGTTGTGTCAAGGGAGAAAGGCAGAGAAAATTCAACAGGAGGGACATGCACCGAGTGTCTCCACTTGCCGTCGCATTAGTAGAACGTATTTTTAGCAGAATTGTTTCAGGCAGTTCATTGCCTGACACGGCCGACAACATGTGCTAGCAGCAGTTCGTTGGCACGCCATTTTCACGGGAACAGGGAAGAAGGGCGGAGTGAGGCGCGCGCGATCGCGAATCGCGCATTCCGATCCTCGTCTGGTGGAGCAGCATCCCTTCAGGAAGAATAGTTGCGACGTAGTGCCGCGTGGTGATCAAGTGTATCACCGAAAATGGCCGACGAGTCGTACGAAATGAAAAGCCCGCCGGATGTGAAAGAGGGCAGCAGTGTTGCCGTAGATGGTGGGCGGGCGGACGGAATCGGCGCTCGGCGACTTGGAGCAGCCGCACTAACGCCACTCCACATCCCTCAGCAGCCGGTCACGGATCAGGAATTCGCGGCCCCGTCGCTCGTTGCAGCTCGACTCTTCAAACCGGTCAACGTCGGGTTTAAGAACTTGTCGTACTCGGTACGCAATGGGATATTTCGAAAAGGTAAGAGTTCGTCTGGGTACGGCCTCTTGATCTGGTCGATCGTCGGCTTATCTATTCTGGGCCTGCTTTCCCACTATCGCCGCCAAAGGGCGCGCTGGCCGTGATAGCGAGTTTTATTGCAGCGATGGATCATCAAATTAAGCCAGCACATTTTTGATTAATTTAGATTTGATTTTGGAGCGTTGGATTTTTGATAGGTGACAGCGTGGGATCGCAAGGGTCGCTAGGGTGGATGACAATGAGAGCGTCACATGTGAACGGTTTAATCATTTGTAGTTAATATTTGATCGCCGTCCAAGGCTTTAAGCTGTCTCTGGGTATGAATTGATGCTGGCCGTGAGCCAAACAGTTGTAGGTGTAGCTGCTAAAACGCATATTTGCATCACTTTAAGTTCATTTTTTATCATGATGATCGTTCGAAAAAAGTAAGAAAATGAAATCATCACGATCACTGAAGATTTCAATCATTTTCATTCTAATTAGAAATACATTTTGGAGTTTTTCGTAAACATGAAGTGTACGATTTTGAACCGGTGTTACACAATATTGTCACAATAAGTATGGAAAATCTGCTTCTGTAGAACATACATTTGAACAGTCTTCCCTTATCAGCCGCCCATGTAATCCATATAGGCAGCGCGCGAGTGAAAAGAATGCCACTTTTTCAATAAGAAAATTATCGTCAACATGTGTTCGCTACGTGGTGGAATTATTTTTGAACGGTTATGTTTTTGTTTTTTCTGCACAATTCGGTTCAAGGAAAGGTTTCAGCTTCGGCGATGACTTTGACACAATTTTTGCCAGACACAAATCCGCCTGAAAGCTGCACGATGTTTTGCTCGTATTTAAAAGAATATTTTCTTTTGATCGATTCCTTTGTTGTTTGCCAGATAAACAAACATACAGAAGTGCAAAAAATAGCATCCAATCTGAGTCGGAGATCGAACGATCCGATGGTGATGTGGTAATTAATTAACTCAGCGCAAAAATCAATCGCATACCTCGGTTGCGTTAAGAAGATGGAAAGCAAATTCGTGATGTCGCCTATGGTAAGGGATGCTAATTGTCGTCCGATTGGCCAACGGTTAATTTTGTGGTGTATCCAACATATTAGCACACGCATTTAAATGTCTTGAAACAAAACGAACACATGTGTCGCGAAGATGCCTGTTTGTTCTGAAGGCTCAAGTTCACTTTATGAACCGTTGGATAAGCTCGCATTTCATAATCCATTCCTCAGCACAGTTCGGCCATTTTGTCAATCTTTACCGAGTGTATTTCCGTTCCTTTACATCCGTTCTTCCATGTTTTATCTCAATCTTGGGCCGCCCTCATCGTCGGTTGGTTGTCGGCTAGATTATTCCGCACGAAAATACTTCATTTCGCATGAAAACGATCTACCACGTCTAACGTCAACATTCACACACATGGAAGAATTGTTTGTCCACGATTGAGTTGGTTCCTTTTTATGCGGTTTTTCGTTTAATTTGAGTTTCTTCTTCAATTCTTCCCTTGATTAGCTGTTCGTCAAAAATCTGTAATCGTCTGTTCGTCAACCGTCGTTCCTTTCTTGCTATCCTTGCTCGATCGTTAAAGTTCTTATGCTACAAACGTACAGTGCTTGCAGCAACAGCCACTAAAGAGCCTTTTTTTTTTGGACATATTTGGTGTTTAAAATTCATGAGACACGATCCATTCGAGCCGCTCCGTTTCCTTGCGTTTCACTGAACGTTTGCCTGTTGCCGTCCGGACCGGCAGTTGCGCGAATTGGTTTTTTTTTCGCATCGGCGAGTGAGAAACATAATCATCGTCAAGTGCGGGGTCGGGCGATGAAAGATTCACGCACACACGCACTGTTATGCGTCTCGAGGTGGTGGAAGAACGATCGTACGGTCGAGCTAGTGTAATATTTTCAATTTCGATTTCGTGGTTAGCTTTAGCCTAGCCCTAGCTTTTCTTTCGATTAGCAATATTCAATACGTCTGTTAGAAACATAATACGAAGCAATATTTGTATTGCAATAATATCAATTTCGTATGGTTCCCCTTATCACTCCAATTTCAGTGCCCCCAGTAACAGCACAAATGTTCATGTGGCGCTAACGAAAGGCATAGAAACATCGTGAGAGGAGGAGTGTCATTTTTTCCCGTTCCGGCCTGCAGATCGTTCACTCTTCCGCGCGCGGTTCGACGTTTGAGAGCGAACACGACCGTTCCACGCACGGCACGCCATATAGCTCACATTTTGCAAGAGTTGAACGAACTTCAGATAACCTTCGGAGAGATTATTTTCGACCATCGTTGTCGCATCCGTAGCACCGCTCGCCGCATTGTGTGCGTGAAAACGCCACGCGCTCGATCGTCGCGCGTCCACCGCCGCCCCCACATCTTACGTTCGGTTCCGCGCTCGAGTTCGTCACTCTAGCAGCTGGTGTTAATCGGCTTTTGTTTACCTTTTTTTTGGGGCGAGAAGAGGCAATTATCTTTCAAATCGAGTCCGGCGAAGCGTGAATGGCGAAGCTGATGCCCTTGCATCTATGCAGACTCTATTGGCCGACGATTTTGTCTTCACTCATTAAAAGCCGGAGAACCGGTTCTATCGGGGCCAAGCGTCCTTCTGAGAGTGTTCTGTGACAGTGCGCAGCTTGAACTGGAACAGCTACAGTGCAGATCGAAAAAAAAACTAAAAAACAAACGCCATTCGGTTCCACAGTTCCTCGAGATACTATTCTGGATTATGGGCGCGGTCTGCGTGCGCACTGCAACCAATATCAAGGGCCTCTTTGATGCATGCAAAACAATACTACCACGATCACGTTTCGTATGGTTCTTCGCCATTTGAATATTCTATTTGGTTCGATGTGTGAAGCATGCGAATGTCAAACGTTTGGAAACTTCATAGCTCAAGGGTAGTGGGAAACAGTGCGGAGCCGGTTAGGAAGAGGGTTGCGCAACCGATGCGAGTGCCATCGAATGATTTGCACACGTTCTAAACCGGCGGCTGTCTTGAAAACCGGTTGTGCAAGTGTTGGACGCAGATCGGGTGGAACAGAAAAGACGATCAGTTGGGACGTCCTGGCAGACGGTTCTTTGTTGGTGAAGCTCCTTCCATGTGTTCGAGGGCGATTGCCTGCAGAAGCAACTTGATATGATCATCAACATCATTGTCGTCATCGCCAGACACGGAACACTAGTGCGAACGTAACCGTTCTTTTTTTATGCTTCCGTATCGCTCATATAACAAAAAAACCTTCTCGATCTGAGTCGCTAACTTAATACAAGTCTAGCAAAGACCATTAAAGCCCCGTACACCATCGCACAAAGGTCGGAAGTGTGTGTTATGTTCCTTCGCGTCTTAAACGACTGGTTGATTTAAATATCCACTTGCTTCCTTACTTTCACATTGCTTTATCAATTCCAGTTTGCTTACCATTCCCATCAGTCGCCAGTCGTTGGTCATTTCGCAATGCGAAATCACGAAGGGATGGGCGTTTGCCTGAAGCAGAGAAGTACTCGCGCCGTGTTTGGAAATGGAATTGATAATCGAAGTCCTCCGCACACAGCGATCGTCCAACCTGAAGCCGCCTTCAACGCAACGCAACAACGATTGGATGAGCCGGAAATAACCAGTTTCTTGCGAGTTAACCCGTTGACATTGTGGCTCGCCCCACACCGCTGCACGATTTGATGGTTCAATTATATGAGTTTTGTAATCATATACGATCTGCAATCGAGTATTTTTGATTTAATAAAATGATTTCCTCGTATTGGAAGTGTTCAACTATGCGACCAAGCAGCTTACACCATTGCTGGTGCCGTTGGTTAGTACCATGGTGGTGCCGTTGATAGCATAGATTTGAAGCTTCATGGTGTACCATACATTGCACCGGCTCTAACGAAATGCACACTGCACCATACCCAAACACTGTGCGCACTCGACCCCGATCGTACAAGGTGCATAAATAGTCACGGTAGGACTGGGCTGCAGTTTCATGGCACGGTGTTCGAAGCTGCATTTTATTCAAAATATTTTCATTACAGCAGCAAACGATCTCGTACTCGAATGCAAGCTGCGCACTTTATTCGATTCACGAGGTGAACACAGTTTTATAAACACCAGCACCATTCTTCGCTTCGGATGGTTTATTGCGAGTCAGTTCATTAGCAAAAAGGAAACTATGTTGTCGATTGAGCTATATTTGAATAAAAGTAAACGGATTAGTGGCAGCAGTTGAATTTGCTTCCCAATTAAACCAGTCTAGTCTTGTAATCTAGATGTCTAGTCTCAAACCTAAACAAAACCGAACACAAACGCTGATGAATGTAAAACATCGTACTCCGTGCCAGTCTCAACCCAACACACCTAACGCTTGCCGAATTGTGTAAGGTTAGTACTACTGACACATGCGTCATAGTTGAAAACCGTGCACGGCGCCATACGGGCGATTGGAAAGCATTCGAGAGCGTTAATGTGTTGATTGAAGCGCCAAACTTTGCGTATTTCAAGGTGCGAGTGCTTGCAATACTCGCTCAGATTTGGGTCACGTGTGGCTGTGTCCAAATGTCGTTAGTGTAGGGATCGAACACTCGAGGAAGGAAAGAAGAATGTAAACGCCGGTGTCCAACTAACTGGCAGGTTCCAGATCGTACTGACACACTGTCAGACGGCTTTTCACAGCAAGTGATTCACCCATTGACACCGACCAAGCATTCTCGATTAAGTCCAATATACGCAAACATATTCACATCGCTACGATCACGCCGTCAAAGTCTTGCTTCGAAGTAGTGCGGCTTGCAGTGACAGTGGCGAAATGTCCAGAGGCGAAGTGAGGATTCATTGCCAAACGCGATTTATGATAATCTTTTCTTTTCTGAATTAACATTGACCGCTGGGGAGGACACCCGTCGCGCGTGGCATCTAAACGAAAGGGGTCAGAATTCGTTGTAGTGGGACGTGGAGAAGGTGGGGCTCTATTGTTTTAATTGAGCTCAATTGGAGGATCGCGAGGATCGTTCGTGGTTTACCGGCTTATGGTGATATCATAAGCGAGTATTTCGTGAGCAAAGGACTCGACAATCTTATATAAATAATAGATCCAAAGATCCTTCTAGGAAGTCGGGCGGCGCTTCATGCATATGAAACGACTCGGTCCTTTCCATCGCCTCTACGAGTCTTCGGCCGCTCAGCACGAAACCGGTTTTGGCATAAGGTGAGCGACGCACGGGAGAAAGATGAGCCTATGGTTTTTACTCCGACTGACCCCTTACTGTCTGTACCCTATTTCTCCTCTTTCTTTACCTTCGGGCGGGGATGAAATCGGAGTAGAATGGCTCGACGAGTCGAAAACCAGTTCCCGAGGGTTCTTGGGTTCCAGCTCCCGCTCAGATGATTGTGTTCTGGTAGCGTGCATTAGGATGAAATAACAGAAACCCTTCTTCCAACCACTCCAGAGCTACCCGTTGGCTGTGATATCAACGATTCGAACATTCAATACGTGCACACGCAAAGCAGCTGATCTTCAGCCGGCAACTAGTATGCGGGACCAGCTGAAGGTGGCCTAATTATTGGATCCACATCTTTCGCAGCATCCAACCGGTTATTGTCGGGAGGCAGCTCACGAACCATGAACCCTGGAGCATCCTTCGCAGAAAAGTGGCCACTGGTTTGATGGAAACGAAATCATGGCATATAAAAATGTTTATCTTAGTAAGAAAAAACAGTGTTCAAGAAGTACGAATGTCCAGTTGGAATGCACTTTGTTGAATCGAAGCAGAATTGTTTGTTGTAGACTCTTTTTATGGGAATTCGCCATCTTTGCCAAACGCGAGCAACGTGCTGCCATACATGTAATGTATTCGCGAGGCCGTCATTTATGTAGTTTCTCATTTGTCCTTTCTCTTTCCCGCGCCCTTTATCACTACCTTGTATGGCTTTGTTCACAAAATTACGATCGCACCTGCAGTCGCCTAGGTGAAGCGTGTGTCCACTGAACATTTGGGGGCGCATGTTTATCGGTAAGTCCGCGATGACATCCCCGTGTGCGTCGTTGTTTTTCCTGCTTGAACCAGTATTACACATCATGCTCGACGGGACCCAGGTGCTATGCGTAATGGTCAATGTTTATCAGGTGGCCATAGCCAAACCGCACGTCGACAACGTCGTTATCGGAGGCTAAGACCGAGTGGAGTTGTTGCCGAGTAGCCCCCACCAGTTGTCTATGAGTTACCTTTTAATTGGCCGACACAGTTGCTGAATGATGTTTGAACGTTTTATTTTTATCTTCGCAGGTCGAGATATACTGAAAGATATCAGCGGAGAGTTTCGGG
Organism: Anopheles plumbeus; assembly: GCA_034621735.1. Lineage (NCBI taxonomy): Eukaryota > Metazoa > Arthropoda > Insecta > Diptera > Culicidae > Anopheles > Anopheles plumbeus. The sequence goes on from JAOEFI010000004.1 coordinate 25,336,628, forward strand.
CGGGCGAGCTGACAGCCATCATGGGACCGTCCGGAGCGGGCAAAAGCACGTTGCTGGATATCTTGGCGGGATTCACGTAAGTTCGGTCGGAGGTGTTGGTTTGCTGGTCGGTGCTTGGCCTTTCATCCCGTTTTAACTGCCCGGAAGCTCCATCGCTGCTGTCGAAGGGGATCTGTTATGATCGAAACCATTCCAAGAATATCCTTTTACAACAAAATGTCGGATCAGCAGAAAGAGGCCAGAACCGTCGACCGTATGAACATTACGATGAAAATAAGTATTGACGTTTTTGTCGTAACGTGGATTCATTAGGGCTTTAGGACAGCAACGAGCAAGCTGTTACAAATTGTAAACCTCTTTGCCATTAGTTGCAGCTTTTAATTCCGTCCTTGATAAGGAATATCGGTTCTGTGTTGGAAACAAGGGGATACAATTCCGTGACAGGAACTTTAAAAGTAAGCGGTCCGTTAGCCGCCCATACATCTATTACATGGCTTGCACTAGGATAGTTCGCGTTTCGTCGATCGGCCTAACAGAGCACACGACATTTTCTAACACAAAGAAATAAGAAAATCGCCACTTCAGCAGTTGCTTTGTTCGATTAGCCCGTACTTGGACAATGTGCTCAATCGACGGATAGAAAGAAGAAACCACATGGATGCTTAGCACATGTTGAGTAACGATGATAGATTAGCCAAAGTTGATTGACACATGGTTGGTGGCTAATCACTCATGAACCATGATCCTTCTGTAACTTACAGTGGTCACACACAAAAGCGCTCGGCGTACACTTATATGAGTGGAAAGTGGAGGGATTTTCCCAGAATCTCATGACATGTATGTATGTCGTTTGAAATGTACCTCCCCCGACAAACACGTCTTACCGACGCCATCGTCGTTGTAAATAAAGAGAAAAGGTCGCCCAGCGACTCCATTTCTTATGAATCAGTCGGTGTGATCGCGAAGTCTTCGCTTTGTACTTTGCACCGGTGGAGTCGGCTACCCGTGAGGTCTGTTCGACGCCAGTTTCTCCGCGGTCGCTATCGCTTCAGCGAACAAAAAGGCGCGGTTGGACAGCACCGGCGGGGAGTTCCAGTCTCTCGTTCGTTTCTTTGTGTTTCGGGCAGCAAACGAGCCGGAAAGGTTGCTGCGCTACGCCGGTGCACGAGCACTTGTACCGGGACCGTCGGTACAGCTGCACCGAGAAAGCACCGAAGCCTTCAGTGGTTTGCGTGCTATCGACCTTGCTGTCGATGAGGGCACTGTAACATTCCGTAGAGATTTATTTTTCGGTCCCTTTCACTAGGCAGATCTTTGGACCGTGCTACTTGGAGGAAAGATAGAGCGAACTTGCTCAGCTTCGTCTTCCCTTAGGGTATTGTACAGATAGCACAAAAAACCGATTTACAGGTGGGAGATTTAGGTGGAGTTTTAAACGAACACTGAACCTTCAATTGAAGTGAGGCGTACCTATTTCCGGTGAATCGTATCGCACCCTCGCAACCATAGCAAAGAAATAGGGCTCTGTTTGACGCACCGAGCTGCTGGCGTTATCAGGGTTGCAGCGGTGGAGCTTATCGGAAAATAGTTTCGCCATCATCCGGAATCTGGCAGCGGATTGATGTAATGTAATGATGTATGTATCGCAAACGTGGAAACTATCCACCCTGCCTGTTCACTATCTACAAAATGATGACGCTACCTGCAAATCGTAATCCACAAATGACGCGTGTTCTGTTTTGGAATTATTTTTACAGGGAAGGTGGTTTCACCGGGGAAATTATCGTCAATAAGCAGCCCCGAGATCTGAAGCGTTTCCGGAGGTTATCCGCCTACATTATGCAGGATCATGATCTGCAGCCACATCTGACAGTGTTGGAGGCGATGCACTTCTCCGCCAATCTCAAGATCGGCGCCGAACTCAGTCCAGCTAGTAAAAAGATTCGAGTAAGTGTGATTCATCGAGCGGTGGAGCGCTGACAAGCATTAACGAGACCCCCTACTGTTTCTTGTCCTTGCCCGAACTAGATGAACGAAATACTCCGTGCCATAGGGTTGTACGAGTCGAAGAAAACGCGCACGGGAAAGCTTTCCGGTGGGCAGAAAAAGCGTCTCGCGATTGCGCTCGAAATCGTCAACAATCCCCCGGTGATGTTCTTCGACGAGCCGACGAGTGGCCTGGACAGTTCCACGTCGACGCAGTGCGTGGCTTTGCTGAAGCAGTTGGCACGCGAGGGCCGCACGATCATTTGCACGATCCATCAACCGTCCGCGCTGCTGTTCAACATGTTCGACCATTTGTACGCGGTCGCCGAGGGTGAATGCATTTACACTGGCGGTACCGGGAATATCGTCTCGTTCCTAAAGGAACTGGACATCGTCTGTCCCGAGCATTATAATCCTTCAGATTACTGTAAGTATTGCTCATTTAGGCATGAGGTAAATAGGGCCTCACTGTTAGAGTGAATAGTGTGGTCAAATTCTTTCAAATAGCACCACCGATGTTTTGAAGTTACAAGGTTCCTCCTTCAATGATGTTGCCGAAAAGATCCCTTCCGATGAGTTGCACTTTGTATGTGTAAAGATAATAAGCCGGAACGTTCAGTTAAAGTCAGCTATAAAGATAAGATGTTTCCGATAATATGCCAGTTTTGGTTTTGTCATCGTCATCGGGAAATGACGACGAAAAATCAAATTGATCTAGCCGATTTTGCATCGTTTTTGCGCGAGAACTTGTTCCTTAACTGACATATAGAGGGCGCGCATAGCTGAGCTTTACGACCAGATTCAAATTCTTTGATTGATCAACTGTGGAAGTTGATCTCAAACTAAAACAAAGGTACATTTTTCTGTAGTACGTATTAAAAAATAAAATTTACCTTCTTTCCAATTATAGTGTTGGAAATCGCTACTCACGACTATGGTCGCCTTAACGATAGTCTAGTTGAAAAGATGATGAACGGTCAAAGCAACTTCTACCGAAATCCGGAACCGTTCTCAACGTCGTTCGAGGGTAAACTCATGCCAATCAAGGAGTCCTCTCCTGGTGGGCCTGAAGGACCGATGGTGCTGCTAGAAATGCCAGTGTTCCCCGAAAACGAACATACCCATCGGACGGGATCGCCAGCGATGGCAAAACCAAAGAAACTCGTCAAGAAGCTGTCGTTCAATCCGGAGAAATGGTGCGGCCGCGACGAGGTCTACACTACCAGCTTCTGCCGGCAGTTCTATCTGCTACTATTGCGGACGTTCCTGATACTGAGCCGCGATCGGTCACTCATGACGATGCGCTTCGCCATACACTGTTTAATTGCACCGCTGATCGGTTTGCTGTACTTCGGGATCGGTAATCAGGCGGCACAAATTTTCAACAATTATAACTATGTGTTCTTCTCGATCATGTTTCTAATGTTTACGGCGTTCAGCTCGATGACCATGGCATGTGAGTAGCAAGCGTTGGGAAATATATAATGCGGATTAAGAACAATATTTTACATTCCAATAGTTCCCCTCGAGCTGCCGATTATCACAAGGGAGCATTTCAATCGATGGTACTCGCTGAGAGCATACTACATTGCCATGACGGTGGCGGATCTACCAATACAACTACTCTGCACCGTAACGTACATCGTCATCACGTACTTTATGACTGCTCAGCCTCCGGAAGCTTTTCGGGTCGGTTTATTCACGTTGATCTGCCTAATGGTAGCATGGGTCGCCCAAGGACTTGGCCTACTGGTGGCATCGTTGTTTGATGTGAAGGTATTGAAGCAGAGCCGTTGTTCAAAATGTTGGCCTTCAAAAAAACTCTCAACCATTTTCCTTGCTCCGCAGAACGGTGCTATCTTTGGGCCATTTTTCATCTGTCCGTTCCTTATATTCTCCGGATTCTTCATCCATCTGACCGATGCCCATCCCGTGATGCACTGGCTGTTCCACATCTCGTTTCTCAAGTACGCCCTGCAGGGCGCGGCAATGGCAATTTTCGGCTACGACCGGCCACGAATGGACTGCGACGAGACATACTGTCACTTTGTGTTGCCAAAGAAGTTCCTGAAGGAGATCGACATGCTACAGGCGGACTTTGTCGAGGCTGTGATAGCTCTAGGTGTGATATTTTTCGTCTTCAGAGTAGCGGCCTTCTACGTGATGCAATACCGGTTGAAGAATAAAATTTAACACGGCTCCACTCATTAGTCAGTCGTCATGCGTAGGTAGTTCTAGTCCGGATTCTGCTCTCCTGGGCGTATGTAGCAGAGAACAGACACATTCCATCGCGTTACACGGATTGGAGAGGCAAAGGGCGGAAAATATGCAAATTTTTTGTAGATCGTAAAATCATGAATTTATCCAAACATCTTTTCTGGATCATTGCGGCGCGATAGCATTTAAGACTATAACATCCTTTATTTCAGTCGCTTCCATCGAAGTGACTCCAACGAGAAGTCAGCGCTTTTTCGTGGCTATCACCACAATTATACCCCACGTTTCTTAGTTATGATTTTTTTTAAA
>JAOEFI010000004.1:25341239-25355877 GCA_034621735.1 Anopheles plumbeus
ACCTCGCTTTGAACCACTACCAGCCAGTTTGGAAGGAGTAGAAACAGATGTCTCATCTATGCTTCATCTAAACCACAGTACAAAGAAAGAGACACAGGATCATTCGCATGTCGTGGGGGCATTCTGATTCTCACAATTGTTCGCAAACGGTCTTGTGTGATCTGGCGCCAAAACGGTTATGAAGGTGTGAGGGATTTGATCCTACAGTAGGTGTAATCGTTTTCATATTTGAGAACATACAACCTATATAGGTATATATATATCTACAGGGATCTGACCAACAGTTAATCATATAGAAACATCTGAATTATGTTTCATCGATCGTGGCAAGGGGTTCTAGGCTGATCACGTCTACAATACATTGAAGGAAAACAGGTTGTGGCAGCATTAGCGCAGCTTACGGTGAGCAAAAGGTCGCATACAACACACAACTATGTTTTACACGCCGTAGTCACACGGGCTCGTGGTGAAGTGAGAAAATCTAACGCGTCGTCGTGCATCGACCGAAGTTTCGCACAGTGACGCTGGTGATTCGGACGAGTGTGGACGGCGTTTTGATGCATGACGTGGGTGTCGTTCTCGCATTACCTCGTCGTGAAAGTGATCAGTGTGGTGGTAGTATTGGTTCAAAAGAACCAAAAAATTAACGGCGAAGTGCTTTAGATGATGAATAATGTTGAACAATAATCGAACAGAAAATCGTGCAGACGGGTATTTCAAAGACATACAGATACCGTATCAATTTTAAACAATTATTTCTTACTGTGTCCATTTCTGCGATAAGAAGTGTGTGTTCCGTGTACTTCTGTGTCCATAAACAGAAAACGGATGAAATCCATATCGATAAACCACAGTTGATCGCAAATTCAATAGAAGCGGAGTCAATACGGTACCATTCTAATTGTGACTATAGAACGTTCGCCTTCGCTGGTCAGTGCGGTCAAATATGGCCGATGAGAGCGTGGACTCCGTAGTGCTCACCGTGAACGATGCCATATCGAGCAGCGGGCTAACACTAGCCTTTCGTAACATTTCTTACCGACGGAAGGACCTAGATGGCGGCCGTCCGAAGGACATCATCAAGAGCGTGTCTGGGAGATTCCAGCCTGGCCGATTGGTGGCGATTCTAGGGCCATCCGGTGCAGGAAAATCCTCACTGTTGGGCATTCTCTCCGGATTGAAGTGAGTACGCCGCCGGACTCGGTATTCGTAATCTGATGCTTGGTTCGGTCGACTATTTTTACCCATAGACGAACTGGTTACATTGGGACGATAGAGATCAATGGAGCGATTCTGGATAGGAGCAGGTACCGGAAGCAGTGCGTGTACATTCAGCAAGACTTCAACTTAATCGAACACCTAACAGTCCTGGAAACGATGGATTACGCGGCCGAGCTGAAAATGGCCAGCAAGTCTCGCTCGGTGATGGTGCGCAAGAAGAAGGTGAACGACATCTTGCGCGTGCTGGGTCTGGAGTCCAGCATGCGTACGCTGGTGAAGAAGCTCTCCGGGGGCGAAAAGAAGCGTCTCTCGATCGGAATCGAAATGGTGTGCAACCCACCGATAGTTTTGCTCGACGAACCCACCAGTGGGCTGGACAGTGTCTCTGCGATGGAGTTGATGAGCTATGTGAAAACAGTGGCCAGCGAGGGTCGCACAGTTGTCTGCGTGATCCATCAGCCTTCGTCGAGCTTGTTTCAGCTTTTCGATGACTTGTACCTTCTATCAGCAGGACGATGCATCTTCCACGGCCCATTGCACGAAATGGTCGGCTCTTTTGCCGAGGCCGGCTTTCACTGCCCCAAGTTCTACAATCGAGCCGACTTCGGTATGTGCAGCTAGAGGACAAATACCGACCACGATGATTTTAACATTCTTAACACCTTTCTCAGCTCTCGAGATTGCTTCCAAACCTACTGTTGAGATCGACAATTTGGTGCAGAAATACAGCAAGCTTTTGAGCGATCGGAAACAATCGCGGCTGAATAATGCCAATGACCAAAGGGGGCATCTGCTTCCGTTCGAGGAAGATGTTATAGTAGCGAAATCGACAATGAAGATCCCGCGCTATCAAATTCCACAGTGGAACCAGTTTCTGGTCCTACTGCGACGGTCTCTGCGTGTTACCTCTAGAGATTTTGTAAGTGTTTGGAACCTGTCGTCAAATTATGCAAATCATCTGGGCTTGGTTCATTTTGTGAATTTTATATTGTATAGTTCTTCGCTCAACTTCGCATTATTGCGCACATCTTGGTAGGAGTTTTACTGGGGACTGTCTTCTATCAGTGTGGCCAGGATGGCACTCTTGTCATGGTGAATGGAGCCTGTTTGTTTTTCTTTCAGTTATTCATCTTCTTCGGAAACTCCATGCCATGCGTTATCACATGTATGTATTCAAATCAGCACGCCTTCAGAACTGATTTTGTTTTTAATTTCCGATTTTTGTAGTTCCTCACGAGGCCAAAGTATTCGTTCGGGAACGGCTGAATAATTGGTACTCACTGGAGGCGTACTATTTGTCGAAAATCGTCGCCGATCTGCCACTGCAGATACTCTGCCCTACGCTTTTCCTCACGATAGCGTACTACATGACGGACCAGCCACTGGAATGGGAGCGGTTCGGAATGCTTTGGCTCGTGATGTTGCTGCTGGGCATTTTCGCTCAAACCTTGGGGCTTCTGTCAGGGGCCGCCTTCAACATGCAGATGGCAACATTCTTCGTACCCTGCTTCAGCATTCCGTCGCTCCTGTTTTCCGGATTTTTCGTAAAGTCTTACGAAATGAACATGTACCTGGGCTACATTGCAAACACCTCGTTTTTTCGATACAGTCTACAAGGATCATTGCAGGCGATCTACGGAAACAATAGGACGACATTTCCTTGCTCCCAGGACATATGTTACTTTAACAAACCAATCAAATTTCTCAAGTTTATGGACACCACGCTTGACGGTTACTGGAACAACGTGTACGTGCTGTTGGGGTTCATAATACTGTTTCAAATTGTTCTCTACATCGTGCTGCGCCTTCGATTGAAAATATACCAGTGAGTAGAGGTAACGCTGTTTCTTGGAAAAAGATTCCGATCCGTGTTTTTCCATTTCAAATGCTGTCTGACAACCCTATAGATACTATCACAGTGGTCGACTTGGCGTATTTGCAGCTTTCGCAGGTAAACCTTAACCTCCCATCATTCAAGTCCTGAGGCTTAAGATAGATGTGGTCGTTTTCCAGGGCATTCGAATCGTTAGAAGGTGCTTCTAATAGTGGTGGTGGTGTTTTAATTGTGTTTCATTGAATCATAAGCGAACAAACCCCCAAGCATCAGCTCACATTCTTGCGCATGCTGCGTCGGCACGCCAAGTTAATCGTTAGTTATAAACACATCACATAGTTAACGATCGCTAGGATCGCAAGCGGCAAGCCGATAGCGCTAGAACATTCACTTCGTTAATGACGTAACGGTCGAGGGGTTGGACGGAGGGTAGGTGAGCCGGCAACAAAAAAATGTTTGCCTCATATCACATAGCGATCGTAGCTTCCAATGCGGTTCCCAAGCTCGATTGCACGATGAATGGGAAACTTGCTTGTGTGCACCTACCGTGGATCGCGAAAAGCTCGCTAAAAGGCGTGCGGTAGGGTGAGTAATTTCTCAACCAAGGTCTCGCACTCGGGGCTTTCCATAGTGGCAATCCAGCAAAGTGTTGGTGCACTGCAGTATATTCTCCGATAGATGCAATTGCACCTAGAATCGCGGCGTTGCACCGGGGAGCTGCTGCTGACAGTATTCCCCCGTACGTCATGCAGTGACGATGGCAGGTAGCGAGGAGATAGAACTGACGCCAGTCACGGCGATGCCGCTGCTCAACTTTGTCCCTTCGACACTGCGCTTTCGGAACGTCGTTTATCGAACAAGTGGTAAGGTTTACTACATTCGCTTCCTGGATGTAACTTCGTGACATTGAAATCAACCCAACATTCTAGAGAAGGAAATTTTGAGCAACATCTCCGGTCGCTTCCAGCATGGCCGCCTGGTGGCCCTCATGGGCCCATCCGGAGCAGGAAAATCATCCCTCCTGAATGTGCTCTCTGGGGCGCAAATGTTCGGCATGATCGGCACGGTGACAATTAACGGCGAGCCTGTGGAGGAGAACGACCCGCGCAGCGTGTACGTCGAGCAGGAGTGTCCCCTGTTGGCGTTTCTCACCGTTCGGGAGACGATGGAGTTCGCGGTCAACATGAAGATGCCTCAGCGTTCCCAGCCGACGATGAAGGAGGCGAAGGTTAACGAAATTCTACAGATGGTAGGACTGGACGAGTCGCGAGGCACTGTGGTGAAAAATCTGTCCGGCGGCGAGCAACGTCGGTTGGCCGTCGCCGTCGAGCTCATAACAAACCCTCCGATCATGCTGCTGGACGAGCCAACCAGTGGGCTGGACAGTGTGTCGTCGATGCAAGTAATTTCCCACCTAAAATCGCTTGCCATGAGCGGCCGGGCGATCGTCTGCACGATCCATCAGCCAGCGTCGAGCCTTTTCCAGCTGTTCGACGATGTTTATCTGCTGCGCCAAGGCCGGTGTCTATACTCGGGCCCGGCGGAGAACTTGTTAGCAAGGTTTGCCCGTGTTGGGCTCAACTGCCCGGAGTATTACAATCCGGCGGATTTCGCTCTCGAGGCCATCACCGCGGAGCACGCCGAGGCCCACCAAGCGCTGTCCCGGATGGCGGACGATGAAATGCACGAGATCAATGTGGCAGCACCCTCGAGTCCTACGACGCTGGCGGCTCAACTGTGCTCCACAAAGGAGCTCGCGCGCTATGAGACGGCATTCTACTACCAACTGTACACGCTTCTGAAACGATCCGCTGTTGCTTCCGCCCGCGATGAGTTTTTCCTCAAAATGCGCATCGGAATGCATCTGGCGCTTGGGCTGGTGTTCGGCATCGTACACTACGACGTCGGATCGGACGCGTCGAAAGTGCTGGCGAATGTGGGCTGCTTTTTCCAGCTGTTTGCGTTCGTGTACTTCTCGAACGCGGTATCGGTAGTGAACTGTGAGTAGGAGGGGAGTTTGGTGCTGCTCAGTTTCCCATAACAGTGATGTGTGCTCAATCTCTTCCAGACGCGGACGAGGTGAACGTCGCGATCAAGGAGATCGCCAACAACTGGTACTCGCGCGAGGCGTACTTCTTCGCGAAACTAGTGCACGATCTTCCGCTGCAGCTGTTCTGCCCCTCGTTGATGCTTGCCATCGTGTACTATCTCACGGGACAACCGATGGAATGGACGCGGTTCGGGATGCTGCTCGGCGTGTTTGCTGTCGGGGGAGTGATCGGCCAGAGTCTCGGTCTGATTGGAGGCATCTGTTTCGATGTGAAGATGCAAAACTTCTTCGTAGCGAACGCATGCATTGTGCCGATTCTTTTCTCCGGATTTTTCGTCAACGCCAAAGATATGATTTCGATACTGAAACCGCTCAGCGCCGTGTCGTTTTTCCGCTATCAGTTTCACGGTGCTATGCAAGCGCTGTACGGCTACGATCGCAGCAATATCCCTTGCGATCAGGTGTACTGTTACTATAAGAAACCGATCACCGTTCTTGAGCAGTTCGATATCGACGCGTACGGATATGGAAGAAACATTTACAACGCGCTCTTGCTGGTGCTAATAATGCAGGTAATTATTTATGTCGGGTTTGTGATGAGATTGCGAAGAATAAAGTGAAAGGATTTGTAATATTGAACTGAAATGCGACTTTCGCTATGGCGTGCTCCGTATCTTTTAAATTTCCGACGTGTGAGTGAGACGAGAAAGAACTTCAATCATAACAATCTTTAATTTTTAATTGATGGCCGTCGCGCGAGCTTTAAGAACTATTGTCCCGGTAACGCACACACGTGTATTTCCTTTACAAGGCGTAAACACATCATCGGTTGCCACGGGTATCTCTTGCCGGTCTGTTTTTTTCTCAATTTCGCTCTCGAGACGCCCCGTTAAGCTCACATCCACTCGGACCCCAAGCCATACCGAGTACTCTATGAGCGAAGCTTTCTATTTGTGTTTTCATGGAAACTGGAGGGCATAATACTGGAAAGGAGGTTTGCATGATCTTTTCTGAACTTTTTTGGGTCAACGAACAGAGAAAAGTGAAAGTGTGCAACTTCACCACGAAGACCGACTGAAATAGTTATGCTCTTGTTGTATTTCTCTCCTTGTCCCTCTCCAATCAACCGGTCGCTGTTGGTAAAGACGAATATAAACGAACTTTAATTGAATGTAGTCTACGCGCGGCGCTTGTGAAGGTCTCTTTCCCTCCCGTTTAGCTGTTGTCCCGCTCCAACTTCACTCCGTACGCCATCGCCATATGCCAGCCGATCGGCATAGATTCAATCATACGGCGACAACGAAGTCCAGCGGACGTGCCCGGAAGAGGAACGAAAAAGTCCTCCACTCCTTTGCAAACATACAGACGTGCGGTGCATAAAGTGTTCGACGCGCGCTCTTATCTTTCAAACCGTACTGATTGCACGGTGCAAGTGTGTGCAAGTCAGATGCTTCATAGAAGCATATAGGGTCGAGGTTGAGTAAAACTGGTGTCGTGTTAGAAGTCGATAAGCGGCGACGCGTCGTGTTCATTCAACGGCGCAGGATGAAACAGTTCTAGTACACGTTTAGCGGAGGCAGGAAGTCCAGCGATGACCTCCTCGACGCTTACTACACACTACACACAGGAATAATATTGAAGCAAAGTAGTGTACTCTCAACGCACTGACGACGCGAGCAGCCAGTGCAATAGAGTCGTGACTTCAGTGACTCCGAGTGATCGGTGTTCGTTACTACAGCGCACGCTCCGTTGGATCAATTTGTTGTGCTCGTTCGCGCAAGGTGTGACCTGTCGACTGACCCGTAATTTATTCCTTCAAGATGCGTGGCCGGCAAACAGAATGGTGTTTATCATACTCTGTGGTGAATAAACTCACCGCACAGTTCAGGGGTTACAAGTGATTCTAAAATACACACACAAGCAACTAGTCAGGGAGCATGTCAACTAGTAAGAGGTACTGGCACAGCATTCGGCAAACTATCTACTGCTGCTTATATTGCTGACCTTGACCGGCTTCGTACGGTATGGGAACTACCAGGTCCGGGATCAAACGAATGCTTCGCCGTTTATTGTTATCATCATCTTTTGCCACGATGTGCGATTACCGTAACCTATGGATTCTTTGCGTGTGCGTTGAATCCCGGCTCCAGGAAGGAAAGGTACCCTTTGGGCTTATACATTGTCTTCCATTGGTACAAAATATCCGAACAGGATATACTCAGTTCCAATGTTCTTCCATCGTCTATTGAAGCTTTCGTGTTCAATCGATATAGTCTCTGATAAGCACCTCCTATGTTGAGTGTTATCACATGGCCGTGATAAGAAGTCTTTATGCAACTTCAACTGTTATTTGAAGGATCTTTGTGCCCTTCCGTGATAAGGTTTTTAAGCTGTTCACTTCCTTTCTAGCAAAGCAATTCAATATGTTTGCCATTACGCAGGTTTATTTTAACTCGCAACCATTAGGCATTAAATATCAAACCCTCATAGGACAGAAAGCGTGATATCAAATTCACTGTGACTAGTGGCGAAGACCAGCTGCTATTAGCATGCAATCCAGCAGTGGGTTGTGGCAGAAGTGATTAATCCTAACCTCAGGCGATCTCGTGCATTATCTTTAAATTTTCCCATGTTATTACCTACCAGCAGCAAACTCTACAATATGGGTACAGATACAGCAATACCGATAGACGGGGCTAAAGCAGTTCCAGCGCTATCAACGACGCTAGATTTTCAAGATATATCCTATCGAGTGCTCCAAAAAGATGGACAAAATAAACAACTGCTGCACGAAGTGTCTGGAACGTTTCAATCTGGCCGATTGGCGGGCATTCTTGGGCCGTCTGGAGCGGGAAAGTCTACACTGCTGAACATTTTGAGTGGTTTCAAGTAAGTAGGAAGCAAGCGCCCCTGTGATGCAAGCCGATATTAATATGTAATGCTTTTTTAGGACAAAAAATGTTACTGGAAACATTCTTGTAAACGGAACCCCAATTGATCGCCGGAAGTATCGCCGTGAGGTTTCATACACCCCGCAGGAGGTATTTCTCCTGGGCAACATAAGCGTCATGGAGAGCCTGGAGTTTGCAGCCGACCTAAAACTTTCCGGTGACGTGACGAAGAAACAAAAGTCCGCAATGGTGGTGGACATGTTGAAGCTGCTCGGACTCTCAAAGTGTTCGCAAAATCTAGTGGCAAACATTTCCGGTGGCGAGAAGAAGCGGCTATCGATCGGGCTGGAGTTGGTTTCCAATCCAAAGATCATGTTTTTCGATGAACCTACGAGTGGCCTGGACATCATAGCGGCGGTGCAAGTGGTGGCCCATCTGAAGGACCTGGCAGCCAGTGGGCGGAGTGTGATCTGTGTGATACATCAGCCCAGTTCAAACATATTGCAGATGTTCGACGATCTCCTAGTCCTTTCCGAAGGCCATTGTCTTTACCGAGGACCGCTGGAGGAGTTGGTAGACTCGTACAACGCGTGCGGGTTCGAGTGTCCCAATTACTACAATCGAGCCGATTTTGCTCTTGAAATAGCGAGTCTCAAACATGAAGGAAACGTTTTAAAACTGATGGAAAGAACACAGCAACGGCAAACACTAACTGCCACGGAAAACTCAGTCCCAAACGGAGACGTTCATTGTAACGAAAAAGATGTCATGCTGCTGACGACTGTAGATCATGGGTTAACAGATCATTCCAATGCATTGAGCTTGTCCTGCGATCGACAATATCCTACCTCGGAATGGGCACAGTTTGTCACTCTCACCCGCCGCACGATGTTGTGCACGTTTCGGGATCTGCAACTCACTAAACTGCGCCTGCTGGCACATCTGTTCGTGGGCTTACTGATCGCGGTCGTCTTCTACGATGTTGGGAACGATGGAAACAAAGTTCTTAGCAATGCATCCTGCATGTTTTTTTTTCTACTGTTCGTATTTTTGGCCAACTCAATGCCACTAGTTATGACATGTAGGTAGTCTTTAACGCAGTCTAGACCTGCACACGAAGTTGTTATTTAAAATCTCGCTTTCTCTATTCGATCATTTTCAGTTCCACTAGAAACGTCAGTATTTGTACGGGAGAGAATGAACAACTGGTACTCACTTAAGGCGTATTACTTCTCCAAACTAGTTGCAGATTTTCCATTTTTAGTAAGCGACTCGTAATCTTTCCATACGCTACCTAACGATTGTTTCGACTGTTGCAGATACTAGGACCTTCTGCGTTCTTGGCTGGAGCTTACTATTTAACCGCGCAGCCGATGGAAGTCGATCGGATTCTGATGTTGTGGAGCATATGCATCTTCACCAGCTGGATCGCCCAAGCGACGGGACTGCTGGCAGGCAGTGTCCTGTCGCTCGAGCTAAGTGTCTTCTGTGTACCGTGTTCCGTCATCCCTATGCTCATATTTTGCGGATTTTTCGTACGTTTCCGTGAAATGTTCGACTTTCTGAAACCGTTTACGTACGTCTCCTACTTCCGGTACAGCTTCGAAGGAGCGATGCAGGCGATCTACGGTTTTGACAGGGAGAATCTTCCTTGTTCGGGCGAGTTTTGCTACTTCAGCAAAGTTCCGAAGTTCCTCGAGAGCTTCGACATGCTGGAAAATACATTTGTGATGGACATTTGCGGACTGCTCGTTTGGGTATTTGTGCTGCACGTTGCTCTGTATGCCTGCTTAGCGTGGAGGTTGAGGCGGACGAGATGAGCAACCGGCGCGATGGGCCTTTCATACCCTTCATTGGGACGGTTGGGTGGATAAGATTGCATTTTTATATTCATGGAACGCTACCCTCCATAAACCACGGATTTAATTTTTTTAAACAAATATTTGCTAACAAGCTGATATGTTTACGTGAAGACATGTTCAAATAAACTAAAATAAGCCGTAAGGTAAACATAAGCTCTTTTTACACATATTCACTCGATAGAATCCGCATAAAATTAAATACAACTTTCAATTTCGCGTGCGTGATCGAGAGCTCAGTGTAATTGCATAACCAACTGGACAGTATCAGCATTCACATCACAAGCCGCAGCTTCCGCAAACATCAACGATGGAGCAGCAAGGGGATGAGGGAGGTGGGCTTGTTAACAAATGCACGCAGGCTGTGTGTCATGCCCATTCGTTCGTGGCGAGTGACAATAAACGTAGAATTCTTTTTAGCAATGTAGGATTTTTTCCGTTAAGACACACGCTATTCGTTTCGCGGACAGTAATGGAATGTCCTCCAAACAACATCCTTCTCAATCACGTCAACCACGAATGTAAGATAGCGGACATTCCACTCCACTCGATTGTACTCGAAGATCTTTACATAACGATATGTGGTCCGAAAAAAGATCGCTGCGTTCAGTCCCCAAAAACAAACTAAGTGATCATCGGTTGAATGACTCATGGCCGCACACTTTAATGGAGGAGAGGAACATATGCGTTTGTTTAAAACTCGTTGATAAATTCTTAAATAATCCTCCGTCGTTCTCAGGTTCCTCTCTAAGAATAAAGGGGAGGAAGGCGTTACGACACCACCGAAGCTATCGGGATGGAAAGAAAAGCGAAAGAAAGAGAGATAAATAACAAATGCACCCATACATAAGGTAGTTTAATCCAGCGCCAGTTCTTTCCTCGTGGTGGCCCGCCGGTCTACATATTGTGGGATTGCGCGCCATGCGGACTCCTGTTTGGAGTCCGCGTTTTGTTCCGCGGACAATCTCTCCCGAACCGCACCTATTGTCTCCTAAATGGCCCTCTGAACACATTTACATGCTATAAGGCTGTGTGAGAGAGGCGTGAAGAGAACCTCAATATATTGCGTTCGGGCTGGTGAGAAAGAGCGTTTGGATATGATCTTGGAATGTTGTGGAGATCGCTCCGGCTGCTCCAACTCGCGGCCGCAAAGCCGAACATGAGACAAGCAACATTATTATTATGCTCAGTCAGCCCAGTCGCTCCCATCGCATCGGACCAGCCCGAGTTCGCTCGTTCGATCTTCCGACCGTTCGCCCGCTGATTGATATTTCATTGGCACCAATTGTGGAACTTCAGCGGAGATCAGCGGAGACTGGAATCAACAGTTGCTGGAATTGTATCATATAGTTAAGTTAATTTTGCTCCGGTGCTGAATCTCGACAGTGTAAGTAAAAGTTGTTGATTGTGTGGTACGGAGGACACTCTCTTCTTTAGTTCTCCGCAAACCCCAAATTGAAATCCAAAGCCAAACAGTTTTAAATCCTCAACACCGGCACCATAGCATAGCTGTCGCTGGTGTTTCTGGATACGATTGGCGTTGTGTGCGTGCGTGCGTGCTGCCATGCAAGTGTGCGATCGCGCTCGTTGACCCGTCGAAAACGTAGGGCACCGTTCCGCCGGCTGTAAATTGATCTTCGTTAGCTAGAACTCCAAGTTGGTGATGTTAGCACGCTGGTGACTGTTTGACATTTTGTATGCGTCGCGCGGATGAAGAGAACCGACCGTAGTGGGATCGCAGGCAACCGGAAGCGTGCTCCATCCATTTGCAAACACCAAACTTCTCGTATCTCCTGCGATCGGTGATAATTCGTTATCCAAATTCGATGGAAAGAAACAGCAGTGACTGCGTGTGCTGCATGATAAATCGGCGTACCTGCTAGACCGTATTCGATCTGCTGGAGATCATGCTGGCCCAGATGGTGTGCCGCGGGTCGTTATGGAGGCGTGCGCAACGTGTGTCTCCAATGACGTCATACAGGTGATTTCGATGAAGTTCGCAGTAATCCTCTCGCGTGCAGCGGAGTTGGAAAAAAAATGGACGGAGAGATAAGAGCACGCGAGAAGCCGAAAGGAAAGTCGCGGGAGAGTTTTAAAATCGCGGAAGAGAGTGTGAACGAGAATCAGGTGAATTTCGAGCGTGCCGAGGAATGACGTCGTCAGCATCAGCGATCAGCGTGTCGATGTGTTGGTGCCATACGATCGCGTACGATGTTTACAAACATTACCGGTCCATAAAAATGGCCCCATTCAGGGCCACTGCATTGGCCGTGGTTTAGCATGCAGCGTTATGACAGTTCCGATGTGTTCGACAGCGCACGTTGCAACTACGATACACATATCACGAATGGCTTCATCTTGTTTTATTTATATAGTTGTGCTTTTGTTTACAATTATGTTTTCGATTCTGGTGGAAAATGATAGATACACTTGCTTTCGTTGTAGGTGGCGGCATGAGCTCGGACGATACGGTAGAGGTGATAATACCGCTCGTGAAAACCATAACCAATCTGACCTTTCGGAACCTATGCTGCAGTGTCCCACCACACTATGAAAAGGATTCTCAGGACAAAGAAAGGAAGCATCTGCTCCGGAACATCTCTGGGACGCTGAAGTCTGGAAGGCTGACGGCGATACTAGGGCCTTCCGGTGCGGGCAAATCTACCCTGCTGAGTATTCTCAGTGGTCACAGGTAAGCATCTACACTCCTAAACAGGAAATTCATGTCAGTAATGACCGAGCAAACACATTTCATTCATGTTGCTTCCCGTTGCAGGACTAAAAACGTTAGCGGAAAAATCCTAATCAACAATGAGGCGATAGATTGCCAAAAATATCGACAACTAGTCGCCTACACTGGGCAGGATGTACCTTTTCTACAGAACCTCACCGTGCGCGAGACGCTACACTATGCGGCCGATCTGAAGTTGTCCAAAAACGTCTCTTACATACACAAGACAAAGATAGTGAACGATATAGTCAGTCTGTTAGGATTGGAAAATTGTTCCCACAGTGAAACACGAACTCTTTCCAGTGGGGAGAAGAAGTGTCTTTCGATGGGGTTGGAGCTCATCTCGAACCCGAAGATCATGTTCTTCGACGAAATTACCAGTGGACTGGACAGCGCGGCCTCCTTCCGGGTGATTTCGTACATGAGAGACCTGGCGCGGCAAGGCCGTTGCGTAGGCAGTGCTGTCCAGCAGCCCAATTCGGAGCTTTTAGAGCTTTTCGATGATGTTTACATAGTGGTCGATGGCCGGTGCATGTACCAAGGATCGTTGGACGAGTTGGTACCAACCTTCGAGGAAGTTGGATTCACTTGTCCACCATATTACAATCGGGCAGATTTCGGTGAGTGAGACGCATAGCTGTTTTGAAAATTGTTTCGAAAATCGCTTTTTTTAATGATCAACGGATGAAACGATCCGATATCATTGCAGTGCTCAAGATTGCTTCCCGAAGGAATGGGGATACCGACAGTGTGGAGAAACTAATCGCTCGGGCAGACACCGCTATCAACGGATACCTGGACAACGGTAATAGGCAGTTGCTTTTAATGTCGTTTCTAATGTTAACCGAACGCCATAAATCATTCGCATCGAACTCATTCTAGACAGCACGAATATAGAGGACGGGAAAAGTGTGCTTGCTGAAAGCAGAGCGGTATCGCTATATCCAATCGCATGGTGGCGCCAGTTTGTGGTTCTCGTACGGCGGACATCTCTGGGATCATTTAGAAACATCACCTTAACCCGATTTCGCTTATTAGGGCATTTGCTGTTCGGGCTTACGCTTGGCAGCGTGTACTACAACGTGGGTGACGACGGTGCTAAAGTTTTATCGAACGTGTCCTGCCTCATTCTCTTCCTAATGTTTATCGTGTTTTCCAATGCCATGGCGGTGGTGTTGACATGTGAGTAAGCTGATCAAGTTAGCATACTAATAGAATGCGCAATAATTGTATATTCAAATGATTGGTTTTCTTTGATTTGTGTACCTTGCTTGTGTGGTTTGTTGTAGTTCCCCCGGAAATGGCAGTATTCATGCGAGAACACAGGAGTAACTATTATCCGGTGTCTGCCTACTACTTCGCGAATATCGTCGCTAATTTCGCACTCATGATCAGTGGCGTCACCTGCTTCCAGCTCATCGTGTATTATCTTACGGGACAACCAAACGAAACGAATCGCGTGGTGATGTTTTGGGGAATTAGTGCCCTGATCGGATGGCTTGCACAGGTGTACGGCATGGTTGCAGGAAGCCTCTTCAGCCGCGACGTCGCTCTTTTCGTGGTACCAGCATCGATCGTGCCGACGATTCTGTTTTCCGGGTTCTTTATTCGTTACAACGAACTTCTACCAGCGTTTATGCCTTTGACATACGTTAGCTACTTTCGGTACGGCTTCGAAGGCCTAGCGCAGGCAACGTATGGCTTGAACCGGACGGATCTCGACTGCAGCGAAGCCTCCTGCTACTATCGCAAAACAAACAACGTGATGGAAATGCTCCAGATGGAACCAGAACGGTATTGGTACGATGTAGCGGGGCTTTCGGCATGGATCATCGCCCTGCATGCCCTACTGTATCTCACTCTAAAACTACGGCCTCGATGGAACCAGTGAAAAAAACCTTATGACCTTGTTAGGTGTGCTTTGCTACCGTTGAGGTCGTCCATGGTGCAAAGAAGCGTCAACACCAGCGTACGACATCTATGATGGGAGATCGCTATCTGCACAAGCGATACTAAAGACAACAAAGTTAATGACCCATAACAGAATTTTGA